>JBCNJP010000010.1:66799550-66832805 GCA_039602395.1 Deinandra increscens subsp. villosa | reverse complement strand
GAAGTGGTATATATATATATATATATATATATATGTATATATATATATATATATATACTAGGGGTATACCCGCGCGTTGCGGCGGCTGCAGTTTATAGGACGTTATTCGTCATTTGTTCGCTTGTACTGTGACTCTGTGAAGTTCACAAATAATCCCAACAACCTTTCAATATTGGATCATAAGGAAGCACATGTCAAATAAAAACCCTTTAACTATTTGGGAGTAAGCTTAAAAGATGAGCATAATTGTTAAAATAACAAAAAGAAGGATTCCATATCTCAACAGAGTTTAAAAGCAAAAAAAGAAGGATTCCATATCTCAGAGTTTAAATTACAAACACATCTGCAAATAACCTTTGAATATTAGCAAAGATATGATGGAATATCTTCCAAACTTACAAACTTAATATCATACCTTGCTATTCAGCTCAATACTTTGTTCCGTCCTCTAAATATAATCTTTTGGTTATTATACATTTTTGGGGCTCAAACATGCGTTCTGCCTTTTGTACATAAATTACAAAGTAGTAGCATATTGTAACCTTTATGTCCTATATTTCAAGCCACTCTGAATCAACTATTTCTGTCCCACAATTTATGACCATGTATGCTTCACTGTTCCATTTAAGGATTTAATTCTGCCCACTGCCTTTTGTACATAAGTTATGAAGTAGTGTCATATTGTATTCTTTATGTGCTATATTTTAAGCCACTGTGAATCAACTATATCTGTCCCACAATTTATGACCATGTATGCTTCACTGTTTCATTTAAGGATTTAATTCTGCATTATTATTGTTAAATATTATAATCCATGATTTTGGTTATTAGGATGATTACATATACTATAGGTATTCATCTTTTAAAGAATCTAATTTTTGGTTAGTGTCATTAGTTTTAAAGGATTATCATCTTGAGTCAGTTTCTCTTGGTTCTTTGTCAAAAGAAACAGTACAGGAGTCCTTGTGTCAGTTTATCTTGGTCCTTTATAAATATTTAGTAAAGGTGACTAAAATCACAAAACTAAATATTTTCTCTTAGTCCTTTATAACTAAACAGTTTCTCTTGGTCCTTTATGATGATTTGTGTTTGTGTTTGAGCCTAACCACATACTTCTTGTTACTCAAATCTAAGTTTCAAAGACTTCAAATGATCACACAATTATGTATGATTAAGGCTGTTTTTGAAGGTGACTGCAACAACATCACTAACTTGGTAAATAACTAAACTTGATGAGTTTGAGAAAATATTAATCAAAGTTGAAAAAACAGATGTCTTCATCCTTATGCAATATGATGATAAGCTCTACAAGTTGTTCTAGGAATGGTAAATTTGTCATTTGAAATGTGTTTTGAAAGTTATTATCTTATTAGAAAAAGAAAAGCTTCTAAAATTTTCTAATACCTTAAAACAGTAGTAGAGATGAAAAACAAAAACTTTTAAAACTTCCTACACTGATGAGCAAAATGGAACGAAATGGAACAAAATGAACGATTTTGGAAATGAGCAAAATGAACAAAATTACTCACTGTAATTAAGCACACTTATTCAAGTTTCCATACCAAAATTGGTATTACAAATATTAGACACACTTGAAATTAATAACAACCAAAATACAAACTGAAATAGGCCACATATTAGGAACCAAAATACAAATTGAAATTACCAATTCATGAAGAAACTGAGTAGATGCCAGAAATTCAAAGCGCTGATGATCTTAGTATAGATTGAATGTACCTGAAAAATACAAAAATTAAAAAAACCAGAGCTTAATCAGATTTAAACGAATGATGTCAAATTCAAATAAAAAACATAAAAATACAAAACTTCAAATCAAGCATTACCAGAAATTAAAAGCCGATGGGTATGGATGTGTCAAATAAGATGAATCTTGCAGTGACTTTATAGCATGGTTCAGAATTCAACCTAGCCACCATCCTCGTCAAAATCAGAGACGAATCCGTGTGAAACAAATGAGAGAACCGTCCAATTAGGGCTCCAATTGAGAGGAACCGTTGGATTTGTGTTTTCTTCAACATTTGTGTGAAAGATGGCCGGATTAAGGTGTATGTAGAAGAAAAGGAAGAAAGACGAACGGAAACTTACCGGATTTGGTGAGAGATGAGCGCAACCGCAGTGGATTTGGGAAGGAGGTCGCAATCGCTAATCTGCAATGGTTTTTGTTTGTTTGCCTGCAATCTTTCTTTTTTTAGGTCTGAAAAGAAAAACCACCGTCTCAAGGTAAACCGAATACCCAACCCACATTTAGGATCCGGTTCTCAATTTTAAGACATTTGGGCTTTAGCTAGTTGTACAATATGCATCATACTCTTGTACAAATCTTAAAAATTCAACACATAAGTTTTCTCTCTCCAATATATATATTAAGATAGTATAGATAATTAATTTAGAAATTTGACAAATCGCTTTGACGTTATCGTTAATTAATATATATGTTACTAATCAGTTAATTACATGGTGTCAATTTAGGAAAAGAATAAGAGACATGCAAAACCAGTAAAACCTGCAGCTTGTAAAGTACCTCCTAAGAAGAGTGATCATCAGTTGGAAAAACCAAATAATTATGATGCCATTGCAGCTGCTATCGATTTGCAGCCAGTAATCCAAGAGGTATATAGATTAGTATATACCACAATTTTTGTATTCTATTTTTTACTTTAATTAATTAATTGTTTATATATATGCTATTATTATTATTATTATTATTATTATTATTATTATTATTATTATTATTATTATTATTATTATTATTATTATTATTATTATGTCACTTCTGATCAGGGGAGCCAAACTGCAACGTTGCACATGAAGGGGGATCCACTGAACCTCGTGGGAATGGCTGAATTATTACCAAAACAAAAAGATGAGAAGATTCATGGAAGTCCATTACCTCCTGGTTGCCGTAGAATTAAAGTTTATCAGGTCAAAAAGGGTGCAACATTTTTACCATTCCCACTAGATGATAAAACAACGCTTTCGGAGGTTGAAAATAAATATATTATTGCATGGCCGATGAACCGAATGATCCTTCATTCTAATAACAAGTCAGATAGATCACAGCCGGTTGATCATTCTACGGTTCAAAAAGTACTGGAACAACCACAGGTAATTACTACATTAATTAATCGTATCCGCTAATTAATTAACTTTATATATATATTATATATATCTGATCGGTTTTATTTGTCATGTTTCCAGGTAAATAATGATCGGAAAAAGATGCCGAAAGTGTACGTAACACCAAACCAGCTGATGAATCAAAATCTGATAAATAGAAAAATCACACGGCACCAGCAGAAGCAACTGATCAGCACGGACAAGAAATTATAATTAATTATTATAGAAATTAAACTTTGATTAGTGTCGTATGTTATCTTTTTGAACAACGTCATGATTAGTGTATGTACATTAATTTATAATTATAATATATGATTTTTAAGGTTTCTCTATACTAATTAATTAATAATAATTACTTGTAATTAAGAAAATATATGTGACCATATATATAATACCAAAGGCCACACTTTTTATATTTTAACGTGGCCGTTGCCACCATTTGGCCACGCTTATTGGGACAAATTATCTGATTTCAACTACCCTTTGGCCACTTTTTTTTTCCAATTATATGTGGCTAAAACACAAATATACGTGACCATATAATACCAAAGGCCACGTTTTTTATATCTTAACGTGGCCGTTGCCACCCTTTGGCCACCCGTATTGAGACAAAATGTATGATTTCAACTACCCTTTGGCGACTTTCTTTTTCCAAATATATGTGGCTAAAACACAAATATACGTGACCATATAATACCAAAGGCCACGCTTTTTATATTTTAATGTGGCCGTTGCCACCCTTTGGCCACGCTTATTGGGACAAAATTTATGATTTCAGCAACCCATTTGGCCACGTTTTTTCATATCATATGTGGCTAAAACACAAATATACGTGACCATATAATTCCAAAGGCCACGCTATTCATATTCTAACGTGGCGGTTGCCACCCTTTGGCCACGCGTATTGGGACAAAAATTATAATTTCAGCAACCCATTTGGCCACGTTTTTTATAACATATGTGGCTAAAACACAAATATACGTGACCATATAATACCAAAGGCCACACTTTTGATATTTTAACGTGGTCGTTGCCACCCTTTGGCCACTCGTACTGTGACAAAATGTATGATTTCAGCAACCCTTTGGCCACGTATTTTTATAATGTATGTGGCTAAAACACGAATATACGTGACCATAAAATACCAAAGGCCACGTTAACCAAACACATGTGGCCGTTGGGACCCTTTGGCCACGCTTTTCTGAAGAATTGTTTGATTACAACAACAAATATTGGTACCATTTAGCCACGCTTATAGGTGGCTTCAGCCACTGATATTGTAACGTGGCCGTAGGGTACATATGGTCACGGCACCTATGGTGTCGGTTGGAATGGAAAAAAAAAACGTGACCAAACACCTTTTGTCACGGTTTTTTTCCGTGGCCAAAGGTGAATTTTGACGTAGTGTATGTTTTGGTTCTATGTCTAGAATCGTGATTAGATGCTGTTAACGAGTCTATTCATGCAATCATTGATCAAATTCAAGGTATTAACTGAGTTTAATTTACATTTACATGTTCTTGAGTTCGGATGAACTTTCGATCCAATTTCGGTGTACAAATCAGTAGATAGGGACAATTCGGTTTTTCAAAGATCATATAAAAACATTGAAAAATATAAAATTTAAGAAATTGATCATTGGGAAATGATTGTACATTGGCTAACGTATCTGACTCATGAATAGAGTAGATGAAAAACCCATAAGATCATTATTTGATAGACTAGGTAGGCTCGGCAAATCAGAAAATATACAAATGTGATATACATTAAATGCTATGCTTGACCTAGTGGATAACATCTTGAAGCGTATTTCATGACAAACATAGAAAAATGTGTGCAAGATAATGAGAAGTCATTGTGTATACATGTGTTCTTTTGCAAAGATTTGAACTTGTTTGATTTTCTTTATTTTCTTTAATGATCAGACTATCTCCTCGTATACTGGAGTATCCACCTGATAGTTGTTCATTTAAGGTTCTGCTTTTATTTTCTTTGGTGTTTCGTATAATTCATCGGACTTTCTCTGCGTGTCCACAAGACCTACCTGATTGTTGTTGAATTATACAACTTAAACTTGTTTTATTTTCGCATTTTGTTAAATCCGAGGCCTTATCTGCTTATCGAAAGATCGACCTTAAGGTATACGATTTAATGTTCTTCTTTCTTTTTGCATGGAACACAGTTGACGGTATCATGAATTTAAAACACTATGTGATAATGTTGGAACCTATATGTTGGTGGCAACTCAAACACTTCACTGTTGAGCCTTACTAGTGAAGTCTTCCTGAAGAACTGATGTTGAATAGAAGAAATCTGAAGACTTGTATTTTGATATTTTTGTATTTTGCATTTGTGTAATTACTCTAAGTGTAGATCGTATAGTGTTATGTTCATACGATCTAGATATATCTTGTATACGATCTAGAATTCTAATTTTGACTAACACTCTTGTTCTATACGATCTGCGTTTACTCTATAGGATCTGGATTTCTTCTATACGATCTAGCTTTACTTGTTGTTCTAAACGGTCTAACTGATAGGTTTGTCTATACGACCTAGACTAAACCTATATGATCTGAACTTATTTTATACGATCTGAAACTCTTGGACTGAGAATCAGACTTTTGCCTATACGATCTAAGTAACACTACACGGTCTAGAACCCAAATCGTGTGGATTTTTCCATACGATCTAGGCAGATGGTCTGAGTTAGACAATACCATACGATCCAGACTTGTACTATACAGTCTATAGTTTTTCCATACGATCTAGACCTTCAGTACAAGTTGAATGTCTCCAAAACTGTTAGCTTGAGATTATTGGTTATAATATAATTTTTCTGATCCTAAAACAGATTCTGTTCATATATTACAAGATTATTACATCTATATACTGATCATAGTCAAATTAGATCATCAAAGAGGTATGTTACTCTTGTCTCAAGACATTTTATATTTAATCAAGAATTCTACTACACAGGGGCATTTAATGAACTTATTTACGTTTAAATTGTTCAAAATTTTGCTCATATTTCTAATGAATTATGCTTAATAATAAACAGATTCTGCAGTGAAGCTAGTTTTTCAGATTTTTCATATCTCCTTTAGATCTTATTCAATTTAGATCTTCTCGGAGGCATGTCATTTATGTTTCTTGCATGATTTTTGAGCTTATAACTCTTGAATCCACAAGAGAGACGATTACTTTGAGATTACTTCTATTAGTTTGCCCAGTAATTGTAAATCTTGTTAATTTCATTTATTATTGCTTAATTTCCATAAGCAGATGTATAAGTTGCATAATCTAGCTTGAACTCACGTAAGTTGACTATTTCTAAGATAGGACAAATTTCAAATTTGAATGTGTCATTTGCATGATTAGCTGTGATCTGCTCATTATTAACTGTGTTTATGAAATACTTGCTTAATATGTCAAAGTTGAGAATAGTGTACTATCCTGTGCAGATAGTGATGATGATTGATGATGCTAGGTTAGAATGTTTTCAAGTTTGACTGAAATGTGCTTAATTGCTCTAACTTTGCTCTCAATTTGTTACCATTCAAGTTGCATGCATACTGTTTTCATTGTTGACTGCTGATTTGACTTTTCAATTTGTTCAAACTTATATGATGTCTTGCATGTATCATGATCCATATAGGGTTCTCATAGTTGCCTAATTTGCGAAATTGATGCCAGTCTTAGCAAATCAATCCATGTTAGTCAATTTTTGAGTATGTTGTACTAGATATATGATTGTGATTGTCATTACAGGTTCAAACTTGTTAGTGTTTGTTTATTGCCTGAATCAAGGTTGATGTGATTTGTGATTATGCATTAGGGAATTCACAAGTTTAGGGGGAATAAGTCTCCATTGATTCTATTTTAAACTTAATTGGGTTGGTTAGGGTCAAAACTTTGACTTTTACTTAAAAGTCTTCAACTTTGTGGTTTTTGCCAAACTTGTTCATGGATTTTTAAATTCATCTCTCTACAAAATCCAAATCAAGGTTTCTGTTCTAAACTTACACCATTTTACAGAAAGTCAAATCTTTAATTTCAAATTTATCAATTTCTTGTCTATTTAGAATGAATATATCAGGTACTTTATTCTGTGCAGTTAGACATCGTCTAAGTAAGAGTTTGTTTGTGTGTTTGATCATTCTAGGAACATGCACTGTTATATTTCTTTTATGTCTTTGATTTGAAAATGAAAAGCTCTGTCATTATCCCGAGTTTAGTGTGACATGACATTCGTTTATTAGTATCAAATTAGGTGTAATCATGTTATTTCACATGTGAAGATGCCTCCTAGACGTCAGAATGACGGTGATGGTTCTGATGAAGCACTCGGTTATGGTCTCACACATAACCAGTTCTGCTACTTTAAACTGGAGGTTTGCAGAAAACTTTGAAGAGGCTTTCCAAATTCCAGAACACTCCAACTAGGCTCATAGTATTCTGTTGGAACCATTGATTTACAAATCCATTGTTGAGGACTTCTAGAATAGTGCTCAGGTAGTAATAGTAGATGAAACACAAAATGGTTGACTTCTAGGGTGCAGGATACTGATGTCGAGATCACTGATGAGAGAATCAGAACAGTACTCCAACTAAATGATGTCGAATCTCCTGTCAGCCTTCCTAATACTAAATGGCAAGACCATGAGGAGGATGGGTTATCAAGGAGTTCTTAATGTGGATGAACATCGATCAGTATAAAAGTATTTATTCCCAACCAACTGGAGGTGTATCATAACTTACTATCAACTTACCCTCTTTCCAAGATGCTCTAGGACATATGATTTCATTGAAGAATCCACATGGGCTATTCGTGGCTTGGTGACTGGAAATAGATTCAACCTGTCTAAGCAGGTCATCAAGTGGATGGTTGTAATTTAACTCCACAAAGGAAGGCAAAGAAGTTAATTTGTGATGTATCCCAAATTTATGTAGTCCATCCTGGACCATTACTACCCTGGTCTTGTGAAAGCTGGAGATACATTTACTCCAAGGAAGGTTGATCATACCTCATACAAAAAGTATATGACTATAAAGTATATTGGACCCAATGTGCCATTCGTCCAAACTTGTTAGAGGGCAATGGGGAAGATGCGAATGTGAACGAAGGAGATGAAGATATGAATGTTGAAGATAATCCAGCAGGTGATGAAAATCTTAAAGCTGAAGTCGATGCTGATCAAGTCAATCTGGACATGAATGAACCAACCCACTATGATAATATTGTTGTTGATGATCTATTCAAACATCTTAATATCCAGGGTAACACTCCAAAAAATTCTCCATCCTACGATAGCCCTAAACAGTCAGAATATAATAATGGAGAAGAACAAGAAGATGAAGCTGGTGAGTCTGGAAATGACCCAAACAATGGATCTGGTGATGACTCAAATGACAAAACTCCCAGAAATTCAAATGTTAAGCATGCAAGTGGTTCTAGATATCAAGCATCTGAGTCATCTTCTGACCTCTGAATCTTCTGATGCACGGGCCCCACCTAAGTAAAATTAGAAGACCAAAACTAACATAGCCAGCTCTTCTCGCACCAATGATCAAGAGGATAGTGCCTAATCTTATGACTCTGAAGACCCTGATCCTGAAGAAACTTCCAAAGGTGAGGAAAGAAGGTCTAAGAGGCTTTTAGAAGCTACCATCATCCCTCATGCTGAGCAAGTTGAACATAATGCAAAGACTCATGTTATGTCTCCTGCTGCTCATGCTGAGGTTATGGTGGATGCAAATGTTTAAGCTGGAGCCTCCCAAGCTGAACCCTCTGACAGTTCAGAGTATGATTATGAGGAGTTTACAACTGAAGTTGACAATCTTCAAGATCATAATACACAACTTGATGCTAAGCTAAAGCATGCCAATCATATCATTGCTGATCAAGCTGAAGAGATTAAGAGACTTAGGGAGCTTCTTGCTAAGTCTGAAAGAGAGACAATTGCAAAAACAAGATGAAGGTGCTCACAATCAAGGCAATAGTGGGGCTGCTACTAAAGATCAAAATCTGCAACTAACTGAAGCTCAACCTGACCTACCTGGTCCAACAACACAAAGCGAAGATCTAGGTAACACCCGTGCTAACTCTAGTAGTCTAAACGACAGTGACTTTGATGTCAACCTTGATGACTATCCGACTGATTCTGATGTGGATGCGTCCTATGGTGATTCATTTCTCAATGATGAACCTATTGGGGAAAATGCTGAAGATATATACGAGAGTCTGAAGACTCTAGTGCGAGAGCCAGAAATTTTAAAACTTCCCAAGTTTAAGAAGGTTGCACTGGAGATTGCTTCATCTTCATAAACACCATTGGCAATCACTACTAGTGAAATCGGCACAAGCTTTAGAGTAGAATAGATAACTCTCATTACAGGTGCTCCTCCAGTCCAGCCTGAACCAATTTCTTCAACAAACCTCTCTACCCCTATAAATGAAGGTGTCCAACATATGTCTGTAGATCCCTCATTATTGGATGTTGGTTGTGCTGCCTTTAGAGAGTTCTATGCTAAAACCCTAGCTTCTGATCCCTACAGCAGAAGTATAGTGGTTGTACATGAAGAAAATGATGAAGAGCACTTTGTTCAACCTATATCAGTAATTCCAATGTGAGATACAAAGCAATGAAGAACTAGCTGACCGACTTGACTTGCTAGTTAACAGGTCCAACCCTTTGAACTTTATTGACCTGGAGTTTACTGCTGATGATGAATATGATGAGGAGATTTTCTATGAGATCAAAGCTTTGGGGGTAGATGATGATGAGGTGGTCATTCTTGAAAACCTAATTGCCATCCAGTCCATGCCAATGTTTCCTGAAGCAAGGCAAACTGGAGACACTATTTTGTCTCAATCAACATCATCCCAAATACCAGACACAGTTATCACAGCTACTGATGTTGAAAAAGGTGAAATTTTCGATATCTCATCTGATTCTTCCTTTATCCAAGCTAGTGCGTCTGTGACAGCCACATAAGAACCTATCCAACGCCTACCATTTCCAGAAGATATCTTTGGTCCTGAGCCGGATGATCGTAAAAAAAAAACCAGCAGTAATTGGCTGAGAATGGAAAGGAAAGTTAACCGTGACCATGGCGTTTATCAACTTACTCTAGAAGATCTTGAGATTAACATGGGAATTAAGCCAAGACCAGCACCTCAAGAGGAAAAAGCTGCTTCTCCTCCTCTAATTTGGACTGGTGCAGACAATCTGAGGGCTCTTAATGAGCTAGACAATGTTGTGGATCCGAAACTACTTGATCAGAACACTTCAGAGGCAGGTCCATCTAGCGGTACTCGAAGACTGACTGCTAAAGAAAAGGGAAAGAGGAAACTTACACCTCAGTAGGTATATGATCAGAAGATATGAAGAGAAATCCAAAGAGGACAAATATAGAGAACCATATGAAGCCAGAGAAAGAGACACCCTCGAAAATTTTCTAAAGCACGATGAAGAGATTCAGGGGTAAGCTGCCAATCTTGCTGCTTATGAGAATCGGGCGAGACTCTGTTCTAATAAAGCCAAATGACAACAACACTGATCCACTAATTAATGTCATACCAAATAAAGATAGCACGGGCATTGATCCTTTAGATACTTCAGAAGCAGCAAAATATGTCTGAGCTCTCATGAAAAAAAGGTTTACCTTTCGAGTACCTTATTTAACTGATAACTTACCAGATTGTGGAGCTGTACATCATTGAAAAAGAAATGAAAACTCACTTGAATAACACTGCTAAAGGAAGACCACAAGATCCTCTGGTCAATCCCTATGCCAACACTGACAAAGACATTGAATATGTGAAATTCAATGATAATCTAAGAGAGAAACTCTATGAAATTCACTCGCAGAATCAACCTCTGCCTTAGGATCCTTCTGAGAATATTTCTCCACCTCCTAGTCCCAAGACTATCAAGAAAATTTTATAGAAAATCACAAAGGAACAACTCCGCGACTTCTTTGCTGTCAGAAATGTTGCTAGAAAAGATTATATTAGAAAGTAACTGCCTAAACTTTGTAAGATGGTTACTGAATACATGAACGAAGAAACGCATGCAGGAAACGCAGAATTGATGAACCCACCCCTAGTAGATGACTGGAAGGCAATGGCTCCTCACAGAAGAGCTCTCATACAGTTCACTGCTAAGAAGCTCAAAGACATGCCTGCCAATGCAGAAACTACTGATGGGATGAAGATTTTGGGTTGGAAGTATGATCATGATTTTGATGCATTCATTGTTAAGCGAAGAAATGGGTTCGTTCAATTCTTTGCCACTATTACAGATCTGGTAAAGATATTCTCTTAGTAACTAGGAGAGTTGAGAAATTTGGATATCATCAACAACTTAAATGCTGAAAAAGGCAGAATGGGTCATCAGATGGTACATCCAGATTTCAGAAGTAGACTGATGAAGCAAACCAGGAAACAAAAACAAGCAGAATATGAAAAGTGGTCAAAGAAACATTCCTTGGTCCCGTACAGAAAGATCTATTAAAAAATTAACAGTAGTGTGAAGACGAAGAAGATTTTTGGAAAACAGAGTGAGTTTGCCATCAAAGACTGGTACTACTGTGGATAAACTCATGAGTTGGTAATTGAAAGGGAAGGTGCTGAGGCTATAAGGTTGTTTGCTGCTGTTGAACTTTGGTTATTGCATCGAAGCTACCTGAAGTGGATCTTCTACGGTCGCCTAGAGACTGTTCCGTCATGGCTAAAACTCTACGCGGTAGTCGATGCTAATTACTTCCTAATCTTCCTTAAATGGTGGAGCTGGGAATGTATTAATGTTGGGAAGATGACAACGAAAAGTCTGAAGAATGTTAAGACATGGATCATGGATGGTCGTGGTATTTGTCAATTGCTTAGTGGCTCTGCAAAGAAGCTTGAATTGTGGCATTATAGTGATTTAAAGAAATTCAGTAAAGACGACCTTTGGGAGCTATGGACGATTCAAATTATGTGCATTGACAAAGATTTTGAGAACCTAGCTTGGAAGTATTGGAGGTTTCTACTGAAGCTTATAGATCAACTGATATGATGATGCTTCAAGATGTTTGCATTGCCATCAAAGGGGGGATTGTTGGAACCTATATGTTGGTGGAAACTCAAACACTTCATTGTTGAGCATTACTGGTGAAGTCTTCCTGAAGAATGATGCTGAATAGAAGAAATCTGAAGACTTGTATTTTGATAATTTTGTATGTTGCATTTGTGTAATTGTCTAAGTGTAGATCATATAGTGTTATGTTCATACGATCTAGATTTATCTTGTATACGATCTGGACTTGTAATTTTGACTAACACTTTTGTTCTATATGATCTGCATTTACTCTATACAATCTGAATTTCTTTTATACGATCTAGCTTTACTTGTTGTTCTAAACGGTCTAACCAATAGGTTTGTCTAGACTACCTAGACTAAACCTATATGATCTGAACTTACTCAATACGATCTGGAACCCTTGGATTGAGAATCAGACTTTTGCCTATAGGATCTAAGTAACACTATACAGTCTAGAACCCAGACTGTGTGGGTTTACCCCATACGATCTAGGCAGATGGTCTGACTTAGACAATACCTTACGATCCAGACTTGTACTATACGGTCTACAGTTGTTCCATACGATCTAGACCTTTAGTACATGTCCATGCAATCTGGAATTGCTCTATACGATCTAGGATTGTTCCATATGATCTAGGACTAACACTTAGAATATTTTTGCAGAATTTCAAAATATTTTCTTGTAATCAGTGCATTGACACTTGTGGTCCCGGGCAGTATAAATACTCATAATGACGAAACCCTAGAAACGCTTTCATTCATTCAAGCCACCTGGGAGCACTGTGTGCGTGTGTTCTTGGTGTTCTTGAGTTTCAGAATAGTTTTTCACCCAAATCTGAGGATTTCAATGAGTAATCCACCCATGGATGATCATTATGCTTGATTTCTGCACCTGTATGATGAATTGGATGAGGCATTGGGCTCAGAATCGGTCGTGAAAGATAATCACAAGTGTAATCACATGAGAAAAAGAAAAATGTCTGAATATGTCAGATAGTGTGGGGTCCACTGGTTAAAGCAAATAAATAATACCTTAACATATCAAGATGTTATGAGTATGATTATGCCTGGGTTTAATATGGAAAAATTATACCGGCAATCAACATAGCTTATGTGCTTTAATTACTTGAAATTGAAGTGTAGTTCAGTGCGTTAAGACCAATATGATCCCAGATAATGATCTTTCTCAAAACAAAAATAGAGTTCATTTTAGTATTGCTTTTATATTTCCATTTTAGAAAAAAAAAATAAAAAATTCGGTGTGTTTTAGCATAAGTTTGAAAAATCAGAAAGATTTTAGGTTTTTTTTATATGAACTTTCTAATAGTAAAAAAGATTTTATTTCTTGTTCGTTTTCGATTGATCGACACATGATACAAATCTTTTTCAAAATCAAAAGTATCTTGGATTCCTCGAAGAGAAGTTTTGCGCCAAGATTAAAATAATTTTCGGTGCTAGGTTTAGGCGTTTTGTCATTGTATTAGTCATTTTGTAAGTTCTGGTCCCAGCGTACCAGTGGATGGACTAGATAGTACGCAGCCATGGACTATCTGGTACCTAGGTTAATTGGTACGTCGGGCAGATCTATATAAATAGTTTAAGCTCTTGTGTTTGAGAGTAGTTGTGAGAGTTGAGCTCTTAAATGTGTGTATTCTGAAGTGTTTTACTCTCTGTTCTCTCTCTGTAACCTTGAGCTTGTTATCAATCAAACAGAACGTTATTTACCTCGTGTATTACCGAATTGATCGTGATCATGCATTAGTAAGATCCGTCTCTGTGTTTTACAAGTGGTATGAGAGCTTTGTTGCTATTTTGTTGTGACCTCTGGTCGATTTTCTGTTTCTAGAGAGAGAAACAACACTTTTGGTTCAAATTTCATAATTTCTTCTCGGTTTTACGTTCATTCTATACGAATTTGTGTCCAAAATGATCCGTGAGTGTTTTCGTTTAGTGCTGCATCGAATTCTCGTCCGAAAAACAACAAACATCAAAATTCAGTCGATTCTCAGTTGGTACGTCCCTGGTCCGGCTCAAGAACACCGTGGTACGTTGCTGGTACGCATGAAAATCTTCATCGTGGTCTTGGTACGTCGCATTTGGTCTGTAAGGCAATCTCCTTCGGTGGTCCATGACAGTTACCGGCTGGTCCGTTGGCAGTTACGTTGTACCAGTCTGGTTCGTTTCAATTGTGGTACGTGAGTAAGGTGTTCCGTCAGTGCTACGCCTTAGTTTTTCTGGTCC
Organism: Deinandra increscens subsp. villosa; assembly: GCA_039602395.1. Lineage (NCBI taxonomy): Eukaryota > Viridiplantae > Streptophyta > Magnoliopsida > Asterales > Asteraceae > Deinandra > Deinandra increscens. Next base: position 66,818,340 of record JBCNJP010000010.1, on the reverse strand, counting down.
GAGTGTGGTACGAGGTATAAATTGGTATGCTGAGTGTGTTTCTGCTACGGTTATCGACAATTTGGTACGTCTGATCAGTTTTTGAAATAGTCCTCATGGATCCGTTCCAAGATTTTGCAGCAATGTCAACAACCGTTCAAGCTCTAATGAACTACGATAAGGAGATAGGAACCACGAACAAGGTTCCTAAGTTGATGAAATTCGAAGATTTTCACAATTGGAAGGCTCGTTCCGTATATCGGTGTAACCGGTGTTACGGTTTGGACTCCTATGCTTGATGGATATGACGTTCCAAAGTTCACAAGTGGTGAACATGTTGGTGAAGTGAAGCCTTACAATAAAATGAATGATGCTGAGAAAGAAGCGTTCAAACTGGAGAAAAATGCTTATTCTATCTTGTCAAGGGCTTTACTAAAGGATACCTTGCATCAATTTAAAATGCATACAACATCTAAAACGTTGTGGGATGCGTTGTGTAATCGATGTGAAGGCAATGCTCAATATAAGAAAAGCAAAAAAAAGGTGTTGTTGAGAGAATATGATAACTTTTGTCACGTCCAGAATGAAAGAATTAATGACCTCATATCAAATTTTCACACTTGGTAAGTGAGCTTGAAATCGTTGGGGTGAAGAAGGAGGCAGGTAAATTGAAAGAAAAACTACTAGATGCTTTACCAGCAAAATGGGAAGGCTATATCTTGCTTTTAACTCATGATAAAAGTTTCGATGAGGTTTCGTATGATGATCTAACAAGAAACTTGTTAGCTCAAGAACTGGATATGATGAGAGTGAAGACTCTTCAAGCACAAGTTCAGAATCCTGATGTGTATTTTAGAGAAAATGCATCAACAATGCATGCTAAAGCTAAATCTAGCAAAACCCACCAACTACGGCTTTTTATGTTGAAAATTCATCGGGTGGTCATGCTAGTGGGTCTCGGGGTTCTTCTGGTGAGAGTTATAATCAAAAGGCTGCAGTGACGTATCCAGTTTACTCAAATCAGCCTGCTTCTACACCAAAATCAGAATGCTTTTTCTGCCAAAACTACAAATGATTTTATGGCGTTGTTTTCAGCAATGGTTTCCTCATACGATGGAGTAGTGGCAGGAAAATTGACTAGTGTTGAGTTAACACATGAAGACTATGAACAAAATGATGCTGATGATCTAGAACTTATGGATATCAATTGGTCCATGGCAATGCTTATCCGGAGATGTGAGAAATATATGCAAAGAATGGGACGCAAAGATTTAAACCCAAAAGGAAAACTTGGGTTTGACAAATCCAATGTTCATTGCTACAACTGTCAGAATTATGATCACTTTGCCAAGGAGTGCAATAATGCAAAGAAGCAAGAAACTTCAAAATTGTTTCAGAAGTATGCAGCTCAAAGTTCAAAAGCATTAGGAAGCAACTCTAATCCGTCCAGTTCAAATGCAAATGCTAGTTCTTCGAAACAAGATTCTAAATCATTGGTCTCTCAAACTGGGGAAGGCTATGATTGGGTGCAGATTATCCTTATGAATCTGCGTTTCTGTGTACTAAAGAGCGAAGTGTGAAAATTGAAGATGATCTTGAACTTCCAGGTGAAGACTTCTTTGAAGAAAACAATAAGCCTTTATGGCTGACATTCAGGTTGACTCTAAACCTTGTGAATATTTCATGACTTCCGCTAACAAATTGAAGGAACTTTCCGATGAGAAAGTTATGTATTATGACAAATACATGTTGGCAGAAGAGAACACAAAAATTTACAAACAAAGGTGGGAGGCCGTTAAGGCTGAACTAAAAAGTGAACATGCTTCGACTTTAAGCACAAAAATTGAATTAAATAACAAAACTGAAGATTACATTTTTTTGTGAAAAGAAACTTGCAGTAGCTAATGCTAAGATTTCTGAATTGAACATTGAAATTCAAGATCTTTAAAGACAACTTGAGAATTTAAAGAATTTAGCTTCCTTTGCAAGTTTTCTCTGAAAAGATGAAACTCTAAAAGAGGTGTTCAAAGAATCGAAATGCAATTCAGTTCCTCCACTAATTGTGCATTGTTTGGAACCAGACACAGAAACCAAACCATCCATTGTGTTTGACTATTCTAAGTTCACTGAGAACTTGGTTGATAAACACAAAGGCACTTATAAAAAGAAGCATGGCAAACATGTGGCTAAGTCAAACCATGATGTTCCAAAGCAAAATGAGTCCAGTGATTTTGTGAGTGACAAATCTGTCACTGAGACTAAACCAACTGGTTCTGTCAACTAGATCTATTTTATAAAAAAGACTTAGTAACATCAAGCAACACAACCACACCTGATGTGAATGCAATTCCAGTTGCTCCTCCAAAGTCGGTCAAATTTAGTGGTGTTGGTTTTGGATCAGCTTCTGAAAAATCTGAGGTTAATCAAAAGAAATCTCAGAAAGTTCAGAGAAATGACAAGAAATTGAAAGGTAAAATTGAAACTGGTGAATCATCTCAGAATTGAGAATGTATTGTCTCAAAGGTAGTAATACCATATATTCTGATGAGATGTTCCCATTATGCTGTGTTGATCCAAAACAAGTTGCTAAGGTGTTTTATTCTGAGTCTGAAGGGAAGTGTGTGACTGATCATGGAAATGAGAAACATGATCAGGATTCTCACAAGTCATACACTTCAAACGATCAGAAATTTATTTCAAAGCCAAAAACTTCCAAATACTCACCAAAGAGTTTTTACAACTCTCGTGGTTAGTTTTCCATTATAACAAAATGATCTTGATTATGAATCCTATGGTTTTTGTGATGATTATAATTTCTATGATGATTTTGGTAAATTTGAACAAAACAATGCCAAAAGGGTCAAACCAAAAGGGTATTCTGATCAATGTGGAGTTTATGAATATGGTTTTTATAACCAATTTGGGTATATGACTCCTTTGCTTAAACCTCTTTCAAAACACAAATCTTGAAGGTTTAATGCTAAGGCACCAAGGAGAGTTGTTAAGCAAATGACTGATGGTAAGACTTCAAACGATTTAGGAAATAGTTTTCCTATGGTCTTTATTGATCGTATGAGGTGTTATCATTGTTATCAACAGGGTCATCTAAGAAATAGATGTCCGATTTTGGCAAAGAAACGAGCTTCCGCTGTTAGTAAAGATAAATCTGACTCAGATTCTAAGCCAAAATAGATAGATGGAAAGGTTGTAACCAACCAGTTTTTCAAACGAGAATTTTTTTCAAAACTTACGAGTCTTTTGGAAGTTCATCCTCGGGTGATTCCACCACTGATTCATCTATCCCAATGTTAAGGCAAAAGTGGCTGCCGAAATTGTCCTCAAAAAGCCACTAAAGACTTTTCCGAAGATACCGGTCGACCCAAAGCTGAAAGCTTGGGTCCAGATTCTCAATAATTATTTGCTAATATGTGCAGGGTGCTCGAAAGCCAGCTGTCAACAACTTCTGGGTAGTTGATAGTGGAGCATCCAGGCACATGACGGGTAATATTTCCCTACTTTTTGATGTCAAACCAATTAACGACGGGAATGTTACCTTTGTTGGCAATAAAGGTGGACGAATAACCGTAGAAGGAAAGATGGATAACGAGAAGGTCACGTTTGATAAAGTTCAATTTGTGGAAGAATTGCAACACAACCTGCTGAGTGTTTCACAGATTTGTGATAAGCAGTACACTGTTGGTTTCACAAGTTCTGAATGCCTGATTCTGAAACCCGGAATTCAAGTTCCTGAAGGTTTGGATTTTGATGCGTGCGACAAGATTTCGTGATCTGTATGTGTTAAACATTAATCAAACTTCGTCTGCTGTATCAGCTACTTGTTTCATCTCAAAGGCCCATAAAAAAGATTCAATTTTGTGGAATCGCCGTAGGGGACACATCAACTACCGAAGGATGAACTACTTAGTTAATCATAATCTAGTAGATGGCGTTTTGAAGAATCGGTTTTCAATAAATGATGTGTGTGTTTGCTGCAAGAAAGGAAAACAACGGAATAAGTCTCATCCATCCAAATGTCTTAATTCGATTGTAACACCATTGGAGCTGCTTCACATGGATCTCTTTGGTCCTATGAATGTTCACAGCGTTGATGGAAGTTTCTATTGTTTGGTGATTACGGATGACTTTTCCCGTTTCTCATGGGTGGCGTCAATGCATTCAAAGGATGAAACTACGGATGTTATTCAGAAGTTATTATCCAAGTTTAGATCGATGTATAAATACAAAATCTGTCGCATTCGTACTGATAATGGTACTGAATTCAAGAATGCTAACATGACAGCTTTTTGTAATTCTCTTGGAATTGTACATGGATTCAGTGCGCCGTATACTCAACAACAAAACAGAGTTGCTGAAAGAAAGAATCGAACATTGATTGAGACGGCACGAACTATGTTGTCTGATTCAAATTTACCGATCAAGTTTTGGTCTGAAGCAGTACGCACTGCATGTCATGTGCTAAATCGTGTTCTGATTGTCAAGCGGTTAAACAAGACAAGTTATCAATTACTTAAGGGTCGTAAGCCCGAAATTATATTTTTAGAACCTTTTGGGTGTTTATGCACGGTTTTCAAGGAAGGTGGGAAGTTTGAAGCTAAAGCTATTAAAGGCATTTTTGTTGGTTATCAGTATCCAATGAAACGAGTTTACTTTCCTTCTTCAAAAGCAATTGAGAGTCATTTGAATGTGGATTGTCAAAGACACGCTTTTCTGACACCCAAATCGGTTGATATTCTTGCTTTTGACTACAAGAATTTATTTGATTCTTTCTCGGCTACACATAATAATTCTGCTGATGAGCATACTGAAGAACTTCTAGCTGCTGCTATGTTGCATTCAATACTTAGTCCTGGATCATGGATTCCAAAGCTTCCAAGTGTTTCTAATGCTGCTTCATCTAGTCAGAATGTTTCTAACTTAGAAACAATGAGTTCTTCTGATGATGCTGATAGTACTTTTCATGAAGCTGAATCGACACTAGTTGATGATTCAATTAGCTTACCAAGTACAAGTTCTTCAGATCCAGTTTCTTTACCTATTGGTGATCTTTCAAGCTCAGAGGAAGCAGATGCAAAGTTTAATAATCTTGCATACAGTATTGTGGTTCCTGATACAACCACCCTTCGGATTCATAACATACATCCTCAAGAGAATATTATTCGAGATCCGAATTGCTGAAATTAGGGATTCCGGGGTTCAGAATGAAGTGTTTCATTCTTGTTTTCTATCTCAAGTTGAGCCTACCAATGTCGATCAAGCGTTGGAAGATGCTTCTTGGGTAGAAGCGATGCAGGAAGACTTGCAGCAATTTCAGAAATTAGGAGTTTGGCATCTCGTGGATTTACCCGCTAATTCGAAAGAACCTTGTGGAGCTAAATGGGTTTTCAAATGCAAAAAGGACAATCACGGTATCATCATAAGAAACAAAGCTCGGTTAGTGGTTCAAGGTTTCTCTCAGATTGAAGGCATTGATTTTAATGAAGTATATGCTCCTGTAGCAAGAATTGAGGCTATCAGGATATTTCTGGCTTTCGCGGCACATCATGGATTTAAAGTATATCAGATGGATGTCAAAAGGGCTTTTCCCAATGGAAAAATTCGTGAAGAAGTTTATGTGAAGCAACCACCTGGGTTTTATGATCCAGATTTTCCTGACCGGGTATATAAGCTAGACAAAGCTTTATATGGTCTTCATCATGCTCCACGGCTTGGTATGAGACTTTATCTACACACCTGCTTGAAAATGGATTTTAACGTGGCAAAGTGGATTGCACACTATTTTCAAAGAAGTTTGGGAAGGATCTACTGCTTGTCCAAGTTTATGTGGATGATATTATCTTTGGAAGCACCAATGACAGCTTATGCAAGGAATTTAAGGGTGTCATGCAAACGAAGTTCGAGATGAGTTCTATGGGGGAGATGGGTTTCTTTCTAGGTCTTCAAATCCATCAATCCGCCAAAGGCATATTTTTGCATCAAAAAAAATATGCGTTTGGTATTTTGGCTCGTTTTAAGATTGGAGATGTCCGGATTCCAAGCAACCTATCCACGTTTCACATGGCCTTGAACCAAATGAATTTGGTGACAATGTTAATCCAACATTGTTTCGTGCCATGATTGGTTCCCTTATGTACTTAACTTCTTCTCGTCCTGATATTATGTTTGTTGTGTACTTGTGTGCTAGGGACCAGGCAGCTCCCATGGCTTCACATATGTTAGCAGTAAAAAGGATTTTTGCTTATTTGAAGGGTAATCCGGATCTCGGTATCTAGTACCCTAATGATAATAAGTTCGAGTTATCAGCTTATTATGACTCGGATTATGGCGGCTGTAAAATCAATTTCAAATCAACTACTGCTGGATGTCAGTTTTCGGGGGAGAGACTCGTGTCATGGTAATGCAAGAAACAAACTTCGATTACAACGTCTACTGCTGAGGTGGAGTATGTGGCTGTTTCCAGTTGCTGTTCACAGGTTCTGTGGATACAACAACAGTTACGTGACTATGGTTTGAATTTTCTGACTACTCCCATTTATATTGATAACTCGGCTGCTATTTCCATCACGAAAAATCCTGTTCAACATTCAAAAAACTAAGCACATTGACATAAGATATCACTTTATCCGTGATTGCTATAAGAAGAAACTAATTGATTTGCAGAAAATTCACACGGATTTTCAATGAGCTGATTTATTCACTAAAGCGTTTGATAAAACTCGCTTTCAATTTTTATTGCAAATGAATGGGGTTACTCGGTTGAATGCCAAGTAAACTGGTTCAGCTGATCATTTTTTTATTTCTTTTTTGTTTTCTTTGCATTCTGCTTTTTAGGGGAGAATTATGGAAAAATACAAAAATAGTGTGTTTTCTTGTATTCAAAAATGAAAAAGCATAAAAAATTAGAAAAATTAAAAAAAAAGAAATGTGATCCAACCTCGTGAGAAATGATAGTACATCAGTGAATGTTACTAACCATGGATAAAATAGATTGAAAGGCTGTAGGTTCTTTTTTTGTTTCATTAAATGTGTCAATCAATATCTGATACTTGTTAGTATGATATAAACATAACGCTTGCCTGAAATCTGTGGTGTAACATGGTTTTTGTAGTTGTGTAATCTTGATATTAGCTGAAAAATACAAAAATAGAATAAATAAGTATGCATGCTTTCTTTTGAAAGATTTAAACTTGTTTGATTTTCTTTATTTTGTTAAACGATCGGACTTTCTTTGCGTATCGAAAGATCGAACTGATTGTTGTTCGTTTAACGTTCTGCTTTATTTTCTTTGGTGTTTCGTATAACTCATCGGACTTTCTCTGCGTGTACGTGAGTACCGACCTGATTGTTGTTGAGTTATACAATTTCAACTTGTTTTGCTTTATTATTTTCCTAAACAATCGGACTTTCTCTGCGTGCTCACAAGGCCGACCTGATTGTTGTTTGTTTAGGGTTCTGATTTCTTTTTGCATGAAACACTATGAACGACTTATATCTGTAAATATAATGTGGTGAATAAGAGAAAAATCAAAAATATCATCATTCAGATTCTCAGTTACTTGAATTTGTGGGTACCATGATTTTTGTGCTTGAAAAATATAACTAATTCATATCAGAAAGCAATAAAAATTGATTTGATTTGACTGAAATAAACATGAAAATGTTGTATTCGTGGACTGCTTGGCTTGCATGACTGATTAGATTGAAATTGAAATGTGTTAAGTGCATCTCAATGGTATGATCTCACTGGTATGATCTCATGTTGCGATCTTTCTCACAAAAACATAAATTATTGCATTTATATTTCTGTTTTCCATTTTATTTCTCATTTTAGAAAAATCAAAAAGATTTTAGGTGTTTTTAGCATGAAATTCGAAAAATCAAAAAGATTTTAGTGTGTTTTGAGATAAAGTTGCTAAAATTCAAAAAGATTTTATTTCTGCTTTATTTTTTATCAACTGAATGCAGAAACGACAAATTTTTGTTGATAAAACCCAAATCGAAGCTTGAATCAGCTCATCATGTTTCAATTTGGAAAACTAGATTTTTGGGTGTAAAATGTCAAATTTAAAACATTAAGGGAAAAATGGGAATTTCACAAGAAATGTGATCCGGACGTACCAAATGGTACGCCGGGCTGACCACTTTGCATATAAAAGGAAAAATGTGGTACGTCTTCTGCATTACCTGCGTACCACATCCAAATCTCTTTGCGAACCCTAAATCACTCGACACTGTTTTTCTTGGACTTCTCACCGTATAACGAACCTTTGCTCAAAAATTTTGTTGCTACAGGTAGGTACGAGGATTGCGCATCTTCTCATGGTCTTAGATTTCGTTTTGGTGTTCTTAATCTCTTGATTTTTTAGGTTTAAAATCTCGGTTTTTCGCGAAACCGAACCCGGGGCTGGTTAAAGGGGTTAAAGACTATCTCAATTTGTTTTGAACACATGTACTAAGTTGGTTTTTGATATAGAACGAAACCTCGGTGGTCAATTTCATCACAAACATAGTTTTGGGTGTTGAAATCGCGACTGACTCTTCGGTGAACTGTTCTACCGCCGTACCATATGGTACGCGACGTACTAGATCTGATATGTGGTCCAAAAGTGGTCCGTATCTGGTACGTTTGACTTTCTGGTACGTGGTCAACATTTCTGGTCCGTCACGTACCAGATGTGGTTCATCTGACCAAAGTGGTCCGTGATGTGGTCCGTTGACAAATATTTCAAAAGTTCATCGTTTGAGCGTTTCAAGTCAAATTAGAGTTAACTGTAAGCGGTTTTGATTCTATCTTGTGATTTCAATGATAATTGTTGTTTGTGAATGTTTCAGAAATGGCAGCGTTAAAGTCAAATGACGAACACAACATTTGTGCTTATCTCGGGGCGTTTGCAAAATGGAGATCTCATTTTGGAGGCATATTCGAATTTTTGCAACGATCGAGAGTGTATTATGCTGCTATTCACGAATGTACACCGTACAAAGACCTTCTTACAATGTTTTGGACTTCTGACAAAGTGGACTGTTCGGTTGTACCTTCTGTGATTCATGCAAGGATTCTTCAAACCGATGTTGTTGTGTCTGAAGGCGATGTTAGAAGAGTGTTGAGATTCAATGATCAACCGGCGTTTCCAAAAGAGTTTGATCAAATAGACATGGTTGCATTGCTAAGGAGGGTGAAGTATGATGGAAATATCTATGCCTCTTGGTTTCTCAAAGCAAATATGAGTCCTCCGTATAAGTATCTGATGCACGTGACTATGCAGTGTTTTGGTAATCGATTAATGGGACATGAAGAATTTGACATGAAGATTTTATCTTTCTTTACTGATTTGGTGATGAACCGAGAGTTCAACTTTTCTGGATGGATATTCGATTATATGAAGGAGAACATTATGTCGAAGCAAAACAAGAGTGTTATGTATCCCAGGTTTCTTCAAATGATCTTAAATGATCTGCATCCGAAACTTCCTAAGAATCAAGATGTTGTCTTACAATTGAAGCACATGAATGAAGTTACTGTGGGGAAACTGCCAGTATATCAGAAAAGAAAAGGAGCAAATGAGGCTCCTCCGGTTAAAGATTTGATGGTGCTGCAAGACATCCTGATAGTACTGATGACGAGAATGGTAACCCTGTCGAAGAAGATGAAAATGAAGAAGAATACCAAGATGTGCCTATTCAACAACCAGTAGAACAACAACCTGCTGTTTCTGCACCTGTGAAATGGCAACAAAAACAACCTGAGCAAGTTCAAGATGATCCAATTATTTCTGAAAGAGATGATGATGTGGCTAGTTCGAAGGCTATTTTTGAAGATGATGATGATGAGAGTTTTTCTGATACAAGTTCTGATTCTGGTGATTATGTGGAAATCTTACATAATTCCAGAGGTATAAGGGTGAAGAAAGGTTCAAAAGCTCATCTGGCTTATCTGGCTTCAAGAAATGAAGATATTTCTAGGTTTGAGCATCTGTCAAAATGATCTGCTGATAGAGACGATGATGACGATCCATCTTATACTCCGTATGTGGAGGAATCAACAAGATAGACAGTGACTGCTGATAAAGGCAAAGCCCCGATGGTTTCTACTGGCAAGCATATGAAACATTTCTAGGCCGAAGATGATGGTGAAACAGGGCTTGTTCCTTGCTGATGCTAGGAAAGCCGTTAGCAGTCCGCCTAGCAAGAAGCAAAAAGTTTCTACAAAGTCTTCTATTCCAGTCAACCGACCACAACAACTGCAAATGTTCAAAGTTCTGGTGTTCCACCTGTTAGAAGGTTGATCGTCAGAAGTTCTTCAAGTTCTGCTTCTGCATCAACAACTACTTCTCGTACAACATCAACAATCTCGTCTACTGACTTAAAAATTGCTTTGCATCAAACTAGACTTGATGAATTAGAGTCCACAAATCGTCAGCAAGCTAATGAAATTCAAGGATTGAAGAATACTGTTAAAGAGTTGATATCTCGTGATCAGTCAAAGGATCGTAAGATTGCTCGACTTCAACAAATCTCTCTTTCTCTGGGTGAGTAGCTAAACCATTTGCTTAAAGCTTTACCTGCTCAGGGGGAGATGAGACCAAATCCTGAAGAGGCTTGTAGAGAAGATGATGATGTATGAAGATATTTGAATGATACGGATGACCCAGAAGGAGGTGTTGGTGGAGATGATTCTGGTGTTGCTGATGCAGCTAGAACATCTGCTGCTGCTGCAACATCTGCTACTGCATCTCAGGGGGAGTCATCGGGCAAAGATGTGTATGATGTGACTCCAATTACAAGAGTTGCTATTGAAGAAGGAGAGTTTTTACATCAATATTCAAAAGAGCAACTTGTTGCGATATATGCTCTAAATATTGAAGATGTTGATAAAGTTCCTTTCGCTGAGCCTCACAGAGAAGAAGATTTAGATGATGAGTTTGTGTATGAAGAGGAGCATGAAGAGGTTGAAGATATGACTGCAGAAGAATATCCAGATGATCCGAAAGTCTATGGGAATTTTACCGATAATGATCAGTCTAGAGGATTCACTTTCTTTACAATAGATGATGAGGAAGAAGTTGAAAAAGAGTTAAAGAAGAAACAAACTGAGAAACAACCTAAATCAGATGAATCTGATATATTTTCAGAAGAACAAGAGAAAAGAAGGTTGTTTGATGATTGGATGAAGGAACAAAGGTCGAAGAAGATACCTGTGGTGAAACCTACAAAATCTGTTGATCAGAAGATTTTTTTTGAAAACAGAGGTGTAGCCACTGGTAATATTATTAGTTGGATGTTCAACTCGCAGCTCAAGTGTTATGCTGTCAAGAAAGAATTTGGCATTATCTACTTGAAGAACACAAAGAGATTTGATACTTTGCCAGTCTGCGATGTGAGGGAATTATCTAGAAAGCCATTCATGAATTATGGTGAACATCCTTCGGCCGAATTCTTCAGAAACAAGTTGCTTGAAGAATGTCAAAAGAGATTCAGATTTTGAAATCCTCAAAGGCCGAAGTACACTGATCATCCAACATATATTCATCCGAAAACTGGAAAAGCAGTTGTGGTATTAAAGTACAAGAAGCCTATTTAACTCAAGAAATACCTTTGAAAAGGCTAGAGCAGAATTTCATAAAGACTGGTACTATGATGAGTATACGGGAGAAGCAGTGATCGTTGTCAAAGAAGAGACCAAGGTGGTTAGGATCTTCGATCCTATGTGGTTGATTAATCTGTCTGAAGCAGAAATTGACAAGCTCTATCACAACAAAATCCTATACAAGGCTGAGGATGCTGAGCAAGCCTTGCAGTTTAAAGAGTGATCAGAGTTTGCTATGCTTTTGGTATTCATGCTGGAAATAACCGAAGACATTATTGGAAAGAGACGAAGAAAAAAGCTTCTGAAGACTAGCATGAGACAAGGGGGAGTTTGTTAGAGCATGTTATTATGTCTAATACTAGGTCTAGGCGTTTTGTCATTGTATTAGTCTTTTTGTAAGTTCTGGTCCCAGCGTATCAGTGGATGGACCAGATGGTACGTGCGTAGCCACGTACCATCTGGTACGCGGGTTAATTGGTACACTGGGCAGAACCATATAAATAGTTTAAGCTCTTGTGTTTGAGAGTAGTTGTGAGAGTTGAGTTCTTAACGTGTGTATTCTGAAGTGTTTTACTCTCTGTTCTCTCTCTGTAACCTTGAGCTTGTTATCAATCAAACAGAACATTATTTACCTCGGGTATTACCGAATCGATCGTGATCATGCATTAGTAAGATCCGTCTCTGTGTTTTACATATGGTCCTGTTCCAACTATGCAAGCTCTACTGCAACTAATTTTATGTTTCAGAGTTGATAATCAAGCATATTCCAAGGGGGGGTATTTGAAGATCAACTTGTGAAGATCTGGAGATTTAAAATGTTGAAGTAACGGATACATCATATGCCAACGGGGGTGGGGGGGGGGTCTATTGGTGCATAGAGCCTGTGTGTCAAATGATGTATCGTGTCATGTCTGTAATAGTTTCTAGAGCGTTCTGAGTGAGTCAATGCATATTGTATGGGAAAAATGAGTCTCGTCGAAGGAGTTGCCAATGACCACAGAATGAGTCATTCGGTGGCCATCCATTCAGTGGCATAAAAAACTTTTTCCAGTTGAGTGTTCATTCGGTGAGTCTATTATGTGTCCAGTTCATTCGATGAAATAAATCTCAGCTTGTAGTTACTATTTTTGTCATTCTCTCTACTTGAAACACTGAACAAGGTCCTGTCCAAGCAATTACAAAAACTTTTTTAAACCAAATCCTTGGTCAAGGGGGAATATCATCCAGTCTTCTTTTGCCTCTTCCAAAAAAAACTCTCATCAAAATCCATCCCTAAAAAGTCTCTTTGATAAGAATTAACTCTCATTTAAATGATGATCCAAATTTCAAGAAAAGAGAAATGATGACCTCTGCACATGGACTGCCAAAACATTCCCCGTCTAATCACTATATCCTCTCAGCATAGCTTCTCATAAAAGCCAATTTTTTTCTCAAAATTATCACATTCACCTTCAAGACTCCACCCCTCACCTTCAAAATTTAAAGAATCAAATATCACAGATCCGAAAATAAAATCAACAAGATACTTATAAAATCTATGAAAAGCATTATCATAATTACTTTATCTGATAATCAATGTTAAAGAATTAGGAGTTATGATATCAGGACATTATAAAATCAAAAATAAAATCTCAACGGTAATATCTTTGTTAGCATTCAAAAACGTTCATTAAATTATAGTCGTTAAGAAGAATGGACGCTCCCCAAGGAAAATGATCGGCACAAGGAGCATTCTATAAAAGAGAAATTTAAAAAGCTCCGCAAAACCATTGTTCACTACTCTTTCTCAAACCTAAAATCAATTGAAATTCTTTCTCACACCTTTCAAATGGAACCACAATCTGGAACACCTCCAATGAACACACACTCTAAAAGCAAAGCAATCTAATCTTACCCCATTCCCACCATGAACCTCGATTCTTCATCATCTGAATCACCACCACACAGCTCATTCCCCTTGAACCTAACAACCAGCCGTGCAGTCTTGATCCAACTCTCTACTCAAAAAATCTCCAAATCGCCATAGAAGCCCTAAAACACAATCGACTTGCCACCGCTCTCACCATCAATGAACCATGCTACAAAGTTGCTCTCCTGAACTTCTGGTTCACAACGAAACTCAATGATGGATAGATGAAAGGCAAAATAATTAAATATGAAAAAGTCACACTCCAAATCTCTAACCTATGAGAAATTGTGCAAATACCACTCTCTCGAAACCTTGCATCAATTCCTTCCAAAAACAAATTTAAAAGAGATGGATATCACAATTACTGGAGAGGAATTCACAGAAAATAATCAGATTTTTGATCTCCTGGTTGGACAAGTGGAACCAGTCTGGAAATTCATGATAGAGCTTCTAAACCACACCATGAGCTCCAAAAGGAGATCAACTGACAAATCAAATAATATTGTTCTGATTATCTTGTTTGGAATAATCAGTTCTTTAAAGATAGATATTGCTCAAATAATCTGGAGCGACATGGAAAAAAGGATAAAAAAAATATCACATGACAAGAAGAGAACTGAATTCGTTCCTTATGTCAGATTCCTAGCTCAAATGATCTCAAAGAAAATCACCACATCCGTAGATGAAGAGCTGCATACAACAAAGCAATTCCAGATCAAAGGAATCCATAGGCCATGTACACATAATTTGTTCTGCCAAATTCCATGGGTCATGATTTCTTGTATTCCATACAATTCAACTATCCCATGCAGATACTTTGTCAAGAACAACAAAAAGAGAGCCAATCCTGAATTATCACCCAACTCTAATAAAGATCCTTTCGAAGAAATAGATGCTAACAGACCCCAAGAATCCACCTTTCAACAAACCTCTCCTCAACCACTCAGTGAACCCATAAACTCTCCTCACCACTCTCCAGAAAAACCACACTCACCAACTAAATCTCAAAGTTCACTCTCCTCACTCCAAACCTCTTACCAAGATGCCTTTAACATTTTTCAAACCAATATTCTAAATATCCCATCCTTTGATACCCCTACCATGGCCACATATCACAAGATCTTCTCTAACATTATCGGTAAAGATAATGTTGCAACAAGCAGAGACTCATCGAGCCAAGGACGCTTGGTAGTGAGTGACAGTGATGTAATCTCTACCAACTCACCTGAGATATCTTCTTAGAAACAAATGGATATCATTTCACATGATTCCCAACAAACATAGGAGCTGGACCCAAACACGGGTTCAGTGAGGAAAGTGGAAGAGCTGTACTCACTCAGCTTGGTTAGGCTCTCCGGCACTGATAAATCTCCTCAGAAAAAGTCTGTCAGTTGAACAGAAGGACATGTGTTGTCCTCTGGATTGTTACCCCAAGGAGTAGCCTCGAAGTCTGACTTCGAGGAATTCTCCAAATCTCTTTCTTTTTTGCTTGCAAAATTTACTGAAGAACAGAAATCTCAGGGTACATAACTACATAGGAAATTCTGTAGTAATTGTGTATAAAATTGAACAACTAATGAGACAATAAAAAATCAATGCAGAAATAATCTCTGCCCTAGATAAGGAGTTACAAGAGATGAAGACCAAAAGTCAACAAAAACTGGAAGAAATGGCATCTCAACTCCAAGAGCTACAAAATAAGGAATGGAAATTAGGACCCCGGGGGTCAGAAGTCATTTGAAGAATACATAAATAAACTATCAACAAATATTCAGAAGACAATAGACAACTTCACAGCAAGAGGAGATGAAGCACTCAACAATATAAGGCAAGAGTTCGATATTGTGAACCAAGACATACTCTTTGAAAGAACACACATACAACAGATAAATGAAGATCAGCTGAAGCTTCAAAGGAGAATGAAGAATATGTCAAAACAAGTAAAAGATGATCATCCTGAATCCCCAACACAAGTATCTACAAAGAAAGCTGCACCAACTTCACCTCATGTCACCAATCTTGATAACTCACCTCCTCCTGAAAGTGAGAAAAGGAAAACTTGCTTTGGTGAAGACAAAACTTTTCCCAAGAAAAGGAAAACACAGGGATGTAAACCCCCTCTCAAACCAGAAGAATCAATGCCACATCCACCTCCAAGACAGCCATCTAACAAACCAAGTACTCCGTCCACCAGACCATCATCAAATGCCAAGGTCAAAAGTCATAGTGAAAGGCCTTCAAAACAACAATGTCAAAAAAAAAAAAATGAAAGAGAAGGCAACTAATCAAGGGGGAGCTGTAAATATGCCAGAAGTATCCATTGCTTCATAGTCTCACTACAAAGACAATTGTGGATTTGAAAAGCAAGAAGCTAACGAAGTATGGCATGAAAAGAGGGAATATATAAGCATGTTTTTCCAAGAACAGAATGAGAACAAAAAATGAGCCCAATGTCCTGAACAATCCTCAATGAATCAATTCATCAAGAGCCCTATGAGAGAAGCTGGCTCTACTCCGAAGCTCCAATTTTGGAACTCTTAGAATTTGTAAAATATAAAGATTCTATAATATTACAGATATACTTTGGAAATTCTAAAGTAGATCTGTAAAATTAAGTTTTCCCAAGAAATCCTCATATCTATGAAAGGCTTCTGACGGGAAGCATTCCTAGTCTTCAATAAAGAGTCTTGGAGAAGTTCAAAACTATCAAAAGATAAAGATTATGAGAAGTATAAAGATGCAAAGTGTGAAGAACAGGTAAAGTAGAATACCATTTTGATATTAAATACAAAGGTAGTTAAAGACAGTTGAAATGAGATAGCTTGAATACTCTAAATTTATCTCTATATACTTTGACTCACTCTGAATTCAACCGCCCTCAACTACATTATTCCTTTACATCTTGCCATAAATAGCAGGTGCTCTTCATCAACAAGAATAAACATTCACTCATAATTCACAAGCTTCTCAAAGTGCTTACAACTTAATCTTGTAGAAAAGTTCTTTCAGTTTATAAATTGTTATACTATAAACTCGTGTAAACCATTATTTACATACGAGATATACATGAAAGCCTTTTTATGAATTCTATTCTTCTAGTTTGATTTACTTTAGAGTAAATTACATAGAAGGTCCTTTATGTTTTATTCGGATTTTAAATTAGGTCCTTTAAGTAAATTTGTTACATTCAGCATCCTTTATGTTTTAACATGTTTCATAGGAGGTCCTTTATCACTAAAGGGGTTAAAAACCACCGTTAAGTAAGGGGCACTTTAGTCACTTTACCAAATCAATAAAATAAAACATTTAAATCGAAATAAACTTAATCACCAATTTAAATAAAACATTTAAATCGAAATAAACTTAATCTATATCAAACATCAGTACATCCGAACACCACCAAGAACATCAGCTAACTTCATCTATATCAACCTTTATCACCAAACAACATTCCCATCATCGATCAATAACATACAATCAAGAGATCAAAGCTTAAACAAGGAATAAGCCAGAAAAATGGAAAGAAAATGCCAAAGTTATGCTAAAACTTAGCAGTCGGAACCAACCTCACCGGAATCGCGACTGGGGTCGCCAGATTTGCGGCTAAGATCTTTTCCCCACTGGAAATCGCCTCCGATCTGAGAATATTCCGGAGAAATCAATATCATTGGCACATGACCGGATCATTACCAGGTCATCTCCGCCTCTAGTTGCCACTGGTGGTCGCCGGCGTGAACCTGCAAACAAGAACATACGCCGCCGCCGCGACTGAAAAGAGAAAGGGAAACTGTGAACTAAATAGAAGAAGAGAAAGAGTCACCGGAGCATCGAGAGGGGCTAGCCGCCGTCGTTGCGGGCTCACTGGTTGCCGTAGTCGATGGCAGGAGCCGGTTGAAGCCACCCCTTTTCTCCCGTTTCTTTTGTCTTTCTTTGTCTTTTCCTTCTTTTTTCCTCTTAAGCCTTTCAACAGTACGCATAAATGTATGTTGTTTGTATGTGTAGGACCACATAAAAACATAAAAAGGAGATATTTTGTTATTATAATGTTTTATTTTATGAATTATTTAAAATGACTAAATTGCCCCTTATTTAACGGTGGTTTTTAATACCGATAGTATTAAAGGACCTCCTATGAAATAGGTTAAAAACAGAAAGGATGTCGAGTGTAACAACTTTACTTAAAGTCCTAATCTGAAATCGGGGTAAAACATAAAGGACCTTCTTTGTAATTTACTCTTTACTTTATGCAACATATTTATTATTATTATAAATCAAATTGTACCTCTATTTTTACAAAACCCCTCACGGCACCCAACAATAATTGCCCAGTACATCCATCCATCGCCTCTATCACATGTTCAATTTCCTTCTGATTGAAAAGATGCTGCAAACTCTTATGATCAGAGAAAACCACAAACTTAGTTAAATCCATAAAAACTGCAGGTGCAGTCCTTTTGATATCTTCATCCCGAACTCTTACTTAATGATACTCCGATCTCAAATCTATTTTTGAGAAATAACCCCCTCCCTGGAGTTGATCGAACAAATCATCTATTCTAGGTAGAGGGTATCGGTTTTTATCGTAACTTGGTTGAGATCACCGTAGTCGATACACATGTGCATCAACCCATCCTTCTTCTTGATAAATAACACAGGTGCTCCCCACGAGGATGAACTAGGCCTAATGAGACCCTTATCAAGAAGATCTTGTAGCTGGCTTTTCAGTTTCTGCATCTCGGAGGGCGCAAGTCGGTAAGGTGTCTTGGCTAGCGGCGTTATCACTGGGGTAAGCTCGATCTGAAACTCTACATGTCGCTCGATAGACCCGGGAGTTCATCAGGAAACACATCAGCATACTCAGAAACTATCGGAACAACCTCTATATTAATTTTTCGTGAAACATCTACAAAATTTCCTAGGAAAGCTTAGAATCCATTCCTTGTGCATTTATATGCCTTCAGCATGGAAGTTATTGAAAGTTCGTGAGCGTACAGATCTTCTACTTAGTCGTGATGAAATCAATGAAATACGAGATGAAACACAGAGAGTAAATACAACAGACTTGTATTAACCACCGAGAGAACCACAGAGTAAACTTAGAGAATATGACACGGAAGCTCTCATCTATTCTATACAAGATGACGTATTTATACTAAACTAAACCCGCTGGTCCGAACTTCAAGTTCGGCCACAAGTTCGGCCATGTCCGAACTCCAGGTTCGCTGAGAGTTCGGACCTCAGCAATCTTGCACGTCATCGTCTTGTATTCGATACTTCTGTAAGTCCAGAAATCTCCC
>JBCNJP010000010.1:66780203-66799050 GCA_039602395.1 Deinandra increscens subsp. villosa | reverse complement strand
ACTTACATATCTTTTTCTTGACATATCGTGAGATATGCATCAAGATGTTGTCCACTAGGTCAAACATCAGATTTAGTGTATATCACATTTGTATACTTTCTGATTTTCCGAGCCTACCTTGCACATCGATCAAATAGTCTTATGGCTTTTTCATCTATTTTATCCATGAGTCAGACAATGTCAGCAAATGTACCATCATTTCCCAATCATGTCGGATACAATTTCTCATTTTTCAATGTTTTTGGCTTTTTGCATTTTTCAATGTTTTTGTCTTTTTCAAATTTCTCCCCCTAAAAATGACAACTCTATTTATAGATTTTCATTTTTGCGATTTGAAAAACAACACACTATTTTTGGATGTTTGCAAAAGCAAACTCCCCCTCAGAATGAGACGGAGTAATAACAAGAAAAATTGACCAACCAACACGAATACTATCAGTTTAGCCTTTTGAAAACAAAAGTGATTTTGAAATTCAATATAATTATAACAGATATTTCACAATCAACAATTTTTCAATCACCGAAGGTCTTCCTGAAACACCTGCTTGACACCAAACAAAACATTAGTTATGTTGGGATCGACCCGATTCAATATCGTCGGGTCGCCCGGTGTCTTCCACAAAGTCCTTGTTGGCCTTGGAAACAACTTTTGGTGTCCATATTTGTAAAATTTTCAATTTTTGATCAGAACCTGAATCAGACTCAGCCGACGTACTCGGTGTAGACCAAGACGATTTACGAGTTGATTTAAGCTTTGGACACCATGGTTCATCAAAAATTTGACCTTTGTTATCCACATATTTTGCAGTTTTGTGGATATATGCAGTCGTCGGACACTCGGTAGCAAGATGTCCTGGTTGACGACATACATAACAAAGTCTTTCTCTAAAATTGTTTGAAAACTGTTTTGATTTTGAAAAACCAGATGACTGTTCAGAATCAAAAATATCAAAGAAACCATCAGAAGAGTCATACCTAGGAGATGGACTGCTTGAAGACGATGACCTTCCAGAATAATAAAAAAAATTCTTTTGGAGATGGTGATTTCCTTGTAACTTTAGCTTTAACAGCCTTGTCAGCTTTCATTGGTTTCTTTGCAACATCTGGAACTTCCTTCATAACAAAACCTAAGCCTTTATGCTTGGAACCTGAAACCTTTGAAGAACTTGAAGAAGAACCTGAAGCTACTCTTGACTTAGCTTCAGTAGTAAATTTAGCCTTGATATCCTTCAGTTTGTTCTTTTCAATCAAACCTTTTTCTTCTTCGGGTGCAGATGAAGAACTCGAAGCAACCTTATCGAAAACCTTTTCATTTTCTAACAAAACAGATTTTGAAACAAATTTTGGAGCTTCACCCAATGGCTTCTCCTTCTTTTTAGGCTTGGATTTGTTCTTCTTGGATGGAGTGGCAAACTTGGAATAATCATGCAAGTCATCCTTTGGATCAATCTGAGCAGCAGTAACTTCAATTAAATCCACTGGTTGAGGTACCAAGTGAACATCATCCTGCTTTGAACCTTCTGAACTCTGATCCTGCTTGTATAAGAAGTTAAGCAATGTTGGTGACAAATTGCAGTTTTTCACTTGTCTTTTCAACTCCAAAATCTCCAATTTCAAATCATTAATCTTTTGTTGACCATCAAACACCTCTTGTTGTGACTTAATGAATTTTGCATTGAGATCATCATATTCATAAGTCTGTAACTTTCTGATCTCACATTCAACATATAATTCTTCAAGCACATTTTCTCTCTTTTGTTTGTAGATCTCAACATCTTTTGTTAACACTTCATTCTTATCTCTATAAAGAACATTCTCATCTTGAAGCATAGAGATCTTATTTTGAATCTTCTCAACGGTAATAGCAGTTGTAGCAATAAGAGCCGTAGCTTCTTCATACTTTTGCTGAACCGGATAACTCTTCTCAAACAAATTTTCAAAATCTTGAGCGGCATCTAATGCTTCAGCTTTGGCTTTCTCACAATCTTCAGCCAATTGAGATTTTTTCTTTAAAACATCTTCATGAATATGAACCAACTCATAATATTTCCTTTGAAAGTCCTCTAACTCTTTCTTTAACACCACAATCTCTTCAGTTGAAATTTGGCAACGTTGTTCCAAACTTGCAATCTCCTGGAGCCATTTCTTACATTTGAAACATTCAAACTCTTCAACCTTTGAACTTGTAGAGACTTTAGATAATTCTTCTTGTACCAAAGATATACTAGAAGAAGTATCAGACTCTGTTAAAAAACTTTCATCATCAGCATGTTGAACAGTTAAAGCAATTGAGATTGGAGTCTGATTCTTTTTAACTTCTGAATCGGCATTCCAAGCAAACCCATCTGGATGCATAAATGTATTAGTCCAATCATAAGCAAGAGTAGCAGATTTGTGATCAACCTTTTCAGCTTTATCGGATGGATGAAAAACTAAATGTGCATGCTGACCAGTTTTCAGTTTACTTTCTGTAGAACTTGGACATTCTCGAGCAAAGTGACCATAAACTGAACATTTATAACATTTCACCTTAGATTTGTCCAATCCAATCTTTCCTTCCTGATTAAGTCTCTTCTTACCAGTTCTATTAAAAAATTTCTTCGTTCTACGAACTAACATAGCATATTGCCAATTCAGATCCATTTCCTCCAAATGATCATAATCAATCTGATCATAATCTTCATTTGCTAACTCTACATTACTTACAACACCAGTGATAACACCAAAGTATGAAGATACCAATGCAGACATCAACGCATTATAATCATCGACAGTTTGAACAGACAATGCACTTTGAACCGATGTTAGGACCGATTTTCACTACGAGAATCTCGATCTTGAGCAAGAACATGTTCGGATGAGAAAACTCATAAACAAATGTAAAAGATGATGATGATGAATCATGAATAATCATAAACATGAGAAAGATGATGAACATAGTCGAATGATTTCATTAATCGAAAGATTACAATCAATGAATCATGAAGAACACTTTCTCTCTCTAGAATCCATGACTCACTCTCTCTCTCTAGAATGGAAATCTCACACTCTACAAGAAAATCATCATCTCCACATTCGGAGACTCCTTTACTTGTAATGGGCACCCTCACTATATATAGTGAGGGTGACTAACGACAGAAAAACATAACATAACAGTAAATTACAAGTAAATGAGATAAACATAAATATTAATTAAATCAAAGCTGATTAAATTAATCCGAAGCTTGACTCGCTCGAACCGATCTTCCGTTGACTTTTACGTTGACCGTTGACCCGAACGGTTGACTTTTTCGGAAAACGGTCTTCGGTCCAAACTGCAAGCCTCGATCATCACAACTCAGTCTCTAAATCGATTCACATGGATTCTTCAGTCGAATGCTTCGGTAAACAGATTTGATGGCGTCAGTCACATAGATTTTTGTTCCAACAATTTCCCCCTTGACTGATGCTTTCAAATCTGTTCAAATGCTGAAGAATCGCTCTGTCGTAGAGATTCCCCCTCTGAATAAGCTTCTTCTTTTCTTGTTGCTCCAGTTCGAGATCCAAGTGTTCCGCTCACTCGGTTCACACGGTCGGGTACAATACTGAGAAAATGCTACATCTCGGAGTCCAAACCGCAACAAACTGAATCAGATAAACCAGTCAAACACTGAACATGCTCCAACTCCGAATAATCGACCCGATATCCAAATCCATAATAATTCCTCTTATTTCTCTAAATCTCCCCAAAAACATCAAGTCGGAAGCGTAAAAATGAGATGCGGAGAGTCGAACCGTCGCGATCGGTTGCCTAGAGAAACCGGATAAACAATCTTGAAATCGGACAATCTTGCGAAAAACCGGAAGCCGGATGCTGACAGTTGTGAATAATCTGCCTGACTGAGGTTGGATGCGAAAATAAATAAACTATTCAATTTCTTCAATAACGGTCATCCGAGAGATTTAACGGATAAATTCCATAATTTAACTGAGATTCCAGTTAATCCGGTTAGTTGACGACAGCACTGCATCCACTAAAAATAAAACCGTGAGATATAACGAGAAAGCTGAATAATTAACCGGATAATAAAGCTAACCCGTTAGTGATCGATAGCAAACGTTGCGCGCGACGTCAATAAACGAGAACCCCAATAAAATAGAATAAATCCGCGACTAATAAAAAATTTTCGCAATCTCGTTCGGGCGTTATCTCGTTCGTCTTATAAAATACTGATAGAGAAAATACCCGTGTTCAACAAAAATGCTGAAAATAATTAATGGTTAATTAAATCTTCAAAGAAAATCCAAAATCCCATAAAAATAGAATCCACCAATCAGAATCGACCATCAAAAAAAAACACAATCTGTGTGTGTGAATTCTGGCCAATCAGAATAAGATTCAGAATTAATCCAACGGTGGAAATGAGAAGGATCTAAGGGCTGATATAGCTGATCCGTGTGTAGGAGGACGACCCAATGAGATGGCGACAACATACAGCCTTCTAACGGCTCTTTGTAGCCTTGTGGGTCCATGCGCTTCTCCATTCTCCAATCAGACAGCAACAGCAAAATGAGGAGCGACAGTTATCTAGGTAGCTAGGGCCCATGCGCCTTGAATTCCACCAATCAAATCGCGACAACACCTGCGGTTGACTATGCCTATCCGACAAAGAAGAGAGAGAACATTCTCTTGTGACCAACCAGATCAGGCCACGTCATCATCTTCTCAACAAAGTCGTGAGCCACCCCAGAAACCCTAAAATCGTCCGAAAAACACAACCCTTCACCGGAAAAGCGTAAGAGCTTCATATCTTGCTCATTTCTTGACCAAATTCGAAGATTCTTATACCCCTGAACTCGTATGATCATCCTCTATCATCCTTAACGATCAGAACTCACCGAAACTGTCTCGAGCGAAAACCCAGTAACAAGTCCGCTAACCCGTTCAAGTCCGCTAAGCTTACCAGAAGTTCGCTAAGAGGCTTGAGAAGTTCGCTAGGGACTGAAGTTCGCTAAAGCCAACTGAAGTTCGCTAAGCAGAACTTCAAGTTCGCTAAACCTGATTCAAGTTCGCTAAGACAAACGCCAAGTCCGCTAAGACTCATGAAGTCCGCTAAAGATGAACAGAAGTTCGCTAAGCCCATGAGAAGTCCGCTAGGACAATCTTCAAATCTTCAAAACTGATGAACAAATCTGGAAAAATAAAGAACACGAAGAACTTACTCGTTGAACTTGAATCTGCCCAAAACCGTAAGGAAAACCCGTAATGATGCACGAAATATGAAGCTGAACCATTCACGAGACAATTGTGGCCACCAACAACCCATAAACAGCAGCTAATCAGATCAAAACAGTCTCCAAAATTCTGCAAATCTTCAAGAACACGAAGAACACACACTTACACCGTCAGTGTGTGTTTTTCCAGATCCGCTCAAACCGTTGAGAATCAGATGAAATGGATGCTTCCAATGGATCCGGAATGCGTTTTCCACTGAGAATCATACCTCACTTCATCCAAAAACATGAAGAATAGCCCAGAAAATGAAGAATCAAGCTCCAAAATCTTCAAAAACCCCAAATACGGGAAAACCCCAAAAGTTCCGAAAAAATGAGCTCGGATCTTCAATTTTCTCACAGATTTGAACAAGTAGAAGATAGAATCACATCTAAATGAACTCCAGAACACGAATCCATCATCCATATCATCAGAATCCATCCGAAAATGAAGAAAAAAATAGAAAAAAGTCTCTAAAAATAAGTTTTCTCATCTTCACCATTCAAGCTCAAAATCTCAGATTCGAGTGACCAGATTCACGGTGAGATGAATCTGATCGGTACCCGCTCTGATACCATTTGTTAGGACCGATTTTCACTACGAGAATCTCGATCTTGAGCAAGAACATGTTCGGATGAGAAAACTCATAAACAAATGTAAAAGATGATGATGATGAATCATGAATAATCATAAACATGAGAAAGATGATGAACATAGTCGAATGATTTCATTAATCGAAAGATTACAATTAATGAATCATGAAGAACACTTTCTCTCTCTAGAATCCATGACTCACTCTCTCTCTCTAGAATGGAAATCTCACACTCTACAAGAAAATCATCATCTCCACATTCAGAGACTCCTTTACTTGTAATGGGCACCCTCACTATATATAGTGAGGGTGACTAACGACAGAAAAACATAACATAACAGTAAATTACAAGTAAATGAGATAAACATAAATATTAATTAAATCAAAGCTGATTAAATTAATCCGAAGCTTGACTCGCTCGAACCGATCTTCCGTTGACTTTTACGTTGACCGTTGACCCGAACGGTTGACTTTTTCGGAAAACGGTCTTCGGTCCAAACTGCAAGCCTCGATCATCACAACTCAGTCTCTAAATCGAGTCACATGGATTCTTCAGTCGAATGCTTCGGTAAACAGATTTGATGGCGTCAGTCACATAGATTTTTGTTCCAACAACCGAAGAACTTGGAAATGACACAGTACGACCAGCAGAAGAATAATTTGGAATTTCAGATTTACCTGCTAGAAATGCTGTAGGAGGAGCAGAACTAAGACTAGTAGACTTCCCAGCATTCATTGTAGAGTCATTTTCACCATGATACACTGCAGGATTCTGAATTTGTGTAGGAAGTGATTTATTCACCATTAATTCCATATCCCGAGCCTGGATTCTTTGAACCAAATCATTGAAAGACAATCCGGAAAAATCTTTATCATGAGTAATCATCATCACATAATTCTCCCATTTTTCAGGCAATGCTTCCAAGATCTTTTCTTTCATATCAACCTCTTCTTTAGTAAGATTCACCAAACGCATTTCACTCATCAAATGAGCAAATTTTGCAATCAGATTGGGAATCGTTTCATTCTGATAATGCTTAAAACTATCAAACTCTTTCTTCAAAACCTTTTGCCGACTTTTCTTGTATTGGTCATTGCCTTCACATCGTTTTTCCAATGCATCCCATAGACTTTTTGATGTGTAGTTACCAGCAAATTGATGAAGTAACTCTTTAGGCAATGCCATCGTTAACGTACCATACGCCTTTTTCTCAGCTTGATAAGCTTTCTTTTGTTCAGAAGACATTTTTCTTTGAAGAATAGGTTCACCAGTTTCATCTTTAGGATAAACATATTGTTCAGTGAACGCTAACCACATATCAATGTCATTTGTATCGACAAATGCTTCAAACCGTTTAACCCAACTATGATAATCTTCCAATTTTAGCAATTTGGGAACTTTCTGACTTGTTCCGATTTCATTATCATAATTCATCATTGTTTGCATTGTAGCTTGAACCGAATTTTGAATAGCTGCGAACGCTTGAAAATCGGACATTTTCGAAAAACTGAACACTGTTCACTCCGAACCTCGTCCGAACCTTCTCCGAACTAACTCCGAACGTCGTCCGAACTTTAGCAACACCGAACGTCCGCCGAACCTGACCTTCAGTCGAACAAAACAGAAATAAGTCCGAACTTGCTCCAAATGACCACCGAACTCTGTCCGAGCCTAGACAGATCTCTCACCGAACTTAAAGAATGACCGAGCTCCGTCCGAACCCCGAGTTCGGAGCGGTTATGCCGAGCTTGTCCGAACCTCAAACGAGACAGATTTCTCTCGACCTCATTCTCTCGATTTTCAACGTTTTTGACTGGAATTTTCGACAGGAATTCAAGCAAACTCGATAAAAACGATCTAGAAACAGATTTTTGACGAAAAACACACTCGAAACGATCAAACGAATTCAAAAAGGATTGACATTTTTGCAAAAACGTGAATTTGAACTCAAAACTCTGAAGAACACTGATTTCCGACTAGTAGAGCAAACCTAATGCTCTGATACCACTTGAAAGTTCGTGAGCGTACGGATCTTCTACTTAGTCGTGATGAAATCAATGAAATACGAGATGAAACACAGAGAGTAAATACAACAGACTTGTATTAACCACTGAGAGAACCACAGAGTACACTTAGAGAATATGACACGGAAGCTCTCATCTATTCTATACAAGATGACGTATTTATACTAAGCTAAACCCGCTGGTCCGAACTTCAAGTTCGGCCACAAGTTCGGCCATATCCGAACTCCAGGTTTGCTGAGAGTTTGGACCTCAGCAATCTTGCACGTCATCGTCTTGTATTCGATACTTCACATGACGATCAGGAACCATGTATCAACAGGTATCTTTAAAGCTCATGCTTGTCGATCTTCCACAATGGTATGCACTTTCCCATCGGCTGACTCTACTTCCACCACTTTCTCGTCGCAACGAATCATAGCTCGGTGTTAGGTCAACCAATCCATACCAAGTACGAAATCAAATTCACTTTGTGTCATAGGAAGCAGTTCAAGGTCAAACAATGTATTGTTTATTCTTAATTTGCAACCCCTAACAATCTTAGGGATACTAATTTCCTATCCACTAGCAGTTTCTACAATATAAGGCCTATCTAAAACATGCAAGTTGCATTTTAACTTAGGCACACATGAAGCAGAAATAAAACTCCTATTATCTCCGGAATCAAATAACACACTAACTTAAATACTATTCATAGTAAACATACTAGAGATGACATCATCGCTACTACGCGCTTCCTCTATAGTCATGATAAATACGCGAGGTTTAGCTTTCGGGGCTCCACTATCTCTTTCATTGTTCACATCTCTTGCAGCTTCCACAGGCTTCTGGAAGGCAGCGATCTTGTGTCCCCTGTCACCACAGTTATAACAGGTAGAACGTTTAGTGCATTGATTCGATTCGTATAGTGCCCTGGGGTGTCACATTTGTAACATGTGGCTTTAGCCTCCTTAGAGTCCTAATCCCTTCCATCACGGTTCTTGTTCTGTTCCTTTCACCATGATCATGTTCACGCTTTCTTCCCTCAGACCTCCTCTTGTGATCAGAGGATTCCACCTTCTTCCCTGATTACCTAATCCAGTCATCGCATAATGTATCGGTCAAGCTCATGGCCTATTTCAGGGTGCATGGTCTTGAAGCCTTCATATCAGCCCCTATCATCGGGCTCAATCCGTATATGAACCTGTTGGGATTTGGCAGTGGTATTTGGGTCGCCCGGTGACATATTTAAAAATTACGTGATCGACAGATTAATAGTTTATAAAAGATTTACCGAATTAATATATAATTAATTCTATAATGCAGCGGAATAAATATTATATATATATAAATATATATATACATACATAATAAATTATATATATTAAAAACTATTTAATCAATTAACACAAATACCAGTACGCAACAGGATCCGATTACCGAACACGCAAACACAGAAATAAATAAATAAATAATCTAAACTAATAGTGAGTTTAGATATACCTTGGTGGTGTTGAACAAACGTTCAAGACACCGAGTTTAACCGAACGAAGCGCTAGGTTAAAACGGAACGAACCACTTTCGGTCTCAGACAGTTGTCGCGTATCGCGATTATTCTTGTGGTCCGGTGTCGCGTACCGCTACGGGATGGCGTTTATGACCCGCGGTCATTACGCATCGCGAGAGTACGTCTTGACAGACGTCCCGTCTCGCGAGACTACGAGATCAATCAGATTCAGATCTGATTACAACCGGAGACGGCGCACGGCAAAATATGTCAGACTCACATCGACGGGCGACGGTCATGCGATGGCATGCGATCCGCGGTTGTGGTGGCGGGTGATGACAGTGACGACGACGAACAGGGGCGGCGTCGGCGTCGAGTTTCACGCTGGTGATTGGCAGGTTTTGCGGCGGCGATTGGCGGCGAACCGAGCAGCGGATCTGGGCGTACGAGGTGGCAATCTCTAGACTGTAAGGCGGTCTACGGGCGTTGACTGACGGAACACCCTATCTAGCAACCACCACCAAGTTATGGTGGTGCGAAGATGGGCACCGGAACACGCCAGTGGCGGCGATCGGCGCGGAAACGAAATCGGCGGCTGCCGATTTTCTTTTCTCTTTGCGTTTTCACGAGTTAACATTAGTAATATTTCACTAACGTATAACTCGACCGTGAATTTAAATAAACCACTTTTATTTAAATATCGTTCACCCTTTATTATTAAGCCGGTAATAATAATATTATTGATTATTAATTATTTATAACTATTAAAAATAATATATATAATCAAACGTTTCCATTCCTTTTACCGGTTAACGAGTAAGCGGGTTTAGAGTTCGTTGCACCTGCTCTAACTCTTACGGGTCGTAACCGGGTCGGGTTCAAGATTTGTCGGGTCAGGACACATAATATCCAACAGTCTCCCACTTGGACTGATTGCGACAAGATCTAAGAAACAGACAGAGGTGCTCTAGCTACACATGACTGTCCCAACTAGTTATGACACTTCAAGTCAACAACCAAGGCATATCTGTTGAGAGCAACTGATATTAGACTTGTGGTAATTCGAAGTCATTTTATCCCTTCCGTATATGACATCAACTGAACGATGGACATGGATTCAATTCATTCTCATCTAATGTTCAATCATTATGTTTCTCGATATAGATTCGAAGTGGTCCAAAACAAACACACAGTAGGTTTGGGTAAGGCCTTACACTTTACACTTGGAATCAACGAGGGCGCCATGATGTCTAGCTGTTGCATGATTAGTGCAAGAGTACAGAATCCCATCTCGACTACATGAAGCTCCCACTGAACTTCAGATCCATTCCCAAAAGTAGCCATTATGACTGGCAGTTACGCGACAACGTTAAGCTACAATCAAAGAACAGTCTTTGGTAAAGGGGAGGTCGCTCATGTATCTCAGGTCTAAGGATACTAATGAGTATACCAATAATCAAATCCATCTAATGATTGAATCCATGAAGATGGTTTGATGCGTGTTACGTCCAACGTCATTCCCTAATGAGGTCTGTGAGTCTGGATTGTCAACCATTTGAGTCCAGAGTCAGAATAGTCTTATTTCAGATTCGTTCCCACGAGTCTGAACGACTACGGACAATCTAGAATAATATATCTACCCCTCAGTTTCATTATGAATTGATACATGTGAATTTGGATTGTCAATGTCTTGAGTCCAAAGTCACAAGTAGTCTTACATCAGAATCGTGTCCACAATTCTGATCCACTGTGAGGAATAATATGCACTTATTCATGGATTTAAACGTATTAAAATTAAACACAGTTATAGAATTTAGCTTTACGTCTAATCCTTTAGAGAAAGCCGGATGATAATGTATAACTGTTAGAGTTCGTACATCCAAATACTAGTTCAAAATATACATCTAGTGTATATTGGTCGAACATCATTAGTATTAGGTTAATGAGTCTTAAAATTCATTGTTTTACCAAACAGGTTTTGAAATGTGCTATCATTTTGGTTATCCAATATTTCATAGTTCAAGTATTTATCTGAATAATTGAATTTCCTCAAAGTGTGCTGGTTTTGTGATCATAGTGATCCTTGGTATTCACCATAGTTACTGTGTGATCACAATGTCTTGTTTGGTTAAAACTCTAACCATGTCAAGAATCCTTTTGAACCTTTCAGACAAGCAGCAGTTTAATGTCACTTGAGTTTGGCTAATTAATTTAGATTTAGTTGAGGAATCTGCCACAATGTAAAATCTTTATTATGAGCAAAAGATGTCTTGGTCAATCATGAAAACTTGTAGTAGTGTATTTCTACACGGTGAATGTTAATACCAATGCAACTTAGTGTATTGTGTTCAACAATTCACGATATCAATATAACTTGCGTACATTGATTTTTCGCTTTTGGTGTCCATAGTGTAACCCTGTACAGTGACAACCTCAGTGTAACTCTGTACAGTTATCCCTCCCTTTTGATGTCATTAGTGTAACTCTGTACAGTGACATCTTTGTTTAACCACATATTCAATGTGTGATTTATATTTCCCCAGAAGTTGCTTATACCTGTGGATCTCTATCCATTAAGAAACTTCTTTTGAATTCTTTGTACCATAAAGTCCACATTATGTAAAATCATATAAGGATTTTATTCTATCTTTCAGTATATCATCGTCATACGGGTGAGGATTGATATAGTGTTCCCACTAGCCTTTATGTAAACACATCAATTATGGCATTAAGCCATTCTCAGATTTAAGATCTGATATTGCAATTTTGAATTTGCAAGTGTGTTTAAATATGTATTTCCTGCTTAATGCAACAATCTTTTGCTGGTCAGGAAATATGCGAACAATGGATTTGTGACTCTTGAACTACTTCAAGATCAACGTCCTTTACTTCTAGTTCCAGTTAAATAACTCGGGAACTTAACCTTCCATTTCAGAAGCCAGAACACAACTTTCTATCTTCAGTGTGGAATTAGAATTCCATATGGATGGTGGAAGTAGTATCCAATGTTATATGTAGTATCTAACGAGAATAAATTCTCATTGTCAAAAGACATTGGATACTAGATCTATCAAGCGAGTGGTGATGAAGAGAGTGATACTCAATAGGGGTGTGTATGGCAAATACTTCCTATTTATCATCTTTCAAATGTTGACAAGCATCGTTTGATTCCTATCATGTGCTCAGGCCAAGGCTGTGCACGTAGGACCAGATTAGTGAAAAATCTTTCACATATCTTAAGATGATTTTAGGATTTGTCAAGCTTAGGTATTCTTTATTACGATCAGACTTAGAATTGTGATCGTATTTGTAAAGCTGGTTCTTTGACTTCATTTTGAAATGTTCTTGTTTAAATATATATATATATATATATATATATATATATATATATATATATATATATATATATATAGGGTAAGGATTCTGTGAAAACTCTTTTTTTTTTGCGAAAGCCTAAAAACTAACACTAAAACCTTCATAACTTTTGCATACGTTAATATTTTTCTATGAAACTTGCACCAAAAATCTTAAACTTCTATTGTTTTTGATTCTGGAAAAGAAACTGATATTTCGAAAAAAAAATTAGTGCACATGTGTATTATTAGTGCACATGTGCACCATTTTCATTCGTACTACACAAATAAGAATTGTCATGCGAAAACATATTGTTTAGGTTAAAAACATTTAAAAAAACTAAAATATTCATAGAACTAATGATAATTCTACATATGCACTATAACTATTAGTTATAGTGCACATGTGTAGCATAAAATTTAAAAAGTTTTAAAACGTTTAATGTATTTTCAGAGTTAAAGATAACACAATTATAAGATTTATGGTGCAATTTCTCTTTTAAAATATTAATGTATACGACACATATAAAGTGCTTTTTTATTAGTGCACATGTGCACTAATAAAAAACCACGAAAAACTAACAAAATTATAACGTATTTGATGCGATTTTTCTAAAAAAAAACATTAACGCATACTATATGTATGAGTTTTATTATTAGTGCACATGTGCACTAATAAAAAAACGACGAGACGTTAAAGTTTTTTTTAATTTTTTTCCAGAATTAAAGAACTCATAATTCTAAGGTTTTTGGTGCAAATTTTTTTTTTTAAATATGATCGTATGAAAAAGTTGTGAAGGTTTTAGTATTAGTTTTTAGGTTTTCGCAAAAAGATGTGGTTTTTACATGATCCTTACCCTATATATATATATATATATATATATATATATATATATATATATATATATATATATATATGGTTAGGTTCAAATGAGAACTTTTTCTTTTCAGAACTTTTGAGAACCATTGTAAGCCACTAATTTTCAAGGGGGAAGCATTCAAATTCATGGGGGGAATTTCCTTATATATAACTTGTGGCTCAGATAGGTTCTCAAAAGTTCTCAAAACCAATTAGTTCTCAAATAATCCTCTCCCTATATATATATATATATATATATATATATATATATATAAATATATAAATATATATATAATTTTATTTTTGTAAATTAGTCATAGGCACGTTTCGGTTTCCATTTTTCTCAATGGTGATTTTTCTTATTAATTAGAAAGAATTTTTTGTGTAGGCGTTTTCTAGAACTTAAAAATTTGTTATTTATTTTTAGAAAAAAAAAGACAGCTTCGTTTATTTTCAGGTGCTAAGTTCGACCTGGTTTATTTTATCAGTTAATATTCTTGCATTTGATATGTCACTACGTCAAAATTCACCTTTGGCCACGAAAAAAAAACCGTGACCAAAGGTGTTTGGTCACGTTTTTTTTTTGCATTCCAATCGACACCAAAGGTCCCATCACCTTATGTACCCTACGGCCACGTTACAATATTAGTGGCTGAAGCCACCTAGAAGCGTGGCTAAAGGGTACCAATATCTGTTGTTGTAATCAAACAATTCTTCCGAAAAGTGTGGCCAAAGGGTTATAACAGTCACATGTGTTTGTTAAACGTGGCCTTTGGTATTATATGGTCACGTATATTTGTGATTTAGCCACATATGTTATAAAAAACCGTGGCCAAATGAGTTGCTGAAATTATAATTTTTGTCCCAATACGCGTGGCCAAAGGGTGGCAACGGCCATGTTAAAATATGAATAGCGTGGCCTTTTGGTATTATATGGTCACGTATATTTGTATTTTAGCCACATATGATATGAAAAAACGTGGCCAACTGGGTTGCTAAAATCATACATTTTGTCCCAATACTCGTGGCCAAAGTGTGGCAACGGCCACATTAAAATATAAAAAGTGTGGCCTTTCGTATTATATGGTCACCTATATTTGTGTTTTAGCCACATATATTTGGAAAAACAAAGTGGCCAAAGAATAGTTGAAATCAGATATTTTGTCCCAATACGTGTGGCCAAATGGTGGCAACGGCCACGTTAAAATATAAAAAGTGTGGCCTTTGGTATTATATGGTCACGTATATTTGTGTTTTAGCCACATATATTTGAAAAAAAAAAGTAGCCAAAGGGTAGTTGAAATCACACATTTTGTCCCAATACGCGTTGCCAAAGGGTGGCAACGGCCACGCTAAAATATAAAAAGTGTGGCCTTTGGTATTATATGGTCACGTATATTTGTGTTTTAGCCACATATATTTGGAAAAAAAAAAGTTGCCAAAGGGTAGTTGAAATCAGATATTTTGTCCCAATACTTGTGGCCAAAGGGTGGCAACGGCCACGTTAAAATATAAAAAGTGAGGCCTTTAGTATTATATGGTCATGTATATTTGTGTTTTAGCCACATATATTTGGAAAAAAGAGTGGCCAAAGGGTAGTTGAAATTAGATATTTTGTCCCAATACGCGTGACCAAAGGGTGGCAATGGCCACGATTAAATATAAAAAAGTGTGGCCTTTGGTATTATATGGTCACGTATATTTGTGTTTTAGCCACATATATTTGGGAAGAAGAAAAAGTGACCAAAAGATTGTTGAAATCAGATGGGTCCTTGCTATACGTGTGGCCAATTTAAAAGATATTACAAATTATTAAGTACAAATCAAATAAAATTCAATTACAAATCAAATACAAACGAAATACAAATAAAAATTTAAAGAAAATTACACTGCATACAAGCATTATTCTCAATTTAAAT
This sequence comes from Deinandra increscens subsp. villosa, assembly GCA_039602395.1. Classification (NCBI taxonomy): domain Eukaryota; kingdom Viridiplantae; phylum Streptophyta; class Magnoliopsida; order Asterales; family Asteraceae; genus Deinandra; species Deinandra increscens. The sequence continues at coordinate 66,783,565 of JBCNJP010000010.1, read as the reverse complement.
TTCAATCCGGGAGCTAACAACACTACCACGTGGTCTTCATCTTCAACTGTCCAGATTTGAGTTTAATTAGGACCATTTTTTCTTGTATTCCTTCCTATACCAAAACATATATATATATATATATATATATATATATATATATATATATATATATATATATAATTGATAATTAGGTTATGGAAATTGATCATAATATATATAGCAATTTTGAAATACTTACCGACATGATAGATATGGACTAAGGAGTGTCATTTTATTGCAAGTAGTATGGGTCATCAGGTCCTACAATTCAATTGATATCCAGATGAAAATTAGATATCCAGATGAAATTAAAACATCCGGATGAACATCACATTAAGTTCCGGATCAACTTTAAAGTCAGTTGAACTTTGTTTGGTACACATCTCACCATTTGTTCCAACAATCCCTAGCTAGCCCAGGTGTTTGAGGTACCAAATAAAATTTAAAATGGGACTATATGACATTACCAAACAGATTACTGAGAAACAACGGAATGAAACTTGACTGGAAAATATTTACCTTTTTCTTTTCAACCGCTTCAGACGAGGTTGATCGACCACCGATTTCACGCCCTACAGTTCAATTAATTACTTTATGTAAATGAGCAGTCAAACCGATAATGAGTTTGACAAATACTAACCGTTGCGTGTATGTCAGCATGATTAGTGTTGTGGCTAGATCCAACAAAAATCTTCTTAAAATTTACCTAGAATAATGTTTTTGAATTGGTAAAAAGTTAGAGCAGAATAATGACGCGGACCTATCATGAAAGTATCTATTCTGTTTTTTTAATCAAACATAAGTTGTTCCAGTTTTATTCATACAGATAATATATATACTCTATTTTTTTTAATATTAACATACATTTTCAATGAATCATAGCAGAGCTCCATTTAACTCATAACTTTGTTCTTACATGAATTATATATTCTTATGTACCAGGAACTTGCATCTATTTGTGTTCTTCAGGAACAAGAGTTCATCCGGATTGTGTTCTTCAGGAACAAGAGTGTATGTTATTATAAGGTACCTAAGAATAGTATGACTAAGTTTTGATGTAAAGAATTTACTTCTATAGATGCCGGAGCATTAAATTGGTGTGGTAACGGTGTTCCAAGTGCAGATAGATGAGCTATAAGTAGATCAAGTTTTTTCTCCGATTCTTGAATCTTCAAGAAGAGGGCCTTAACTTGTTCATTTTTTTCATCCCTAAGAAGTCTCTCCTCTTTAAGTTCGAACTCAAGTTTTTCCAATTGACCATCAGTGTTGTTGGATCGATCCTTGAATTTTCTACAATTAACAGAATGTAGTTAGATGCTTTTTAACAAAGTACATAAATAGGAAAGCATGCAGACCCAATTGATTCATTATCTCTTAGTTAGTTCTTAATTATTAATATATCACATAAAGACCCTATTGATTAATTATTTGATATGTTATACACAAATTAAAGACATCTAAAGGGAAGAGCGGAACACATCATGTCTTCCGTGGATATAAACAAACAGTTCACCATTTCTAGCAAAGTAGCAGATGCATGGCATCAACATTCTTCTATTCTTCTACAGGGGATTTAAACTACAATTTCTTTTTTTTTGTACCCCTCTAACATGTACCTACAAAAAATGTTGGAAACATTCCTATATATGTCCTCTAGGATCATTTCCTAGCTAGTAATGACCAGAATAACATAAATTAGTTCTTAGTTATTAATATATCACATAAATACCCTATTGACTAATTATTTGATACATTATATACAAATTAAAGACATCTAAAGGGAAGAGCGGAACACATCATGTCTTCAGTGGATATAAACAAACAGTTCACCATTTCTAGCAGTGTACATAAAGAAGAAAGGAGGTTCACCAGAACATGAATCTACAAACATGTGGATATGCTTGACCTCAACATTCCTAGCATAAAAATAACTAATTTAGCATGCCCCCCAGTCATTTAAGAAGGTAAGTAACTAATTTAGCATAAAATGAATGGGTTGAAATGAATGGAGAGGATTTCTACAATATATACCCCTTCCTAATCAATTTTGTATGAAATTAGATTTTTTGATCTGTAACTGTAACTGTACACAAATATAGGGATCCCAAGTTAAACGTTTATCAATAATACACAAAACAAACAATTTTATGAAAACATATTGTAATTAATGAAACTGAATAACTTGACAATTACCGTTTTCTGGACTGATTGGTCTCCCAAATCACATGGAACTTCTGAAGAATCGCTAGCGCTGTCTGTTGAAGCTATTCGTTGTTGAATCTCCATGGAAGATGTGGATGATATGGATGAGAAAGAAGACCTGGTTATTCGCTGGAGGCGTTTAACTGGAAATTTTTCTAATAAAGTAAGAGGGAAAAGTATATGATGAATCGATAATAAGTAAATTTAGTTCGAAAATTTGGGTGTAATTTGAACTAATGGTGGGAAATTCAAAAATTTTGGGGAAAATTTTTAATTAAAAGGGGGGGGGGGGGGATTGTTCAAACTGATAATAAAACCCAAAATTAATATAAACAATATGTATATTAAACATATTTAAACCTAAAATTAAACATAAACATAATAATTAATTAATTAAATGTCTCCACATGGCTCTTCCGGCGGGTTCTTCTTCAAGATGAACTCCATTATCCAGTTCGTAAAAGTCTTCAAGTCACTCTTCTTGTGGGTTTGCAGGTTCTTCTTTAAGATGAGCTTCATCCTCTTGAGGTGTTGAAATAACGAGATTGTGAAATTGTACGAGTACATCAATTACGGTTGACATAACCGTGATCCTTTAAGCAGATCTGGACAAAGATCGGATTTAAAAGCCCTAACAAAATTATGTTTTAATATTAATTTCATTATTTTCTTTTAGATATAATAAACAAGATTTTAATAACACGTGCTTTGTGGCCGTGATAACGCAACTACAAAAAACGGTGACATTACTAAAGCACAACTCAAAAATGAAAATGATAAATTACTATGCAATTCAGAACAAAAATACGAAAAGACCACCATGTTGCGAATTTCTCATGTATAATAATTTGTGTTTCCAAAAAAATTAAACGACGTCTAATTAGGATGGTGAGGAGCAATTAGGATCAACCAGACTAATGAGGACTAAATACTGACAATTAGCGTCATTTAGGATACTTTAGTGAAGACCAGTTATGGTCAATGAATACGAAATTAGGACCAATTCAATGAGAATGCCGATTATGCTCATAGGACCGACAAGGACGGAGCATGAAGGAAGTGACTAATGAGGATCGATGATCAAGTAGGACCAATTAGGACTTATTGGGGCCAATTAGTTTGAATGAGGACCAATGAGG
>JBCNJP010000010.1:66655289-66779703 GCA_039602395.1 Deinandra increscens subsp. villosa | reverse complement strand
TAAGATCATCTCGTGGTTCTACATTAGTCATGGTTCTTTGAAGCTTGTAAGGGTTCATGAACTCACCTAGTAAGTTCATGATACCCGGGAATGCGTGGGGTAGGTAAAATGTAATCATTCGGTTATCTTTATTTATCTATCATTCCACCTTGTTTATCTATCTATCTTGTTCTTCATCTATCATGTTTATACTAGCTTTGCTCATCATCATCATCACATCTCAAACACCATCGTGTTCATATCCGGGTGTTCATTTGTTTCTACAAAAATGAGTTACCCAAAGACTCGATCCGCTTCCGCAACCAAGGTATTTGGTCACCACCTCGTTTTTTCACTTGGCTATCTCAATAAGTCCAGGCGATCTCGCTAATAGCCTTGGCGATCTCGAAGGAACCTTTGCGACCTCGTATATCCCTTGGCAACCTCAAATAAGTTTGGCGATCTCGACTTAACTCTACATCTGGGTTTTCATTCAAGTCGTTTCAGAGATTTTTGATCGTCCAGGATTGTAGGGGATTCGTTTACGAGTTCAGGAACATAAATTTCATTAATTTTCGTCAAGTTTTGAGCATGTTATGGGTGTTTTAGGTTTTCCGGTGGCGAATTTGTTTTTTCGATGGCTGCTCCGATCAGATTAGGTTTTCGTGATGAAGGAGACGCAAGTGGGGGTAGTTGGTGACGTGTCAGGCGCTGAATGGCTGGTGGAGAATGTCTCTCTCCTCATCCTGTCGGTAAATTGCAGATTCCTTTTCTGTTGTCGCTGATTAATTGGGCAGAAGAAACCGCGTGGGACCACAGGCTATAAAAGCCGTTGAAGCCTCTTTTGTGATTGGCTATTCAATTCAGCGTGGGTCCCAGCATGCTCCAAGAAGCCGTTGAAAGCCATTTTGCTGGCTGCCCCTGATTGGCGCATCTCCCCTTCACCCGGATCATACATGACAGCCGCTGGATTCATTTAATCTGGGCCGTCGGATCTGGGCTGTCTTTGATTTGCGATTGGCTGATGAATCCATCACACGGATCACAATATTTGACCTTGGATCTATTTAATTTCACCCGTAGATTTTGATGGCCTCCTCAATCTGATTGGCTGGTTAAGGGGCACATGGATTGTGTTTCTTTAAGAGATTTTCACCATTAATTAAATTTTCAGCATTATTTCGTTAAATGCGGGCATTTTCTAATAAGTCTTTTATGAGACTAACGAGATAACGCCGCAACGGAATTGTGAAAATATATTATTGATCATGAATTTATTCCAGTTTTTTTCATTGAGTTCTAGTTTTTGTTGATGTCAAGACTACGTTAGCTAACGACCACTGACGGACTGGTTTCGCTTCTCGGTTAAGTTTGTGACTGTTTCGTTATGTCTCACTCCAAGTTGTTTAGCTGATGTAGCGCTGATGTCATCTAACCGAATTAACTGGAATCTCAGTTAAATATTGGAATATTCCGTTAAATCTCTAACGGAAGGACCGTTACTTGAATAAAATTGACGGTTTTCTCAGATTTATTCTAGATTGCATCGTTAGACTCAGAATTCTTCACGGAATATATTCCGAGCTCGTTTTCAAGACCCAAAATTATGAAGACTCCGTTTACGAATAAGTTTTGCGTTTATGCTCGGGATCTCAGTTTATCACCGATTTGACATTTTATTCTTGTATCCAACCCAGTCACGCGAAACAAGTTCAGTATTTATGGATCATTCATTATCTGGCTTCCGGTTTTTCGTTAGATTTTCCGATTTCAGGATTCTAGTACCGTTTTCTCTTCGGAACTGAGCGGAACGGTTCCACTCTCTGTATATGATTTTCCGCTTCCGCATCGGATGTTTTCAGAGGGATCTAGAGAAAAGGGTAACCATTATGGATTTCGATTATCGGGTCGATTATCATAAGGTGGAGCATTTTCAGTGATTGATTGGTTTATCTGATTCGGTTTATTGTGGTTTGACTCCAATGTTCAGCTTTCTTAGTATTGTACCCGACCTTGTGAACCGAGTGAACTGCAGCACTTGGATCTCAACAGGAGTAGCAAGAATAGAAGAAGCTTACTCAAAGGGGGAATCTTTACAACAGAAAGATTCAAGTTTATCAGTTGTTCTTCGGAGATGTACGACAGAGCAGTTTTTCACCAGTATGACAGATTTGATAGCGTCAGTCAAGGGGGAATTGTTGGAACTAATAAGAAGTGTGACTGACGCCATCAAATCTATTCTCGAATAATTCGGTTGAAGAATCCATTGTGACTTGATTTAGGGACGCAGGTTGTGATGATCGAGGCTTGCAAGTTTGGACCGAAGACGTTTTCTTGAGAAGTCAACTGTTCGAGTCAACGGTCAACGTAAAAGTCAACGGAAGATCGGTTTGAGCGAGTCAAGCTTCATATTAATTAAATCAACTTTGATTTAATTAATAATTGGCTTATTGGATTTAAATAATCCCAACTATTATCAATTGGCCAATAATAATCCCAACTGAAGAAATGTTTTATAACAATCCCAACTTTCACACTATTTTCTTTCAGTAAGCCTTTTCTAACAGAATGCTAACTCAGTTAGTTTTTGCTGATGTGGCAATGATGATTGGCTTATTTATTTTATTTTTAATTTAATGCCATATTTAAACTTATGTGGCAACATGAGGATGTATTTGTAAAAATATAAAATATAGGGGCCATATATGTAATTTAAAAAAAAAACATTTAACAGCACAACCACCTAACCCTAACTCTTCTCTGCCGCCTTCAGCCTCCTTCTCAGGCGCTACACTCCTTCTCCAATCGTATTTCCGGCCACTTGTTATTCGCTACAATGGTTCTGCAAATCGCCAAACGCCTCCTCCGTAGCCGCACAACCAATGAAATCTTCAACGCAAACAGAAGACGGTGGTGGCGGATCGTCCCAGCGACTGGAATAGTTCCGGCGATGAAGATGGTGGAATAGTCCCGGCGGTGAAGATGACGGTCGAACCAATAGGTTGGGGGTTTTTAACTATTGTTTCTTTCCGACGCACCATAGTGGTGGAGGTCGAAGCAGGGTCGCCATTTCCGGCGCACCCATTAATCCACGACTACCAGTGTTGACGGGGACGGGAACAAGATGCAGAGGGAGACGTGATGCTTAGTGTTGATGGCGTTAATGGTTGCTATAGTGAGGTTGGTGGTGGTCGGCCGTGGTAGTCATCGTGTGCCGGTGATGAATTGGTCGGAGAAGACGGGGAAGACGAAGGTCGGGGGTTCTCAAATCTTGTGTATTTGTGTGTATATATTATATACAATAATAAAAAGTGATTATAATAATAATATATAATAATATTATATGGATAACATGGCCACATCATAAAAAATAGGAAACTAGAAAAATGAAAAAAAGTAAAAAAATCCAGCTGGGCGGGCCACGTCATCAGATAGTTAACGCTGTTAGCATTCTGTTAGAAAATGCTTATTGAAAGAAAATAGTGTGAAAGTTTGGATTGTTATAAAACATTTCTTCAGTTGGGATTATTATTGGCCAATTGATGATAGCTGGGATTATTTAAATCTAATAAGCCTTAATAATTTACTTTAGTTGTTTATTTGTAATTTTGCTCATTATTTTTGTGTTTTACTAGTTAGTGGGCTAGTGAGCACATGGGCTCTCTATATAGTAAGAGATGATTCTTAGAGTGATGTGAGCTATCATTTTCTAGAGAGAGAGAGAGTCTTACATTGGGTTTGAGCTCAACCCAATATGACCATGGATTTCCTATGACGAGTTTGTAATCTTTCGGTTCGTTGTAATCATTCAGAAATAATCAATGAATCGTTTGATTTATCATTTCTTGTTATAGATGTTCTTAGATTCTCATCATCCCGTCTCCTCATCTAATCTTCGTTCTTGCTCACGATCGGGATTCTTGATGTGAAATCGGTCCTGACAGGTTTAAATATATGAGTAAGGAGCATAGTCTAGTTTGGAAAGATTGGATGTCTTTTTCTCTGTAATATTTTCCTTTTCTTGACTCTCTTGTTTTGTTTGTTTTGCTCCTTCTTAGCTTCTTGCTAAGTGGGTTGTGTTGGTTTTATGAGATAGCCGTTCCAAAAAAAAAATAGGCTTAATTACTATTTGCTTCCCTAATGTTTGATCGCTTTTGTCACCTGAGTCTAAATCTTTGATTTTTAACAAACTCGGCCTGAGGTTTACATTTTGTTGTTATCTGAGTCTATGTTACTGTAACACCTATGGTAAAACCTTGGAGCTCGAAATATATAATCTCAAGAAAAATAAAAAAAAAATAATTTTTTTTTTGTTCCTGGAAGGCATGAGGACCGCATGCCCTCTCTGGTTCAACCTCTCGCGGTCCTCATGACCCGTCAGGTCACTGGGTCAGGATCCGCGTGTTATTACCCCATGAGGACCGCATGGGGGTATGTTTGTGCACCTCTCGCGGTCCTCATCGACGCCTAGTAGTATAAAAATGAGATTTCTCTCATTTTCTGCTCATTTTCTCATTCCTAACTTAGAGAGCTCTAAGTTTTCGACTGGTATTCCCCTGTGGAGACCATTTTCGGCCAAAGGAAGCTTCGTGTGTGAAGATTTTAGAACATACAAGTTCCACGAAGCTCGGGTAAACCTCTAGTTCACCCATTTCTCCAATTTGAGCATGGTTTTGTTGTAATCCTCTACTGACAAGGAGTTTCTAGGGTTTCTAAATGCATTGCATGTCTGATCAAGAGTGATCAAAGGCTTGTGGGAGTGTTCGTGTTGCAATCCAAGGTTAGTTTGTGTCGGGTTTTGCTTTATATCAAGTTTTTGAATGATCCTTTTCCTAAAATCGGTTTTGATGATGCATGTAAGGGTCGATTCAGCTTCTGGAGTGACCAAGAACCTTAGAGAACTGAAAAACCCGCTTGAAGAAGCTCGGTACAAGTTTTGTTGCTAAAGGTACAAGTCTTTTATGCATGCATGTGTATTTTTGGGTTTGTTGATGCTTCAGGAATATTTGGCCTGGGAACCCACCATCTCAGTGACAAGATTGTCACATAGGAAGAGATTAGTAATTGGGTGGAGGCGGTGTTTGTAGTTTTATGTTTAAAAACCTGAAAACCGAGTATTTTGGACTTTTCAAAATGTGTTAATGACACCTGGATGATCTCAGTGGCTCTTGGCCCTAAATCTGAGTTAGAATCAGTCCATAGGTGGAAACCAAAATTCTGGAATGATTGAAATTGGTTAAACCCGCTTGCAATATGATTTTGGGTAAATTTGGAACAAAACCGGGACTTGTAACTTTGGTTGGATAGGGCCTCAATGCCTAAATTCTTGATATTTGGCTACTGGAACATGTTGGAACAAAACCCCGTTGTCAAAACGAGCTAAAAATGCAAAATGGGAAAAATTCACTAAATGACAAAATAGTCGATGAGGACCGCGTGGGTTTCGTTTGCTGGTTTGCTCGCGGTCCTCATAGCCTGAAAAGTCAACATGGTCTGTTGACCACCCATGAGGACTGCATGGGATGTTTTCTGGTTTGCTTGCGGTCCTCATGTGTCCCTGGACAGTTTCATGATTTTATTTTGTTTTGTGTTTGGGAAATTACCGAGCACCCAGTTTTGTTATTTTTACGAGTAGAGTCACGTGGAATTATAATGGTGACATTTCACCACCCCATTGGACTCGAGGATCTCGTATGGCTATTTTGGCCTCTCGGTACATTCCCGGGAATATTTGCAACTTCCCGTTCGTGTTGTTGTTTTCCCCAAACGTTGTGTAAACGTTCTTAGTTTTGGGTTAGGTTCTGATATCTATATTTATGTATATATTTTTAGACTCGCATCTGTTATACAATCGTTGGACCTTGGATTTCCTCGTGCCCGGTGACGTTATAGTTTTTCCGCCCATTGCAATCTGTGAGTTGATAGCTTTTCCCCTACTTTTATTTAAATGTTTTGGGGTGTACATGAACCATGTCTTGTTGTGTTACTTGTTACTGTGCTTAGGTATGTGTTACCGTGTTATAAATTTACTACATGTTACGTGACGTTCATAACAGATTAGTGTGGTTAATTTAGGTCCGCATGGGGCCACAAAGACATATATTGCACCAATACAACTGTAGAGGTAGATCAAGGTGCCTCATACCTGTTCTTGTTGATCCATTAGGGGTCGGGTGATGGCGTATATGCCTAGTCATGGGGAGCGGTAACGACCACTGGTCCGTTTACCCCTCTCGCGTGTTGGTTTAACCATAGGAATTTATAGCAGGGACAATGTTTTTCAAAACAAATTTTGGTTGCGAAAATGAGTCAAATGCGCTACGACTCACCAACAACTTTTCGTTGTTGATGTCTTTTTGGTTCATGTGCAGGTAAGTAAAGCTATGGCGGAAGTCACGTTGTGGTTTTGGGACGAGATGGTGTTGTGGGTTTGGGGATTATCTTGTTATTATGTCGTTTTTGTGACTGTCATGACTATCTTGTGTTGTTTGTTTGTGCCCTCACTGTACTTGTAGCCTTTGGGTTTCCCTGGGCTTAGTTCATTTTTGAAGCTTGTATGTAAGAATTAACATGATCTATGTTACAGCCGACATGGCTCTAGTTATGTTTGTTGGACGGTCGTCTGTTGTTGTAAGCCCTTATCTACTCTTTTATCTATTTGTTTGTTTCCGCAAGTTCTGATACGGGCGGCCGGTCCCACTCTCCTCTCCCCCGCGCCTGGCATGGCTTGGCGGGTCGGGGTGTGACAGGTTGGTATCAGAGTCAAGGTTCCAGCAGATTAGATGACTCTTAGAGCCACTAAGTTTGAACTTGTAAGAACTCTTAGGCTAAGCACGGTGCTAAGTCTAGGACTTAGGCGGACGTTTGTTTGCTAGGGAGTAATTAAGGTTTAGTGTAAGGTCGGTAGTGATTTCATCCTTGCCAACTGCCATCCCTACCCACAGGTGCACTAAGACTTAATAAACCCTAGCAAGCACATGAAAGCTGATAGTCCCTCCTTTGTTAAGTGTTGAACTAGGTGGAAGTTCGTGAGTTAGGAGGATATCAAGGATTAGTGTAAGGTCGGTAGTAGTTTCAGCCTTGCAAACTGACATTCCTACCCACAGTTGCACTAAGACTTGGTAAGTCCTAGCGAGCCAACCTAAGCTGACGGTTATTCTGTGTGCATGGTGTAATAGGACACATCGTCCTTGGTGTGAGTTAGGGTAACAGTACCCTGGGCATGCATGGGATTATTTTAATTAAAAATGTGGTACTGACTTTTCAATTAGATAGGTAATCTGAAGTCATGGTGTTCGGACGAAGCAAATCATCATCCTCACGATCTAGTGGAAAAGGAAAGAAGAAAGTGGAAGCAGGTCCCAGCCGATCGATTATTCCATTGAGCCCCAATTCTGCGGGATATGTCGTGTCTCCTTCAGCGTTCATTCGGAACACGCCGCATCGGGAGGAGCAGCCACAAGAACTTTCGCGACCGCCGCGGAAGCGCATTGGAGCTCGTATGTCTGTTCGCCCTCAGCCACAGATCCAGCTGAATCAGGACGAGATTGATTACGGTTTTGCCGTAGCTGCAGCAGCACCGCTGGTGAACTTGGATGATTATGAGGATGAGCCTGAGGAGCAGGCAGACGAGGTGGAGCCACCACAACCAGAGCATCCGGAGCCCCAGCAGTCCGGTAACCATTTGGTCATTGAACCTTCAGTGGGACACTCTGTTAGCTATCACTCACAACACCATGAGCACCACGTCTATGCATCTCCCGCTTACGCCCCATCGAGCTACGCCACTGGAGTTGACGACGGCACAGACGAGTCTGAGCCGATGGTCGAGGTCCCTATCGTCACGGCAGCCGCCGTTGTGGCAGGACAACCTGTTCCACCGCCACCCCCTCTTTATGCTATGGATCCCCATGACCCCTACATTGCTGCATGTATGGAGACCCAGCAGGTAGGCCTAGTTTCCGACCGCTACTCGTTTCTGGCATTACAGCGGTCTTACAGCTCTCACGCCCCTTTGTACCCACCTCCTGTTGATCTATACTATCCTCATCCTCCACCACCATACATGATGCCACCCTACTCGTACGCTCCGTATGCACCCTATATTGAGCCTCACCGTTCATCCTTTTCAGGCTCTAGTTATCCCTTCCCTTACTCACCTTATCGTGACTTCGCGGGACCGAGTTCCCCTGATGTTGCTGCTCTTGTGGAGCAGAACCGCGCGCTGGAAAAGGAGAACGAGGAGGTTAAGAAGAGAGAAAAGAGTGTGGCGAAAATGTTATCGGGGAAGCAGCCAGGATCAGGTTAGGCATGGGGAAGAAGAAACACCGTTGATGGATATGGGTGCTGATGTTGTGGTCTCGTTGGTATTGTGCTAGCTGCAGTGTGATTGTGGTTCTTATCTTTTCATGGTTCTTGTTGTTATGATGTTTTCCTTTCAGTTGTATTTGTGATTTTTCAGACACTATCGTATGGTTGTTTAGAACTTGTAATGTTTAAGTGTTGTATTTGGATTTGGTTGCTAAACATTGTAAGACTTATGGTTGTGTTGTTATGGAATCTAGTGTAATGACTTTTGATTGCAGTATTGGTACTAGTTTGTATTGAGCTCAGGATATTATAGCTTGTTGAAGCTAGAAGTTAAGTAATGTATTGAGTAGGAATTGCTTAGAACTCCACATATCCTCTGTTTCCGTTAATAGTCATGACGGTGCTTAGTTTCGTGAGCCCTTCCCCTATTCCGGGTTGTATCGGATGGGTGTTCGCTCCGTAGATCCCCAAGACATGTGACTGAAGCGATGCTTCACGTTGATCCATACTGTGGGGGCAAGACCGGATCAAGCACTTATACCCCGTTTGTGTGAAAACCCTTGTGGAGATTGGTCCGTGCCACAGATGCGTTACAGTTGACTCTAAATGAACCTTTATGTTGATTCTAATCGAGCATCTCATGTTACTTTCAGTCGATGATGAAGGCCAGTGTTAGCAAGACCACCGGAAGGACACGTCAGAATACTAGCGATCTTCAGAAAGAAGCTGATGAAGACAATCGCTCCATTCATGTTGTAGATGGGAAGGATGAAAATCCTCTTACTTCAGAACAAAAGCGCGAAAAGGAGCAAGAAGATCGATTCCAGAAATTGATCGTTGACGGGATTGCTACGGCATTCCCGAATCTAGTTTCTCAGGAAAAGAGGATAGCAGTAGAGAAGGATGAAACAGAAAAGCAAGACCCCTTATATGCTGAAAGGACCGAGTCAAGTTACCATCGCAGGTCCAAGTCTGAAAGGCAATAGGTTGTCGGAGTTGAGTCGTCTTCCAGTTCCCGAATCGAGCCTAAGAGGCGTCGCCATCACAATCCTGATTCCTACAGCTCGGAGGAGCATGAGCAAAAGAAGAGTAAGAAAAAGAAGAGAAGAGTCGAAGAAAGAGGTTATAGTTATAAGACTTATATGGCTAGTAAGCCAGGCACTTTCCGAGGTGATAAGAGCGCCACTGAAGCTCTTAACTGGTTAGATGAAGAGGAAGGGGCACTGGACATTAGTGAGTGTGCCGAGAAGGATAAAGTGAGGTTTGCTACGCAATCATTCAAGGGTCCAACATTGACCTGGTGGAAGACAGAACTCCATAAGCGTGGAAGGACCAAGGCCTATGATATGGAGTGGGCCAAGTTTCGTAAGTTGGTTCAACAGAAGTTTCTCCCAGAGCACGAGTCTGAAAAGCTAGAAAACGAGTTTATTCATCTGGAGATGAAGGGTTCAGACTACATGACTTACATCAATCGGTTCAATGAGCTGTTGAATCTGGTTCCGCATATGGCGAAGAAAGAGTCGACCAAGATTCGACGGTTTGTGTATGGTTTGAGACCCGTTATTAGGGCTGATGTTAGAGCTTCTCGAACCCATACTCTAAAATCGGCAATGAATTTGACTGGAACCTTATGTGAAGAATGGGATCATCAATCTGGAAAGAAAAGGGAGTCCTCTGATAGAAAGAGGAAGTTTGGTGGTAAAGGTCATGATCGTGGTCGTGACCGAGGACGAAAGAAAGGGCACCGAGATGAGAGAAGGGGCAGAGATGACAGAGGAAGGGATTACAGGAAAGAGAAGCCCACTTGTTACAAATGCAACACCATCGGGAACTATGCTGATCAATGTGTGAAGCCCGCGGGGTGTTATAAATGTGGAGACAAGGGACACCGGATCGCAGACTGCCCGAAGCCAAGGGATGACACCAGATTCAGGCACAAGGGCAGAGATGGCGGAGGCCCAAAAGGTAAGCCTCGAATTTTCATAATGACTACTGAGGATGCAAGTAAAAACGACGATGTCGTCTCCGGTACGTTTTCTGTGAATGGCAATTATGTTAGTGTGTTATTTGATTCTGGTGCAAATAGGAGTTTCGTTTCTACTACCTGTATTCCCAAATTGAAATGTGTATTGCATGCTTTAGATCGGCCTTATATTGTAGAAACTGCTAATGGGCAAGAAGTTAGTATCCCTGAAATTGTTAAGAATTGCCAGTTAAGGTTTGACGATGCCATATTTGATTTAGAATTGCTTCCCATGACTTTAAGTGAATTCGATATTGTACTCGGAATGGATTGGTTGACTCGGCATCGAGCTAATATTCGTTGCGACGAGAAGATTATGGAAGTTGAATCCGCCGACAGGAAAATTTACACGACAGTGGGCGATCGTCAAGCGCGACCGTTGTAGATAATTTCAATGCTCAAGGTGAACAAATGCATGAAGAAAGGATGCCATGCTTTCCTAGCTAACTTGGTAGAAGTCCTTCGCGAGAAAAGGGTTGAAGATGTACCCGTTGTTTCGGAATTCGCCAATGTGTTTCCGGATGAGCTACCGGGATTGCCACTTGAGCGACAGGTGGAGTTCCAAATTGAATTGGCACCAGGAACGACCCTGATAGCTAAAGCGCCGTATAGACTTGCGCCATCTGAAATGCAGGAATTAAAGAGCCAACTACAAGAACTTTTGGATAAGGGTTTCATTCGACCTAGCTCTTCACCTTGGGGAGCTCCCGTGTTATTTGTGAAAAAGAAGGATGGATCCTTTCGCATGTACATTGACTACCGTGATGCTGTCAAATTATCCTTTCGCATGTGCATTGAAGTTCCTTACAATCTCCCCCTAAGCTGATGCTGTCAAATTATTCTTCTAAGTCAAAGTTCTTCTTCAAAATTGACTTGTACCCAAAAATCTTCTTCACCTTGTTTTACTTATCCGTGGTTCTGATGCTGGCATCAAGGTTCTGAGACAGCTCTTTGGTGTTTGTCTTGGTCACCTTCACGTGTTTAATTGAATCCCAGTCCATTTCGCTCCATTCTTCTTGAACAGAAATGGACTCATGGATTGTGAAGGTGCCATCAGCTCTGTGAACATAAAAGAGCTTCTCCTCCTCTCCCCAAATGATAAATTTTATTTCACTTGTAGGCATTTCATCTTCTTCTTCTGCTGAGTCACCATCTAAACTGCTTCTGTAGAGCATTCCACATTCCATCACAGATGGCTCAATTACAAGCCTTAACATGTGCCCTGCTCTTGAAGGATTCAAAATTTCTCTAAGTTTTAGAATGATGTCTGTCCTTTGCAGCAGAGTGAGTTGAGAAGTTGCCTTGTGAACGTTTACCACTTGAGTTATGCCGCTGGCCATAGTAAAAGTGAAATCAAATGTGGCTTCATCCACTGTCCAACCCACAATTTGTCTTTTACTGGGTGGAGCTCTTCTCTTTTGTTTTTGATTTCTTTTGCTCTTGGCATGCATCAGTTTTCTTTTCCTGACCGATCTTTCTTCATCAGAGTTAACAGTAGATTCTGGCACAATGGGTTTCTTGCCTCTGTCAGATGAAGAAGGGCCAGTTTGAACTTCAGTAGGTTTGGTGATGGTGGTGGAGGGTTCATTTATGGTGAGTGGAGGAAGTGAGGTTTGTGAGGGTGGTTTACTGGTTTCAGGAGTTGGGCTAGAAGGTGGGGTAGGTGGGAAGATATCAGAAAAGTCCATAGTAGGAGGAGGCTTCTTTTTGAAAGGAATGATGGGTGTAAAATTGTCAGCTCTGTATTTGGGGTTGGCAAGCTTGGTGGCTACTTTCTTGGAGATTTTGGGAGGTTTGTATGGAATGATGGCTAGTGACTGTAGAAGGGATGGAGTAGATGTGGGTATGGGATTTGGGTCATATATGAAGGAAGGTGGAGGAGGGATATCTGCATCATCAGTGATCTCAGGTTTAACATTTATGTGAGTTGACATACCTGAGGTGAGCTCTGAAGGTGCAGGCATCACAAGCTTTGGGTTGACAGCAGCTGAGTCTCCTTTTAGCTCATGAAAAGTTGAGTCAATCACTTTGCATAGTTCTTTGACTTTCATTTGAGCTACCTCTTCTTCAGTTCTAATGTTTCTGACCACAAATGCCCTTTTTACCCTTTTCAGCAGATGGTAATTCTCATCACTCTTTACCATCTTGGTAGGCAGTTGAGAGGCAATAGAAATTAGCCTCTGCCTATCGGCTTCAGTCACAGCATCCAAGTCATAATCCTTCAGTCTCCAGTTGAAAGACCTGGTCTTTGCTTCTTCCAGTAAGTTCTCAAATACAGAATTTTGCATGTAAAGATCAAATTCCTCTTGAATTTCTTTAGCAAGCCTCTCATCCTCTGCTATTCTCTTGGCATCTTCTACCATCTTTTGTATGGCTCCAGCCTCTGGAGTTTGAACCACCTGTTGAATTGTTTTAGGAAATTCAGCATGAACAGATTCTTCCGGTTGAGTTAGTTCTGTGCTCCTTAATGTTATGAGGATTTCGACCATTTCCGCTATTTCAGCATTACTCTGTTCTTCCGGTTGAACCATAGTTGGTTCAGCAGACCCATCAGCACCACAAATTGAGTTGACAGGTCCAAAAGTTTCCACCTGGGCAATTGATTGAGTTTCCGGTTGAACAATATTCTCTGCTCCCACAAACACTTCCGCCTGAAGTTCCGCCTGAAGTTCCGCTTCAACATTAGGTTGATCTTCAGTCACCACTTGAGGTTTGGTGACTTCAGATCCTATGTCAGCAATTTCCAACACCTCTGTCCCTTCATCCGCACCAATGGGATTTTCATCTTCTCCTTCAGAGATTGTAGCAACTATAGTGGTTGCAGTGCTGTCTTCAGTTGCCTTGCTGTGATCACTGGCTTTTTCAGCCGGAAAGATAACATCTTTTAGAAGTGTAGTGATCATGTTGATGTGCTCAGGTAGAGCACCTGCAATCAACATTGAAGATTGAACCAGCTCCGTGAGGTTGGGATCCTCAAAAGGTGAAATGGCAATTAATTGACTGCTTTTAATGTTGGCCCAACACTCTTCAACACCAAAGGGATTTATGCCAATTCTTTGACAAGCTGTGGCTCTGACTTCAGCCGGTATCCTCTGATCTTCTTAAATCTCTGTAATGACAGGTCTTGAAGGCATCTTCTCCCCCAATTTGACAGTATCAGCTTCTTTAGCTATTACAGCTTCATCAGCATCACTATGAAGGGTTGAAGGACCTGCTTCAGCATCAGTAGGATTAACTTTCACCAGTTTGGCAACAGTTGCATTTAGAGTATCAACCTGTGCTTGGAGAGATAGGTACAAATTCGTCAATTCAGGTAGTGAAAAACTGTCCTCAACAGGCTTTTTGCCAGCATCCTTGGACGAAACCAAGCTATCAATCCTAGATTGATCAGCAGTGGTACCCATGGCTTCTTGGCACCTGGGATTCTCTTCATCTGTTACAACAACTCTCGGTTCCAATGAAGGAACTTCATGTGCTGATTCAGAGAAGATTGTCGCGAATTGGGTCTTATTGATGTTACTGCTGACACCAGGGTCCAGTGGGGATCTCTGGGCAGCAGCAGCCCTTTCCGCATGAATCTCTTCATAACTCCCGAGATTCACCTCCGGTGAGGAGTGTGGGTTCAGTGCTGCAGGGTCCTGGCTTATCAGGTTGTTCTCATGTGATGTGGTAGGTGAGTTAATAACACCTTCATTTAAGCCAAGATTGATAGCACTGTCACTCCTGGGTGATTGAGGTTGAAGTGGTGACATATGTCCAGATGGGGATTGTGCATCTGCTTCTAATGACTCCCCCTCAAATGAGGGTTCGTCCCTGAGAGAGAATCCCAATTTGACAAGTTTCCGCTTGGGCTTTTTGCCTGGAGCGGGGTTAGAAGCTTCGGGTTGGGTGGTGGCACTAGGTGGAGGAGACCTAATGACCACTTGTCGCTGTCTTTTAAAAGTGATAGGAGGAGTTTCAGTGGAGGAGGTGGCAGTGGTAGATTGATTGTGAGCTTTCCTTTTTCTGGATTGAAAGGTTTTTAGAGTTGAGGAAGCAGGGACAGATGTGGGATCAGTAACTGTTAGGTCTACAGTTCTGTCATCTGGAGCTTGGAGCTCAGTCACTCCTACAGTTTCCGGTTGAACCTCTGCATTAGCAGGTTCATCAGGAAACTGCCTTGGAATCGGTAAGGGGTGGTCAGTGTCCCTTCCAAGAAATGGAGATTTGTTCAAAGCAAGGTTAGAAAAGGTTTTCTCATTCAGAAGTTTTTGATGCAAAATTGTACCGAGCCAAACTATTTGGGGGTACTCTTCTTTGAGAATGTAAGTTAAAAATCTAGGATATAGGTAAATATATTCAGAATGGACATTTGATTTTAGGGCTTGAAAAATGAGTTTGGAAAAATTAAAGTTTTCACCTTTTACCATAGCGTAGAAAGCAGAAGCTTGCTCGCTGGAGAGCTCATCAAATCCTCCCTTCTTTGGGGACAAACACACCAGAAGTGTGTGTGCAAGGAATCTCCACTTGTATGGTAACTGCCCTTTCTTGATGGTTTTGCTCTGCAACGAACCACCGTAACCAATATTTCTGAACAAACGGAGATATTTGGTGTGATCAACCATTTCATATCCTCCTTCATCCTTTAATTTCAACAGACTTCGCACCTTTGCCTCATCGATTTCCACATCCTTCCCTTGTACAGTTGACACAATCGCTTCACTACCATTCGCCCTTTCAGTAACCCTAGCGTGTGATAAAAAATCCTCGAGTATTTCTTCAAAAATTTCCGCTTCGACAGTAAGCGCATGGTGAAGATGAGAACTTTTAATGAAGTCAATCATTCCATTGTAGATGTCTGTTTTGCTCGGTGGCTCTAGATACGCCACAAGATTGTGTTCTACCGGAAACTTAAAGTCACTTATGGGCCGCTTGCCACTTGCCTTCCCCTTGGGAGCCATTGTTGACACAGGTGGACGGTTTTCGGAGGTTTAGAGGAGAGGGTTTGAGAGAAATTTGGAGTAATTTCGGAATGGGAATGATGGAAATGGGGAAACTGACGGTAAATTAGGGCTTTTTACCTTTTTCAGTGCTGACGTGGAGGAGAGAGGTTAAAAATCGACGGTTCAGTGACTGATGGGATAGGTGCTTTATAGGTTATACGGTACAACTGGTTAAAGCATGTCCTTATCCAAAAGTTAATTTACTGAAACCTCGGATTTAAAACAGTTAAAAATTTAATGGGTAAATAAATGTATATCCGCTTAGAAAATTGTGCCTTCCGGGTAATTAAATGAAACGTTGACTTAGTTGACCCGGAAGTTCAAGCGGAACCCATTTTCTCCTTTATTTTTAAAAACAAAAATTCTTCCGCCTGAACATCAATCGGACGATTTTTCCGCTTATAAGAATTGTTTTCAAAAATAAATTTCCACATCATTTTAAAACATTTTTCCAGTTGAAGTTCACCCGGTGAATTTCAAAAGTTGTCTTCTCAGGTTGAGGCTTAACTTGAACCGGAAATCCCAAACACATGATTTTTGAAAATTTGTGTTAATTATTCATAGTGTTATCAGCAGTTACTGACTATGAACTGAAATGTTGTCTGATTAACACCAAGATTTTCATTTTCTTTTTGTATCAAGAGACGGGCTCTTTGAGCTCATGTCTCTTTTTTATTAGAATTGTGAAAAATAGTTTAAATTAGTCAAAGTTCATCATACCAATGGCACTAATGAGATAGAAAAATCTAGCTTCATCAAATGCTTTGGTAAACAGATCAGCCAATTGTTGATCTATATGAACTTTGACCATTCTAATCAAGTGTTTTTCAGCACAATCTCTAATAAAATGGTACCTGATATCAATGTGTTTTGCCTTTGAGTGTTGAACAGGGTTGTTTGTGATTGAAATAGCACTGTTGTTGTCTGCAAGAATAGGAGTCTCCATGAACTTGATGCCATAATCCAACATTTGATTCTGGATCCATAAGACTTGACTGCAGCAGCTTGATGCAGCAATGTATTCAGCCTCAGCAGTAGAAGTAGACACGCAGGTTTGCTTCTTGCATTGCCAAGACACAAGTCTTTCTCCCAAAAATTGACATCCTCCTGAAGTAGACTTCTTGTCTAAGTTGCAGCCAGCATAATCACTATCAGTGTAAGCTTTGAAGGAGAAATCTGAGTTCTTTGGGTACCACAACCCAAGCTTTGGTTGTCCTTTAAGGTATCTAAAGATTCTCTTCACAGCTAACATGTGTGATTCCTTTGGTTGACACTGGTATCTAGCACATAAACAGACACTAAACATGATGTCAGGTCTGCTTGCTGTGAGATAGAGCAGTGATCCAATCATTGCCCTGTAGAGGTGAACATCTACTGGTTTCCCATTCAAGTCACTGTGTAACTTATGAGAAGTGGAGATGGGAGTTTTTGATGTTGAAACAGACTGCATATCAAACCTTTTTAGCATATCTTGAATGTATTTGGATTGATTCAAGAAAATTCCATTTGCAGTTTGCTTCACTTGTAACCCTAAGAAGAAGTTCAGTTCTCCCATTGAACTCATCTCAAACTTAGATTGCATCAAACTCTCAAATTCTTTACACAAGGCAGCACTGGATGAACCAAAGATGATGTCATCAACATAGATTTGTACCATTAAAGTATCTTTGCCATCAGATTTCACAAACAGTGTTTTGTCAATAGCTCCCCTTTTATAGCCATTCACTAGGAGATAGTTTGAGATTGTCTCATACCATGTCATAGGAGCTTGCTTGAGACCATACAAAGCTTTAATCAACTTGCACACCCTGTTGGGGTGATGAGGGTCTTCAAAGCCTGGAGGTTGCTTGACATACACATCCTATTCCAAAAGACCATACAGAAAAGCCCATTTAACATCCATTTGAAATACCAGAAAGTTTTTGAATGCAGCATAGGCAAGAAATATTCTGATTGCTTCAAGCCTGGCTACAGGAGCAAAAACTTCATCATAGTCAATGCCTTCTTCTTGTGTGTAGCCTTGAGCTACAAGTCTGGCCTTGTTTTTTATTACTATTCCCCTATCATTCTTCTTGTTTCTGAATACCCATTTAGTTCCAATTGGTTCTTCACCTTCAGGTAAGTCAACCAATTCCCAAACCTTTTGTTTATTGATCTGAAACAGTTCCTCTTGCATTGCCTCTACCCAACTTTCATCTTCCAATGCATCATTGATCTTTTTGGGTACTTCTTGAGACAGAAATGCAGCATGCAGGCAAATGTTTGCATCAATAGACTTGCTTCTTGTCAGCACAGGAGCTGACAAGTCTCCTATAATGTTCTCCCTTGGATGGTTCTTTCCAATTCTTCTATCAGGAAATAGTGGAAATTCATGGCTTCTTCCATTGTGAGGAATATTGAGTTGAGGTAATAACTCAATATTGTTGATTTGTGATACGGGATCTGAACTTTCTTCATGAGAACTGGGGACTGAATCTGAAATCAGATGCTCAAAACTATACTCATTTGAACCAGCATCTGTTGAGTCATTGGATTCATTGTTCTCAGAATTTTCTGACAAACTGTTTTCCGGTTGAACTTCAACTGGAGATTCTACTGCTATAGGATCCGCTTGAACTTCAACCGGAAGTTCAACCGGAAAAACTACTGTATCAGCAGGAACAATTTCAGAGGTTTTCTTTGAGTTGTTGGGTTTCACAGGCTTGGTGCTGATGGATGAAAAGAAGGTAGGTTGCATTTGCAGTTCCTTGGTGCTTGTCTTCCAAATATCATCAGCCGATCTTGTGTGATTTTGCTTATGTTCCTGTTTCTGCACTATTGAACTCAATGGCTTCTCAATGGTAAAATTGAAAGCAGTGGTTAGTGCATCTATGTCAAATAGCCAGTCAGGTTGAGATACAAAATTGTTAACAGATTTCTCATTAAAGTCACATTAATGGTTTCCTCAACAATTTTAGTACTTTTATTGTATACTCTGAATGCTTTTGAAACACCAGAATATCCAACAAAATATCCTTCATCTGCCTTTTCAGCAAACTTAGGCAACAACCTATTAGTTATCAAAATAGTAACAGGACAACCGAAAGATTTAAAAAAGTAAATGTTGGGTTTTCTGCCTCTCCAAAGCTCATAAGCAGTTTTGTTTTTACCCTTAACAATCAAAGTCCTATTTTGAACATAGCAGGCAGTGTTTACTGCTTCTGCCCAAAATATCACAGGTAACTTGGAATCTGCTAGCATTGCTCTAGCAGCCTCAATTAATGTCCTATTTCTCCTTTCAGCAACACCATTTTGCTGTGGAGTTCTAGGAGCACTGAATTGCCTAAAGATTCCCTTTTCCTCACAAAATGAGTTCAAAACAGGATTTTTAAACTCAGTGCCATTGTGACTTCTGATTGTTCTAACTTTCAATTTTGCTTGATTTTCTAAAGATATAATTAGTGTTTTCAACAATTCAGCAGTTTCATCTTTTGTTTTTAAGAAAAACACCCATGTATATCTAGTGAAATCATCAATTATGATAAAACAGTATGACCTTTTCCCTATGCTCATCACTCTAGTTGGACCAAACAGATCCATATGCAAAAGTTCTAGAGGTTGAGGAATAGAAGACTCAGTTTTGGGTTTGAAGGAGGTCTTGTGTTGCTTACCCTTGAGGCAAGAAACACAGTGTTCAGAACAGTTGAACTGATTGTTAGGAAGACCCTTAACCAAGCTGAGATTCACTATTCTGTTCATGTTCTTGAAATTAACATGACATAACCTCCTGTGCCACAGATCAGACTCATCCACTGAGGCTTTGGATATAAAGCATGCAATTCCACTGGCTGGAGTGGCAGCAGACAGATCCAAAACATATAGTCCTTCTTTCCTAGGTGCTCTGAGCAACACAAGTTCCTCAGGGATTTTAACACCAGGTTTCAAGACTATGGCCTCTTTCTCAGTAAACATCAAATTCAAATTCTTGTCACACATTTGTGAGACACTAAGTAAATTGAAATTTAATGTGTCAACAAAATTTACCTTGTCAAAGGTAAGCATCCCATTACTGACAGCACCTTGTGCAGTAATGTGTCCTTTTGTACTTCCAAAAGCTACAGGACCTCCATTTATGATTTTGGGATTTTCCAATACTTGCTTGTTTCCTGTCATGTGGCAGGTGCATCCACTATCAACTACCCATAGGCTCTGTTGGCCTTTATTATGCACCTACACACAGAGAAAATAGATTAATTTCTAAAGGGAACCCAAGCCTTTGAGGTCTTGGGCTTGCCAGAAGCATCATAATACTTATACTCTTTAAGTATTAAAGTATTTAGTATTGGATCCTCATTCAACAGGTCATCTTGATCAATGTTCAAGTGTTCAGACTGTTCACTTGATTCACATTGCCTGTTTGATTTGCTAAGCCTTCTCTCAGCAATCTTCCTCTCTCTGTATTCCCTATATTTTTTCTGTTTGTTGGTCAAAGCCTTTGGCAACTCAGTGGGTGAGGTGTAGGTCTGATCAACACTAGTCACTGGTGAGATTCTAGCATTAAGTTTTGAAAATTTGTTTGACTGGCTAGATCTCTCACTGCGAAATGCAACAGAGGCATTTCCGCTTGAACTAGAGGGAATTTCAGGTTGAAAGTTGTGTTTGTTTTTCACAAAGTTTTCTCTAGAGGTGGTCTTGCCTCTAGATGGGTTTCTCCTTCCTTGACCTTCAAAATGGTCATACTCATCAGTGAACTGAACCCTGGGTCGTTGTCTAGGTGCACTAACTGATCTGAGTGTTTTGGAGTTTTCCGGTTGAACTTCTCTTCCAGTTGAAAATTTTTCCGGTTGAAGTTCAGCCGGAACCCTGTTTGATTTTAAGACTGAAAAACTTCCATTTTTGTTTTTCCCAATTAAAATTTTGTTTGACTCAGTATCAAAATACTTCATTGTGTTACTTCTTACAGGTGAGATTCTACATGTAGATCTTTTCTGAGTAAAAATAGTTTTGGGTTTCAACAAGTTTTGAGCTTTGCTCAAAGGATTGAATTTTGCACATAGCAGCCATGTGACCTTTTTCACCACAGAAAACACATTCAAACATTTTTCTTTGGGAAGAATCTGTGTCTTTGGTTATTTGGTCATTAGTAACCTGATGGTAAATAAGTTTACACATTCTTTCAGTTTCAGTTGATTTTGGCTGCTCAGGTAGTTTACCTCCAACTTTTGAGTCCTTGGGCTCATAAATAGTTGGTGGTGGAAAAGCAACTTTTGGTTTTAAAACCTTGGATTGGTCAACAGATGCTGATGTGCTTGCATCTTTGACTTCATAGTTTGATGATGATTCAACAGATTTTGATTCAGAAGGTGAAGATGCAGTGCTATCAGCAATTAGACTCACACTGCACTCCTTCTGAAGTTCCTGGATTGGAGCAATAACAGGTGAGTATTCCTTGGGTGGTTCAACATTGTTGTACCCAATACCTGTTTTTCCATGCATTGCCCCATTCCAAAGTTTCTCAGCTTTCTTGTTAGCTGTTTGGAATTTGTCACAGGTGAATAAGGCATCTTTTAGCTTAATTTCAAGAACATCATTTTCTGCTTTTGCATCTTTTGTTTCTTGTCTTGAAATAGTTAGCTTGTTTAACAAGTCCTCTAATTGTGTTTCCCAAATGGAGTTAGTTTGCTTCAAAACATCAAATTCTTTGTTTAAATTTTCAATTTTGGTGATGTAAGCAGTTTCGGTTTTCTTAAAGCAATTCTTTAACTCATTCAAGTTGGAAACTTCATCAATCAGATCAGTGTTGTGTTTCCTATATTTTGCCACTTGTTCTATGCAGGTAGGGCTGCACAGATTTTCCAAAACATTTTCAGGAATTTCATTTACCTGTTCAGTTGAATCTTCTTTAGCCATCAAAGCATGATTGACTGGCTCAAACTCAGTGACAAAGTCATCCCACTCATAGCATTCAGTCTGGTTAGCTACAGCTGCCACCACATTTTGATTTCCAAGTGGTTTTGGTTGAGTTGGCTGTTGGTTGCTGTTGTTGTTGTTTTGTTGACTGCTGCTGTTGTTGCTTCCATGGTTTGATCTCTGTTGGACATTGTTGTTATTGTTCTATCCATCTCTCCTTGGTTGCTTGCATTCCCTGGCAAAATGACCAAGTTGGTGACAGTTATAACATTTAGCTTTAGATTTATCCAACCCAATTGATGATCCCTTTGACCCTTTATAAGTTCTTCCAGTTCTTTTATAAAATCTTTGGGCCCTTACAGAAACCATAGCCAATTGAGTTAAAATGTCCATCTCTTCTAGATCATCTGCCCCTATGCATTCCAAGTCTTCACGTGTGAAGACTTGTGATGAGTCAGTTGCCACATAGGCAGAGTGAGAGTTGTCAAACAGTGTTGAAGAACTCTCTGAGCCTCTAGGTGACTCAATGAAATTGACTGAGGGTGAGTGATATTGAGGTGAATTTGAGATCTTCTGAAAATCAGTTGTAACCAAAGCAGTGGTTTGCAACTGTGGTGATGCTTCAGGAAAGCTATTCTGCTTAAAATTAAGCTCCATTTCATAAGCACTAAGGATTCCATGGAGTTCACTTAGTTTAAGCTTTTTGAGATCTTTGCACTCCCTGATGCTGACTGTGTAGACGGTCCAAGCTGGAGGCAATGATCTCAGGAACTTTCTGTTGACATCAGCGTGTTCAGTTTTTACTTCTACCTTTTGCAATTCATCAAGAAGTGAAACAAATCTAAGATACTGGTTGGTCATAGATTCACCAGTTTTGTAAGTAAAGTTTTCATATCTTTGTTTCAAAACATCTTTCTTGTTTTCCTTAACCTCACTAGACCCTTCATACATTTCACTGAGAGAAATCCACAAGCCATGTGCTGTCTTATATCCCTTGAACCCTACAAGTATAGAGTTGGGTATTGCAGCCTGGAGTGTCCAGTAGGCCTTGTGATCATACTCAAGTTCAGTGTAATCAGCTTCAACATATTTGTCTAGTGGTTTTGGTATTTGCACTTGGGCATCGTCAGCAGATTGAACAGTTGGATTGTAAGGACCTACAGTCAACCTGTTCCAAATGCGTCTGTCTAGGCTTCTAACAAAACCTTCCATCCTGAGTTTCCAAGTATCAAAGTCATCAGGAGTGAAAATTGGTGGTTTGTTAGAGCTACCATTAAGTGAACCAAGAGTTAAATCAGTCATTGTGAAAAACAGTTTTGTAAAACAGAAAAGGCTTAAAGAAATCAAGTATGCAAGTAAAGTATCAGCTTTGAAGCACTAGAAGTCTTCAAAGTAGAGAGCCAATGGCTCTGATACCAATTGTAGGATCGATATAAGTCAGGGTTAAACTTAAACAATTCCCTTTACTTGCAAATATAACCTTGCGGAATTAAGTTATATTTTACTTTTCTTAAGCAAAGTCGAGTTCTTGTATAATGTAAGTGCTTGATTTGCAGAATAGTAGAAACAACGAAGTATCGAATATTCGGCACTATTTGCATTAACTCAAAGCCACACTATTACAAGTGATAACCACGATGATGTGTAAACTAAGAGATAACAAGCTATATATAGTGCAGATGAGATCAATCACAGCCATTGATCTCATGTAATCTAATCTAGATCGTACATTACAAAGTCAAATCTAAGCTACCAAAAGAATAAACTTCGACATTCGAAATGACTTGCGTGTTAACAGCAACTATCTACTTTTGGAGAGCGGCGTGGGCAGATGTAGAAGCATACGAGAAGCTTTTGCAGGATGGGACTGCAGAAAAGACATCTCAGGAAAAGTCAGGTTGAACTCATTATCTGATGGATAATCGAGTTCACCCGGAATATTCACTAAGTGACAAAATTGCTTCTTTCCGCTTGAACTTGTTGTTCCGCTAGAAGTTGTAGTTCCGCTTCAACTTCAGCCGGAATTGTCAAAACTAGAGTTCAGCCGAAAAACTTCAAAATTGAAGTTCCTTACATCATGGTTGGTTAGGGTGGTAAATTGTTGGATCCCTTGAGGGGCTTTTTAACAATATTGGCATAATTTGATTTAAACAAGATTAATGAGTTGCGGAAAATAAATCAAATTGAAAGACAACAATTCATAAAAGGGTTTTTATGTATATCTCAAATGTAAATAATGGTTTACACGAGTTTATAATATAACAGTATATTAACAGAAAGAACTATTCAATTTATTTCTTTTCAATTGTCTTCAACTACTTTCGTGTTAAATACCAAGTTGGTATTTATTTTACTTGTTCTTCACACAAAGGAAAAATTGTTTTTCTCGTAATCTGTATCTTCTGATAGTCCAGAACTCCTTTGGGACTCTTCTTTGAAGACTATAAATGCTTCCCATTAGAAGCCTTCTACAAAAATAAGGATTTCTGTAGAATTTGGTCTGTACAGAACTACTTCAGAAATTCCGGAGTAGTTCTGTATGAATACAGAAATTTGTAAATCGTACAGATTTTCACAACCTTTCTCTTTCGAGGATATATCTTATCTTTTCTTCTAATATTTGACTGTTTTCCGATTACATTGAGTTTTAACAATCTCCGCTTACGTATT
Source organism: Deinandra increscens subsp. villosa (assembly GCA_039602395.1). Taxonomy (NCBI): domain Eukaryota; kingdom Viridiplantae; phylum Streptophyta; class Magnoliopsida; order Asterales; family Asteraceae; genus Deinandra; species Deinandra increscens. The sequence goes on along the minus strand of JBCNJP010000010.1, from coordinate 66,755,850 downwards.
TGAAGAAAATAAACAAAAAGAGAAAGTAAAAGGTGCACAAATCATTCTCACTGATCGTCTTACAGGAATAGTAATCAAGCTTTTACAATTCTTTCCTAATCTTTGCCCTACCAGTGAGTGAGTTAATTTCAAAGTTGAATTTTTAGTGCATTCTTCGAGCAGGGTTCGAAAGACTGTTTTCTCTTTCATCAAATCTTTAATTCCTATTTTAATGACTTCCTTGGCTCTACTTTTGTTTGTCCTACATTTCTCTAGGATAAATAAGAAGAAATCTAAGGCCATATTTGTGCATTTCTGTTTTTCTTCTAGCCTAAAGAACCTTCTTTCTTCAGAGTGATCTCTAAAGCATATACCAGGGACTTGACTAAGAAACGCTGTTCCAGATCCTCTCCATGAGACCCCAGGAGGAATATTTTCATTTGGCTTTGTTAAAAGCAGTAAAGGGATGTCAGAGTCTTTTTCTAGTTGAAGATCCACTTGAGCTTGTCTTCTGAACATTCTTTTTCCAGCTTCAATTCCTTGGTATAAAGCAGTGCTTACCCTTTCAGTTTTTTAGAGTTGATTTGAAAAGTACTTTATGAATGAAATCAACTGAATCACGTTAAATTGCTCCAGATCTTTTTAGTTAATTCCTTTATGTTTCCATCATGTGTCTTGACTTTGTACCAGTTGAAGTGATCTACCCATAGATGTCTTGGAATTGATTAGGCTTTGATCTTTATGAATTCAGTAATCGTTGGCATTGTGTATGTTGGGTATTCCTCAACTTGATTTCCGGTGGTTTTGTCAAATGCCTTTCTTGAGAGAGGACTCACTGAAGGTCTATCTTCTTCTTTCTTGAGCAGTCTCTCCTGCAGCTCTCTAACTTCTTCCCAGATCACTTTTTGCATATTCTGTTTTTTTAGTGTAATCATCTTCAAAAAGCGGATCCGGTTATAAAAGATCCAGCAAGTGAAGACGATTGCTTTTAACTCTGCTCTACTGAGGTATTCTTGGTTGTATTTTATGGTGATTTTGGGGAAGGAGGGAGGAGGAGGAAGCATACCTTCAGAATTTTGAGGTGGAGGTCTACATTTCCTTGAATTTTTTTCTTTTGAGTTGTTCTTCCTCTTCTTCTTGATCACTTGAGTTCTCATTTAGGAGTTTTGTCCTTTTTGCTGGTGGATGAGCAGGAGTTGTGATTTTCTTCCTTTTCTCATCTGTCTCTTTCAACTTTTGTTTACATTGACTTCTAATTTCCGTCATCTTGTCTTCTTGAAGTGAATGTTTGATTTCTAGCTTTACAGAAGTCATTTGATTTCTTGTCAGGTTGCCCCTGACAAGATTTATTGTCTCCTGTGCTTTTTGTATTTGTTTTCTGGCCATTTCTTCTAGAATCAATTTCTTGTTCATTAGTTCTGTGGACAGGTTCTTGATCAATGATTCATCAGCACTTGTGTCTTCAGATGGCAGCTTTTGGAGACTTGTATTGATTTCTTCTGATATCTGGTTGGCCTCTTCTCCAACTCCTTCTTTCCAGGACTTTAGCTCATCCACTAGGATTGTTAGTTGATTAGTTCTTTGAGTTGTTTCTGTTTCCACCTTCTTGAGTTTTTCTGAATTTGAGAAATTAAGCTTGCCTAGCTCATGAAGGTTAATTTCTGATCTCTTTTAAAGTTGGAGATTTTCTCTCTAACTGTTTGAGAGAAATTTAAGAGGTCTGACTTGAGTAAGGTACTGGTAAATTTAGAGAGGGATCAACAAATGATATTTCTCATTCTAACACACCAGTGGATAACACATGTCCAGCCGTTCTACTGATAAATTCCCTGTTGAGAATTTTGTTAGTGCCTAGAGAACCAGAAGTGTCTGGTTTTCCCAGGTCTTCCACATTCATTGTCTTTCCCTCAGAGGAGTCAGACTCGTGTGTTGTATCAATGTTCTTTTCAAAAGGTTCATGTGTTGAATCCATAGGGAACCAATCCATGTGAATTCTTTCCAAGTTTCCTTGACTCATTGAGTCTCCACTTATTGGTGCTTGTTGATGACTTTCAGAGTCATCAAACACGCTAGGCTTGGTGGCTATTTCGGGGAATGGATGTGAGGTGGTGAGTTTGATTGACTAAGGTTGGAGTCTTTGTAGGCTGGGGTGGAAGATTTGGATGTGGGAGAGTCGGGTGAGTTTCTGTTCAGATTGACTTACTCATAAAAATGGGACGCTTCTGGACTGTGTTTGGGGATTGGTTGTTCTGGTTCAGATGGGTTCTACTTCTGTAATTCTATTCCTTCTTTGTATTTTTTCAGTTCTGGGGATCCATCTGGTATATTTGATAGTAGAGAAGAGGGTACGGATGATATTGAATGGATTTGATTCAAATTTCTTTAGAATTTTCAAAATGTTTGAGTCATGTTTGGCTCTTGTTAGAGCTATTGATTCTTCCTGAGACTTCTTGAAGATAAGTAGAGAGAGAAATCTGATAAATGGAATATGAGTAGTTTCTTTCTTTTCCTTGTGTTTGTCTTCAATTCTTTTTTATCAGAATCTTCCAGAGTATTGCTCCATAATCTACTCTTTTATTTAGAACTAGAGTAACCATTGTGGAGTATACTAGTTCACTAACCTTTCTCAAGAAGTTCTTGTGATTAATTCGACAATTCTCTTATCTCTGTAAAACCACGGAACGGACGATCTTACTACTGAATGATTCGGTAATTGGAGAAACACAAATGAGTAAATATAGCTTTGCTTTATTGATTCACTTAGAGAGATTACACAAAGTCTAGAGAGAGAGAGTCTCACACTCAGTTACACACACTTAAGAGTATTGGAAATGACAGAACTAACTAGCTCTCTCTCTAACAAGCTATTTATAGTGTAAGCATACTAACTAGGCGGACCACCCACGTACCATTTGGTACACCCGTACCAAAGATGTTGCCTACCATTTGGTACGACCACCTTAGTATGATACCACTAAGACTCATATAGCCGCTCTAACCTAGATACAATACACACACAAGATAGCATAGGAATATGCTCTAACAAACTCCCCCTTAACGTGGTTCAACTTGAAATGTTGTCAGAAATAGAGCTGGCATGGCTGGATCAATCTTGAACAATCTTTAAACTTCAAGATCCACTTGTGAAAAATATTACATACTCCCACTTTCACCATGCGTGAGTCTTGTCACACAGAATAATCTGCAATTTCAGAAGACAGAAACACAACTTTCTTTTTCCTTTATAAAAAATTAATTTAATCTTGGTGCAAAACTTCTCTTTGAGAATCCAAGATATAGTTTTGAAATTTTATTTTGTATCGTGTATCGATCGGTCGAAAACAAATAAGAAACAAAATTTTTTTTGGCTTTTTGAAACTTTATATCAAAACACACCGAAAATCTTTTTAATTGTTCAGATATGAAACATAAATGCAATACAGAAATGAAATACTGAATCAGACACTATTTTTGTCTTCTGCAAGAAAGATCAGAACTTGGGATCATATTGGTCATGACATGCTGAACTACACTTCAATTTCAATTACTCAGCACACAAGCCATGTCGATTACATGTATAATTTGTCCATTTTAAACTCAGGCACAATCATACTCATAACATCTGGATATGTTATTGAATTGATTAGATTGCTTTGACTAGTGTACCCCACACTATCAGACATACTCAGATATGTATTTTCTTTTATATCACACTTTGTGATTTCATTTGTGATTTAATCACATAATGATTGAATTCATGATATAGTCAACTGTGTTGCATGCAAAAAAAAACAAGAACGTTAAATTGTCTACCTTAAGGTCGATCTTTCGATACGCAGATAAGGCCTCGGATTTAACAAAATAAGAAAATAAAACAAGTTGAAATTGTATAACTCAACAACAATCAGGTCGATACTTCCGTATACGGAGAGAAAGTCCGATGAGTTATACGAAACACCAAAGAAAATAAAGCAAAACGTCAAACGAACAACAATCAGGTCGGTCTTGTGGACACGCAGAGAAAGTCCGATCGTTTGACAAAATAAACAAAATCAAACAAGTTTAAATCTTTGCAAAATGAACACATGTATACATAGAGACTTCTCAATTTCTTTTTTCACATATCTTTTTCTTGATATATCATGAGATATGCATCAAGATGTTGTCTACTTGGTCAATTATTAATATTTAGTATGTTTATCACATCTGAATACTTTCTGATTTAATGTCGAGCCTACCAAGCACATCAAGCAATGATCTTATGGATTTTTCATCTATTTTATCCATAAGTCAGACACGTAAGCCAATGTACCAACATTTCCCAATCATGTCGGATCAATTTCTCATTTTTCAATGTTTTTGTATTTTTCTGTTTTTCAATGTTTTTGTATTTTTCCATTTTCTCCCCCTTAAAATGAAAACTCTATGTTTTGGATTTTCATTTTAACAAAAACACAACTATTTTTGGCTTTTCAATTTTCTCCCCCTAAACTACATACAAAAGTAAAAGAAAGAAAATTGACCAATCGATACTGATACCTTTCAGTTTTTAGCTTTCAGAAAATTCAGTTTGAAATTTGATAGTTCTTGAAATTTAAGTTAAACAGGAGACTCCACTATCAGTAACTACTTGAAGCTTTAAACTTCACAATCAACAACAGGTCTTCTTGAAGTACCTTGCACACTGGATTTAAAGATTAGAATTCAAAGGACCCGAAGCACACAGCTTCTGGTCGACCAGTGTCTTCCACAAAATCATTTGCAACTTTGGTGACCACCTTAGGTCGCCACTGCAGTTTTGCCTTTTCATTTTTAACTGATTCATCATCATATGATGAACCCCCAACACTTGAATCAAATTTGAAAAATTGCTTCATTTTAGATTTTGATTTGAATGGTGTTGACTCAGTAAAAATTCTGCTTGATTCATCGATAAATGTGGCAGATTTGTTTGAAAATGATTGTTTTGCCATTTCAGGACAATCCTGTGCCATGTGTCCCTTTCGGCGACATTGATAGCACAAACGATATGATCGTTTAGATTGTGGTTTGCCCTGAAATTGATGACATCTTTCATCAGATTCATAACTATCAATACAATCATCAAAAAACTAAAACCTGTTTGCATGTACCCATTTGGAAGTAGGACTCCGAGGAGTGGAATTTGATCCAAATGAAGAAGATTCTTTCGGAGAACTGTTAGATGAATCTTTCTTCTTGTGTTTTCCTCCGAATCCTTTCTCGATGGTAGAAATGAATACATGTGCCAGATGATAGATTTGTTCAAGACTTGTATCTTTCTTCGCCTTTGGAGTCTTCTTTGGCATGTTCTTCTTGTCTTTCTGCTCAAATCTCTGATTGTTATTACCCAAGCCTGATAGTTTATAACCAGGTAACTTTGATAAGTCCACTTGAGACTTAGAAGAACCAGCTTGAGCAACTTCGGTAAATTTAGCTTTAATACCCTTCAAATTGTTAGCTTTAACAAGCTCAGCAGCCAACTTTTCTTCAGACTCTATCTTCTCATCTGTCTCCACCATCTTATCATCAGAAAGAGCTTTATCAGTAACACCAGTTCCACCAGAAACAAACTTAACAGATTGTTCAATCAACCTTTCATCCTTCTCCGCTTTCTTGGTTGAAATCTTTGGTTCCTTCTTCTCAGATTTCTCAGACACAAATTCAGAATAATCTCCAGTTATATCAGAAGAATGAATATCAGCTAAAGCATCAGATGAAATAACTGGATGTGGAATTTGATTATACTCTTCACTTCCAAAAACTTTCTTAAAATTTCATCTTTGCACAAGTAACTGGTGAAAGAATGTGAATTCTTCAAATTGTTCAATTGTCGCTTCAGATCCAAAACCTCAACATTTAAATCAGATATTTTCTTTTGAGCTCCACCCAATGCTTTTTCTGATTCAATCAATTGCTCTAAAACCCTATTCGACAAAAAATTCTATTGTCTCATCTGATCATGGGCATCATACACTTCTTGGGTAATTTTCTTCACCCGACCCACATGAATATCAATATTTATTTTCAACAATTTGTTGTCATGTATTTAAATCGTGACTTTATCAAGTAATGTTGAATGTTCCTTTTGACGATCTTTTTCCTTAGCAATAATCATCAAACTCTTTCTTGAGATCATCATAAGATTACTTCAGCGATTCCAGTCTTGCAGTTGATTTCTGGACCAAATTATCAAAATCACCAATGGCATCTTTTGCTTCACTTTCCCATTTCTCAACACTTTTGACCGACTCTTCATTCTCAGTTCGCAACTTCAAAATTTGTTCTCTATCTGAATTAACAATTTCATCCAATTTTTTTGAAGCTCAACAAACTCTTCCATCAAAGCATTCTTTTCTCTGACTAATTTCGCATTGAGCTGGAGAATCTCATCAGAATCTTCAAATTTCTTCTTGAGACTTTCTAATTCTTCTTCCGTCTTCTCATTTTCAACAATCAATCTTTCTTTTCCAGAACTCAATTCTCGAATCTTGCTTTCTTTTTTAGCACAAAATTCACATGTTGACCAATACCCACTAACTTCAGAATCACTCTTTCAGATTTACTGATCTCAAATGCATACCCACTTGATTCAACCTCAATATTTGCGATCAATGCATAATTGTCTAAAAGGCGGACTATAAATGCAGATTCATCTGGAAAATCTGCCGCCCAATCATAACCTTCCTCAGTCACTAGTGCTTTTGCATCTTTATCTGAAGTATTGTTAGGACAAGTTTCTGTGTGTGGCCGTTACTGTACGAATAGAATAGATTGAATGTATAGGGTTTATTTTATGTGAGAGGGTCAACATACTAACCAGCGTACCAGATGGTACGATGGGTGGTCCGCCCGTACCAGTTGGTACGGAGCCTATGTGGTACGCTAACCATCCAACCTATAAATAGGTGTTAGTATGTTGATCATCTCTAAGTTTGTTCATTTCTCTGTGTGGTCTTAGTGAGAGAGGAGGTTCTGTCCAAACCTCATCCAGAGCTCAAATCGATGTATACTGTAACATCCCGGTTTCGAAATAACTTGAACTCATATTATTTAATTTGCGTCTTTATTTGAGTTTGGTGAAATAAGCGGAGTAAGATGGTTACCGGGTTAGTTAACGGGGTTTTCTAGTTAAAAAGTTAACTTTGTTAATAGATGAGAAGAATAAAGAAAGTTAGAGGGTTAATTGGGTAAATAAGGGCTTTGGCCAAATTTTATAAAATATGAAATTAGAGGGACCATAAGTGAAATTGGGAGGATAAAACAAGTCTGGGATTACCCAGACCTGTAAATCGCGACCAGAGAGGGAGAGTGGGGAGAAAAACCTAGTTCTTGCTAGAAATCTCAAATTGAAGCTAGAGGATTGGAGGAATTGGTGTAGGAGGTCGAATTCAAGCATAGGAAGCCTTCTATTTTCTGATTTCCACCTTAGAGTTCATGATTTCTGTCAAGTAAGTGCTTCCATGAACATGGAGATTTTTATGAGTTTCTTCTAAAGGTCAAATTGAGGTTGAAATCTGTGTTATTATGTGCTTATGTGCCTAGATGAAGCTAAATTACTGCTTGCATGACTGAATTTGTGTGTTATTTATAGAGGTTGAGGTGGAGGTCAAACCCCACCTCATGGATTTCGACATCCATGGTGGATGGGTGATGTGGGTTGGTTGATTGAGCTCTATGTATGCTAGTAAACTGCCATGAGTAATTGGTTTAGTGTAAAAAGCTGAAAATTTTGTAGTATGATGATTTGTGGGTATAATGTAAGCATGAAAGCTTCTAAACTTGTAGAACACCAATCATGCATATAAGGTGTTTGATGAAATGCTTGAGTGAAGAATTATTATGTGTATGAGTTGAATATCGGTGAATTAAGTTGTGATATATTATAGAATGAATATATGATGAAAATGGATAGGATGAAAGATTGTAGGCTACTCATTTAGTAGAATTCAATATGAGCACCTAGGACGTTTGAGGAAATGCTCGAATGAGAATGGACTTGTGTGTATGCTAATTTCATGAGTTGTTTAGGTGATTGAATGATAATTGTGTGATCCATGAATATGCAATGGTAATCTAAACAATGTAATGGATATAGGTGAAGCTAGTGGAACTACAAGTCACCAACGTGAAGGCAAGAATAAAGCTTAAAGGTAACACGTAGCGGTTAGTTATGTATATGTACTTATATGCCTTGAATTGTGGAGTGTTCACTAGATGACAATGGCTATTGACCTAGTATCTAGTGAACACCAAGTACCTAGAGAATTGTTGTTGCTGAAATAAGGGATTTGGTATGCAAATAACCAAGTTGGAAAGCAGTGATGTATGACCCGTTTGGGTTAAGCAGTGATGTAGTGACGATGTGAGTAATTGTGAGATTACAATTCTCCATTTTGTCGCAACAAGAAAGATTAAGCGGGTTGGCACAACATATGTGTGTGTCAAGATATGAACATGATGAGAAATTGCAGGTGGAGATGTGCCTTAGGGGCTGGAATGGTAAAAATGCCTTAACGGGTCGACGGGTCGACCCGGGTGCTAATGGAAGTTTATTACGTTGTAAACTTGTGATTTTTACGAAAATATATTATAACCATAGATGATAGGTTATAACGAGTTTCTAGTGTTAAAAATGAAGTTATGATAGGTGAAATTGCAAAAGGGTGGAATTGCTGAAAATTTGGCTAAGTATGGGAAAACTGGCCTGGAGCCCTGGAAATCAGGCTCCAGGCGTATCGCCTGGAACTCCAGGAGCTCCAAGCGATACGCTTGGAGCTGCTGGCCGGGATATTTTGTTTTGTTTTCTTGCATTTAAGTGATGTAACTATGTTGTTTGCTGTTGTTTGCCATTAATACTAATGTGTTACTAGTGTTTATGGCAGGTAATCTATAGTTGACAGGTCGGGATTGAATCGAAGACTTTTGGGACCGAACATCACAACATGTAGGACCTATTAGTTTATGTTTAGCACGTAGATGAATATGTTTGTTAATGTAAATGCTATGTAGTATTAAGATGATGTTGCTGTAACGCTCGAATTTTGTAAATGTGGCCTGATGATGGATGAAAGTCTTAAGTAAATGCAATGAAATTTTCAAACTCTGATTTTATATGACGTGGTTAATTCAACGTATGATGGGGTTTGGGGCCTTACAAGTTGGTATCAGAGCCACGGTTTGAGGGATTCAAGTGTCATGGGGGCACTTGAACTCAAACCAAGTGCTCGTGATGGGGAAAGATGTTCGGTTCAAGGTTCGATCTTCCGACCCGGTAAGTGCTTTAAATTATATGTTGAGACATTGAATGTTGAAATGTGCGGTATGGATCATTTTAAATGGTTAAGCTGAAAATTTTTAAGTGATTGAAAAGCGGAATTATGTGATTATGATGCTAACCTATTGTAAACTTTCAGTTTACTATGGCGGATGAAAACAACCCAGCTGGGGCTCTTACGGAGCCTATGGTTGCAGAAATGAAGAAGCTGATCTCAGATGAAATTGAGACCTCGGTGGAAACAGCGGTACGGACCCATGTGGGTCAAATGGAAAATGCCTTGATGGAGGCATTGGAAAAGAAGCTGGAATCGATGAGGAATGATCTTATGGCGGAAGGAAGCGGGAAGAAGGATAAGGGGAGGTGTACTTACAAAGATTTCATGGCATGTAAGCCTCCCCTATACACTAGTGAGGCGGATCCGATAGCCTGTTATCGATGGCTAGCGGAAATTGAGGCGGTATTTGAGCAGAGTCACTGTGAGCCGGAGGATCAGGTGATGTTTGCAACCGGGCAACTCCGGTCGCATGCGAAGGATTGGTGGGATATGACACGGGAGGAAAAAGGGAAGGAGGCCATCAGGGCCATGAATTGGGAAGAGTTCAAAGCAGTGTTTTCACTATATCATAGCCCCGAGTCCGAAACAAACAAACTGCAAGAAGAGTTGATGCAGTTTCGGCAAAAGAAGGGACAACCGATCGGGGAAGTAATCAGTTACTTCCTGGATCGAGTGAAATTCTGTAAAGAGTTATTGAGAACAGAGAGGCAGAGGATCTTCCAGTTTAACAACATGCTGAATGCCGACTTTAGGGAGTTCATTAATGCTTCCCGATGTGCAACTCTTGAGGAGCTAATCAATGCTTGTCGAGAGAGAGAGCTGGAACTGAAAAAGCAGGTGGAAAGAGGCGAGAAGCGAGGGAGTAGAAAGCAGTTCTACCCCAAACAAGAAGCCAAGGGTGAATGAATCACCCAAGAAAGCTGAAAACAAAAAGAGCTGGGTTGTCTGATTGCCCACATTGCGGGAGAGCTCATAAGGGGGAATGTTTCTTTTTAACAAAGCAGTGTTATGGTTGCGGAAAGACGGGGCATAGTATAGCACAATGTCCTAGTCCGGCTCGGGTATGTTTCGGATGCGGCAAGACGGGTCATAAAAAGAGCGAATGCCCAAACCCGAGTGCGGGGGCGGGCCAAAGCGGAGTGAAGCCGGATATTCCTCGAGCGAGAGGAAGATCTTATCAGCTGACTGTGGAGGAGGGAAAGGTGGATCCAGGGGTAGTGACAGGTATCTTTCTTGTCAATTCTATCCCTGCATATGTATTGTTTGATACGGGGGCGAGTAGATCATTTGTTTCCTATGATTTTACCCGCCACCCTTCTTTTGTTATTAACAAGCTGTCTGTGCCCTTAGAAGTAGAAATAGCAGATAACAAGAGTGTCTTAGTCTTTGATGTGTATCGTGATTGTAAAATCTCTATAGAAGATGAAGATTACTCTATTGATTTAATACCAATGATGATGGGAGAATTCAAGGTGATAGTGGGAATGGATTGGTTATCTAAATACCAAGCCAATGTGGTGTGTAACCGCAAGGTGATTGAATTGATATCACCGAGCGGGAAGCAGGTTGTTGTGCAAGGAGAAAGAAAGAATGAGATCACGTTGTGTTCAGTAATGGAGGCAAGGAAATACATCCAACATGGGTGTAAATCCTATCTGGCATATGTGGTGGATACCGAACGTGAAAATAATAAAGCAGAAGCGGTACCCGTTGTGCAAGAATTCTTAGACGTATTTCCTGAAGACCTTCCGGGTATACCACCGGATAGGGATGTGGAATTTCGGATCGAATTGGTACCTGGGGCGAAGCCGGTGGCACGAGCTCCGTATCGGCTGGCCCCTACTGAAATGCAAGAATTGATGAAGCAACTGCAGGAATTGCTTGATAAGGGATTCATTCGGCCAAGTGTATCCCCTTGGGGTGCACCGGTGTTATTTGTGAAGAAGAAAGACGGTAGTCTAAGGATGTGTATAGACTACCGTGAGCTGAATAAGCTGACCGTGAAGAACAAATATCCCTTGCCTCGAATCGATCATCTGTTTGATCAGTTACAAGGGGCGAGTTGGTTCTCCAAGATCGATTTAAGATCGGGGTACCATCAGCTGAAAGTGAGAGAGGAGGATGTCCCAAAGACAGCTTTTCGGACGCGGTATGGGCATTACGAGTTCCTAGTAATGTCCTTCGGATTGACTAATGCACCGGCGGCTTTCATGGACCTCATGAACCGCGTGTGTAGGCCGATGTTGGATCGATCCGTTATTGTGTTTATTGATGATATTTTGGTATATTCGCGGAGTGAGGAAGAGCAGGCCCAACACTTACGTGAGGTGTTGGAAACTCTAAGGCGGGAGAAACTCTATGCGAAGTTCTCAAAGTGTGCCTTTTGGTTACGGGAGGTACAATTTTTGGGACATGTGGTGAATGCTGAAGGGGTATTAGTAGACCCTGCCAAGGTCGAAGCAGTAGCGGGATGGAGAACACCTAAGAACCCGACTGAAATCCGGAGTTTCTTAGGATTGGCAGGCTACTATAGGAGATTTATTCAAGACTTCTCCAAAATAGCCTTGCCATTGACTCGACTTACAAGGAAGGATGTGAAATTTGAATGGGGTGAAAAACAAGAAGAGTCTTTCCGGACCTTAAAGGAAAAGTTAACTCATGCTCCCGTGTTAGCTTTACCCGATGGGATAGAGGATTTGGTGATATATTCGGATGCGTCATACCTCGGTTTGGGGTGTGTACTTATGCAGCGGGGTAGGGTGATAGCCTATGCATCGAGGCAGTTGAAGAGCAGTGAGGTTAACTATCCAACTCATGATCTTGAGTTGGCAGCGGTGGTGTTCGCCTTGAAAATTTGGCGGCACTATTTATATGGCATTCCGTGCACCATCTATACCGATCACAAAAGCTTGAAATATTTGTTTGATCAGAAGGAGTTAAATATGAGGCAGCGAAGGTGGTTGGAGCTGTTTAAAGATTATGATTGCGAGATTCATTATCATCCGGGCAAGGCTAATGTGGTGGCGGATGCCTTAAGCAGAAAAGGAGACTATGCTCCTATTAAGGTGAAATCGATGAAGCTGGTTATAACCTCAAGTATTCTTGATTCAATCAAGAAAGCACAAGAGGAAGCGGTGAAAGAAGAAAATTGGAAGAAAGAGCGGATAAAGGGGGTGGTGAAAGACTTAGTCCACGAGGACGATGGTCTTAAATATCGTTTTGGGCGGATATGGATTCCTAACACGTGCGGGGTAAAAGAGTTGCTCCTAGACGAGGCTCATAAATCTCGGTATTCAATCCATCCGGGAGCTACGAAAATGTACCATGATCTAAAACGTGAGTATTGGTGGCCGGGCATGAAGCGGGATATCGTAAAATATGTGGAGAAATGTTTGACTTGCCTTCAAGTCAAAGCTGAACACCAGAAGCCGTATGGTAAGCTGCAACCACTCGAGATACCGGAGTGGAAATGGGAGCATATCACGATGGATTTGCTCACAAAGTTGCCAAAAACGAGGAGAAATTTCGATGCTATTTGGGTGATTGTGGATCGACTTACTAAAAGTGCACACTTCTTGCCTATTAGTGAGTCGTATTCATCCGAGGGAATGGCGAATGTCTATGTGGAAGAGATTGTATCGCGACACGGAGTCCCGGTGTCAATCGTGTCGGATAGAGACACTCGCTTCACTTCTAAATTTTGGCGGGAATTTCAGGAGTGTATGGGTACTCGGTTACTGTTTAGTACCGCGTACCATCCTCAAACCGATGGGCAAAGTGAGAGAACGATCCAAACACTCGAGGATATGCTGCGAGCGTGTGTGTTGGACTTTCGGAGGAAGTTGGGACACTCATTTACCTTTGGTGGAATTCTCATACAATAATAGCTATCATGCTAGTATTGGAATGTCCCCATATGAGGCCCTTTATGGGCGGAAGTGTAGAACACCGTTGTGTTGGGGTGAAGTGGGTCAAAGGGAGTTGGCCCATAAGGATGTGGTCAAGACTACTACTGAGAAGATTCACATCATAAGAGCGCGTTTAAAGGCCGCCCAGGATCGACAGAAATCGTATGCAGATAAGAGGCGTAGAGATATTGAATTCAAGAAGGGGGATCACGTGTTGTTAAAAGTGACCCCGTGGAAGGGAGTAATTAGATTTCGAAAAAGGGGGAAACTGAGCCCACGATTCATCGGGCCTTTTAAAATCCTTGCTAAAGTGGGTCAAAATGCTTACCAACTGGAATTACCTGAAGAATTGAGTGGAATCCATAATACATTCCACGTGGCTAATCTGAGGAAATGCTTAGCTGACGAGGCTGCCTATGTGCCCTTGGATGACATCGTGGTTGATGACAAGCTGAATTATGTGGAGAGGCCGATTGAAATACTTGACCGCAAAACTAAGCGGTTGAGAAATAAAGAAATTGAGCAAGTAAAAGTGAAATGGGAGCATAGGAAGGGATCGGACACCACGTGGGAGTCCGAGGAAGAGATGAAGAGATACTACCCCTACTTGTTCCGGTATGTATTTCTTGTTTCGAGGACGAAACCCCTTTAAGGGGGGTGGAGTTGTAACATCCCGGTTTCGAAATAACTTGAACTCATATTATTTAATTTGCGTCTTTATTTGAGTTTGGTGAAATAAGCGGAGTAAGGTGGTTACCGGGTTAGTTAACGGGGTTTTCTAGTTAAAAAGTTAACTTTGTTAATAGATGAGAAGAATAGAGAAAGTTAGAGGGTTAATTGGGTAAATAAGGGCTTTGGCCAAATTTTATAAAATATGAAATTAGAGGGACCATAAGTGAAATTGGGAGGATAAAACAAGTCTGGGATTACCCAGACCTGTAAATCGCGACCAGAGAGGGAGAGTGGGGAGAAAAACCTAGTTCTTGCTAGAAATCTCAAATTGAAGCTAGAGGATTGGAGGAATTGGTGTAGGAGGTCGAATTCAAGCATAGGAAGCCTTCTATTTTCTGATTTCCACCTTAGAGTTCATGATTTCTGTCAAGTAAGTGCTTCCATGAACATGGAGATTTTTATGAGTTTCTTCTAAAGGTCAAATTGAGGTTGAAATCTGTGTTATTATGTGCTTATGTGCCTAGATGAAGCTAAACTACTGCTTGCATGACTGAATTTGTGTGTTATTTATAGAGGTTGAGGTGGAGGTCAAACCCCACCTCATGGATTTCGACATCCATGGTGGATGGGTGATGTGGGTTGGTTGATTGAGCTCTATGTATGCTAGTAAACTGCCATGAGTAATTGGTTTAGTGTAAAAAGCTGAAAATTTTGTAGTATGATGATTTGTGGGTATAATGTAAGCATGAAAGCTTCTAAACTTGTAGAACACCAATCATGCATATAAGGTGTTTGATGAAATGCTTGAGTGAAGATTTATTATGTGTATGAGTTGAATATCGGTGAATTAAGTTGTGATATATTATAGAATGAATATATGATGAAAATGGATAGGATGAAAGATTGTAGGCTACTCATTTAGTAGAATTCTATATGAGCACCTAGGACGTTTGAGGAAATGCTCGAATGAGAATGGACTTGTGTGTATGCTAATTTCATGAGTTGTTTAGGTGATTGAATGATAATTGTGTGATCCATGAATATGCAATGGTAATCTAAACAATGTAATGGATATAGGTGAAGCTAGTGGAACTACAAGTCACCAACGTGAAGGCAAGAATAAAGCTTAAAGGTAACACGTAGCGGTTAGTTATGTATATGTACTTATATGCCTTGAATTGTGGAGTGTTCACTAGATGACAATGGCTATTGACCTAGTATCTAGTGAACACCAAGTACCTAGAGAATTGTTGTTGCTGAAATAAGGGACTTGGTATGCAAATAACCAAGTTGGAAAGCAGTGATGTATGACCCGTTTGGGTTAAGCAGTGATGTAGTGACGATGTGAGTAATTGTGAGATTACAATTCTCCATTTGTCGCAACAAGAAAGATTAAGCGGGTTGGCACAACATATGTGTGTGTCAAGATATGAACATGATGAGAAATTGCAGGTGGAGATGTGCCTTAGGGGCTGGAATGGTAAAAATGCCTTAACGGGTCGACGGGTCGACCCGGGTGCTAATGGAAGTTTATTACGTTGTAAACTTGTGATTTTTACGAAAATATATTATAACCATAGATGATAGGTTATAACGAGTTTCTAGTGTTAAAAATGAAGTTATGATAGGTGAAATTGCAAAAGGGTGGAATTGCTGAAAATTTGGCTAAGTATGGGAAAACTGGCCTGGAGCCCTGGAAATCAGGCTCCAGGCGTATCGCCTGGAAGTCCAGGAGCTCCAAGCGATACGCTTGGAGCTGCTGGCCGGGATATTTTGTTTTGTTTTCTTGCATTTAAGTGATGTAACTATGTTGTTTGCTGTTGTATGCCATTAATACTAATGTGTTACTAGTGTTTATGGCAGGTAATCGATAGTTGACGGGTCGGGATTGAATCGAAGACTTTTGGGACCGAACATCACATCTTTTAGGACCGAACATCACATCTTTTGGGACCTAGATGCACATGTTTGTTAATGTGAATGTTATGTAGTATTCTTATGAAGTTAATGGTGTCAAGCACCCGATTTTGTAAATGTGGCATGGTAATGGATGAAAGTTTTATATATGCAATGAAATTTTCAAACTCTGATATTAAAAACGAGGTTAATATGTATAATTGGGATTGGGGTCTTACATATACTCCATTCGGTTCTTGTAATCATTCGACATCGATTAATGACAAACTTCCGTCTCTATCATTCTATGATCTGGAAACGAACCATTTGGTCCGCCGTACCAAAATTTGGTCCACCGTATCAAAATCTGATCCGCTAAAGATATTTGGTCCGCATCTGGTCCGCTAGTTCAATTCTGATCCGCTAGTTCATTTCTGGTCCGCTGAATATCATCTAGTCCGCTGGGATTTATCTGGTCCGCAGTTTAACATTGATCCGGAATCTGGTCCGCTGAATTTGGTTTGATCCGCTGGCAGAAAAGTGACTTTCACTAAAACTGACGTAACTTGCAAACCGTTTGGAGTTACGGAACCCAATACCAGCCAAAACGTTCGTCTTTCCGAGATCTAGGACTTGTACTGGCCTATGGCCAGTGCTATTCAGTTTTGACACCCAAAATCCGCTTGGAAGACCTTCGTTTTTGAGTTCGAAGTTTTGAAGTATCATTTTACGTTGAAAATGTCCGATTTTCAAGCGTTTGCGGCTATGCAAAGCACGGTACAAGCTATGCTCAATTTTGATAATGAAATAGGAACAAGTCAGAAAGTTCCCAAGTTGTTAAAATTGGAAGATTATCAAAATTGGAAGCAACGTTTTTCTGCATACATCAGCACAAATGATATTGATTTGTGGATTCTGATTCGAACGCTGTATGTGCGTCCAACTGACAATGGAGAATATAAAGAGATTCAAGATTTTGATAAGGATGAACGAAGAAGTTATGAACTTGAACAAAAAGTTTATGGTTATCTTACCATGGCTTTACCTACTGAGTTGTTACATCAATTCAGTACTTGCAAGAAGGCTAAACAGTTATGGGATGCTTTATCTGCTCGATGTGAAGGCAATGATCAGTATAAGAAGAGTCGAAGGAAAGTGTTGAACAAAGAATTTGAAAATTTTCAACAATACGACAAAGAAAATATTTCTGCTCTTGTTTCAAGATTTTCACATCTAATTAGTGGGATGAAAGTAGTCAAGATTGAAAAGACCGAGGAAGAATTGAAAGAGAAATTGATGGACGCATTACCAGAGAAATGGGAAAATTATGTGTTGTTGGTTACTCATGACAAAGACTATTCCACATTATCATTTCATGATTTGACTGGAAAGCTTCATGCTCGAGAAATGGAAATGATGAATTCAAACAAGTCCACTGCTCAATTACAAAATCCTGAGTTTTATCATGGACAAAATTCTGCAAGTATCAATGCAAAGTCTAAATCATCTGGTTATGATACATCAAATCCACCTCAAACAGCATTTGTTGCTGATCATGGATCAGGAAAGTATGAGAGTTCATCAAGGGGGTGCAGTTTCACTACTCCTGATAGATCATCTGCTAGTTCGATTAATGGGAAGTCAGCTGAAGATTTAGTTGCGTTGTTATCTGGATTCATATCATCTTCTTCTGGCGATATATTTAGTCAAATTGGTAAATCTTGTCTATATAGAGAGGATTTAGATCATATGGATGAAGATCAGTTGAACAAATTAGATTTGGAGTGGTAGTTTGCTATGCTAACTGAAAGAGGTAGAAGATTTATTAAGAAACATGGAACGACATCTATTTTTCAAGGAGACAAACTTGGTTTAAATAAGTCACAGATCAAATGTTTCAAATGTTCCAAATATGGTCATTTTGCTCATGAGTGTCCCGCAAAAGAAAAGGTGGTTCAGACAGCTGATAAAACTGCTTCACCTCAAATTGCTTTGACTGCTATTTCTTCTGCATCAAAAGAACAAACATCGAATGAAGGTTATGATTGGGCTGCTGATTTTCCTGATGAGTCTTGTTTTGTTGTTCAGATTGTTCACAGTGATGACGAAGAAGAGATAACAGATTCTGATTCAGATGTTAGTAGTTATGGAAATAGTAGTTATGAATCTGTCTGTGAGTTTTGTTCTCAAAAAGATAAAATGATTCAAGGTTTAGTTAAGGCAAAAGAAGATTTGGTTGCTGATAGAGAAAAGTTGGAAGGTATGATCCAAGAGTTAGAATCTCAAAAAGAAAAGTTGTCAGTTTTTCAGACAGAGTTAATTGAAAAAGAGTTGCAGTGTCAAGGTGTTGAGCAGGAATTTGAAAAGAAATTTACAAAATTGTCTAAAGAAAAGGCTGAATTAGTCAAAGAAGTAAAGAAATGGAAAGATGAAGCTGAGGATACAGCAAACGATTTTCAAAATCTTTTTGACAAATCAAAGTCCAGACTTGATACTCTTACAAAACTTTCTGATGATCAAGCTACTAAGATTCAATCTTATCAGACTGATATGGAAAAGTTACTTGATGAGAAGAGGGAGTTGGTTAGAGTGAACAAGTTGCAAAATGCAAATTTGGATATTCAGATAAGAAACGAAGATAAACTCGAGAAAGAATTGTTGGCTGGACTAGATGAATTGCGATTGCAAAAGTATGAAACTAATAAAGTGGCAAAGAAGTTAATTGCAACAGAAAAGGAGTTGGCTGAAGCTCATCAAAGAATTTCTGAATTAAAGATTGAAGTCATTGATTCAAAACGTCTTTTGAACAATGTTGCTAATTCACAATCTTTTACAAGTTTCTTGGCCAAGGATGAGAATTTTGAAAGGATGTTCAACAAAACTGTGTCACCACCAGGAAGTCTCAAAGAAGGAGTTCATGATTTGAAAGACAAGGTTGAGACTGTGATTATTCTGAATTTGTTAGTTCTAAATCGGTTGAAGGAAAGAAAGAGGAAAAAGGTAAGAGTACTGAAAATTCTGAAGCTCAAAAGGATGTGTCTGGTTCTTCGTCTACAGACAAAGAGAAATCAGCAAGTTCAAACACTGACTTTGATGAAACAATTATCAATTCTCCAAAAGATCTCAAGAAAGTTAAAGCTGGATTTTCTAGATTGGCAAAGAATGGGCATCACTCTACAAAGATGGGAGAGAAGGGTGCAGGAAAAAGTGTTGGTTTGGGATTTGAAAGAAAAGCTGATAAAGGTGGTAGTTCACAATTTTCAAAACCACAACAACTGGAAAAAGTCAATGTGAAGCAGGTGAGAAAAGATGTCTTCAAAGCTGAGAAGGTTCAACCTGAGAGATTTTACAAACTCAAGGGTTCGGAACAAATATTTTCTGACAAAGAATTCCCGCTACACTGCGTGGATGCTCAGAAAATTGCTGAAGTATTTGTAAAGACTGCTGATCCGAGGAACAAGAAGAATCAATCTGCAAAATTTTCTTCTGGAGGATCAAATTCTACTCCAAAGAGCCCGACTTCGAAATGGGTTCATGATCATCGACAACAGGTATATGATAATTTTCATGATCATTTTGGAGATGAATATTTTTGTGAAGCGGTGCAGGTTCCAAAACGAAGAAATGTACACAATCGTTTGTGTTACAATTGCCGACAAAAAGGGCATATGGCACAAGAGTGTCCAGTTTCTGCTGCTTCTAGTTCACGAAAAGGAAAGGTTCCATTTGTTGGTAAAACTGCCAAACCACGGTTCATTGATGAATATGGCAGAGTGTTTGATGAATTTTCACAACCTACATTTTTCAAAACTAAAGGAAAATTTATTCCTCGTTTTAACAATGTTTCATCTGTAGGTTGTTCGTCACAATCAACTGTGACAGGTTCATCAGATACCGATTTACCAAAACAAGAAATCTGGAAACCTAAAGTGGTTTCGAAAGGAAACCAAGATACTGGTCGACCAGAAGCAATTCGCTTCGGGTCATTTATAAACTGATGTGTTTGACCAGTGTGCAGGTACTTCTAGAAGACCTATCAGTGATTGAAAAGTTGCTGATGGAGGAGTATTCTGCTGATTTAATTTAAATTACATGTGATATCAAATTTCAAAACTAAAATTTTTCTGAAAGCTAAACGTGAAAGGTATCCATGTCGAAAGGTCAATTTTCTTTTGTTTTACATTCCGTATGTAGTTTAGGGGGAGAAATTGAAAAATCAAAAATAGCGTCTTTGTGTTTTTGTTTGTATTAAAATGAAAATCCAAAAATAGAGTTTTCATTTTAAGGGGGAGAAAAACAGAAAATACAAAAACATTGAAAAATAGAAAAATACAAAAACATTGAAAAATAGAAAAATACAAAAACATTGAAAAATGAGAAATTGTATCCAACATAATTGGGAAATGATGGTACATTGGCTTACGTGTCTGACTCGTGGATAAATTAGATGAAAAAGCCATAAGATCATTGCTCGATGTGCTTGGTAGGCTCGGCATTAAATCAGAAAGTATTCAGATGTGATAAACATTAAATACTAATGCTTGACCAAGTGGACAACATCTTGATGCATGTCTCATGATATCAAGAAAAGATATGTGAAAAAGAAAATGAGAAGTCACTGTGTATACATGTGTTCATTTTGCAAAGATTTAAACTTGTTTGATTTTCTTTATTTTGTCAAATGATCGGACTTTCTTTGCGTATCAAAAGATCGACCTGATTGTTATTCGTTTGACATTCTGCTTTATTTTCTTTGGTGTTTCGTATAACTCATTGGACTTTCTCTGCGTGTACGGAAGTACCGACCTGATTGTTGTTAGGTTATACAATTTCAACTTGTTTTATTTTCTTATTTTGTTAAATCCGAGGCCTTATCTGCGTATCGAAAGATCGACCTTAAGGTTGACGATTTAACGTTTTTATTTCTTTTTGCATGGAACACAGTTGACTGAATCATGAATACAATCATTATGTGATTAAATCACAAATGAAATCACAAGGTGTGATATAAAAGCAAAAACATATCTGAGTATGTCTGATAGTGTGGGGTACACTGGTCAAAGCAAACCTAATCAATTCAATAACATATCCAGATGTTATGAGTATGATTTTGCCTGAGTTTAAGATGGACAAATTATACCAGTAATCGACATGACTTATGTGCTGAAGTAATTGAAATTGAAGTGTAGTTCAGCATGTTATGACCAATATGATCCCAAGTTGTGATCTTTCTCTCAAAAGACAAAAATAGTGTCTGATTCTGTGTTGCGTTTATGTTTCATATCTGAAAAGTTCAAAAAGATTTTAGGTGTGTTTTAGCATAAACTTAGAAAAATTCAAAAAGATTTTCGGTGTGTTTTTTATATAAAGTTTCAAAAAGCCAAAAAGATTTTGTTTCTTATTTGTTTTCGACCAATTGACATGTGATACAAAATCAAAATTTAAAATATATCTTGGATTCTCGAAGAGAAGTTTTGCGCCAAGATTAAATTAATTTTCAACAGAAAAGGAAACCGCGTTTCTGTCTTCTGAAATTGCAGGTTTGTGTGTCAAGACTCAAGCATGGTGAGAGGGGGAGTATGAAGTATCTTTCACAAGTGGATCTTGAAGTGCAAAGATGATTCAAGAGTGATCCAGCCATGAAAGCTCTATTTCTGACAAGATTTCAAGTCAAAGATCGGATGCAGCCATGTTGAAGATTGAAGACTAAAGTCTAGTTAGAATATAGATACACTACACGTTAAGGGGGAGTTTGTTAGAGCATATATTTTTATGCTATGAGTGTCTCGTGTATTGTATTTATGTGAGCATGTCTTAAAGTGAGTTGTAGTGCCTATTTGGTTGGTGGCGTATCATATGATCCGGCGGATCATATGATCCGGTGTATCAGGTGGTACGTTGGGTGCTATGTCACTAACTATAAATAGCTGTGTGTTAGAATGTGCAAGTAACGAGTTGAACACTTCTGTCATTCTACACTTTCTGTGTGTGTGTTCTAGAGAGAGAAACCAGAGAGTCTTCATTGTAATCTCAAGTGATTCAATACGAATTCTCTTATTTACATCTCGTGTTCGTTACTTTGATCAAAGCATGCAGTAGTAAGATCGTTTCTCGTTTCTACAAGTATTTGGTTTAGAAGAAAACGACTTGCATTCTCTAGCAAAATGTCCTAATTTAGAACATTTGTAACATTTCAGTTTGGACTTATCTAAACACAGTATGCGTCCTTGAAGAACATAATTCTTGCCATGTTTGTCCATAGACCGTCTACCTTTTTCAACAATCATAGCAAACTGCCAATCCAAATCTAATTTATTCAGTTGATCATCATCCATCTGTTTTAAATCCTCCGAAACTAAACCAGAATTACTAATTTGACTAAATATGGATCTAGAAGAAGATGATATGAAAGCAGATAATAAAGCAGCTAGATATTCGGTTGCTTGATTAGAAGTAGACTTGCTTGATGATCTGTCAGGAATAGTAAAACTGCAACCCGAAGAATAACCAGTGTTTTCAGACTTTCCAGCAAAAAAAGCTGTTACCCGTGGATTACTGTTTGAAATAGAATGTGATTTGGTTTTAGCATGCATAGTAGCAGAATTTTCTCCAAAGTATACTTCAGGATTTTAAACGGACGGAGTTGCTGACTTTTTCACAAGTAGTTCCATTTCACGCGCTTGTAATTTGCTTATCAACTGATTGAATGTCCAACTAGAATAGTTTGGATCATTAGTCAACATCATAACAAAATTCTCCCACTTTTCGAGTAATGCTTCTAGAAACTTCCCCTTCAACTCGTCACTTTCTTTCTTGACACCTACGACTTCAAGTTCATTGATCAAATGTGAAAACCTTGCAATCAAATATTTGAGTTGCTCATTAGCACAATGTCTAAAATTATCAAATTCTTTCTTTAAAACTTTCTTCCGAGTCTTCTTGTATTGCTCATTACCCTCAGATCTTCAGCAATAGCATCCCACAATTCTTTACAAGTTGTGTAATTCCTAAATTGATGTATCAAGTCTTTAGGTAAAGCCATGGTAAGAAAGCTATACGTTTTCTTCTCTCGGGCAAAAAATTTCTTTTCATTAGCATCAAAATCACTTATCATCTTTGGCTTTCTCGGGCTTATCATCGGATACTCATATTCTTTTTCAATCGAGATCCAAGAATCAACATCTTGAGAAAATATGTATCACTCAAAGCGTTTCTTCCAATTGTGATAATCTTCTAATTGTAACAACTTAGGAACCTTCTGAGTTGTTCCTATCTCGTTATCATAATTCATCATTGCTTGCAACGATGTTTGAGCAACTGAAAATGCGTGAAAATCACTCATCTTAAAGTTAAAAATTGACCGTCAAAACTTCGAACTCAAAAACGAAGATGTTAGAATTTGATTTTGAAAACCAGCTTTGAACGAACAATGTAAAGCTCGTCGAGACGATCGATTTGAGTACTTATGGCTCTCGTAGCGATTTCCGATACAAAAGTTATGACACTTTTAAGAAACTGCCAGCGGACCAGATTCAGCGGACCAGAATTCAGCGGAACAGAATTCAGCGGACCAGAAAATAACTGCCACGGACCAGATTTGAAGATTGCCTAGCGGACCAGCGGCAGCCCAAATTTTCTTGAGGCGGACTAGAAATGTACCACGCTGAATTTGACGGATTTTCACGAATTTTGACAATTTGGACTAGAATTTGCTTCAGAAAGGTGCGAAAACTCACTAGGAACACTCAGAAATCAGTTTTTTACCTCGGCAACACTCGGAATTGGAAGACTTTGATAAAAAATGAAGAAAACCAACACTTTCTCACTCTAGAATTCAAAAATTTACCAAAATCGCAACAGTAGAGCAACCAAATGCTCTGATACCACTTGTAAAACCACGGAACGGACGATCTTACTACTGCATGATTCGGTAATCGGAGAAACACAAAGTCTAGAGAGAGAGAGTTTCACACTCAATTACACACACGTAAGAGTATTGTAAATGACACAACTAACTAGCTCTTTCTCTAACAAGCTATTTATAGTGTAAGCATACTAACTGGAAAACCACCCACGTACCATTTGGTACGCCCGTACCAAAGATGCTGTGTACCATTTGGTACGAACACCTTAGTATGATACCACTAAGACTCATATAGCCGCTCTAACCTAGATACAATACATGAGACACAAGATAGCATAGGAATATGCTCTAACAATCTCGGATGGAGCTAAACGATACGGGGATCGGGCAACTGGAGCAGCTCCTGGAACCAAATCGATCTGAAATACTACCTGTCTAGGCGGAGGTAGGCCAGGTAGGTCTGGCGGGAATACGTATGCGTAATCTCGGCGATTGGAACATCTTCAATCTTTCTCTCTTCAGATTTCTTGGAAGATATATGCGCTACAAGGGCAGGATAACACTTTCATAGGCACTTTTGGGCCTTCATGCACGAAATGATGTGAAGTTTGGTAGCGATACAATCTCTACATGATTTGCAGATAGCCAATCTATTCCTACTACTACATCAAAGCTTCCGAGTTGGACGGGTAGGAGGTCTATGTTGTACCTATGTCCTACTAAATTCAATGTACAATCTGGGAGTATTTCACGTGCTTCTATTTGTTTACCATTGGCCAATTCGATTAAGTACTTAGCATCTAATGTCCTAGGTGTGATGCAAAGGATAGGACTAAAATCACTAGACACAAAGCTCTTATCAGCGCCGTTGTCGAATAAAACAGATGCATAATGGTTATTTAACAGACACGTAACCGTAACGGTGTGCGGGTCCTGTTGTGCTTCTGTTGCTTTCAGAACAAACGCTCTTCCTCGGGCGGCTTTGGTTCCTGGTCTCTTCAGCTTGGGATAGTCACTCTTGAAGTGACCAGTGTTTCCACACTCATAGTAGGTATTCGTTGTCTGAGTTTTGTTTTTACGACTCGGACAGTCCCAATAAATGTAGCTTTTTGCCTTGCAATTCTTGCAGTAGATGTTACTGCAGTCCAAAGTATGGTGTAGGTTACACTTGTTACACAAGGTTACACAGAACGACCTCTGGATGATTAAACAACTAGAGCCATTTGGAAAGTTAAGTTAAGTCCAATATGGAGTTTCATTTAATTAGCAGCGGAAATAGTAGTGAAAGTACGTTGTCTTAATTGTTACAAAAAAAAATTACATCTCAAAAAGATTTAAGGACATGACACTGTTAGGTGTTATGTAGTAAAATATACAAAAGAGTGGCTAAGTTTGACCATGACTCCAGAACGACAAAATGCAGGTCCTAACATGATAAGGCAGTCCAGTATGCAGTAGAAATCAATCACCTGAGAATTCATATACTAAAACGAGTCAACATAATGTTGATGAGTTCACAGGTTTAGATAGCATGCATGTAAAAGTTTGATAACAAAGTTTAATTGAATCATTCCATCATTTGACAATTTGTTTAGATACTGTTTTATGAATTACCCTTAACCTTGAATACTGAACTAACTGGTTACCCTCTCATGATACTATGTCCAACAATACCGAATGGTCAAATATAATTTTATGTACTCTCTTGACTATTAAAACGGAGTCAGGAGTGGAGCTACCAATGAGAGCAGGGGCGTTAACCCAATAGATCTATTCACGAGTCATCGTTTCCGTTTGTAAATTAATCGGATTTAACTAATAGTGGGGTTTCATCATAGCATGAACAAGCATGACACAATAGGATTTGGACTAGAAAAGTTCATGTAATAAAGAAGGTAACAGGTAATCTACTTGTCAGGCAATGGTTATGGTTGTATGAATTCTCCACCAAGTATTAAAATAGTTAAAGAAAAGGGGTGGTGAAAGCTCACCTGAAGGATATGATTCAGACAGTAAAGAGGAACAAGTAAACAGATCTATACAGCGTTATAAGACATCTTAGGATATATAAATTGGGTTGACATCTAAGTCACTCCAATTTGGTCGGTCAAGTCTTGGCGTTATGATAACTCGGTGTTATGATATTATATCGTTGACATTTAGAAAATACTTATTGAAAAATAAATATTTATTGTGTGATAATTAAAATATTAATTATATTCATGATAAATATTAGTTTAGAAATAGTTTATGGTTCCAAACATTTATCATATGAGTTTAGAAGACTTCTATAGGAAGAAACGACGGTTTTAATTGTTAAAGTCAAAATACGCTCTTTGTCGGTTTTAGTCGTATTTCACGATATTTCTAAAAATGACTAAGGCAATTGACAACATTTATAAATACACATTTATTTTCATCATAATGATCATAACAAATCAGAATATACAAGTTCAAGAGTTCACTTTTCTAGTTTGGTCGGTTTTGCCGGTTTATGTCCGATTTAGCCGGTTTTGTTCTTGTGACTCGTTCTAGGGCTTTGCAGCTTACCAAAACACCTTTTAAACATGTCTTAATTTATTATAGGCCTCTTAAAGTGTTCCAAATCAGTTGTTACCTTTATTTGTATATCTTTACAAAAATGGGTTTTCCGGGCCAATAAGGTGTTCGTTTTTATCCCGTTTTTCCTAAATTTAGCTATTTTTAAAAGGGATCTTGTACTAGAGTTTTTATGGATAAAAACATACTTTACATTCACTTTAGAGAGGTTCAAAGTTTCTGTCCAAAATTTGCCCTAATTTATCTATAGGTTCCTTAACCTTTTAGTGGATTATTTTTATAGATTTAGCCGTCCAAACATATCAATAAGTCGTATGGTGCTATCCATAACCTTCTAACATATCAAGATTTTGGATCTAGGGTTCCAGAGAGTCATAAATTTCGGATCTAGTGGTTCATTCACAAACCATGGCACATTGTACACATATTAGCATCATAACACTAGTTTTTCTCTAGATCTATATAATGTAGTATACGAGGGGTTCAAAACACATGTAATCACTAGTATAAACATATCATTTACTAAATATAACAAGAATATGAACAAAGTTGTAGTTTATTAGCATCATAGAAGAAAATTACAAGTTTATATCACCATTTTAACCAACACTTGATGTTGGAGTGTTAGATGCATACAAGGGTTCATCTAACATGAAAACTAGAGAAAAAGTAAGAAAATGAGTTCTACTAACTTGTAGAAATGTGGAGATGGATGGAGGCTTGATCTTGCTTTCTTTTTGCTCCTAGAAGGCTTTATCTGAAAGTATTCTTGAGATTTGATGAAGAAAACTAGAGAGAGAGAGGTGACGAATTTGGAGAAAGAGAGGAATAAGAGTGTGTGTTTTGTGGTGGGAGGTAAATGAAAGTGTGTATAGGGTTTCCGCTTTAAGGTTCTTTACATATGTACACATAAAAGAAAGGAAGAACACAAGTAAAGGGTTTGTTTTGTTGACAAGGTGGTGGTGGCGGTTTGTAGTTGAGAGACTGAGAGAGAGGGGGTTCATCAGGGTGTAAGGGGGAGGAGTCAAAGGGTGGTGGTACATGCTAGTGGTTTAGGGTGGTGGAAGGTACAAGCAAAAAGTGATAAGATGTTAAGGTTGTGTAGGTGATGATGAGATGAATAGTCATTACTTTATTATTGGGTTATTAGTGGGTGATTAGGAAAAGTTAGTAAAGGTGGTGGTTTGTTTACCAGAATTCGATGGAGAGATGGTTCGGGTGTCGGTTTGAGCCGTGATCGAGGGAGTCGGGATAGGCTCAAAGGTGACAAGGGTTTTCATCATGCATGGCGTGGACGTGCATGTTGGTTGTCGGGTCCGAGAAAAGAAACAAAACTAGTCTTGTTTAATCATGATTGGTTTGAATGGTGATAAACGTTTACGTTGATTGTTTTATATATAAACCTAATGGTTTTTCGTTATAAAAATACTAAACGTTAAAATGATATATTATTGTACGTAGTCAGGAAATAAATGAATAAATGTTATCGTTCATTGGTTAATTTACGTCAAATAATGTTACGAACTTTGAACGTATAATAAAATACTACAAAGGTGACGAGATAATATAAAATTCCTTTTATATTTGATTACATATGTTGTTGTGAAATATTTCTCATTATTGAAATTCCACTGAACATATATATAATATTCTTGTTTTTAAGGTCGATCGCCGAAATAATAATGTAGGGTTACGCCAAGACTGACGGATTGTTGCATAACACGTTATCTACGTTAACTAAACACAGATTTATGCACATAGATACAGTAAATTAACCGTTAATTTGTATATTTTGACTCGAGAAACTTACAGGTTGTCACAGATTTAAACAAGATTAACGAGTTGCGATAAATAAATCAAATTGGAAGGAAACAATTCATAAAAGGGTTTTTCTGTATATCTTAAATGTTAATAATGGTTTACACGAGTTTATAATATAACAGTATATTAACAGAAAGAACTTTTCTATGGGAGTAAGTTGTAGTTGCTTTTTGAGCAGCTTGTGAATTGTGTGCTTGATGTCTTTCTTTCTTTAGTGAAGTCAGCTTGCTATTTATAGGAAGTAGTGGCAAGTTGCAAGTGGATAAAGTGGTTGAGGACGGTTGAATTTTGGAGTGTGTCAGAGTATATAAAGATAAATTGAGGATAATCAATTTAGCTCTTTTCAACCGTCTTCAAATACTTTCGTGTTAAATGCCAAGTTGGTATTCACTTTACTTGTTTTCCACACAAAGGAGAATTGTTCTTCTCGTAATCTTTATCTTCAGATAGTCCAGAACTCCTTCAGGACTCTTCTTTGAAGACTATAAATGCTTCCTATTAGAAGCCTTCTACAGAAATGAGGATTTCTGTAGAACTTGGTCTGTATAGAACTACTTCGGAAATTCCGGAGTTGTTCTGTATGAATATAGAAATCTGTAAATCGTAAATATTTTCATATCCTCTCTTTTGAGGATATAGCTTATCTTTTCGTCTAATTGTTGGTCCTCACTGATCTTAATCAGTGCTAATGATGGTGTTTTGAGAAGAAAACCAATCAAATATCAATAGATGATGATTTCCAATAGCTAAAATGGGTTTTTAGTATTGAACAATCACAACATCAACCAAAGAATGATAAGAGATGAACAAAAGCTACAAAGATGGAATAAGATGCTCCTAGCCGTCACCAAACTTACCAAAATCCAGATATCTTGTATTAGGGTTGAGAATGTTGCAAAAGTTACAAATGAGTGCACAATGGCTACAATATATACTAAACAGTAGACAGTTTCGCTGGTAGTTTCGCTGGCCAAGCGAAACTGTCACTAAGACCGACTAATCTAGATACCGAGCGAAACAACAGTTTCGCTCGGTAGTTTCGCTAACTACCCAAAAGACAAGATTACAATTGAAACTAATCTAAACAAGTAAACTTAACAAAACTATGAATTCCTCCCTACATTGATCTTCAATATTCCCCCTAGGGAGGGATTCAGCCTCTTGATTTTCACTTTTCAGCACCGGCTTCATTCAAATCTGTAGTCTCTGATTCCCCTAAAACAATTGGCTCATTAGCAACGGGGACATCAGCCGGCTTCACGACTTGCTCAGATGATTCATCAGTTCTGCCCCAAGTCTTGTTCATCAGATTTGCCAAATCTCTATCTTCTTCCATTCTGTCTTCATCAGCCTTTACCTTCTGTGCTAAATCCTTTATTTCTTTAACGATCCCTCGGGCCTTGTTAGCAACCCTCAGAAACAGGTTTGCCTCTTCAGCAGTGTCTTCTCCTGCCCCACATCTAATTGGATTTTCGCATAAGGTCTTCAGATCGTCGTTGCTGAATGAGAAGACTTCCATCGGGTCAAACAATCTTATTTCAGCATCTTCTCCTATCCTGATAACTGCCTCACCGGTTTGATTATCATAAAACCATTTCTTGAATGACTGCAGCCTTGAAAGTTGTTGATCTGGAATTCAGACCCTGTTCATTGTTTTAGCTGTTTTGAACTTCAGGTAGACTTTGGGCTTTCTAGTCGATTCATCAATTTCAGTCCTTGACTTCTTTCTTTCTACTTTCATATACCCAAAGGACACAAAGTCGTCTTTCACAACCTGCTGCAGCATCATCTTCAAATTGCTGGCCCTTGCACTTTTGTTTTCGTCAATCAAGGGGAGATCTGCCATCGTCCTCAAATCCCATATGGGCAAGGTTTTGAAGCTATCGCGTTTGTGCACATATGATATACTGCCCCCTCTTCTTTTAATCATGAAGGCATGTATATCAGCGTTGAATTTCCAGCTTATGATGTGACGATCAGACTCTTTCCTCTTCTGTTGTGAGATGTTTTGGAATAAAGGAGTCTGTTCTTTAATAGCGGGCTTTGTGAACCATTCATCTCTTCTTAAATCGATCACTTCTTGGCTGATAGAGCTTATCCTTGCTTGATAAGTTAGAGGATTTTCTTTCAAAGAATAGTTATCAGGCTCAGAAAGATCTTCAATTTCATCATCTTCATCATCTTCATCAATTAAGTGGTGGAATTGTGCCTGGACGATCTCTGGCTGTTTCTCTGTTTCAAAGTCATAAAGGTTTAAATCACCTACATTGATGGCATCGAAAGCTTCATCATTTCCAGCACCACTTCCTCCAGCTTCATTTCCACCAGCTTCATTTCCTCCACCACCACTTCCACCAGCTTCATTTCCAGCACCACTTCCTCCTGCTACTCCAGTTGTAAATTTTGAAATGTCAGTCATGGAATCAATCTCAGCATCACTCATCTGATCAGGCAAACCCAGATGCTTCTTTATCTCGTTCATATTTACCAGCAGGGATTTTAAAAGTGAAGATTGTTTCACAACAATCACATTAAGATTCTGTATTTGCTTATCCTTTTCTTTTTCTCTAAGCTCAGAGTTGACCAGCTTGGTTTTGATCATTGCAAGTTCATTGGCCAAGGAGGTATTTACACCTCGAATGACATCTTCATCCAACTCAGATCTGGGATTAACCTTTCTTTTCTTGGTTGCCCTCATTTCTTCTTCAGTAGGTGCATTCTGTTTTTGCTTTGACCCTTTTCTTTGCTGTGTCAAATTTTCAAGCTCATCTTCAATTTCATCAGCTGGTTCCTTTCCAGAGCTTCTTACATACTGTTTCCTTTTTCCCTTAACATTCTCACTTTCTTTCCCGTCATTTCTTCTCTTGGTTTCAGATTCAATCA
Organism: Deinandra increscens subsp. villosa; assembly: GCA_039602395.1. Lineage (NCBI taxonomy): Eukaryota > Viridiplantae > Streptophyta > Magnoliopsida > Asterales > Asteraceae > Deinandra > Deinandra increscens. The sequence continues at coordinate 66,724,915 of JBCNJP010000010.1, read as the reverse complement.
ACTTCCGAATATATTCGTACCTCTTTGCAGAGTACATATGCTTCATCAGGTAAGTGGTGTACCCGGAGAAATCGGGTCTTTTAGCAGCACAATCAGATAAAATTCTTGGGTGCATAGGAGTTACAACAAGAGCTACACCCATCTTTGGCAGTTCCGGCTCAAGGTGATCGATTATCATTTACAAAAATCTTGGATACAGGAGCCATCTTAACTTCTTCAGCGCTTGAATGTTGGAAACCATTGCGTCAAAAATTCTCTGAGGTATGTTGGCTTTCTTTCCTTTACAAACCAACAGCATGGCCTCGGCCCAGATCAAGTTCAAACTATCAGAACCACCTTTTCTGTCGTCTAAGCATGAGATGAAAACATGTGCGATGTATCTCCATTCCTTTGACATCAAGGACTTGTTAATCTCTTTCTTGTTCTTCCATAATTCGCCTCCTTCGTATCCCATATCTCTCTCAAATCCTCTCAAAACATCCAGTTCCTTCAGCTTTGTTACTTCACCAACGTCGTCTTCAAGTTTGAGAGCTTCAGCAATTGTTTTCATGGTGATCACAATATCCTTCTGCATAACTTTGGCCCGAATACATTCTGGTTTGGCCTTTACGTCGTACTCAACAATCAGCCAGAATTCTCTGATATGCCTTTCGTCCATGATCGGCATGTGTGATATAGCGTGAAAGATGCACGATGTCTTTAGCCATGCTATACAGTCTCTAAATCCAATTGACTTCTCGGTGCCATCATCCAAAAATGCTGTAACGTTGCTTCGAGGCTCGTGCTTTAAATTTGACATTTTCTGCGTATGAAACCGAGATTTTGTGAGTTAAAAAGAATTTAAAATTAAATTAAATAAAAAATTGGTAATTTCGCTGCGAAACAGTAGTTTCGCTAAGACACCATCGCACAGTAACACGGCGAAACAAATAGATTCGCGAGATTGGTCGCAGCGACACTGACGAGGTCAGTTTCGCCGAGAAACAGCAGTTTTGCTGCGAGACTGTAGTTTCGCCGAAGGCGAAACAGCAGTTTCGCTGGAGATCACGACGACATTGTCAACGAAATTAGGGCATTATCGCTAAACAATTTCGCTCGTGATTTTGAACTTTCGTTCAGTTTCGCTGACAGATCATTTAATTTCGCTTAAGAAACATCTAGTTTCGCTGAATGAATATGCAGTTTCGCTAGACGCGACTGTTCAAATTCAAAAACTGGAAATCGAGTTTTAAGCATTTCTTTTGCATCTAAACCAGCAGAAAACAAATACATCATCAAAAAGAGTTCAATGTTTCTCCAAAACAGTTTCAAACAACATATTAAGGGCGAGAATTCTCATTTGCCGATTCAACTTAAAAACCCTAAAAGATTTTGGGTTTCGGATGCGATTAAAAACGATGAAATGCCCATGAACGACACAAACCTTGAACGATATCGGTCAAACGAGAAGAAACAAACACGGTATTTGGCGAATATAACAGTTTTGGTGAAAAAAGAGAGTTTCGCGAGAGGGTTTGCAGGTTTTCGGTAACGGTGGTTGGAGATAATGACCGAGGTTCTCGATGAAGGGTATAAGTACCTGGGCAGTTTCGCCCGTAGTTTCGCTCGGGCGAAACAGTAGTTTCGCTGAAGCGAAAGAGCATATTCGCTCGAGCCTTTTGATCAAACAGATTAATTTCGCCGACGTCGAAAGTATAAGTTCGCTGAGTGCGTGTACGGCGAAACTAATCAGGCGAAACAATAGTTTCACTGAAACCCTAAAAAAATTTAATTGACTCAATTAAGATTTTGAAATTCTGAAAATGCCGACAAACTCACACAAGCATCATACACTTTACAATGTATCGATCTTATCAAAAAAATAACGCAGAAAGAAAATCCTTTTGAGTTTTCTAATAAGAAATGTAAAACGACTATACAAACAAACTCTATTTTAATTTTGAGAAAGATCCAGACGTGAGATCATATCAACCAATACGCATCATACACATTTCAATTTCAAACTTAATCAGCATGCAAGTCAAGCAGATCCCGAATGCATCACATTGATTTTAAGCATGCACTAATAGTATTTATCATTTTTGGATATGCTTAAGGTGTATTAATTATGCACTGATCACCCAGCCTCACTCTATCAAAGAAGTTAACAAATCATCATATTTATCTTGATTTTTCTTTTATCCTTTTTCAAAATGAGATATACGTTCATGATGTTTCATGCAAAAATAAAGCAGAACCCTAAGTGAACAGCAATCAGGTCGGCCGCAAAGCACGCAGAGAGAGCCCGATGCACTTAGGAAAATAAAAAATAAAAATAAAGCAGAAGACGTATATATCAACAACAATCAGGTCGGCCTTATCGGCACATAGAGAAAGTCCGATGATATATACTAAACACCAAGAAAATAAAGCAGAAACTCAATCAGCAGGTGATCAGGGTCAGCCTCATAAGCACGCAAAGAAGACCCACTGAGTTGAGTGTAAAAATGGCATAAAGCCTTATTGCAAAGCATGCGTACATCAGAACATCTCTTAATATCAGAATCATTGCAACACTTATCGAGAAATGAAAACTAGAGTATATCAGGCAAGCTTTATGTTTATATCCTAATTGTGACACCGAGAATTTCAAGGTTTACTTCCGTTAGACATTTCCGTTAGTTACGTTATAAGTGTTAACTTAGTAACTAATACTTAACTAGGCCGAATACGTCCACGTCCTTTGGTTGATCACCGAACCTGTCCATATGTGTTATGTGTTTAACTAGTTATTGTCATTATGTGCAATGTGATTTAAATACATGATTTAGTATTGTGAATAGCATGAAAATTTATGAATCGTGTTTATCTTGCTTAGAATGTGAAATTGACCACTTTTGGGTTTCCAGCGAAACTACCGGGCGAAACTATAGTGTCGCCCGGCTAGTCTACCCTCTGACTACCAGAGCCAGTTTCGCTTGGCCAGCGAAACTAGCCAGCGAAACTAGCCAGCGAAACTAGGCCCAGATATATAATGACATAAAACCCTAGATATCACATTCTTGCCTCATTTCATACAAAACACACACACACTCTCTTCTGAGATATTCTGGACCAGCTGATTCTAGCCAAGAACCATCAAGGAACCATCATCTCATCTCATCCATTTGGCCCTAGATCGAATCGTGAGTCCCCAAAACCATTCCTTATGCATTTATATGTGTTTTCTTGGTGTTTTACTTTAAAGCATGACCAAACCTCCATGGAATCACTTGATCTTCTGATATGTTGCTTAGGATTGCTAGATCTGTTATAAAGTTTACAACTTTACGTGTGAAATCCATCCATGATGAAGATTTATACCATTTTAGTCATTTTAGGGTTTTAAATGTATTTTGGTGATTTGATGATGAAAATGCATGAATAAGGTGTCTAAACTGCTTCTATGATGTTGGTAATTGACTATGCATGCTATATACTAAATTACATGAAGTATGGGGACTGTTAGATGGATTTTTAGGCTGATCCGTAGGTTTTTCGCGACCAGCGAAACTGTGAAGTTCTCTGGGCGAAACTGTATAGCAAAATTATGTACATCTCCTTCAGGCGACACTATACAGCGAAACTATAGTGTCGCCGGGTAAACCCACAGACCAGCTCGAGCGAATCTACCGAGCGAAATTCCCTGAACGAAAGTTCAAACCAGTTTCGGGCGAAACTAGGCTAGCGAAACTGTGTCAACAGTTTCGAGCGAAACTAGCCTAGCGAAACTGTGTCATCGGGTATTGCCTAGCGAAAGTGCTGCTCGTGCACACAGCGAAACTGACCAGCGAAACTGCTGGCGAAACTGAGACCAGAATCCAAACTTGTGCAATTTGCTTGAATGTTATGCCATGACTTACATGATTATGCTATGATGATACGTGCCTTGATTTCTGATGTATATGAACCCTTGACTATGATCAACCATCGGTGTCGTGTGTCTGTATATCGAGTCATAGTCCCAACGTGCTATGTTATGGGCCATAGTGACGTTAAATAAAGATTAGACACAAAACTAATACTTAAGACCTAAACGTGTTCATAGGTCTTCATTAAGCAAACTTGGATTATATAGCAAGTGTAGCAGTGCAACCCAAGGTGAGTGTCACTAACCCGATTACCGTGAACCCGTTTGGGTCACACCAAATAACTAAATAAAAACAATGCTGACAACTTCGAGAGTGCTAGGCACCTCCCTGATAAACTTGAAAACTTGGAGTGCTCGGCACCCACTGGATGAACTTGAAGTGCTTTATGGGAAGCACTTGCGAATTACTTATACAACTATTTCTAAAACGAAACTGAAAATACTTTTGAGATTCATGAGAATCCGGTAAACCGTTTTAATATGGCTAGTGTAGGTTAAAGTCTAAACCACATGATATCACATGATTTCTAAGGATGCCTTGAAACTTAAAAGTCCTCAACTAAATTGTACCATTAATTGTAAAGCGAGGGGATGTTGGGTAGATCTACTGGAGTTTGACAAACTCCGCCCCGTGGCACGGGGAATGCACGGAGGTACAATATCAGCCTATTTGACCGTGATCCCGAGAGGACACGGGGGAGGCAAATCCGCGATGACGTAGGTCCGCAGAACTAGATGGCACGGCCACTGCAATAATTTATGGTCAGCTTTGGTACAAACTTCCTTAGTGCATGGAACAACGGATTAGCTACCCGCGATATCGGTTGACCGCTTTAACTTTACTTAACTAGTGCATATTAGGTAATACATCACTTGGCAATGTTTATAAAACTAATACTTATTACATGTTGATGAATACGATTATGAGACCGGGCCAATGCATGTCATGCCCACCGTGAACTCACCAACCGTTAGGTTGACACTTGCGTGGTTTAAACTTTTGCAGATCGCTAAGGAGTATCCGGAGCGGGTTGGCATGGCACATGAAGACTTTTATTTTTAGTTCAACTTAATTGGGAATTTAAAACACTGAATTGTAAAGCACGTGGTTAGTGCTAAGATACTTATGTTTATTTTTCCGCTGCGTACTTTTAAAAACTGTTTTGATTATGAACACTTGGACTTTACTCTGATTCGTTTAGTATTTGTAACTAATGGTTGTGGTCCTGGTCTGGTCGCACCCCTTAACGGTATAAACTCCGTTAGTGGTTAATTTGGTGGTGTGACAGATTGGTATCAGAGCCATAAGTTGCAGAGAACTGGAATCATTTTTGAAAAACGATTTGGAAACTGCAACTTGAAAACCTTAGTTACAAACGAACAAACAAATTCCCAAAACCAAAATAATTACGTGCCAACCTGGGATACTCGCTCTGCTGTGTAAGTAAAAGCTTAGTACGTATGTATATATATATATATATATATAAATATATAGACCGTGTCTAGGAAGTCTAACGGAAAACCTTAGGGAAAATTTTCACACACGAATACGAAACGCGAACGCTAATACGCACACTATTCCGGGGGAAAGCGACAACGAAACGATGCTACACGCTACGTCCTGATTTCTACTGCGATGACTACGCCGATGGTGACTTTTATGGGGAAGCCGACTTTCGACGATAGCTACTTACGACTTACGACGTTCTCCGACGACGCCTCGATTTTTGCACAAAAATTTTTCTGGACTAATAGAGGGATAACGGGAAATTGTTGATATACATATTATGGGATATGTATAAAAGTATAACTGTGACTGAACACTGGCTACTTTAACTGTCCAGCAAGATGTCTGGAAGAGGACACGGAAGGAACAACATCAACATGACACCTGCACAGCTGCAAGCGATGATTAATGAACACGTGCAAGCCGCGGTGGCAGCCGTCCAAGCTGCATACGCCGCACAGGGTAATTATTATGCCGGTTAAGGCACAAAACGAATTATATTTGACCTGTTTAAATTTGAAACCCGAACTATTTATTGCATCAGGAAACCACCACTGCACGTTTAAGTCCTTCATGGACTGCAAGCCGATAACGTTTTCCGGCGAAGAAGGAGCGGTAGGACTCCTCAGGTGGATCGAGAAGTCCGAGAAGGTTTTCTCCATGTGTAATTGCCCGGCTGAAAGCAAGGTGAAGTTTGCTACTGGTACCTTTGAGGGAGCTGCTCTCTCCTGGTGGAATGCCGAAATCCAGATGATTGGGATTGATGCGGCTGACAACATGCAATGGGAAGCATTTAAGGAACTGATTATGGAGGAGTACTGTCCCCGTGACCAAGTGAAGAAGCTAGAGGGCGAATTCTTGAATCTGAAGATGGTTGGGTCTGAAGTTGAGCAATATACTGCGCGTTACCATGAGTACGCGGTCTTGTGCCCCACAATGGTTGATGCTGAGTTCAAACGCATTGAGCGTTATCTGGAAGGCCTCGCGCCTCAAATCAAGAGTTTGGTGACCGCCAGCAACCCCGCAACCGTGCAGCAAGCCATCCGTTTGGCTCACAAGCTTACTGATCAGGAAGTCGAGAAGGGTGCACTTCCGGCGAAAGCCACTGAGAAGACTGCCCTTAGTGGCAAGAGAAAAGCTGATGATGAAGCTCCTGAAAACTCAATGAACAATCAGAGTGTTGGAAACAGCACTGGGAGGTCCTATAACTCCCAAGGTCAAAGCAAAAGGTCTGGGAACAACAGTGGAAACTACCGCCAGGGCGGCAATGGGCAAAGCAACTACAAGGGTAACCTGCCTTTGTGTAGCAAGTGTGGGAAACATCATGCTGGTGTTTGTAGAAAGAATCTGAGCTGTGAAAGGTGTGGAAAGAAAGGCCATGAAGCAAAAGACTGTTGGGCAACTCTACCTAAGCAACAAAACCGCCAAAGGCAAAACAACAACAATCATGGCAACAACTATGGGAACAACTGTAACGGGAAAGGAAACAATCAGAATAATAATGGTGGAGCCCGTGGCTGTTTTGAATGTGGTGCCCAAGGCCACATTAAGAGGGACTGCCCACAGCTGAGAAGACAGGGAAACGGTAACCAAGGAAACAACGGTGGGAATGGTAATGATGGAGGTAATGGCAATGGGAATGGCAATGGGAATGGCAACGGGAATGGTAACAATGGAAATGGTGGAAATGGCAGCGGAAGGGCTTTTGTTATGGGTCAAGGTGAAGCTCGCAATGATGCCAACGTGATTAACGGTAAATTCATCTTAAATGGTTTCTTTGCTACTGTATTGTTTGATTCCGGTACTGAAAGAAGCTTTATTTCCACTAAATTTGCTAAATTGATTAATGTTAAAACTATTGCCCTAGACGCTAAGTATGTGGTAGAGCTAGCAAATGGTAAACTTCATGATACGACTCAGATAGTTAAGGACTGTAAGTTAGAACTAGCTGGCCATACATTAGGAATCGACCTTATGCCTTTTCCGATTGGTAGTTTCGATGTTATAGTAGGAATGGATTGGTTATCTGAGAACCGCGCTGAAATTTTATGCCAAGAAAAAGTGGTTCGTATTCCACTCAAGGACGGTGAAGTGCTAACAGTTCAAGGTGAGAAAGGTGGAGCAGTCACCGGTATTATTTCTTTTCTCAAAGCTCAAAAGTGCCTTCGTAAAGGTCACTTCGCGATTCTCGCAAACGTCACCGATTCGACACTTCCCGAGCGCAGAATCGACGACTACCCGGTAGTCCGCGACTTCCAAGATGTATTTCCTGAAGATCTGCCTGGTTTGCCTCCATTTCGACAAGTAGAGTTTGGGATCGACTTAGTTCCTGGAGCGTCTCCAATCGCACGCGCACCTTACCGATTGGCAGTAAGTGAACTCAACGAACTCTCCTCACAACTTCAAGAGTTACTCGACAAAGGGTTTATTCGTCCAAGTTCGTCTCCATGGGGAGCACCAGTATTATTTGTTAAGAAGAAGGATGGAACGTTCCGAATGTGTATTGACTACCGAGAACTTAACAAGGTTACGATCAAGAATCGGTATCCGCTTCCTCGAATCGACGATCTCTTCGATCAGCTACAAGGTTCGAGCTACTTCTCAAAGATTGATCTACGGTCTGGATATCACCAACTCCGTGTTCGTGATGAAGATGTCCCCAAGACTGCTTTCAGAACTCGCTATGGTCATTACGAGTTTTTGGTAATGCCCTTTGGGCTAACTAATGCGCCTGCTGTATTCATGGATCTGATGAATCGAGTGTGCAAGCCGTACCTCGATAAGTTTGTGATAGTTTTCATTGACGATATTTTGATCTACTCCAAGACAAAGGAAGAACACGAGGAGCACCTACGTCTTATCTTGGAATTACTCCGCAAGGAACAGCTTTACGCTAAGTTTTCAAAGTGCGATTTTTGGATTCGCGAAGTCCAGTTTCTTGGACACATTGTTGATCAGAATGGAATTCATGTCGACCCAGCTAAAGTGGAAGCTATCAAGAATTGGTCTACTCCGAGAGCGCCGACCGAAATCCGACAATTTTTGGGACTAGCCGGATATTACCGCATATTCATTAAGGGTTTCTCACAGATTAGCTCAACCCTTAACAACTTTAACGCACAAAGGAGTGCAATACAGATGGGGTGAAAAAGAAGAACGCGCGTTTCAAACTCTTAAAGATATGTTATGTTCAGCTCCGATTCTCGCGTTACCCGATGGGGTTGACGACTTTGTAGTTTACTGTGATGCATCTATTCAAGGACTCGGTTGTGTGTTGATGCAACGGGACAAAGTGATTGCCTATGGGTCCAGGCAACTGAAGGACACTGAAAAGAATTATACAACGCATGATTTGGAATTGGGAGCTGTTATTCATGCACTCAAGATTTGGAGACATTACCTCTACGGAACAAAGTGCACAATATTTACCGACCACAAGAGCTTACAACACATCTTTGAACAGAAGGATCTCAACATGCGTCAACGACGGTGGGTCGAGTTACTGAATGATTATGACTTAGCGATTAAGTATCATCCAGGAAAAGCCAATGTTGTGGCTGATGCATTAAGTCGGAAGGAGTATGAAAAGCCTCGACGAGTACGAGCGCTGCAACTTACTATTCACACGGGATTGCCAGACCGGATCCGCGACGCCCAACAAGAAGCTTTGAAAGAAGAAAACTTCGCAGCTGAAGCACTGCGTGGTGTAGATGGTAACTCCGAAGTTAAGTCCGACGGACTCAGGTATTATAATGACAGAATTTGGGTTCCTTTACTTGGAAATCTCCGTGAGCTCGTGATGGACGAGGCTCACAAGTCAAGGTATTCGGTGCACCCTGGATCGGATAAAATGTATCAAGATTTGAAGAACTTGTATTGGTGGCCGAATATGAAAGCCGACATCGCGCGATATGTGGCTAAGTGTTAAACATGCTCAAGAGTGAAGATTGAATACCAAAAGCCTTCTGGACTATTACAGCAACCAAAGATCCCAGAATGGAAATGGGAGGATATCTCCATGGATTTTGTAACGGGATTACCTCATCGATCGAATCGACCGGATGCGATTTGGGTTATCATTGATCGACTAACCAAATCTGCACATTTTATCCCGATGAAGGAAAACGACAATATGGATAAGTTGACAAAGCTGTACATTGACCGAATTGTGGCACGTCATGGTGTGCCTAAGACTATTATCTCTGACAGAGATCCTCGATTTACTTCCCGACTGTGGCAATCTATGCAAGAAGCACTGGGAACCAGACTGGATATGAGTACAGCTTATCACCCGCAGACCGATGGTCAGACGGAACGAACTATTCAGACTTTAGAAGACATGCTCCGAGCTTGCGTTCTCGACTTTGGTAAAGACTGGGAGGCTCATCTTCCGTTGGTGGAGTTCTCTTACAACAACAGTTATCATTCAAGTATCGGTGCAGCACCTTTTGAAGCTCTTTACGACAGAAAATGCAGATCGCCCGTATGTTGGGCTGAAACGGGTGAGAAGGGACTCACCGGACCGGAAATCATTCATGATACAACTGAACGGATTATTCAAATCAGAAAGCGGATAGCCGCAGCACGTGACAGACAAAAGAGCTATGCCGACAAACGCCGCAAACCTTTGAAGTTCGAGGTAGGCGACAAAGTGTTATTAAAGGTATCTCCCTGGAAAGGAGTGATACGCTTCGGAAAAGCGTGGAAAGCTGAATCCTCGCTACATCGGTCCTTTTGAAATCATCGGGGAAGTAGGCCCGGTGGCCTACCGATTACAACTCCCTGCAGAACTCGATGGAGTTCACAACGTGTTTCACGTCTCGAATCTGAAGAAATGTCTGGCTGAAGACATCGAAATAATTCCTTTGGAGGAATTGGAAATTGATGAACATCTGAGATTTATCGAGCAACCGGTAGAAATCATGGGACGCGAGGAGAAAGCCCTCAAACGTAGCAAGATTCCGATCGTCAAGGTTCGATGGAACTCAAAACGTGGACCTGAATATACTTGGGAACGAGAGGATCAGATGAAGAAAAAGTATCCTCACCTGTTCGAGCAAACGTCCACGGAAACTCAAGGTATGATTTAATTTTGGGGACCAAAATTCCTTTAACAGGAGGAGGATGTGGCGACCCTGAAACTTTTGCTTTCTTTCCCCAGCGACGACAGCTGAGGCTGCGAATGCTACGACGCAAGAATAATTTTCGGGACGAAAATTCCAATTACAAGGGGATGATGTGACATCCGAGAATTTCAAGGTTTACTTCCGTTAGACATTTCCGTTAGTTACGTTATAAGTGTTAACTTAGTAACTAATACTTAACTAGGCCGAATACGTCCACGTCCTTTGGTTGATCACCGAACCTGTCCATATGTGTTATGTGTTTAACTAGTTATTGTCATTATGTGCAATGTGATTTAAATACATGATTTAGTATTGTGAATAGCATGACAATTTATGAATCGTGTTTATCTTGCTTAGAATGTGAAATTGACCACTTTTGGGTTTCCAGCGAAACTACCGGGCGAAACTATAGTGTCGCCCGGCTAGTCTACCCTCTGACTACCAGAGCCAGTTTCGCTTGGCCAGCGAAACTAGCCATCGAAACTAGGCCCAGATATATAATGACATAAAACCCTAGATATCACATTCTTGCCTCATTTCATAAAAAACACACACACACTCTCCTGAGATATTCTGGACCAGCTGATTCTAGCCAAGAACCATCAAGGAACCATCATCTCATCTCATCCATTTGGCCCTAGATCGAATCGTGAGTCCCCAAAACCATTCCTTATGCATTTATATGTGTTTTCTTGGTGTTTTACTTTAAAGCATGACCAAACCTCCATGGAATCACTTGATCTTCTGATATGTTGCTTAGGATTGCTAGATCTGTTATAAAGTTTACAACTTTACGTGTGAAATCCATCCATGATGAAGATTTATGCCATTTTAGTCATTTTAGGGTTTTAAATGTATTTTGGTGATTTGATGATGAAAATGCATGAATAAGGTGTCTAAGCTGCTTCTATGATGTTGGTAATTGACTATGCATGCTATATACTGAATTACATGAAGTATGGGGACTGTTAGATGGATTTTTAGGCTGATCCGTAGGTTTTTCGCGACCAGCGAAACTGTGAAGTTCTCTGGGCGAAACTGTATAGCGAAATTATGTACATCTCCTTCAGGCGACACTATACAGCGAAACTATAGTGTCGCCGGGTAAACCCACAGACCAGCTCGAGCGAATCTACCGAGCGAAATTCCCTGAACGAAAGTTCAAACCAGTTTCGGGCGAAACTAGGCTAGCGAAACTGTGTCAACAGTTTCGAGCGAAACTAGCCTAGCGAAACTGTGTCATCGGGTATTGCCTAGCGAAAGTGCTGCCCGTGCACACAGCGAAACTGACCAGCGAAACTGCTGGCGAAACTGAGACCAGAATCCAAACTTGTGCAATTTGCTTGAATGTTATGCCATGACTTACATGATTATGCTATGATGATACGTGCCTTGATTTCTGATGTATATGAACCCTTGACTATGATTAACCATCGGTGTCGTGTGTCTGTATGTCGAGTCATAGTCCCAACGTGCTATGTTATGGGCCATAGTGACGTTAAGTAAAGATTAGACACAAAACTAATACTTAAGACCTAAACGTGTTCATAGGTATTCATTAAGCAAACTTGGATTATATAGCAAGTGTAGCAGTGCAACCCAAGGTGAGTGTCACTAACCCGATTACCGTGAACCCGTTTGGGTCACACCGAATAACTAAATAAAAACAATGCTGACAACTTCGAGAGTGCTAGGCACCTCCCTGATAAACTTGAAAACTTGGAGTGCTCGGCACCCACTGGATGAACTTGAAGTGCTTTATGGGAAGCACTTGCGAATTACTTATACAACTATTTCTAAAACGAAACTGAAAATACTTTTGAGATTCATGAGAATCCGGTAAACCATTTTAATATGGCTAGTGTAGGTTAAAGTCTAAACCACATGATATCACATGATTTCTAAGGATGCCTTGAAACTTAAAAGTCCTCAACTAAATTGTACCATTAATTGTAAAGCGAGGGGATGTTGGGTAGATCTACTGGAGTTTGACAAACTCCGCCCCGTGGCACGGGGAGTGCACGGAGGTACAATATCAGCCTATTTGACCGTGATCCCGAGAGGACACGGGGGAGGCAAATCCGCGATGACGTAGGTCCGCAGAACTAGATAGCACGGCCACTACAATAATTTATGGTCAGCTTTGGTACAAACTTCCTTAGTGCATGGAACAACGGATTAGCTACCCGCGATATCGGTTGACCGCTTTAACTTTACTTAACTAGTGCATATTAGGTAATACATCACTTGGCAATGTTTATAAAACTAATACTTATTACATGTTGATGAATACGATTATGAGACCGGGCCAATGCATGTCATGCCCACCGTGAACTCACCAACCGTTAGGTTGACACTTGCGTGGTTTAAACTTTTGCAGATCGCTAGGGAGTATCCGGAGCGGGTTGGCATGGCACATGAAGACTTTTATTTTTAGTTCAACTTAATTGGGAATTTAAAACACTGAATTGTAAAGCACGTGGTTAGTGCTAAGATACTTATGTTTATTTTTCCGCTGCGTACTTCTAAAAACTGTTTTGATTATGAACACTTGGACTTTACTCTGATTCGTTTAGTATTTGTAACTAATGGTTGTGGTCCTGGTCTGGTCGCACCCCTTAACGGTATAAACTCCGTTAGTGGTTAATTTGGGGGTGTGACACTACTCATAGATATCATATTAGTCATGCACACCCAAAGATCATACAAGCATAGTACAACTTTTATTTCTACTCTATCCATGGCAGATAACGCATGTTGATGTACTATCATTTCTCACTTGGTCGGATCAATTTCTCATTTTTTTTGAAATTTTTGATTAATTTATTCTTCCCCCAAAATCCACAAATACTTTATTTTTGGATTTTCAATTAAGGAAAACTAAAAACAAAACAAAATTGATTCGATCGATACTTGTCACAAATTTGAAAATCAACCGAAAGGGTTACCGATATGATGCATGCAATTTATCCTTCATCCGATAGTATCATTAAGTCAGGCATTCCAATCATACAGTTTATATTTTGAAAAACACTTGAATGGAGACACCTTTTATCCAGTTTTAATGTGATTTACCCCCAATTCCCCCACAATGTTGCAAACAAAGACATCAATAATCAGTTATGAGAGAAATTGCAAGGTAAATGGAACTTAATTACTCCCTTGATCAATCGAGTGATGATTGGCCAGAAATCATTTAAAAGTAGAGCACGTGATCATTGATTTCTTGATTTAGGAATTTAGCCAATCAACATGCTTAACTGCGACAGCCACCTGATTCAAGACAATTTGGATTTAGCATGCAGGTCTAAATAAGACAAATTTAAGATAAAACAAAGTTAAAAGAATATGTACAAAAATTTAAGACAAAATGAATTCAAAAATTTATTTATTTATTTATTTATTTTTATTTTTTTTATTTTTTATATTAATTTAAAAGGAAATCATGCCCAGCATTTTAATAAGCTCATAAAAGCGGGGTTTATCAAAGGTTTTGGTGAAAATATCAGCTTTCTGGGCCTTGGTTTCAATGGGAATAACATCGATAAACCCTTTTTCCTGAGCGTCACGGACTGCATGAACCCGGGTTTCGATGTGCTTTGTTCTCGTATGATGAATCGGGTTCTTGGAGATTCCAACAGTGGCTTCGTTGTCACAGAACAGCGGAGTATGAAGGAAATTGATTCCATAATCCATCATTTAGTGTTGGATCCACAGCACTTGACAACAGCAACTTGAGGCGGCAATGTATTCAGCTTCACCTGTGGATAAAGAGACAGTTGTTTGCTTTTTGCTTTGCCATGAAACCAAACATTCCCCCAGAAACTGACATCCTCCAGAAACTGACTTTCGATCGAGCTTGCATCCTCCGTGATCACTGTCAAAATATGAATTAAGTTCAAAGCTTCCACCCCTAGGATACCATAAACCCAATCTTGATGAACCTTTCAAATAACGGAAAATTTGCTTGACGGCCTTTTCGTGAGATTCCCTTGGGTCAGCCTGATAACGAGCACAGTAACATACCGCGAAAGTGATATCCGGACGACTGGCTGTGAGATACATAAGAGACCCAATCATTGATCGATAATACTTGGGGTCAACCGGCTTTCCTTGATTGTCGGGAGTTAAACATGTCTGAGATGTGAAAGGAGTGAGTTCAGCAAAAGCGTCGTTCATCTTGTATTTCTTCAGAATTTCCAGAATGTACTTTTCTTGATGAATGAGAATGCCGTCTGGTTTTTGTTCCACCTGCAAGCCAAGAAAGAAACACATTTCCCCCATCATACTCATTTCGAATTTCTCCTTCATCAATTCCTCAAAATCGCGACACAGCTTCTCATTTGTTGAACCAAAAATGATGTCGTCTACATACACTTGAACAATCAGCACTTCGCCGTTGACCTCTTTCTTAAACAACGTCATGTCGATGGATCCACGTGTAAAGCCTTTACCTAAAAGATATTGAGTCAAAGTTTCGTACCAAATTCTGGGAGCCTGATGTAGACCATAGAGAGATTTATCGAGCTTGTATACTTTGTCAGGAAACTCATGATCTTCGAAGCCTGGAGGTTGATTCACATAGATTTCTTCATCAATATCCCCATATAAGAAAGCGCACTTGACGTCCATTTGAAACACCTTGAAATCCTTCTGTGCAGCATGAGCCAAGAAAATTCGAATGGCCTCAATGCGTGCAACAGGTGCAAACACATCGGTATAGTCAATTCCTTCTTCTTGATAAAGTCCTTGAACCACCAGTCTTGCCTTGTTTCTGATCACGACACCTCTATCATCTGGCTTGTTCCGAAAGACCCACTTTGTACCAATTGGAACCTTGTTCTCTGGAAGATCCACTAATTCCCACACCTTCAGCTTTCTGAATTGTTGCAGCTCAGACTGCATGGAGTCCACCCAACTTGGATCTGCTAACGCTTCTTTTACATTTTTAGGAACGATCTGAGACAGAAAACATGCGAACAAACATTTATTGATCAATCCAGACTGATGACGAGTCCTAACTCCATCCGTAATAGAACCAATGACTAAGTCATGCAGATGATCTTTTAAGGTTTTGAAATTTGAGTCAAGGTTGAGGGGAGCGGGTTCGAAGGTTTGATGGGGTAATTCATGAGAGGAAGATGGAGGGTCGGGTTGATGCGTAGGTTGTGAGGATGAGGATAGGTTTTGCTGTTGAATTTCGGAGTGAGGGGTGATAATGACGAGAGGAGGATTATCATTTGCTTCAGCAAGGATAGGAAGATTGAATGACTTGAACAAAGTATCTGAATCATAAAACCATTCTGGTCCAGACCCGGTGTTGGGAGAGTTTGATTCTTGCCAGTCAACGTAGTAGGATTCCTGCACAATTCGAGTTCGTTTGTTATAAAATCTATAAGCCTTTTGAGAAGAAGAATACCCCATAAAGAAACATTCGTCAGAGACAGCTCCAAATTTCGTGATTTGAGCTTCGGTATTCAGCAATGTGCACGAACATCCAAACGGCTTAAAGAAATCAATCAGTGGCTTCCTTCCATGATACAGCTCATATGACGTCTTCATCTTATCTTTCACGATGAGGACACGGTTCAGCACGTAGGACGCACAGTTCACAGCTTCAGCCCAAAAGATAATCGGCATTGTACGAGCAGCTTCCACAAGTGTGCGATTCTTCCTTTCAGCAACTCCATTCTGCTGTGGAGTTCTTGCTGTATTGTCAAAGAATCCCTTTGTTTGCGCAGAAAGAGTCAAAGATCTGATTACGAAATTCAGTTCCATTGTCGCTTCTGATTGCCTTGACTTTCTTACTTCTTGAACTTTCCACGGACATGATAATATTCTGTAAAGCTTCAGTCGTGTCACTCTTTTGCTTCAAGAACCTAACCCAAGAGTACCTGGAATAATCATCAGTGACAACAAGACAGTAAGACCTTTTACCCAGAATTTGAACACTAATAGGTCCAAATAAATCAGTGTGAAGCAATTCTAAGGGACTCGAAATAGAATTTTCCACTTTTGGCTTATGTGGCTTTTTATGTTGTTTTCCTTTAGCACATGAAAGACATTTTTCAACGACAGAGAAATCTTTGAACGGAAGACCTCGGACCAAATTGTTTTTGACAAGATTATTTAGAATTTTGAAGTTTATGTGTCCTAAACGTCTATGCCACAAGAAGCACTCAGATACAGAAGCTTTTTAAAGTAAACAAGTCATGGAGGAAGAGTGAGATGCAGTGGATTTCATATTCAGCAGGTATGTGTCATTGATGCGAGGTGCACGCATCGCCACCATCTCTTCGGGCACAATGAATTCAGGCTTGAGAAACAGACATTCATTTCATTTGAACAACACAGGTATATTCTTGTCGCAGATTTGTGACACACTTAGAAGATTAAACTGCAATTCAGGAACATAGTTGACTTGCTCCAGAGTAAGAGATCCATATGACACATCTCCTTGTCCAACCATCTTTCCACCTCTCTTATCACCTGCAAAAGAAACAAACCCACCATCCACGATCCTGTAATTTGTAAGCAGGTCTTTCAACCCGGTCATATGCCGCGAGCATCCCGAATCTATATGCCAATAGCTATTTGCAGAGTTCTTCGGGAGTGCCTGGCAATACAAGACAAGAAATTACTTAATAACGGGTATCCAGACTTTTGCACTTCTGGGATTTGTAACTTTCTGCTTTCCTCCAAAGAATTGTTTTACAAAACCGGTTACCTTGTGGCCAAAGGATCTATCATGATTTGTTTGATTTAATTTCTCTTTGCAATGTTTAGCAACATGATCATCCTTACCACATCTGAAACAGTGAGATTTGTGACTTGTGCAGGAGGAAGTTTCTGAAAGCCTTTCCTCCTCACAATCTGATGTGTTAGAATCAGAATCACTGTTGGTTTCAAAATCCACCTTTGTTTTATCATTTGAAATCTTCGCATTATTAATTTTGATAACGGTTTTGGCAGGTTTAGTTTTCAAAGATGATTTCTTTTCTTGAGAAACATGATTTTCGGTAGGTTTTGAGATTCGTATTGGAGTGAAAGAGGGAATTGGATTAGAAAGAAATTTGTTGAAGCAATTTTGAGATGTACTTGCATGACATTGATCATTTTCATTTGAAACAAAACTTTCTTGATTAACAGACACGGACTCATCACTACTGCTATCTAAAGAATAACAACTACTAGCTATACTACTGTCTGTGCTAGACTTCTTGGAATGAGAACTACTACTCGTAACAGGCTCCTTAGATTTAAGACTACTGCATCCAAGCCCACTTGTGTTACCATATCCATAATCAAAATCCTCCATGATCTCCTTATGGTTCACTCCTTCTAGACCTGCATGCAGACTGTTAGCATCACTAGGAATTAAATCATTTAGAGGATGAGGTTTCGGAGTAGGTGAATAACAATGCGTGCTTGGAGGAGGGTAAACTTTAGGAAACACCTTTTCCTTTTCCTCCATACCCACCCCGTTTTTTATTCTAGCTCCTCGTTGTTTAACGAGCATCTCTTCAACTTTCATTTGAGAAACGGTCCATCTATCTAACTTAGTCTGAAGTTGAGAGGTTTCAAATTGGGCTAATGTAACTCTTTCAGAAAGCATGTTTAACTCGACATTTTTAGCAAGAAGAGTTTGTTTTAAATGTTCATTTTCATGCATTGCCTCATTTAATTTCACAAAATATTTTGCTTCATTTTCCTTTAATTGGGTGTTCATGGTTTTTAATTCATTGTTGTTGTTAATCAACAATCGATTGGCCTTGTAGATGCCAAACAAACGAATTCTACAAGGATGAGAGCACATATCTTGAACAGATTCATATGAAAGATCCATTATAACCTTTTCTGCAGCAAGAGCTTTCTCACATGTGCACGCAGGTGTGCTTGCCATTTTCTCATTCATCTTCTTCTCAGCTTCTCCCTTCTCACAGCTGTTAACTGTGTGGTCATTGCTTTGTTCATGAATTTGAGCCGCAAGAGCTTGATTTATGGCTTCCTCAGCTTCAGAGACCTCCGAACTCCAGTCAAAGTTAGTCAGAAGAGTCACTTCTTTGTTTGGCTTGGCTTCAGCTTTGTCGGTGATAGGGATGACTCGAGTTGCAGGCTCAGAGGTCGGTTCAGTGACAATTGGACTCGGACATTCTCTCTTGAAGTGGCCAAGTTGCTTACAGTTGTAACATCTTAGCTTAGCCTTATCGAATCCAACTTTTCCATTTTGATTCTTGAAAGTGTTTCTCCCAGTACGTTCGAAGAACTTTCTAGCACGAACGGTCAACATAGCCATTTGCCATTTTAGGTCGGTTTCTTCCAAATCATCTGGGTCAACTTGGTACATATCCTCAGCAGTCAGAGTCAAACCTTGAAGTTCTCCAGCAGCGAAAGCTTGATAACTGTTGGTAAACATTGAGAACAATCCCATAAATTCGGGTGAGATCTGGGATGTTTGCTGAGCAGCGGCAGAAGCAGTTGAGGACGAACCGGACCCAAGATGAGCAGATTGAATTTGAGATGAGGCTCCTTTGGGTGTAACAGTTGAGATGAGAGCCGATTTCGGAGAATAAACTTTAGCAGGACCCATGGTTTGATTGTACTCTCTCCTTTGAACATCCAGCTCAAATGACTTAAGCTTGTTAATTACATCCATAAGCTTGTAATTGGAGAAACCCCTTTCTTGTTTCAACATACGAACCTGAATGCTCCACTCGGGTGGAAGGGCATCCAGCAGCTTCGTGATTTGTTCAGAGTTAGTGAGTTGTGAATCATACTTCTTCAGATTGCTTGACACGGTCAGAAAACGGTTTGTCAAATCAATTAACTTTTCATTCTTCATGCTAGTGAACGAATTGAATTCTTTAGTTGCTTGGGCTTCTTTGTCCTTCACAAGATCTTCATTACCGTCATAAAACTCACAAAGAGCATTAAACAAACTTTTTGCATCAGAGTGCTCAGCGAAACGATTGTAGATTTCTTGCGACAAACAGAGAGAAAGAGCACCAAGAGCTTTTTGATCTCGATCGATAAGTTTCAAATCCTTCTCAGAAAAGGAAGACGGATTGGTGTTGATCTGTGTTACTTCACCGGTAGTGATGGTTGGAACATGAGGTCCGTTGACGATCGACAACCATTGATTGTAATCGGTGTACAGAAAGAACGATTTCAGACATCGTTTCCAGTCTTCAAAATTGTCTCCGTTGATCAGCCTCGGTGGTCGGTTTGGAGCAATGCTTTCAGTGTCAGCAACATTGGTACCTGATGCCATCTCAAATTAGCCTGAAATAAGAAAGACACAAACAAACAAAGAACAAGACAATTTGGTTAGTTTCGCTGGGAGAATTAGTTTCGCCAGCAATTTCGCTCGGAAATCCTGATCAGATGAATAATTTCGCTGGAACTTATAATTTCGCCAGCAGTTTCGCTTGAGAACACTGAACCAGGTCAGTAGTTTCTCCAACTAGTTTCGCTGTATGCACGGGCAGTACTTTTGCTAGGAAATACCCGATGACACACAGTTTCGCTAGCTAGATTCGCTGGAAACTGGTTTGAACTTTTGTTCAAAAATAATGTTGTTTCGCCAGTAGTTTTGTCCAAAAACAATTATATGATTCACGGCGACACTATAGTTTCGCTGTATAGTATCGCTGGAAGATACAACAGTTTTGCTGTATAGTGTCGCTGGAAGAACCTTATTTTCGCCCAGAACAGAAAACCCTCTTTTTGAAGAAGAAATGATCACAAACCAATCCAAATCACTATTGAGTAATGATCAGTTGATTGCATATGCTTCAGGACATCAAAACATACAATATTCAACCAATTTTCAATCCAAAACAATCAGATTTCAGATCCAAATAGATTTTCAAAAGTTTTACCAAAAACACTCAAAAACACCAAAAATCAAGAGCACAATGGCTCTGATACCATATTGTTGGTCCTCACTGATCTTAATCAGTGCTAATGATGGTGTTTTGAGAAGAAAACCAATCAAATATCAATAGATGATGATTTCCAATAGCTAAAATGGGTTTTTAGTATTGAACAATCACAACATCAAACAAAGAATGATAAGAGATGAACAAAAGCTACAAAGATGGAATAAGATGCTCCTAGCCGTCACCAAACTTACCAAAATCCAGATATCTTGTATTAGGGTTGAGAATGTTGCAAAAGTTACAAATGAGTGCACAATGGCTACAATATATACTAAACAGTAGACAGTTTCGCTGGTAGTTTCGCTGGCCAAGCGAAACTGTCACTGAGACCGACTAATCTAGATACCGAGTGAAACAACAGTTTCGCTCGGTAGTTTCGCTAACTACCCAAAAGACAAGATTACAATTGAAACTAATCTAAACAAGTAAACTTAACAAAACTATGAATTCCTCCCAACATTGATCTTCACTAATACTTGACTATTTTCCGTTATATTTACATTGTGTTCTAACACAAGTGTAGGGATTTTTCCGAGATAGGAGTGCCACATGTGAATGTTCAGTTTAATTGGCACCCAACTGTTCCACCTGTTGGTAGCGACAGTGGTTTTCATCTCTAGTTCCACGAGTTGTTTTCTAACCATGCTTAAGTGAAAGTGTCTATTCCATTCACTAGGATTTATGTTAGCCACTTCGAGGGGTCTTTAATTTTAGAGACCTCCTTCCAAGGGCCAGCAATCGAACGTTTAATAGGGACGAAACCCCATTCCATGGAGGAGTTTGAGTTAATGGATACAATCCCACGCCTCCATAAGCTCATTTCCTCCTACTTGAATCTCCACACCTATTTGGATAGGAAAGAAATATTTGCATCCTTTAAGGAGCCAGGCCCAAGACCCCCCCCCCCTCCTTAGGGGACATGACAATGGTCCAGTTCACCGAAGGGATCTGTCTCCTATTAGCACAGCTACCACATAAAACTAGTTTCGACTCCTTTCAAGACCTTCCAGCACATTATTAGGGCCATTGAAAATGGAAAACAAGTAGGGGGGGGGGGGGAGCACCAAATTAAGGAGGGTCAGCTAGCCCCCGATGGACAGAACCTTGCTCTTCCCACATGATAACCGTCTGCTAAATTTATCAAACACGGGCTTCTAGTTTTTTGCGAGATCCATGTTACCACCAATGGAAATTCTAAGATAATTAAACAGCACTGACCCGTGATAAAAACCCAAGTAGGCAACAAGATTTTAAACCTAATGACCTCCCTTCCAATACCGTAAATGCAACTCTTAAACATGTTAATTTTGAGGCCAGAAATAAGATAAAAGACCCACAAAATCCAAGTTATATTCAGAACACAAGCGTGGGACCATTTTCCAAGGGAAAGCACGTTGTCAGCAAAGAGGAGGTGCGAAATTTTGGGACCATTATATGGCAGATGCAAGCTGTTAATCAGGCCTAAACTTTCGGGTCTACGCATAATTGAAGAGAGAGTCTCTATATCCATAAAGAAAATGAAGGGGGAGAGAGGATCCCCATGCCGAAAACCCCTGCTGTAGTTGAATTCAAGGGTGAGTGAGCCATTCACCAATATAGAAACTCTTGAAGCCTTGAGAATACCTGAAACCTAAACACACCATCGTATAAACCCCATTTAGATAGCAATTTCTAAAAAAGTTCCTATTAAGACTGTTAAAGGTTTTTTCAGTGTCCACTTTAAATAAGAAAACAAGGACTTTGGAACGTTTTATCCATCCGATGATCTCATTTAGCATAAGAGGGCCACTAATGATATTCCTTTTGGAGATTGTTGGTGCTAACTATATGTTGGTGGATGATATACACCAAAATATACATGTTTTTATTTCAAATTATAATCACAATCATGATTATTTCAAGCTAACAATTAACGAGAAAACCTAATAATGTTTCCTTTTGAGTTTTCTTGAATGAACTTGGTCAAAACCACAAAAGAAGTAGAAAATGATGAAAAATGCAAGAAAAAGACAAGCTTTGTGATAGAAGACCCTAGGCACGACACGTGTCTAACCAAGCACGGCCCGTGCCCCATTCTTAACACTACGGAAAAGTTGACTTTTGAAGATACTGATGCACACGACTCGTGCCACTAAAGCCACATGACCTGTGTCTCTATTACCGAACAAGCATGAACCGTGCCCCCTGAAGCCCACGGCTCATACCTCTACCTCCCTATGATTTCCTGAAGATTATTTGCCAAGCACGGCTCGTGCCCAATCCCGATTTTGCCTATAAATAGCCAGCCAACTTCTAATTTGAAGGAGCCTAGCTTGGACAAGAAAAGATGGTTTAGACCCGCTCTGACCAGCTTGGCTTTGCTTAGCTCTGCTCCCACTTTACTTTTTAATAATGTAGTATTTCTTCTTCTTATTTTTGATTTCTACTCTATTAATCTTTCTATGTTTGTTAGAACTTCCACTTAATAAGAAGTTGTTTAAGGTATGACTATGAGCCACTCATCTTCTGTTAACCAAATCTTTAAATCACATGTATGTTTGATTATACTCTTATACTTGAGAAAAACAAAATTTTGAGTAAAATAGTAACTTGAGCTTACGTAATTACCTTATGGTAAGTACGGATGACTTTATGAAATCTTTTAAATTGGAAGTGTATTATTAACCTTTTTGAACAAGCGTGCCTTGCGTATTATAGACCATTTGAGGAGTCGAAAGCTCATCAGTCGGACTTGTGACACCCAACTGGGGGACGATGCATGATCCTAATGGTGACTCGCACCCCATGCAAAGTAATACGTCCATGAGTTTATGTCTATGTAAACTAACACGGCTTTCACGCTAACTGTAAGGACCGATTTCACTACAAGAATCTCGATGTTGAGCGAGAACGAAGATCGGATGCAGAGACGGGATGAGGAGAATCTAGGATGAAACATAAAATATGATGATCAAGTCGAATGATTTCATATAACTGAATGATTACAATCAACAAGAAATCACAACAATCATCATAACCCTCATGAATTCTCCATGGTCATCTTGGGTTGAGCTCAAACACAAGATGGGACTCTTTCTCTAGAAATGATAGCTCACATCACTCAAGATTTATATTATAATGAATCATCATTCTTACAAATGAGAGCTAACACTCTATTTATAGTGAGAGCCCATGTGCTCACTAGCCCTCTAACTAGCAAACACATATACAAATGAGCTAAATACCAATAAAATCAGATAACATAAATATTGATTAAATCAAAGTTGATTTAATTAATACGAAGCTTGACTCGATCGAATCGATCTTCCGTTGACTTTTATGTTGACCATTGACCCGAACGGTTGACTTTTCTAGAAAATGTCTTCGATCCAAACTGGCAAGCCTCAATCATCAAAACCCATGTCTCTGAATCATTTCATAATGATTCATCAGTCGAATGCTTTCGTAAACAGATTTGATGGCGTCAGTCACACATATTTTGTTCCAACAGTAACTACGGCCTGAAGGTACTAGTTGGGATTAGATTTAGTAATATTTTATCACTACATGGAAATCGGTGAGATACATGTTTATGAACTTGGCTTTAGTTACGACCTCTCATGTTTGCGCGAAAGTGGTGCATGAAGGAAATGCACCTTAGCTCCTTTTAAAGATACTTTTTTATAATAAATTACTCTGATGCGTGGGTTGTTCCCCTGCTGGTTCATGATAACGTATTAGTGTAACGAAAACGATGACCCATTGTGCCCTAGAACTATTTGGCATTCATGCTTACTCTGTTTATTACTTCCAGGACGGGCCCCTCACGATCCTTACGAGGAGACGAGGAGAACGCGAGAAAGGATTCCAGGCTGAAGAGCGGTCCTCCTCATCTGGAGGGTAATAATCTTAAGGCAGTTGTGTAAACCATTGCTTTATTCATTTTACTATCAGTTAGTCATCTCAAGTAATATTATCCTATATAATGATTATTAAGCTAAAATCAATTTTCAATGTCTTTATCCTTTTACACAACTTCAATATTTGAAACTCAGTTAAAGTTATTGATGGAAGATTTAATATGAAAAGCCTCATTTTCCTTGTGTTCTTGAAAGACCCTCGATCAACTTACCACTACTATACTGCTCCACAATGGGTACACTTGCTCGTGTTATGTTCTTAAATAGTAGTTGTAGTTAATCAGGTTTTAAAAATGTAAAAGCTTACATACAAAAGGTGTCATTAATATTGCTATATTTTATATACACCACACACATACCAAGCTTTTTGGCGCCGTTTCTGGGGACGCAAATGAGGATTTTTGACAAAAAGTCCAAGTTAGCAACTTAGCCAAATCTATCCTATTATTAAATATATATATATATATATATTTCTTTATTCACCTAAAAACAACCTTTCTCTGTTTTTGTATATTCACCTACACTATCTTCGACACAAGATCTGTCCGGCTAGCAGCTCAAAGACCAAAGGTAGGAAGGATTCTACGGGAAAAGATCGAACCACAAAGACGAGAAAGATGATCACATGGCCAAAGGAATTTATGAAATCAATAACTTCTAGACCAGTTAAGAATTCAATCAATTTCTGCTTTAATCTGGTCATGTGTTTCAGAAAAACAATTCCTGTCAGAAATTTCCCATCTGATAGTAAAAGCCATACCAGATCAAAGGCAAGAATATTCACTGATAAAATAAACCAGGTTGAACTTAGGACCTGAAAAAACACGAAGCTGTCTTTTGTTTTCTAGAAGTAAATAACAAATTTGTAAGTTCTGGAAAATGCCTACACGAAAAATGCTTTCTAATTAACAAGAAAAATCACCAATGAGAAAAATGGAAACCGAAATGTGCCTACGACTAATTTACAAAGAATATATATATATATATATATATATATATATATATATATATATATATATATATATATTGTTGGGTCCCTTGAAGGGTTCTATAACAATGTTGGCACAATTTGATTTAAACAAGATAAATAAGTTGCGGAAAGTAAATCAAATTGGAAGACATCAATTCATAAAAAGGTTATTCTGTATATCTCAAATGTGAATAATGGTTTACACGAGTTTATAGTATAACTATGTATTAACAGAAATAACTTTTCTATGGGAGTGATGTTGTAATTGCTTTGAGAAGATATTGAATTGTATGCTTGATGTCTTACCTTGTTTGGTGAAGTCAGCTTTCAATTTATAGGCAGATGTAGAAGTTGTATTTGGATAAGGTGGTTGAGGACGGTTGATGTTGGAGTGTGTCAGAATATATAGAGATAAATTGAACATATTCAATTTACCTCCTTTTCTACTGTCTTCAACTGCCTTCTTGATTAATGCCAAGTTGGCATTCATTTTGCTTGTTCTTCACACAAAGATAGAAATTGTTCTTCTCATAATATTTATCTTCTGATAATCCAGTACTCCTTCTGGACACTTCTTTGCAGACTGTTGATGCTTCTCATTTAAGCTTTCTACAAAAATGAGGATTTTTGTAGATTTTAGTCTATACATAACTACTTCGGAATTTCCAGAGTGGTTATGTATGAATACAGAAATCATGCAGAAACCTGTAATTCATACAGACTTTTGTATCCTTTCTCTTCTAAGGACGTGTCTTATCTTTTCTTCTAATACTTGACTGTTTTGTCTTACAATTACATTGTGCTCTAACAATCTCCCCCTAAGTATTTGAAGAAAATAAATAAAAAGAGAGATTAACATTGAAATGTAAATTTTTGAGAGATCATCAGGATGCATGGAGCTGTGAATACAATATTTCTTAATTTAGGAAAGAAATCCATTTATGGAGTCTTCTTTTACACATAGTTTCTTGGGAAGAGGACTCCAACAGGCTTTGTGCAATTCCTTTTGTAGCATTCTGTGTTGCTTTAGATCTTCAATTGTTTTGATCATGAGTTCCTTTCTTCTTATAGTCTCAGGTTCAGTCTCTCTGTTTTCGTTTAGTAGGAAGGAGATGAATCTTAGAGATGTATCGGAGTAAGCATGACACTGGCTGATTCTGAAGAACCTCTTCTGTTTGTTATGATTTCTGAAGCAGATTCCTATTTCGCCAGTGCTTAGAATTACTTTGGATCCTGTCCACTTTAATTCAGAGGGAAGCTCTTCATTTGTAGTCTGAATGGAAAGTTTCTTCAGATTTGTGTGTATGGCCAGTTCATAGTCAACCAGGGCAAACCTGTTGTATATCTTCTTCCCTGCTTCTCTGAGTCGATGTATTGCTCTTCTGTTCTCGAGACTTGTTGAGCCATTTGTTAGACAGCTTTTGATGAGGGATAGGATGTGCATTTCACTAAGTTGATTAAGATCAACATAAGTGAATGTGTAAGGTTGACGATTGTTTGCAGTGGTAGTGATCCTGTAGGAGTTGAAGTAGTGAGTGAAAGGATTTCCCTTTTCTTGTCTTTCTTTGACTTCATCAAGCTCCAGAATGGTGGCATCTGAGTGTATCCAGTTTCTTTCAAATGTCAAGTTGTTGATTTTCTCCTCAAAGATCTTTTTGCTCATTGGGCTCATTTGAGGAGGTTGTTCTGTTTCTTGGAGGAATATGTCTTCACATCTTCTCTTTTCATGCCATAGTTCCTCTTCAATCCTTTTTTCTTTTCCGTAGTTGTCTTCAAATAGAGACTGAGAGACTATTGAAATCTCAGGAGCATTGAGGTCTCCCCCTGAATTTGTGGCTTTCTTCTTGCCTTTCTCAGATTCCTTGGTGGGTTTTGAGGTTCCTAGATCATGAATTTTGATGGAGGTACTTCATGTGGGTCATCAACATTGATGATCGGGAGAGTTGTGGCCCACCTTTCTGAGGATTTCTTAAGTGGGTTGTCTCCTGTTACTTGTGTGGATAAATTCTTCATTCTTTTCTCTAGGAGAATCTGATCGAAATTTATCTTTATCAGATTTGAGCTTTCTTCTTTTGTTTTTTCGTGTAGAAGGCTGAAATCTTCTTTGATCTTATTTAGCAGCTCTTCTCCTTTGGCTTCATAGAATTGCAGTGCTTTTTGAGCCATCTTATTCAGTTCCTTTATCTTATTTTGTAACGATTCTTGTTTTCCTTCTTTTAGCTGCCAGTCCTTTTCTTATAAGGCTCTCAGCTGGTCAGAAATCTGATTGAATTGTTGCTTATTGTTTTTCTTCATCACTTTCAACTCTTCTTGTAGTTCAGCTATATTCTGACTGTTGCTTTCTGTCTGTTTTGATAATTCTTCTATTTGTACAGAACTACTACGGAAATTCTGGTGTAGTTCTGTGTTTTGTTGTTTTTGCTCATTCATGAAGTCATTGAGCAGATCAGTGAGAGATTTTGAAAAATTATCGAAGTCAGATTTTGATGCAGCCTCAGGGGCAATATACCAGAGGACAACACATGTCTCTCTGTTGGACTGGTTGATTTCTCCTTGAGAATTTTACCAGTGCCTGTTACCTCAGCTATGCTGAGTGCGTACATGTCTTCCACATTCACTGGTTTATCCAAAGTTGCATTTACGTCCTATGTTTTTAGAGAATCCTGAGACAGATGTTTTGTTTGTCTTTGTGAGGATGTCTCTTGTGAGCTGACACTGAACATATCAATGTTGCTTGTTTCCAAGTTTCCTTGACTTCTAGAGTCTCCACTTGTTGTTACATCATCTTCACTTACTGAGTCCGAGAAGATATTGTGATGTGTGGCTATGATGGGAATGTAGAGGTGGGGTGAGTTGGTTATTTGGGTTTAAAATTGGACAAAGGCATCTTGGAGGGATGTTTATGGTGATGAATGCTGGCTTTTGGTTTTATTTGGAGAGTTTTGGTTTTATGGAGAGTGTTGGGTTGAGTAGGTTGGCTCATGTGGTGTATGTGGGGAACATGGTGGGGTTTCCTGATGTGGTGAGTTTTGTTGTTGTGGAGGAGAGGAAGGGTTGTGGTCAGTCATTTCTTCTGATGGTGATGTTATGGTGTTGGTTGAAGTAGGTGACTGATTAGGATTTGATTTGAACTTGTTGGCTTTGATGAGATATTTTTGAAGGACATGATTGTTGTATTTTAACTTAGCTGTCATATCCCATGGAAAAATGCAGAAATCTATATGTGTACTTGGTCTGTAGATACCTTTGATGTGATACATTTCGGTTGTATGTGTTTCTTCATTTTCCTCTGCTCTTACTTTACCTTTGATCATTTGTGCTAGAAATCTGACGTAGGGCACAAATTCTGACTTCTTGCCTTTCGATCTTTCTTTGACTCTTTTCTCCATATCCTTCCAGATTAGCAGGGCTATGTCAATTTCTTCATTGAAGAAGAGACTATATAGTATGGCGAGAACATTTTGTTTATTTGATCCATGGAGCCCTTCTTGGATGTCATGGTGTGGTTGAGTAAGTCAGTAGTAAACCTCCAGGCGGGCTTTAGCTGACTTACTCTGAGATTTGAGATTTGACCATTTTCTTCAAACTTTACTCCGGTCATTTCAATGATCAGTTCTATCAAGACTAGATCTTCTGAGTTAGGAGAGAAGGATGAGTAATTGTCTGGTAATGGGAAGTTTTTTCTCAGATCAGATAGTTGGAGTGTGATGTTGGTATTTGTGTTCACCTTTCCTTTCATGTCTCCATCTATCATCTTGACGGTTGCCCAGAAATTTAGAATAGCTGACTTTGGGCATGGTTCATTGACGGTTAAAGCTGTGGCAAGTTGAGAAGAATTCTCCAGGGCTTCTACGATCAACTGGAGGTTCGATGAGTATGCAGATGTGTTCAGATCGCACGGTTGGTTAAGGGTGTCTATGGTGAAATTTCGTCTGGGTGGTGAGTCGGAGGATGAGGAATCTAGGTTTAGGCTTTGAGCAGAAGGGTTTCGAGGGATTTTTCCTTTGGATCGAGTGTTCATCGCAGCGGTTGCAGATGAGGATGCCATTTGTGATTTCTCAGGTTGTGATATGAACAGTAGGATTTGGATGAGAGGGTTGATGTTCTTTTATAGGTATCTCCTGATGCCGTTCCTTTTTTCAAGGTTCTCCTATAAAGGCTATAATTAACTCGAACATACGCTTATATTCTGAACGGTAACAAAAATTACTGTTGGCTTTTATGTGAATAATTAGCGAATTAATTATCGCATTTATCAGAGCCAAGTACAGATGTCCGTACACGTGCATTTATTCTGGTCTCTGATGTGAGTAGGAGTTTTGAAGGCTTTGAATCTCGCTTCCATTTGAAGAGAGATATAAAGATGCAAAGAAGTTTGCCTTCTTGTGGATGGGAGAAAATATCCATTGGAGTCTGAAAGTCCGGAAATTGAAAGTCCACCAGGAAATATTGCCTTTTGAGATACTACTTTGCTTGTTTTGATTCCCCTTGGTATTGTTTCCTAGTTTAATGCTTGAAGGATTGATTTTGTTGAAAATCTGGGATAGAGAATGAATCTTTCATTTAAGGGTCTGTTGAGATTTCTTTGCATGTGTTTCATGAGGTACAGAGAGAAATTCAAGTTTTGACCTTGAATGAGAGCATGCATGACATATTGAGTGTCCTCATCAGAGAGATGATGATCAGAGTATTTTGATGAGAAACAAATTTGAATTTGAGAGAAAAATATATTGCCATAGATGTGGAAGGTGAACTCTGTAAGCTTTTCCTTCATATAGATTTCCTTTGTATCCCATATCAAGAAGAGTTTTGATCACAGCATCTTGGTCAATGTGACTGGGAGCAGATGGACTGTCTTTGATTTGAAGTGCTTTTCTGATCAGATGTTGATTAAAGACAAACATTATTCCACAGACAGATTTTCTTATTAAGGCATTGTCTCCATCCTTAACAATGAAATAACATTCCTCCAGAATTATTGAAGTAGGGAGTAGTTGATTGGAATATCAAGAGTTATGCATATCCTATGGGGTAATTTTTGAGAAATTTCATCATTGGTTGATAGGACCAAAATCTATTCCCACAAGGTGTATAAAGCATGAGGTTGTGAAGGCGAGGAACAGAGAATGTCATGTTTTCAGGTAATGGTGGAGAAAGTTCTTTGAAAGACTGGCTAAGTTTTTTCCATTAGATAAGGTATTTCAAAGTTTACTAAGGAAGAAGGATGTTGCTTGGAAATTTCACTTTTGTGCTTCTTTTAAAGACAATGTGAGATGATGAGATGAATAGAGGAGAGAGCAGATGGATTTGACAGCCTATTTTTATTGGTCATTATTGATGTTTTTAACCCTCGGGTTATTAACCCTCGGGTATTTTTGTTCCAAACCGAGTCATAGTTTTATTATTTTATGTCGTCGTGAATAAATATTTTATAAAACGTAGAAACCCAATTCGATCTATTTATTTTTCTTTCCTTTCCTCCCTATCGCGACCTCGATCCCTCTCCCATTTTCTTTCCCCTCGTGACCCGGCTTGGTCACGGCTCGAAACCGTGACCCTCCTCTCGGCCGATCCAAGTAACCAAGCCACCACCATCTTAGCCATTTGAATTTCTAGCATTTTGTTGTTATTTTGTTTGACTTGTGTTATTCAATTCACATCAAGAGGTACGCCAACTTACACCCTAGCATGCCACTTTCTCCTAGCCTCAACATATAGGGTGAACTTGTCCGCTTTGGTAAAAGGATCTAATACCCATTGGGTAAAGATTTCCCACCAAAATCTTCCACCTTGTCTTTTGCTAAAGGATGAGCCAATTGTCCAAACAAGTGAACTTCATGGACCCATATGCTTCACAAGACTCCATAACTTGGCTAACCATTTGAGTGTGGGTACAAGAGAACCGGCCGGCCACCAAGGGACCGAACGCGTCCCCTTTCTCTCTCCTCTCGGCTTGTACTCGACACACACACACACTCACATATAGCTTTTACTTAACCACTTCAACCTACAAGATTTTTATCACTTTTAAACATTCCCAAACACCCTCTACCCTCCCTCTCATTCCTCTCTCGGTTCTCTCTCCCTCTCTCGGTTTCTTTTGAACCGAACCACCCACCAACACTAACCAAATACTTCCTTTTCTATTTAACACCTCATATATATTCATCTTTAACAAACCCTAGCCCCCATTTGACATAAACACATTCAAGAAAACTCTCTCCTTTCTCTCTCCCTTCCTCCAACCGTAAGCTCTCTCTCTACTCTCTCTCTCTACTCTCTCTCTAGATTTTCTACTCAAACAACTAATTTTTTGATGATACATGATGCTAGGAAGCTAGAGAACTCAAGAATCACCATCATCAACAACATTTTCGGCCTTTATCTTCTTATAACAAGGTTTCATCTTCACTTTTCTTAGTAAAATCTTGTTCTAGCAAGTATTATTAGTTTCCTTTCATGACTAGAACACTCCATTAGCAAGTCTTGACCTACATTGTTGTCTAAACAACATTTTGCCCCATAAAAGCTTACTTACTTGTAATTATCTTCATGTTTCACCATGTATTTACCTACTAGAAACTCATGATAGTATTTACTTGCAATATTATGTGCAAAACTTAGTTTGGTTGGACTTTTACACAAGTATTTGTTTAGTTTGCATTTTTAGACATTAGTTGTGTATATATTGTGTGTTAGGTTTTGTTCCTGTCACTTTGGTCCCCATGATGCCTATGACACGTTTTTAAACTCTTAATATAGTCAAAATATGATATCTTGGACTTTAAAAAGATTACTAGTGCTTAAACTGATCATAGCAAACTTTTACCTACAAAAGTACACTTTAAAAACCCTAGAAAATGCTTTTACCATAGATCCGTTTTGAACTGAAATTTTAGTATTTTAAACAGTAGTTTGTGATGGTTTAAATGACTTTAGAACATGGCCAAAATATCCCTTAACAAATTACTTGAATTTAGGCACAAACCGGGACTAAAACCAACACCCGACGGGCCCGGAAACACCATTTTTGTAATAGAACTCAAATCTGATCCAAATGAACTCATAGGTTTTTTTAATGGTAAAAAAACATGTTTAAAAATACATATGGTGAATTTAGGGACCTAACGATGTCATTAAACGGGCAAACGGGACCAAAACGGCAAAACCGACACAAAATACACCAAACCGGCAAACGAATGCAAACCGACACTTGAAATAATTATCTACCCATTTTGGGACAGAAAATAATCATATTTTATTGTACTTGATTGATTTCCAACTTAAATGGATAAGTATCGTGAAATCGGCAGTTACCGCGAAATCGCCCGGTTTTCAACTAATTAGTCAAAATAATTAATTTCTTATATAAAAACCCTCATTTTGACTTAATATTTATTTCTATAAATAATTACTACCTTTAAATATTATTTGGGAATTATTGTATATTTTATTTGATTAATTTTTTTTTTACATTATTTCCAAATAAATGCATAACCACACTGACATTTCAAATCATTTAACTCAAAAGCTACCATGACGTCAAGACTTGACCTACCTAATTGGAGTGACATTAATTGTCAACCCAATTACTTGTTGTATTCCTTATAATTATTTAGGGCTACACTTTCATTGAACGTGCTACCGATTTCCTGTTTCTGAGTCATGTGAGTATTTCACGGCTCCTTTTTCCTTTAACTATTTTAATCATTGGGGGATAATTCATACATACATTTTTCCATGTTAGACAATTAGACCTTGTTATCATAACTGTTTCATGTGTTTTTCCATTGTCCAAATTTGTTATCTCATGTTCATTCATTCTATAACCCAAACCCCATTATTAACTGAATCCGATTAATTATTATTTGCAAATGGTAACGTTTGAATGAATCTATTGGGTTAACTCCCATGCTCTGATTGGTAGCTCCAATCGTGACTCGGTCTTTTAGTCAAAGAGTACAAATTGTTATGTCACATCTATGCGGTACCAATCGGACAAAAGATACAAGAGTGGGTAAACAGTTAGTTTCGGTATTCAGGGTACATGGTAACATTATCAACTAGTCTTATCTGATATTGTCAATTATTAACATGAACTCTTTCAAATTACAATTTTCATTCAACCTTTAACTGCTAGCACTTTAAACCTGTGAAACTCACCAACAATTATTTGTTGACCGTTTTCTCGTATGAATTCTCAGGTACTTGAACTTAATTGCTATGCATGCATCGGACCTGCTTGCTTGTTTCCAGTGATCGCATTTTAGGACTTTTCATTTGCTGTCTGGAGTATGGTTTAACCTTTGGAGATTTTCCTGACATAACACTTAACGGTGTCATGTCCTAAAAATCTTTTAAAAACTTATGTGTTGTAATTCAAACAATTTACTTTTCTCATTACAATTATTCCGCTGTGTAATGATATTGGAAAAACTCCTATTTACTCCAACAATTAAACAATTTCCAAAATGCCTCTAGTTGTTGAACCATCCAGAGTACGTTCGTAACCTTGACTGTGATAACCTTTTTTGGCATCCCAACACAAATCTTACAGGGTGTGGCAGAGTGGTATCAGTGCCAATGTTATAGAAGTAGATTGCATTCATAGGGTCTAGACTATAGCCTAAGCTCTGTTAGTCATACTTGCATGCATCACTATTTGTCTATTTGACTAATTTACATATCATACGTAACATATATATACTATCATCATTACTTGGAAACATTGTCGCAGCATGGCTTCTCACGGACCGATTGACTTGACTTCTGACTTTGAGACTGAGACACACTTCGACTTGGAGCAACCATCGTCACCAGTCACTACAGAGGCTTCATCACCTCCCCGTTCACCGACCAGTGTTCTTGATGGCCCATACGATGCTGACTCTGAGCTGGAGGAGGATTCTGTGACTGATGAGGACCCTGAGGAGTACGCGCCCTTCACTGTTTCCCCTGACCGTGAGCCCTCATTCCGACCTTACCGCTCCATGCCTAACGGTCCCCTTCGTATGCTTACCCCTAGGAAGTCCGTCAGACGCAGTAGACAACGCATTTCCGGTCCAGTTACTGAGTCTGAGCCGTCCCGTAAACGGTCCCTCTCCCCAGAGCCCGGTGAGCTACCCGCTGAACCAGAGATGATGCCACCCAAGAAACAGGTGAGATTTAATGACAACACTTTCGAGATCGAGAGCCATTTGCCACTGCTGAGACCCAGGACATGCAACTGCCACCACATACCCCAGCACCTTCTGACACACCTATCCCTGTTCTTTCTGGTATCCCCGTTGACTCTTTTGTGTCTTCCCTCTTTGCTTGCATCGCCCGTCGTGACGATGAGATCTATCAGCTTCACGCCACCATCTGTAGCCTTGCTCCACCATCCACTATCACTACCCTTGCCACCCGTCTTGTTGTCTTGGAGGCCCATGTGACCTCCCAGGACCAAGCCCTCGGACAAGACCAGGCCTACGCTATGGCTTGGAACGAACTAAAACTACTCATGCGAGATGAGTACTGACCTCATGAGAAACTGCAACGATTGGAAGTCAAATTCTGGATTTGACCATGAATGGATCAGACATAGCTGCTTACACCCGTCGAGTCCATGAATGGGCACACATCTGCCCTACAATGGTGACCCCCTTGCACAAGAAAATCGAGAGATACATCTGGGATCTTGCTCCCGCCATTCAGGGAAGTGTTATGGCTTCTAACCCCGCATCAATCCAAGCTGCTATCCGTCTGGCTCACAACCTGACCTATTAGGAAAACCGCCAAGGCTTCTCTTTCTCTCATAAGGTTGTTGATTCAAAAGTTGTACCTGTACTGTCTGCTCCCTCTAGCCAACTGAAATCTGACCGCAAGCGCAAACGCGACCATGATGGAAAGAGGAAGAAATATTCTGACTTCACCAAGAAAACCCCTGAAGCCGTGAAGGCTTATGCTGTAACAACTCCCGCATCTGATGCAAGAAAACCTGGATACACAGGAAACCAACCCCCTGTGTGGAAAATGTAACCTGCACCATACCCTGGATTGCAGCAATGTCTACAACAAAGGCTGCAAGGCAAAAGGTCACATTCACCAAGATTTCCCAAACCGTTCGAACAAGACGCACCCCGTTGGAACCTGCTTCGAGTGTGGCAGCACTCGCCACTTGAGTAATGAATGCCCAAAGCTTAAGTGAGAACCTGCAAGAGGACGAGCCTTCGTGCTCAATGCTGCTAAAGCCCGTCAGGATCCCCACACCGTAACGGGTACGTTCTTACTCAGTAATCATTTTGCTTCCGTTCTGTATGACAATGGTGCCGACAAAAGCTTTGTGTCTAGCGACTTTAGAAACTATCTTAACGTCACGCCAACTAGATTAGACACTAAGTATGTAGTTGAACTAGCCGATGGTAAACAAATCGAAACGGAAGACTCCTTTCCAAACTGCTCTTTGAACTTATCCGGTCATCCCTTCTCGATCGACTTATTTCCGGTACAATTGGGAAGTTTTGACGTAGTCGTTGGAATGGATTGATTGACTAAAAATCGTGCCGAAATCGTTTGCAATGAGAAAAGAGTCAAGATACCCCTCCCCGATGACGAAGTTCTGACAATTCAAAGAGATCGTAGTGGAACCAAGCTAGACATCATCTCATGCATGAAAGCCCATAAATTCATGCGCAAGGGCTACCCTGCACTCTTAGCTCACATAACAGCTAATCAATCCGAGGAAAAGAAACTAACAGACGTTCCCATCCCACGGGACTACCCTGAAGTCTTTCCCGATGATCTTCCAGGTTTGCCACCCGCCAGGCAAGTGGAATTCCATATTAACTTGTTACCCGATGCTGCACCCGTTGCAAAATCCCCTTACCATTTAGCCACGTCTGAAATGAAAGAATTGTCAAACCAGTTGCAAGAACTACTTGACAAAGGTTTTATCACACCAAGTTTCTCTCCTTGGGGCGCTCCTGTTCTCTTTGTTAAGAAGAATGATGGATATTTCCGGATGTGTATCGATTACCAAGTTTCTCTCCTTGACAAAATCTTCTCATTTCCTCTCCATGAAGGAGAAAGATTCCGTAGAACACTTAACAAGGATGTACATGAAGGAAATATTCTCTCGACATGGAGCCCCGATTTCCATCATCTCTGACAGAGATGGTCGTTTTACCTCCCATTTCTGGAAATCTCAAAAAAAGGCCATCGGTACTCGCCTCGATATGAGTACGGCCTATCATCCGCAAACTGATGGTCAAAGCGAACGAACGATTCAGACTCTCGAAGATATGTTGCGTGCCTGCATCATTGATTTTGGTAACAACTGGGATGAACATCTGCCATTGTGCGAATTCTCGTACAACAACAGTTATTACACTAGCATCCAGTGTGCACCTTTCGAGGCACTATACGGAAGAAAGTGTCGATCACCTATCTGTTGGTTCGAAGTTGGTGACAGCCAACTGACAGGCCCAGAAGTTGTGATAGAAATTAGCGAAAGAATCATGCAAATTCGAGACAGATTGAAAGCCGCCCGAGATCGCCAGAAGAGCTATGCAGATAATCGTCGTAAACCCTTATCCTTCGCGAAAGGCGACACAGTGTTACTGAAAGTATCCCCGTGGAAAGGCGTCATACATTTTGGCAAACGTGGCAAGTTAAAATCCTCGCTACATTGGTCCATTTGAAATCGCTGAAACAATAGGACCCGTCACGTACCGACTACTTCTGTCGCCCGAGCTTAGTAACGTTCACGATGTGTTTCACGTCAGTAATCTGAAGAAGTTCCTTTCCGAAGAAGATCTTACCGTTTCCCTCGATGAGATACATCTTGATGAATCCCTGCAATTCGTTGAAGAACCCGCTGAGATCGTCGATCGCACAGTCAAGAAATTGAAGCATAGACGTATACCTCTCGTTAAAGTTCGTTGGAACTCCCGCCGTGGTTCTGAATTTACATGGGAACGCGAAGACTAGTTTCGCGCCAAGTATCCCCATCTTTTTCCTGTAGCAACCGCTTAGCCATGATGACAAGCTTAATTTCGGGACGAAATTCTCCCAACTAGAGGAGGATGTAACAGCCCATAAGTTTCCAAGGACTTATGTGTTAACTATGTTACGTAACTGTTTACTTGCAACGTGCCAATTTTATCATATTTACATTCATTTATAATAGGAATATAGCCTTGACGTAGCCTTAATTCGTGTTGAAAGTAATACTTGAACATGATGACTTCTTTGCATGAAATGGTCGCTGGAACTTCAATAATAATAAAGCGATTAATCGAATTCGTCTATCAAATTTACCAAACTATGTCGTAAACCCCATGCATGATCTCATTATCTTGGGATCCATTACTATTAACATCATCATTTTACATTCATTTTAAATCATAAACTTTGATCAACCTATTATCATTTTAGGATTCACATATTTAACGTATGACTTTAATAAACAATTTCATGTTAAATAACAATGTGTTTAGACAATGACAACAAAACGAAACTTGTGATCCAGTCCCTACGTTAACATCGATTTATTTTACGTCCAAAACATTTTATTAAACTTCATTAACGTTCACGATGAATATATTTCACATGCAACGTGATTTCTCAATGTTATTAACCCTCGAGTACTTTTGTTCCAAACTGAGTCATAGTTTTATTATTTTATGTAGTCGTGAATAAATATTTTATAAAACATACAAACCCGATTCGATCTATTTATGTTTATTTCCTTTCCTCCCCGTCGTGACCTCGATCCCTCTCCCATTTTCTTTCCCCTCGTGACCCGGCTTGGTCACGGCTCGAACCCGTGACCCTCCTCTCGGCCGATCCAAGTAACCAAGCCACCACCATCTTAGCCATTTGAATTTCTAGCATTTTGTTGTTATTGTTTGACATGTGTTATTCCATTCACATCAAGAGGTACACCAACTTACACCCTATCATGCCACTTTCTCCTAGCCTCAACATATAGGGTGAACTTGTCCCCTTTGGTACAATGATCTAATACCCATTGGGTAAAGATTTCCCACCAAAATCTTCCACCTTGTCTTTTGCTAAAGGATGAGCCAATTGTCCAAACAAGTGAACTTCATGGACCCATATGCTTCACAAGAATCCATAACTTGGCTAACCATTTGAGTGTGGGTACAAGAGAACCGGCCACCCACCAAGGGACCGAACCCGTCCCCTTTCTCTCTCCTCTCGGCTTGTACATGACACACACACACACTCACATATAGCTTTTACTTAACCACTTCAACCTACAAGATTTTTATCACTTTTAAACATTCCCAAACACCCTCTACCCTCCCTCTCATTCCTCTCTCGGTGTTCTCTCCCTCTAACGGTTTCTTTTGAACCGAACCACCCACCAACACTAACCAAATACTTCCTTTTCTATTTAACACCTCATATATATTCATCTTTAACAAACCCTAGCCCCCATTTGACATAAACACATTCAAGAAAACTCTCTCCTTGCTCTCTCCCTTCCTCCAACCGTAAGCTCTCTCTCTAGATTTTCTACTCAAACAACTAATTTCTTGATGATACATGGTGCTAGGAGGCTAGAGAACTCAAGAATCACCATCATCATCACCATTTTCGGCCTCCATCTTCTTCTAACAAGGTTTCATCTTCACTTTTCTTAGTAAAATCTTGTTCTAGCAAGTATTCTTAGTTTCCTTTTATGACTAGAACACTCCATTAGCAAGTCTTGACCTACGTTGTTGTCTAAACATCATTGCCCCATAAAAGCTTACTTACTTGTAATTATCTTCATGTTTCACCATGTATTTACCTAATAGAAACTCATGATAGTATTTACTTGAAATATTATGTTCAAAACTTAGTTTGGTTTGACTTTTACACAAGTATTTGTTTAGTTTGCATTTTTAGACATTAGTTTTGTATATATTGTGTGTTATGTGTTGTTCTTGTAACTTTGGACCCCATGATGCCTATGACACGTTTTTAAACTCTTAATATAGTCAAAATATGATATCTTGGACTTTAGAAAGATTACTAGTGCTTAAACTCACCATAGCAAACTTTTACCTACAAAAGTACACTTTAAAAACCCTAGAAAATACTTTTTACCATAGATCCGTTTTGACCAGAAAGTTTAGGCTTTTAAACAGTAGGTTGTGATGGTTTAAATGACTTTAGAACATGGCCAAAATATCCCTTAACAAATTACTTGAATTTGGGCACAACCCGGAACTAAAACCAACACCCGACGGGCCCGGAAACACAATTTTTGTAATAGAACTCAAATCTGGTCCAAATGAAATCATAGGGTTATTTTAATGGTAAAAACATGTTTAAAAATACATATGGTGAATTTAGGGACCTAACGATGTCATTAAAAGGGCAAATGAATGCAAACCGACAATTATCTACCCATTTTGGGACAGAAAATAATCATATTTTATTGTACTTGATTGATTTCCAACTTAAACGGATAAATATCGTGAAATCGGCAGTTACCGTAAAAATCGCCCGGTTTTTAACTAATTAATCAAAATAATCAATTTCTTATATGAAAGCCCTCATTTTGGCTTAATATTTATTTCTATAAATAATTACTACCTTTAAATATTATTTGGGAATTCTTGTATATTTTATTTAATTAAATTTTTTTTTACATTATTTCCACATAAATGCATAACCACACTCACATTTCAAATCATTTAACTCAAAGGCTACCATGACGTCAAAACTTGACCTACCTAATTGAGTGACATTAATTGTCAACCCAGTATATCTTATAATTATTTAGGGCTACACTTTCATTGAACATGCTACCGAATTCCTGTTCTGGATCATGTGAGTATTTCACGGCCCCTTTTTCCTTTAACTATTTTTATCTTTGGGGGGGAATTCATACATACATTTTTATATGTTAGACAATTAGACCTTGTTATCATAACTGTTTCATGTACTTTTCCATTGTCCAAACTTGTTATCTCATGTTCATTCATGCTATAACCCAAACCCCACTGTTAACCGAATCCGATTAATTATCATTTGCAAACGGTAACGTTTGAATGAATCTATTGGGTTAACGCCCATGCTCTGATTGGTAGCTCCAATCGTGACTCCGTCTTTTAGTCAAAGTATACAAATTGTTATGTCATATTTATGCGGTACCAAACAAACAAAAGATACAAGAGTGGGTAAACAGTCAGTTTCGGTATTCAGGGTACATGGTAACATTATCAACTAGTCTTATCTGATATTGTCAATTATTAACATGAACTGTTTCAAATTACTATTTTCATTCAACCTTTAATTGCTAGCACTTTAAACCTGTGAAACTCACCAACAATTAGTTGTTGACCGTTTTCTCGTATGAATTCTCAGGTACTTGAACTTAATTGTTGTGCATGCATCGGACCTTCTTGTTTGTTTCATGTCATTGCATTTTAGGACTTTTCATTTGCTGTCTGGAGTATGGTTTAACCTTTGGAGATTTTCCTGACATAACACTTAACGGTGTCATGTCCTAAAAATCTTTTGAAACCTTATGTGTTGTAACTCAAACAATTTACTTTTCTCATTACAATTATTCCGCTGCGTAATGATATTGGAAAAACTCCTATTTACTCCAACAATTAAACAATTTCCAAAAAGGCTCTAGTTGTTGAACCATCTAGAGTATGTTCGTAACCTTGACTGTGATAACCTTTTTCGCATCCCGACACAAATCTTACAGGGTGTGACACAGGGGCCTTGCCCGACCCAGTTTCTTTTAAATTTTCTTAATTTTTTTATTTTGCTTTAACTTTATATCTAATGTTACTATGCTTTTAACTTTCAGGGTTAACATTGTGTTTCCTCGCGAGAAATGGACCAAAAAAGACACACCCGGCTCTCCCAACTGTTCACTTGTGCTGAGGTACCGGCACGGTGTGTTGATGAACAAGACCTTGCTGATCTCAATTAGTTGGAGCGCTACAATGATCTAGTGCCTAATTAAATGCGTCGATGGTCGCATACGAGCCGCATTCGACTAGGGAGTGCACTCTTGAGTTTATGGCTTCCCTTAGCTTCAACGAGGGAGTGAAGGATTGTTCGCTTAGTGAAACAATTAGGTTCGGGTTGAACAATAGATGGTACAGCAGATCGATGGCCCAGTTTTATGTTAATATTGGGATCTATATGGAGGACGAGTTGCACCTACTGAACGATGCCGCCACCAGCTTTCCTGATGAGGTTCATTAGAACCACCCTGATCATGGAACAACGCGGTGGAATTTCTAGAATGCGATTGGTGAAGGGAGGTACAACCCGAGCTCCACAATGAGCTCCAAGCTTAGGGACCCTCTATACCGCTACATTCACCGTTTTTTCAGTTAGCCAATATTTTAGAGGGGTGGCACGGGAGGAGTTGTGAGTCTGCACGATTTGCTTGTGCTCTACTGCATGGAGCACCAGGTTCACCCTAACATTCCATATTACATACGTAATAGCTTATACACTGCAACCACAGCCCGGGACACGACACCGTTGTTCTACAGTTGCTTCATTGCCTACATCTATCGTTGCTATGGTGGGGATATTCCTCATGGTCTAAGTCAAAGGAACCCCACACTATCGGTAGATGTAGATTACTAAAAGACCCTAGAGATCATTACTGACACACCAAACGGTCCAAGGATAAGAGACGCCCAACATCACATTTGAGACCCTCTCCGACTTCCTAATGCAGTCGATGCCGAGCCCGAGCAAGAGCCAGACATGATCCCGACTCCACCTCACTACTCCCCTCATCACCACTATGATCCATACGGGGCCTGCCAGCAGCTTGGATTTCCATCCATGATGGATATTTATGAGTCGATCCAGTCCATCGACGCCCGTACGTAGAGCATGCATCACGACATATTCGAGCTGCAACAGGACGTGACTGACATCTGGGAGAGGCATGCATACTACTACTTGTATGATGACTAGTAGGAGTTGGTAGGGAGTGCAGGTACATACCTGAACCCGAACATTATTTAGACGGTAATATAGGTGTGAAGTTAACATTTTCAAACACTATCATGTTTCGTGATGTTTAAAAACTTCTATTGTCTTTTATTTTTCTTTTTATGTGCTGTATGGATGATGAACGATGGTAGTTTTAGTTTAATATCTATTTAGTTTATGTTTTGTGATTGGTTGTCAAATTAAACAGGGAATAAGCAGGATCTTTGATCTGAACCGGGAGGCCAGATTGCATGGCATGGTATTCATTCCACGGGTAAACGTCCATTTTGCAGAGGAAACTCTACCCGAATTTTTCCTAACCCTAACTATTTTCATTTCATTTTATTCTCCTTATGCATACAATTGGGCACATGTAACATTCTAAATTTCTTGGTTGTTAAACCGGACCCGTTTTGAAGATTCGCGATTTACCGATTTGCAAATTATTGAGAACCGAAAGACTTCTGGGTATTTATACCCCAATTAATGGATTTAAAGGATTTAAAATAGTTTTTCGGAAACAAAAGCTTAATTTTAATCAAATGGAATCAAATTCGATGTCTCGGATTGAAAATAAAACAATTTCTGGGTTTTACGCGATTTTGGTACACGATTCGTTGTTTACCGGGAATCTCGTATTTGGTCATTATCTATCAAATTCAAAATTTTTATGAGTCTAATAATGAATTATCATGTCACAAGTCATCACACACTGGATCATGTCGTGAATCGTTGGTGAATTGCCCAAAATCGATACGTACGTCAAAACCGAGAAAAGTCACCTAATTTGACCTAATTTTGTGCATCCTTTTAAGTTATGCAATGTATTTATATTCATTTTGAGTAGATTATACTTGGTAATCATGATGGGTGTATCAAATCAGTGATTTGGGAGAAAACGGGACTCGAAAACCTAGAAAAATGAAGAACCGAGCAAGTATATCGAGGAATCGGCAATTTAGAGCCTGACTGCCACATTAGGGCGGGACACCCTGATTTAATACCACATTAGGGCAGTACGCCCAGGACCCATATCGGTAGAAACCCTAAAAACGGGTATTTAAGCAACTTAAGCCTCCATTCTCTTCTCAATTCACCCAAATCAATCTCAAACGACCCCAAACGGCTGTAAACCCTAGAGACCATCCTGTTTGAAGATTTGAAACTCAAGATTTTTTCTTTCTTACTTAGGATCAATTTTATTTTATCCCTTTCGATATGTAACCTTAAAACCATGCATCTAGCACCTTAGATCCTCCTCTCTTCTCCATCAAGATTTGTGCTTTATCATGTTTTTAGGTTAGATTCATGTCATAAATGTTGAATCATGTTAGATCCATGTATAAAATTGATCAAGATTGAATCTTTTTGTTGATTTAGGATTGGATCTACATTATAAATGAGAATCCTTGATAGATCTATTCATAACATGATCAAGATTGCCTTTTTATGATGGAATAGAGTTGGATCTTCACCATGTTTATTGCTAAGCTCTAGATCTAATGATTATCCATGTCAAGATTGCATTTTTATGATAGATCTAGGTTAGATATATGAATTTCATGAAATTATGTCATAGATCTTGGACTTATGTAACCAAAAATTACATTTTTATGCCATGAAATGCTTTGATCTTCTACATGCATGATATCTAGGGTTAGATCCATGTGATTTGGTCATCAAGTTTACATTTTTATGTCATAAAATGTGTAGATCCATAAGATGCATGCCATTTAGGGTTAGTATTATGTGTCAAGACCATCAAGGTTGTGTTTATGCCATGGATTGCCTTGATTTACAATATGCATATCATTTAGGGTTAGGCCTATGTGTTGAAACCATCAAGATTAGACTTTTATGTTAGAAGATGA
The DNA here is from genome assembly GCA_039602395.1 of Deinandra increscens subsp. villosa. Classification (NCBI taxonomy): domain Eukaryota; kingdom Viridiplantae; phylum Streptophyta; class Magnoliopsida; order Asterales; family Asteraceae; genus Deinandra; species Deinandra increscens. The sequence goes on along the minus strand of JBCNJP010000010.1, from coordinate 66,680,735 downwards.
TTAGATAAACATTACACATGATATTTGGGACTAAATCGATGATGTTCTTGCTATAAAATGTTGACATCCATGCCATGTATGCTTGGGTATGATTAGATCCATGTTAGGTGTTATTAGATATGATATCTCCATGATTATATCTTGACTATATCTAGGGTTGCATGATAAATCTAGGATCACTTTTATTAAATTTCTATGACTTGTGTTGACTTTTGTTGACCTTGCTTGACTTCCCATGTTATTAGTTAAATTAGGGTTATTTAACCTTACACTTAGCTTAGGATTTGACCCATCGATCATAACGTACGTATCACCTCACCAAATCACCATCGAGTCGTCGAGTCGGTCGTTTCGTGAAATTAAACTAGTTAATTAATTAATTATTTATTTATTTATTTTCCTCTATCTCATCTAGTCGTTGAGGTCGCTTTCGGGTATAATCATTTCGTGGTGTTATTATCAATTCATATCTCCTTCATCAGGTGAGTATTCATTGCCCTTCTTCCATTTTTATGTTTTTCGGTGCAACATGTACTAGTATTCAAAAATCCCTAAACGCTTTATTATGAAATCAAACATGCGATTATATGTGCTCTATGTGTGATTCCCTAGTTATGTGATACTTGTCGATTATTTGTGTGGTATTTTCTAATCCCTAGTCGCTAGTCTCTAATCACATGTTTACGATTAACCATCGAGTCAGGGCAACAATGATAGATCTATTAGCTGACAACCCACCTGGCCTACCTCGTGTTGGCACCTGCTCCCTTATTGTCTAGGTTTGGTACACATCACTCATACTTGTTGATCATGATTTAGATACTTACACTTGACTTATTGAAACACAAAGCTTTATTCTATGAAGTATGCTAAACCTATGTTTACTCACCAACTATTCGTAGTTGACCTTTATTTTATACATGTTGTAGGTTTTGCCATTGATGATGATTATCTTGTTGATGACACTATATGATTGCATGTGGACCTAGTCTAACCTAAATTAATAAATTTTCTTATACCTCCTTCATATTAAATGTTTTTACTGTAATATGTTGTTAAATTTTTATGAAATGTGATGGTTAAGAATATTGCAACATTAAATAGTGTTGTCTTCATCTTGACAATCATCGCGCCCGACATCTTCTGTCATCAGTCGGTATGTGACAGATTGGTATCAGAGCCACGGTTATAGGGATCTAGGTTATTAGAACTGGCTTGACCTAGACTTATGCCTTAAGTGTCCTGCATGAGTGCCTCATGAATAGCATGCCTATATACTTTATATGTCCTATAATTGCTTTTTACTTATGCCTGTTTCAATTGTTGCCTTATCGACTAGCACTCACTTATACACGAATCACTTGAGTCTTCCTAGCCTATTTCCTTAGAAATGGTGCCTTACGTACCATTTAGGATGTTGATTTGCAATGTTATGATCTTGTCAGTCACAGGGTCTTAGCGATTGACATGTGGTAACTGGAAGGGTGAAAGCATCGGTAGTCGGGGTCTCTGACTAGAAAAGCGTTTCCTACAAATTCAAATTAACGGACCCCGTCGCTCACCTGGGATGCCCCAATGAGAATGCCAAAACCTATTAGGCCAAAGCATGTGAAACACTAGGATCTTAATCTTATTAGTCACGGTTGTAGTTTCCCACTCGAGAAATGAGGGCCATTCCGTATTGTTATGGGTCAAGTTCCAGGCACCCGGCTGAGAAGCTCGAACATGCAGGAATCCGGGAATCCCAAGGATTCTCGACAGGTTATGTTACCTGTTACTTATTTGAATATCTTTACTCACTAATTGCCACGTGATTAATTTCAATCGCAGGTAAACAAGGTCTAACCTTCCTAAAGAACCGGTCAATTAGGGCTGACGTGGCATAAACGAACGTGGACGAGATGGTGAACTTCCTCAAACGGCTAGCGGACGTGGTCAAGAGGATCCCTGATTTTTCGGATAGCTAGTTTATTCTGTTTGTAACTATAAATAAGGCATGATCGAATTAGGAAACATATCACAACACACAGCACTCAGAATACTGTAACACTTAGCACTCGATCATCGTCTTCATCATTGTAATCGAATTCTTAATTTATAAAAGCTTTAGGTAGCAGGCGCTTTGAGCCGGCTCCCGAGGTTTTTACTGGGATTCTCAGAGGCAACTCTCAGGATTCCAGGTTTCCCTCGTACATCATCGTGTCGCTTGCACTACTTTTTCTTTGCTTTTGAACCAGATTTCTTAGCACCTCACCCCACATTCTAAGTTTGGAATACGAAATTGCCTTGTGCAATTCTTGACCAAAACAGTTTGGCGCCCACCGTGGGGCAAAACGGTGCAAAACTTCATTTACTCTATCATATTCTACATTTCCAATCGCTACAATATCTTCCCAGATGAAGACTTCATCGGTATCCGCAGGATCTTCGGGCATAAGCAAGATCAACGCGACGTCCTCCTCTGAAAACCAACCGAGGAACACTGGAGTGTTCATACCAACAGTCACCACATCACTTCCTCCCATCCCAAGGAGAGATGCGGCGAAACAGAAAGGACCACAAATTCCGGTTTTCTCGGGATCTCAGGGTGAGCGTATTGATCCTGTTATTACTAACCATGATATTTTTGCTTTGATTCAACAGATGAAATCTCAAGCGGAGCAGCAGGAAAGAACCACTAAACAGGTGATGAAGGAGCTTGAAGAGCTTAAGAAATCTAGAAGCTCAGTCGATGAAGAAAGCCCTTTATATCCCAGGAATCTTGACTTTGGTACGTCGGGATCCCTGGCCAAAGATCGTCTCAAGTCAAGGGCATCAGCTGCTGCTAATAAAGGCTCCTCGGCAACTTTCACAACGTGTCCTCCAATCGTCAGTCATCAGAAGCAGACATCCGAGATCCCGGAAGGCTATTATCAGGATTCCTCGAAGTCGCGTGATTATGATTTCTGGGAATCCCAACCAATGGGGTACCAGAAGTATTCTGCTTCTCAGCCTCGCCTTAAGGCTAAGGAACCCAAAGGATACCGCTATACTGATCCGTTCATCATCTCAGACGCCGGTCCTGCAAGACCTTCAGAAGTTCACCAAGGAGATTTCATTCCTATGCAGGATCCTGAAACAACCGAGGTTCCAGTATTCAGAAACTCACGACAAGAGCAAAGTCCCAGAACCAGGGACACATATGCAGGGAGAATTCCTAACCCTAATTATAATGTGCCTAACACAACTGTTATGCAGGATACAGGAATTCCACCTCAATTTGCCAGGGAACTTCAGAAACTCAAAGAGATGATAGCTAGCGTCCCGGGAATCATCAAGCCTATTCCTGAAGTCCCTCTAGAGAGTCACAGGATATCAAGGTTTACGTGGCCCATATGTGACGTGGAGATTCCGAAGCGTTTCCAGACCCCTAGCATGAAATTATACGATGGAACGACGGATGCCGAAGAGCATGTGGCTCACTATAGGGAGAGGAAGGAAATCAACCCAATCCCCGCTGATATCAAGGAAGCCTGTCTTTGCAAAGGCTTTGGTTCAACTTTGACAGGACCAGCCATGAAATGGCTACTGAGTATTCCTCCCAATACCATAACCTCGTTTTCTCATTTAGTTAATTTATTTAATAATCAGTTTTCTTGCAGCAGAACTTTTGAGAAGCTCACAGGTGATCTTTACCGAGTGGTCCAGAAACCGTCGGAGCCCCTTAGGGATTATATATCTAGATTTGGCCGGGAATCCCTTGAGATTCCAAATTTAGACATGGCGGCTGCCGTGGAAGCGTTCAAAATGGGACTCTCTAAGGATTCCCGATTTTATGACGATTTGGTCATGACCCCGTGTAGGAACCTCGATGAAGTAAGAAGTCGGGCTTTAAGGTTCATTCGCTTAGAGGATGACAAGATAATTCATCAAAGGGAGGAAGCTGCGAGGAGTGATCGGAATTCCAGGAAGTCTGAATCTTCCGGGAAATATTATAACTCCAAACCATACTCTCGAGGAGATAATCAAAGGATCAATGCAGTAGATGAAGAAGAGGACAATGAAGAATATCCTAAAATTTCTGAATATTGTTTCTTTTGTGATATTGCTGGTCTAATGTGTGCTATGCAGGACTTAGGAGAAAAGGCAAGATGGCCCAAGAAAGGTGACAAACAGGGATCCTGGAAGGATAAATCTAAATGGTGTGCCTTCCATGAGGATTTCGGGCATCTCACTGATGAATGCATTGCACTCAGGAAAGAGATTGGATATTTGTTGAGCAAGGGGCATCTCAAAGAACTTCTCGTCAGAAAGAAAAGCCGAACTCAGGAACCCGAGAAGTCCCAACAGCGAGCAGCTTCTCCTCCTCCGGATGCTCCAATTATTCATTTCATATCAGGAGGCTCGGACATATGTGGAACCTCTTACTCGTCTGCAAGGAAGCATGTTAAGCAGTCGAAGACTGAAAAGAATGAGGGGCCTACAAAGACTTCACGGCTAACTGGGGAAAAACTTATCTCATTTGATGAATCCGACAGAAGCGACATCCAGGATCCCCATCATGATAGTTTAGTTATTACTCTGCATATTGCTAACTGTGTTGTACGCAGGATTCTGGTGGATAACGGAAGCTCAGTAAATATCATTCATCTGGAAGCGTTGAAAAAGATGAACGTACCAGAAGGCGACATAATTCCAAGATCTTCAGTCCTTGTTGGATTTAGTGGAGAAACCAAGAATACGATTGGGGATATCCGGCTTCCTGTTTACATCGAGGGGGTAAACTGTGTTCAAAAATTTTGTGTTATTGACTCACTTTCTTGTTGCAATGTTATTTTAGGTAGGCCTTGGATTCATGAAATGAAAGCCGTACCATCAACCTACCACCAGTGCATCAAATTCCCAACATCCTGGGGAGTTGTTCGGATAGAGAGCGACCAACAGGAAGCCAAGAACTGTTACCTCACTTCAATGAGAAAAACAGCCAAGCTTAACTCAGCATAGCAATCAAAGAAATAGCACTTCAACTTCAGGAAGAAAAAGAATTAGACGTGAAGGAAGTTCAGCTTGATCCTGAGAATCCTGAAGTGAAGGTGCTAGTAGGAACTGATATTCCCAGGGATACTGAGCAAGAATTGATCCAGCTTCTCACGAACAGGAAAACAACCTTTGCATGGAAGCACGAAGATATGACAGGTATCCCTACTAATGTTATAACTCACAGACTTGGTTTGGATCCTACTTTCAGGCCAATTCAGCAGAAAAGAAGAAAGTTTGCTCCGGAAACCAACATTATCATACAAAAGGAGGTTGACAAGCTTCTCAAGACAAAAATGATTCGGGAAGTCAAGTATCCTAAATGGCTAGCAAACGTGGTCGTGGTACAGAAGAAGAATGGAAAGTGGAGAGTTTGTGTGGATTACACTGATCTAAACAAGGCTTGTCCCAAGGATCCCTTCCCATTACCACACATCGATGCTATGGTGGATGCTACTGCAGGACACGAGATGCTCACCTTTATGGACGCCTCATCAGGATTCCAACAGATTCAGATGGAACCCTGTGATCAGGAGCATACCGCCTTCATGACCCCAACAGGTATCTATTGTTATACTGCTATGCCTTTTGGACTTCGGAATGCAGGTGCCACCTATCAGAGACTGGTAAACATGATGTTCAAAGATCAACTCGGAGACACCATGGAAGTCTATATCGATGACATGGTAGTGAAATCCAAGAAAACAGAAGATCACCCTAGGGATCTCCGGACGGCATTCGATATCCTGGATCATTACAACATGAAGCTGAATCCTTCTAAGTGTCACTTTGGAGTTAGAGCAGGAAAGTTTTTGGGTTATATGGTGACTGAAAGAGGAATTGAAGCCAGTCCTGAGCAAATTAAAGCCATTCTGAATCTGAAATCTCCTACAACGATTAAGGATGTCCAAAAGTTGACCGGAAGAATAGCAGCTTTGAACAGATTTATATCAAGATCCTCAGAAAAAAGCAAAGATTTTTATGAGATTCTGAGAAAAAATAAAAGGTTCGAGTGGAATGAAAAGCACGAGGAAGCTCTCGAGTCGCTAAAGGAATATCTCTCATCGGCTCCTCTATTGATGAAACCAATAGATGGGGAGCCTCTAACCCTGTACTTAGCAGTCTCGGGAAGCTCAGTCAGTGCAGTCCTTGTCAAGGATCATGAAGGTCAACAACACCCTGTGTACTATGTAAGTAAAACACTTCTTGATGCAGAATCCAGGTATTCCTATCTTGAGAAACTTATTTTAGCTTTAATCATGGCTTCCACTAAATTAAGACATTATTTTGAAACTCATATTATTATTGTAAGGACTAACTATCCTATTAAGGCAGTGCTCAGGAAGCCTGAGATGTCCGGCAGGTTAGCAAAGTGGGCGGTCAAGCTTAGTGCCTATGACATACAGTACGAGCCTAGAACGGCTATCAAGTCGCAGGCCTTAGCTGATTTTGTGGCAGACTTCAGCAGTGACATCCTCCCGGAAGCCGATGAGGAAGTCAGGAAGCTTGAGAGGCTTGATGAACTTGAGGAGCCTTGGATCCTATACACTGATGGAGCTTCCAATGTCAGGGGCACGGGCCTCGGAATCCTACTAAAATCACCCCAAGGGGACATCTTACCCTCATCTATTTCTTGTGAATTTCAGGCTACTAACAATGAAGCCGAGTATGAGGCGCTTATTGCGGGTTTACAGGTTGCTAGGGGCATGGGAATCAGGTGTATTCAAGTCTATGTTGATTCCTTATTACTTGCTAACCATTTTAATGGTTCTTATGCAGCCAAAGGAGAGAAACTTTCGAAATATCTTGATGTTGTAAAAAATTTGTCTTTAAAATTTGAAATTTTTAATATAGTTCAGGTTCCAAGGGAAGATAACTCGGAAGCCGATGCCTTGGCCAACTTGGCTTCATCTCTCAGGATTCCAGAGGATGTCAAGATCCCGATCACTTATATTCTAACTCCCGCTATTTCAGATCAGGAATCCAACAAAGTGGACTGCGAGGATCCTATGGACGTCCAGGATCCTGAAAAGACTTTGGAATCCTGGACTTCCCCTATCATAAAGTATATTCAAAGTGGGGAAATTCCTAAAGATGAGAATCCCAGAGCATTTCGCACGAAGGTAACTCCCTACATTATTTTAAATAACACCCTATATAGAAACTCTCTTGCAGGTCCCTACTTAAGGTGTCTTGAGAAACCAGAGGCGCTCCAAGTGCTTCAAGATATCCATGCGGGAGATTGTGGAAATCACACCGGTGGAAGAGCATTGTTTTCCAAGATCCTCAGAACCGGTAACTTCTGGCCAACAATGAAGAAGGATGCTATGGACTTCTCACAAAAATGCGATGCATGCCAAAGACATAGCAATATCCTCCATCAACCAGCTGAACCATTGCATCCCATTGTCTCACCTTGGCCATTTATGAAGTGGGGCATGGATATAGTTGGAAAGCTGCCCAAGGCACCCGGAGGAAAAGTCTTTATGCTTGCGATGACCGACTACTTTTCCAAATGGATAGAAGCAGAAGCCTACGTTCAAGTCAGGGAAAAGGAGGTTATCTCGTTTATCAAAAGGAATATCCTAACAAGGTTTGGGATCCCAGCAGAAATTATATGTGATAATGGCTCCCAGTTTATTGGCAAGAGGACTACGAGCTTCTGTGAGAGTTGGGGGATTAAGATGATCACTTCAACACCAGTACATCCTCAAGCCAACGGTCAAGCGGAATCCAGCAACAAAATCATCATCAATAACTTGAAAAAGAAACTGGGTTCCAAGAAAGGAAGATGGGCTGAAGAACTTCCGTTTGTTCTTTGGGCAGACAGGACGACTTCTAAGAATGCAACTGGCCAAACGCCTTTTTCCTTGGTATTTGGGGCAGAAGTCGTCATCCCTACTGAAATGGTGATTCCTACAGCAAGAGTTACGCTTCAAGATTCCCAGAATAACTCTGAGAATCTACTTCAGGATCTTGAAACGGTAGAAGAACTCAGGGATCTTGCCAAAGTCAGAATGGTGTCATACCAGCAAAGGATAGCAAGGTCATATAATAAGAATATCAAGCTCAGGCGATTTCAGGTTGGAGACTTGGTATTGAGGAAAGCATTTCAGAATACGACTAATCCGGCTGATGGGAAGTTGGCACCCAAATGGGAAGGACCCTATCTAGTGGAATCCGAAGAAGGAAAAGGGGCATATAGATTGATGAACTTGGAAGGAGATTTATTACCGAGAGCTTGGAATGCCATCCATCTGAAAGCCTATTTTATGTAGGGATCCTATCAGGATTCTCACCCGGATTCTCATCCAGTCGGCAATCCAGGTAAGTATACTAATCCGATTTCAATTCAGTTTATCAATTTCTTTCTAACCATTACTAACTTAAGCATCGGAGTGGTGTCAGCAAGGCTGACACCCACCCTTCACCAAGCATTTGAGTGTTTTGCAGAAGGTTGGGAATCCTGCAATAGTTTTTTGGGTTAATCCCCAGTCAGAGGCTGGCCACCTCTTCTCTGTTTAAGATGTCCAGCACATCTTCTAAGGTTTAAAGGTATTCACCTTTCTCAAGTTCGGGTAAACGCCTGTGACGCACGACCCTCGCCTGGAGCGCAAGTAATCCCTCAGGGTGCTCAAGGTGGCCGGACCAGTCCATTCTTAGGGGTGGCTGATAATCTTGTCACTAGAGGCCTCTGAGTGGATTCCTAAGGTTTTTAACACTTACGTGTTAACAATTGGTTTGGCATTTTCATGTCACTAAGTGGGATTAACCCCAGTTTCCTAACAATTGGTTTGACATTTTCATGTCACTAAGATGGGTTTAACCCCAGTTTCTTCGGGCTAGTCCCCAGTTTATTCGGGAATAACCCCAGTTTCTTCGGGCTAGTCCCCAGTTTATTCGGGAATAACCCCAGTTTCTTTGGGCTTGTCCCCAGTGTTTAACTTGGAATCTAAAACCTATTGGATCCCAGTCGGGAGAAGATTAAGAACGTAAGTAATCTTAACTTATTATTTGAATTCCTATTTAACAGGTTTGGGAATCCTGAAGAATTGGGAATCCTGATCAGGAAGATAAGAAAGTAGAGAGACCTTATTTTTTCAATATACTTTACGCTTTGGGTCCTACAAAATCTAAACATGTGACATTCTTTTATAAGAGAAAGGTTTGTTTTGGATCCATTAAGGTGGTGGATTCAAGAAAGATTCTTTTTATATTTTTATGTTCTATTTGTGGAGCCCAAACATATACTTTGTTTAAGTCAACGCAAGAACTATTTTTATAAACTTAAATGAAATGACAAGTGTTGGTTAAACCTACCATACCATTCATAATTATTAACAAAATAGGAAAAGCATCCCAGGTTTCGTCCTGAAAATCTCAGGATCCCTCCACCTGGGAGGCTTGATTGTCTGGGTTCCGAGATTCCGGGTTTCGTCTTGAAAAGTTCAAGATCCCTCCACCCGGAATCCCATCATTGTTAGTTGTTGTTTAGTGTGCACGAAACATAAGGAAACATTGTTTAAAACATCAAAACACCATCAAAAAAGTGGAAATAAACGGCGGCACCTCAAGGTTCTTCATCGTTGGAGGTCTTGGAGAATCCCTCCACCTCTTTCCCTTTGTTCTCGCCAGGATGACCGATCATCTCCACTGTCAACTTCAGCTCCAGCACCTTGGCTTCAGCATCAGCATAAATTGTGGCGAGGCGCTCAAAACCCTGCAAGATTAGGGATCCTGGTCAGAATCCCACTGGGATATCAGATAGTTAATCAGGAAACTTGGAAATTGAAACTTACATGCTTTTGAAGACCAGTGAGCATGTTGATGGTTTCGGTGGTGTTCAGGCCTTCAAAGCAATCAGGGAGGCTGATGGAAGCAGGATCTGAGCCCTTCCTTTTCTTGGTGGTGGTGGCTTTACCTTTGGGCTGCGGGGGCTTAGAAGAGGTAGCCTTGGGGGTGGGTTCGACCTTGGGTTGAATCAGCTTGGGAGCCTCTGCAGTTTCTTCATCGTCCAGATAGTCAGAAAGGTCTTCGAGATCAAAACTCATCTTAGTTTTGGGAGCTGAGAAGTTGAAAACACAAAACAGATAAGTTTAAAATTTTCAATTTATTATAAATTCATAATACAAAATCTATCAATACTTACTTGACATTTTTTCAGAGTTACTTGGCTCACTGAAAGTGGACTCGATCGCGAAGATTCTCTCAGCCACAGGGATCTGATAAAAAGCCACAAGCTTCTTATCTGAGAGAGGAGTGGGTTTAATAAGCTTCTCAAACACAGGGGCTGCAAAATAAAGGAAATCAAAGGTAAGTTAACAAAGCTCAAATATATTGACAGGAACAAAGGAATACAAGCTTCCTACCCTTCTTCACCCATTGTACCGGCAACTTGGTACCCCCAACGATGGAATCCCTACGGACGAAGAAGAATTTCTGCCTCTAATCGTGATCATTGTGGGTGGCCCTAGGAATCAAGTTGGAGTCTGAGGTTATTGCTTGAAGAACGAACCGGCTGTTTCCATGGGTTCTAAGGTTGTAGGCAGCACAAATTTCTGGAATCCCTATCGACAGGTTTCTTGAACGGTTCAGACTGTCAATGGAGCAAAGGATCTTCCAAACCATGGGCATGGTTTGGGCGTATGACAGCCCGGTGACCCTGAAGAAATCGTTCACCAGTGCAGGGAAGGGAAAAGACATCCCGAGTTGGAAGGGGTAGAGAAGAAAACAAACCCAGGTTGCAGAAACCCAATCGGCTTTCAGCCTTGGGTCGAATGGGAAGAAGATAGCATTAGACGGAAACATGCCGGATTCCTTGAGTTCTTTCATGTCGATATCGGTGAAACGGCAGGACTCCTCCGATTTCACCGGGATGAAACCCTGATCGACGAAGTCTCCAACAGTGGTGGCGACGGCAGCAACGGAAGAGGAACGTGTTTTCTTAACCATGACGAAAATTAAACGAGAAAAAGTTGGAATTTCCGGGAAGAAAAAAATACTGACCTGAGCGCCGGGAGAAAGCTTTTCTCTAGGGTTTTCGGAAAGACGATGAGAAAAATGGAAAACAAATGGAGTATTTAAGGCTATAATGACCTACGGAAATCTCGCATAGGGAAGAGTGTAAGCCGTCAAATCAAAAAAGCATCTTGGATCTCGGCCGTCCACGTAGGCATGCAGATTAACCTAGAATGATTTGAATTTCCCAGCTGTTATCCTTTATCAAACACCCGCGAAATTCAGGGGCAATTGTTATGGGTTAAGTTCCAGGCACCCGGCTGAGAAGCTCGAACATGCAGGAATCCGGGAATCCCAAGGATTCTCGACAGGTTATGTTACCTGTTACTTATTTGAATATCTTTACTCACTAATTGCCACGTGATTAATTTCAATCGCAGGTAAACAAGGTCTAACCTTCCTAAAGAACCGGTCAATTAGGGCTGACGTGGCATAAACGAACGTGGACGAGATGGTGAACTTCCTCAAACGGCTAGCGGACGTGGTCAAGAGGATCCCTGATTTTTCGGATAGCTAGTTTATTCTGTTTGTAACTATAAATAAGGCATGATCGAATTAGGAAACATATCACAACACACAGCACTCAGAATACTGTAACACTTAGCACTCGATCATCGTCTTCATCATTGTAATCGAATTCTTAATTTATAAAAGCTTTAGGTAGCAGGCGCTTTGAGCCGGCTCCCGAGGTTTTTACTGGGATTCTCAGAGGCAACTCCCAGGATTCCAGGTTTCCCTCGTACATCATCGTGTCGCTTGCACTACTTTTTCTTTGCTTTTGAACCAGATTTCTTAGCACCTCACCCCACATTCTAAGTTTGGAATACGAAATTGCCTTGTGCAATTTTTGACCAAAACACGTATGTTTTTCGAAAATCATTCGATTTCGTGTTTTACGTGTTGTATGTAAAAATTTCAATAACCTATGATAATCCGAGTTACACCATCTCACTGTCACACACTTAACCTTTTACGTCCTAGATTGGTTGAACCTAATTTCTCGTTTTATATGTGTCGGTGATTTTATGATTTTCTCTTATGATTCTCGGTATTCTATGATTTATCAAAATCAGTTTTCTCATGATTTTAAGTTAGTCACTCACCCTAATGTACTCATTGTCTTATAATTGCTTCTCTTTTCTCAGCACTGATCGTCGTGTTCGTCGCTGCAACCGTTAAGTGGCTCCGGATGTCGTACGTCAAGTGGCGACTGTCCTCCTTGATTTAATCCACAAAGCTCTCAAGGCCAATGCCATCGATCCAACATAAAGAAACTCTGGCGTTGGGTCTTCCTCTACCAAAGTCATCAAGAACAAGAGAAAGACTAAGCCTGCTTCTAGGGCCACAACCCCTGAGGCTCCAATTAATGCTGCTATCCCCGCATCTCCTGTCACTCAAGGTGTTCCCGATGTGCCGCAAGCTAAGAATCCCTACTTTGGACTTCACCCTTTATGAAATCGGTGTAACCATCATCACCTACCCACCTTCCATGTTGGCAATGCTTAAATTGTGGCCTTCTTGGTCATCATGTGGGTATTTGCCACTGATCCAGCCATCTCAGGAGCACCAGTCACTAGCCAGCTCAAGCTCAGCCTCAAATGTTTTCACCTGTGGTGCCCATGCCTGCTCAAGCATTTTTTGTTCGCCAGACTCCTTTTGTGTCCACATATGGTTGCTATTACCTTGGTGCCCCTGATCACATCCCTCTGGCACATCCACTTTTAGCTACCGATAACGTTACCGTCAACGGTAATGTTGTCCGTGGACCCCATGCTGGACCTTCCCACTCGAATGTTGTTTGATGAGTCTTATGTTGATGCTTTGTAATCGTTTGAAATAGTTGATTTACCACGTAGTGACCTCCTTTATTTGGAGGTCATCTGAAACCTTATTGTTCTATGTCTTTAATGCACTTATGTACTCGGTTATGTGTTGCCTCGCTTGGACTCTGAATCATTTATTCCTTAGATAATCATTATTGTTGTGTGTTGATGGGTGAATTATCATTGACGGGTTCACGAGCTTACATGTTGTGTGGTTACGGGATTACATGCATACATGCAAGCAAGTGGACTCATAAGCGGGTTAGGAGCCTACGCGCACACGACTCTCCCATGTTGTTAAGATTTTTAAGTTAACCGTTTTAAATGCTTTCATTTTATTAATCTCGTGTAATCTCTAGGTATGTGTGTTGTGGAGTCTACCTGTTTGAAAATTTATGAGTTTACAAGTCCACATGTTTACGGGATTACAAGTGTATGAGTTTATGACTTTACAACCTTTCGAGTAGATAACCTTATACACATACCGGTATCAAATCTATTCATTCGATGTTTGGTCTTTGTGACCATAGAATTATGTCTGCTTGGCAATCCAACTCGTTGATGTTCGTTCTTCAACATTGTTCACCGTTAGCATCTCCAGATCCTTTCCCTCTTATCTTGGCATACCTTCGAAGTTTTATTTCAGTTATCAATATGAATCTGTATGTTTTAAGGAAATCATTTGTATTTTTCCGGACACTCAGGTCCCGGCAATCCTCAATAATTAATCAGTTTGTGGGCTTCAGTCCACAATTAGTTGCGTATGGAGCACATGCATTTAGGACCCAATATTTATGGAAGTTCATCATAATGAAAGGGGAATCGAAGACATCCGAAGACATATCGGGTCTTCCTCCCGTTCATCAAATCGACTTTCACATCGCCTTTATCCCATACGACTCTAGTTGCCAGTCACCTTATCGTCTCTAACCCATAGGGAAACCGTTCGCCTCTGCGTGACTGTTTATTCCTTATGGGTTTCATCTTTTCCATTTTGTTAACTGTCCTTGATATTTGCCCATCATGCATCTCGGCTTTCATTTATATCTGATTCGCGGTAGTGTCTGGTTCTGAATCCCATGTTTCAGCCGGCACTTCGCGGCCCTTTTCCAAATTCGTGACTGCTCTAATAGGCGATATATGACTTTGCTCATTTCTCATCCTTTATTTCTATTGTGGCTAGAAACTTATTCGTATTCGTATAAGAAACTCTGATGCGTTTCGGCTAGTTAGGTTCATGAATTCGGCTCTTGATTAACTCAATAGCCAAATTATGGAATCCATTCTTGCCGTTTCATCCCCAGATTTGGCCTGGCATTGCCTTGCTATTGACTCATGAGTCTAATTTTAGAGTCAATATCCATCATTTCACGGATTCGATCCTTCGATATAACTCTCGTGTGTTGCATAACTTTAATGATTTTTTGGTTGTAGTTCATTCTTTCTTCACGCTTCATTATGTGACCGTTTGTTGGTTCGTTAATCTATTTCATCGAGTGTATCATTTAATTCTAAATTTTTGGCATCATCTGAATGGTACTATGGGTGGATGTGACCGGTAATCATTATTAACCAAGTTATCTTCATTCCAATATATGTTTACATTATTAGATTTCTCACATTTCGAGTTATGTTATTCGATTTATGTTATCAGGATTGTCGCATTTTAAGTTATGTTATTTGGTCCATGTTATTGAGTTCATGTATTTCAAGTCATGATAATCGACTGACGTTAGCGAACCCATGCACTTTAAGTCATGCTATTCGGTTGGTGTTATCGGGCTCATGTATTTGGAGTCATGTTATTCGATTCATGCTATCGGGTTTATGCATATCGAGAATTGCTATTCGATTCATGTTATCGGGCTCATGTATTTCGAGTCATGCTAACCAGTTTATATCATCGGATACATGAATTTCGGGTTATGTTGTTTGGTTCATGCTATCAATACATGTATTTCGAAGCATGTTGTTCGGTTCATGTTATCGGTACATGTATTTAGAGACATGTCGTTCGGATCATGATATCGGTACATATATTTTGAGACGTGCTGTTCGATTCCTGTTATCAGATCATGCATCTCGGATCATGTAATTAAATTCATGTCATCGAATTCATACACCACGAATCATGCGGTTTATCCCAAGTCAGCGGAGACACGTTATTTTAAAACGTACCGCTCGGATCACGCTGGTCGTGACACTCGAGCGAGTGCTAATCGGCTCATGGTGTCCAATGCGTGGAACTCAGTTTAGTTCGTCGTACTCGATTTATTTTGGTATATTTTGTTTTAAGCCTTTTGGTGATCATCACTTGAGATTTCGGTTATATATCATTAATTGGAGTGTTGATCTTTACTCTACTCTTGCTAAATCATGGACTCATACGCACTGCTATTGACGATTGTGGGTGATGCTAGCTTAGCATGCGATCGATATTGGTTGTGGGGTATATGTCTTGGGTTTTAGCGAGGGTTGATACGGTTTCTGTTAAGGTATCGTTTCTTGTAAGGTAAACCGGATGTGGGTCGCTACCCATCTAGTTCACTAGAACTTGACGCTTTGTTTGGATAAGAAGTCTGAAGCTCCAAATCTTTGTTTATCATTATTATCAGTGTTAGTTTTCGTTATTATATGGTGATCGATGTGAATCTATGTGATTGATATGAATCTATATGTATCAATGTGACCAATGTGAATCGATGTGAATCAATGTAAATGTATGTGAATCTATGTGATTGAGTTGGGATATTTTGAAGAAATCCATGTTGCATCCACTACTCACCTAAGTCTCCTAAACGCCCCCAGTATCGCCCCTAACGTAAGGGAGATTATGGTCCATTATATTAGGTTAGTCTTGTTAATACATGGTCCTTGATCGTCATGTGAAGTATCGAATACAAGAAGGATACACACAATATTGCTGAGGTCCGAACTCAGGCTGAACCTGGAGTTCGGACATGGCCGAACGTGTGGCCGAACCTCAGGTTCGGCCGGTCGTATTTCGGCTCTATAAATACGTGTTTCATGTGTTGTATTCAGAGAACAACAGTCTGAGTTTCCGTGTTATACATTTACTCTGTGTACTCTGTGGTCTCTGTGGTTAATACAAAGTTCATTTGTATTTACTCTTTGTGTTGCATCTCGTATTATATTGATTTCATTACGACTAAGTAGAAGATCCGCACGCTCACGCACTTTCAAGTGGTATCAGAGCATTAGGTTTGCTCTACTAGTCGGAAATCAGTGTTTTTAAGAGTTTTGAGTTCAAATTCACGTTTTTGCGAAAATGTCAATCATCTTTGAGTTCGTTTGATCGTCTCGAGTGTGCTTTTCGTCAAAAATCTGTTTCTAGATCGTTTCTATCGAGTTTGCTTGAATTCCTGTCGAAAATTCTAGTCAAAAATGTTGAAAATCGAGAAAATGAGGTCGAGTGAAATATGTCTCGTTTGAGGTTCGGACTAGTTTGGTATAACCGCTCCGAACTTGAGGTTCGGACGGAGTTCGGTCTCTATTTTGATTCGGTGAGAGTTCGGTGAGGGATCGGTCAGTGTTCGGACTAAGTTCGGTGCTAGTTCGGAGTTGTTTGGTTTTTGTTCGTCCAAAGGTCAAGTTCGGTGATAGTTCGGCGAGTTTGTGTTTCGGACTAGGATCGGTGATAATTCGGAGGAAGTTCGGACGAGGTTCGGAGTGAACAGTAACAAATTTTTCGAAAATGTCCGATAGTCAAGCCTTCGCGGCTATTCAAAATTCGGTATCAAGCTACGATGCAAACAATGATGAATTATGATAATGAAATCGGAACAAGTCAGAAAGTTCCCAAATTGCTAAAATTGGAAGATTATCATAGTTGGGTTAAACGGTTTGAAGCGTTTGTCGATACAAATGACATTGATATGTGGTTAGCATTCACTGAGCAATATGTTTATCCTAAATATGAAACTGGTGAACCTATTCTTCAAAGAAAAATGTCTTCTGAACAAAAGAAAGCTTATCAAGCTGAGAAAAAGGCGTATGGTACGTTAACGATGGCATTGCCTAAAGAGTTATTTCATCAATTAGCTGGTAACTACACATCAAAAAGTCAATGGGATGCATTGGAAAAACGATGTGAAGGCAATGACCAATACAAGAAAAGTCGACAAAATGTTTTAAAGAAAGAGTTTGATAGTTTTAAGCATTATCAAAATGAAACGATTCCCAATCTGATTACAAGATTCGCTCATCTGATGAGTGAAATGCGTTTGGTGAATCTTACTAAAGAAGAGGTTGATATGAAAGAAAAGATTTTGGAAGCATTGCCTGAAAAATGGGAGAATTATGTGATGATGATTACTCATGATAAAGATTTTTCAGGATTGTCTTTCAATGATTTGGTTCAAAGAATTCAGGCTCGGGATATGGAATTAATGGTGAATAAATCACTTCCTACACAAATTCAGAATCCTGCAGTGTATCATGGTGAAAATGATTCTACAATGAATGCTGGGAAGTCTAATATTCTTAGTTCTGCTCCTCCTACAGCATTTCTGGCAGGTAAATCTGAAATTCCAAGTTATTCTTCTACTGGTTGTACTGTGTCAATTCCTAGTTCTTCTACTCAAATTGCATTATCTGTTCAAACTATCGATGATTATAATGCATTGATGTCTGCATTGGTATCTTCATACTTTGGTGTTATCACTGGTGCTGTGAGTAATGCTGAATTAGCAAATGAAGATTACGATCAGATTGATTATGATCATTTGGAGGAAATGGATCTGAATTGGCAATATGCTATGTTGGTTCGTAGAACGAAGAAATTTTTCAATAGAACTGGTAAGAAGAGACTAAATCAGGAAGGAAAGATTGGATCGGACAAATCTAAGGTGAAATGTTATAAGTGTTCTGTTTATGGTCACTTTGCTCGAGAATTTCCAAGTTCTGCAGAAAGTAAATTGAAGACTGGTCAGCATGCATATTTAGTTTTTCATCCATCAGATAAAGCTGAAAAGGTTGAGCAGAAATCTGCTACTCTTGCTCATGATTGGACTAATACATTTATGCATCCAGATGGATTTGCTTGGAATGCAGATTCAGAAGTTAAGAAGAATCATACTCCAATCTCAATTGCTTTAACTGTTCAACATGCTGATGATGAAAGTTTTTTAACAGAGTCTGATACTTCTTCAAGTATATCTTTGGTACAAGAAGAATTACCTAAAGTTTCTACAAGCTCAAAGGTAGAAGAGCTTGAATGTCTTAAGTGTAAAAGATTGTGTTAGCAGATTGAAGGTTTTAAACAAAGTTGTCAATTATCAACTGAAGAGATTGTGGTCCTCAAGAAAGAGGTGGAAGATTTCAAAAGAAATATTATGAGTTGGTTCATATTCATGAGGATGTTTTGAAGGAAAAGGATCAATTGACTGAAGAGTGTGAGAAAGCCAAAGCTGAAGCGTTAGACGCAGCTCAAGATTTTGAGAACTTGTTTGAGAAGAATTATCCTGTTCAGCAAAAATATGAAGAGGCTACTGCTCTTATTGCAAAAACTGCTCTTACAGTTGAGAAACTTCAAAATAAGATTTCTATGCTTCAAGATGAGAATGTTTTGTACCGGGACAAGAATGAAGTATTGACTAAAGATGTTGAGATCTATAAACAAAAGAGAGAAAGTGTTCTTCAAGAACTGTTTGCGGAGTGTGAGATCAGAAATTTACAGACGTATGAATATGATGATCTCAATGCAAAGTTCATCAAGTCACAACAAGAGGTGTTTGAAGGTCAACAGAAAATTAATGACTTGAAATTGGAGATTTTGGAGTTGAAAAGGCAAGTGAAGAACTGCAATTTGTCACCGACATTGCTTAACTTTTTATACAAGCAGGATCAGAGTTCAGAAAGTTCTAAGCAGGATGATGTTCACTCGGTACCTCAACCAGTGGATTTAATTGAAGTTACTGCTGCTCAGATTGATCCAAAAGCTGAAATATATGATTATTCCAAATTTTCCACTCCACCCAAGAAAAACAAGTCTAAGTCTAAAAAGAAAGAGAAGTCTTTGGGTGACGCTCCCAAATTTGTGTCTAAGTCTGTATTGCTGGAAAATGAGAAAGTATTTGATAAGGTTGCTTCATGTTCTTCATCTGCACCCGACGAAGAAAAAGTTTTGATTGAAAAGAACAAGCTGAAGGATATCAAAGCCAAATTTACTAGTGAAGCTAAGTCAAGAGAAGCTTCAGGTTCTTCTCCAAATTCTTCAAAGACTTAAGGATGTAAACACATAGGTTTAGGTTACAAAGTGTTGGAGGAACCGGTTCAAGCAAAGAAATCAGTGAAAGTTGAAAAGGTTCCTAAAGCAAATGTTACAACGAAATCACCATCTCAGAAGGCATTTTCTTATTATTCTGGAAGATCTTCATCTTCAAGGAGTCCATCTCCTAGGTATGATTCTTCTAATGGTTTCTTTGATAACTTTCATTCTGAACATTCATCTGATTCTCAAAAATCCAAACATTTTTCAAACAATTTTAGAGAAAGACTTTGTTATGTATGTCGTCAACCAGGACATCTAGCTGCTGATTGTCCGACGACTGCATATATCCACAAAACTGCAAAATATGTGGATAACAAAGGTCAAATTTTTGATGAACCATGGTCCCCAAAGCTTCAGTCAACTCGTAAATCGTCTTGGTCTAAATCAACTACTTCGGTTGAATCTGATTCAGGTTCCGATCAAAAATTAAAACTTTTACAAATTTGAAACCAAAAGTTGTTTCCAAGGCCAAAAAGGACTTTGTGGAAGACACCGGGCGACCCGACGCTGTTGATTCGGGTCGATCCCAAAGCAACTAATGTTTTATTTGTTGTCCAGCAGGTGTTTCAGGAAGACCTTTCGGTAATTGAAACTATTGCTGATTGTGAAATATCTGTTGTAATTAAATTGTATTTCAAAATCATATTTTTTTTCAAAAAGGCTAAACTGCTAGTATTCGTGTTGGTTGATCAATTTTTCTTGTTTTTCACTTCATCTCATTCTGAGGGGGAGTTTGTTTTTGCAAAAATACAAAAATAGTGTTTTGTTTTTCAGATCGTAAAAATGAAAATCTATAAATAGAGTTGTCATTTTTAGGGGGAGAAATTTGAAAAAGACAAAAAAATTGAAAAATGCAAAAAGCCAAAAACATTGAAAAATGAGAAATTGTATCCGACATGATTGGGAAATGATGGTACATTGGCTGACAGTGTCTGACTCATGGATAAAGTAAATGAAAAGGCCATAAGACCATTTGATCGATGTGTAAGGTAGGCACGGCAAATCAGAAAGTATACAAATGTGATATATACTAAATCTAATGCTTGATCTAGTGGACAACATCTTGATGCATATTTCATGATATATCAAGAAAAAGATATGTGAAAAATAAAATGAGAAGTCACTGTGTATACATGTGTTCATTTTGCAAAGATTTAAACTTGTTTGATTTTCTTTATTTTGTCAAACGATCGGACTTTCTCTGCGTGTCGAAAGACCGACCTGATCGTTGTTCGTTTGACGTTCTGCTTTATTTTATTTGGTGTTTCGTATAACTCATTGGACTTTCTCTGCGTGTACGGGAGTACCGACCTAATTGTTGTTGAGTTATACAACTTCAACTTGTTTTATTTTCTTATTTTGTTAAATCTGAGGCCTTATCTGCGTATCGAAAGATCGACCTTAAGGTAGACGATTTAACGTTCTTATTTCTTTTTGCATGGAACACAGTTGACTATATCATGATAATAATTATTGTGTGATTAAAATCACAAATGAGATCACAAAATGTGATAAGCAAAAGCATATCTGAGTATGTCTGATAGTGTGGGGTACGCTGGTCAATGCAAATTTAATCAATACCTTAATATATCCAGATGTTATGAGTATGATTGTGCCAAAGTTTAAAGTTGGACAAATTATATCTGCAATCGGCATGGCTTATGTGCTTCTATAAGTGAAATTGAAGTGTAGTTCAGCATGTTATGACCAATAAGATCCCAAGTTGTGATCTTTCTCACAAAAGACAAAAATAGTGTCTAATTCGGTACTGTTTTACTTTTCTTATCAGAAAATGTCAAAAAGATTTTAGGTGTGCTTTAATATAAAGTTTCTAAAAGCCAAAAAGATTTTGTTTCTTATTTGTTTTCGATTGATCAACACGAAATACAAACTCAAATTTTCAAAATCAAACTATCTTGGAGTCTCGAAGAGACATTTTGCACCAAGATTATTTATGTTGGCAGGTTTCTAAGTGGGAAGAGAGTTTCACAACTTCAAAGTCTTCTGAATTTTGTTGATAAAGAGATTACACACGATGGAATATCAAGTATTCAATATTGAACTCATCGTCAAGATCGAGGAAGAGTTTGATTGAAGATACATGATACAAGTTTGAATGGAGAAGATGATACTGCACATGCCGAGGGGGAGTTTGTTAATACATGGTCCTTGATCGTCATGTGAAGTATCGAATACAAGAAGGATACACACAAGATTGCTGAGGTCTGAACTCAGGCCGAACCTGGAGTTCGGACATGGCCGAACGTGTGGCCGAACCTCAGGTTCGGCCGGTCGTATTTCGACTCTATAAATACGTGTTTCATGTGCTGTATTCAGAGAACAACAGTCTGAGTTTCCGTGTTATACATTTACTCTGTGTACTTTGTGGTCTCTGTGGTTAATACAAAGTTCATTTGTATTTACTCTTTGTGTTGCATCTCGTATTATATTGATTTCATTACGACTAAGTAGAAGATCCGCACGCTCACGCACTTTCAAGTCTTATTGGTTGATTCTGGTTTGTTCGTAGTGTATTTTTTGATGCATAATTCTAGTTTGTCATGTGAAGTATCAAATACAAGACAAAAGATGCATTGTGCTGTTGTCCGAACTGAAGATGAACTGCCAGTTCGGATGCACACGAACTTGTTCGAACTGGCAGTTCGGATGATCGTATGTTTGCACTCTAATGCTCAACTATAAATAACTTGGCCTTGTATAGAATGAGAACTTCTTGGTCATATTCTACACCTTTTGTGTGTGTTTCTATGTGGGTTTTCTCTCAAGCTTATCAATTCAAATTTTCATTTGTATTTACATTTTGATCTCGTTACATCTCATAATAACTAGATTAGCAAATGATCCAACGCGCACGTAATTTCAATTGGTATCAGAGCTTTCTGGCTCCATTTTCTAATCAAGTTGTAGTGATTTTTTGAGTTTTCTAGAGAAAGAAAGTGGGTTTTTGTGAAATATCATCAAGTCTCCTCAAATTCGGGTGATTTTTGTGTTAAATTTGATTTCAAAACGTTCCTATTGTATTTTCGTTGTCTACTGCTGAAAATCTCATTCAAAAACACCCAAAATCGCAAATTTGAGAGAAAATACGGTTTTGTTCGTCTGATTTTGCGTCATGATTTTTCAGTTTGGCTCAAGAACTTCCAGTTCGGGTAAATAGCCGCTCCGAACTCACAGTTCGGATCTAGTTCGGATAAATAACTCCCCCGAACTCACAGTTCGGATCTAGTTCGGATACATTCTCAGTTCGGATTCAATTCGTGTACTCGAAGTCATAGTTCGGATTCAGTTTGGATCCGGTTCAGTTCACTTCGTGAAGATTCAGTTCAGACCAGTTTGGAATTTTTGTGTTGTTTCACTAAAACTGACGTAACTTGAGAACCGTTAAGAGTTACGGGAGCTAATACCAGCCAAAATGACCGTCTTGGAGAGATCTATAGTCTTACTACCTGACGGCTTGTAACCCCCATTTCGACCCCCAAAATCCACTTCTAAGACCTTCGTTTTTTAGTTTGAAGTTTTTGGAGTGTTAGTTTTCGATTTTGGTAAAGAGTGATTAAAGCACATTGAGCTGATTTTTCATAAATTGTTCGAAATGAATACATCGAATGTTATTCCTATGTAAGGAATATTGCGCTTGGAAGATTTCCGGCTGAATGCCAATTTTGTCTAGTTCTGGCTGAAGTTGAAGTTGAAGCGGAATTCTCACTTCAAGCGGAACTGGCTATCCAAGCGAAAAGAAGCAGTTTTGTCCTTTAGCGAATATTCCGGGTGAACTCGTTTATCCACCAGATAAAGAGTTCAACCGGACTTTTCCTGAGATGTCTTTTCAGCAAGTCCAATCCTGCAAAAGCTTCTCTTATGCTTCTATATCTGATTCAAGCCGCTCTCCTAAAGTAGTATGTTACTGCAAACACGCAAGATATTCCAATTGCCGATGTTTATTCTTTTGGTAGATTGTATTTGACTTTTTAGTTTACGGTCTAGATTAGAGCGTATGAGATCAATGGTTGTCATTGATCTCATCAGCACTATATATAGCTTAGTTAGCTCTTAGTTTACATATCAACTGTTCTTGAACAACTTGTAATAGTGTAGCTCTGAGTTAATGCAAATAGTGCCTAGTATTTGATACTTTGTTGTTACTATCTTTCTGCAAATCAAGCATTTACATTATACACAAGAACTAAATATCGCTTAAGTAAAGTGAAATATAACTTTAATTCCGCAGGGTTATAATTGCAAGTAAAGGGCTTTGTTTTAGTTCAACTCTAACTAATAATGATCCTACAAGTGGTATCAGAGCCATTGGCTCTCACTTTGAAGACTTTCAGTGCTTCAAAGTTCATACTTTACTTGCTTACTTTACAAGCTTTGCTATTTCATCTTTCAAAAGGTTTTCAAAATGAGTGACTTCAGTTTAAGCTGCCCAAATGGTTCTTCCAACAAACCACCAATGTTCACTCCTGATGACTTTGGTACCTGGAAACTCAGGATGGAAGGTTTTGTTAGGATTTTGGACCGTCGTATTTGGAAATCTTTCACCGAAGGACCCTACTCACCCATGGTTTCGTCTGCTGATGATGCAGAAGTCAAAATACCTAAGCCACTAGATAAATATGTTGAATCTGACTACACTGCTCTCGAATTTGACCATAAGGCATATTGGACTCTACAGGCTGCACTTCCTAATTCCATTTTAAGTGGGTTTAAAGGATATAAAACTACATTTGACCTGTGGAATGCCTTAAATGAAATGTATGAAGGAACTAGTGAAGTTAAAGAAAACAAGAAAGATGTCTTAAAACAGAAGTATGAAAATTTACTTTCAAATCTGGTGAAACAATGACAAACCAGTACTTAAGATTTGTTTCTTTGCTTGATGAACTCCAAAAGGTAGATGTAAAACTAGACCAGGTAGATGTAAACAGAAAGTTCCTACGTTCTCTGCCTTCTGTGTCGACAGTTTACACAGTGAGCATCAGGGAATGCAAAAACTTGAAAAAGATGAGACTCAGTGAACTTCATGGCATACTCAGTGCCTATGAAATGGAACTAGATCTTAAACAAAACTCATCTTCTGAGTCAACTCAGTTGTTTTCATCTACACTGGTAACTACTGATTTTAACAGTCAAAGGTCTTCAAACTCATCATCATATCTGATGTGCTCGGAACGACTCTAAAAATACTATCAAAACCTAGACCTAAACCTAGACCTAGACACACCTAATTTTACTGAAAATACCTAAACTAAACCGAACCCTAAGGCAAGTGTACCTATCGGATAGTAGAATAGCTAAGGCAAGACCGGGAATATCGAACCCTAGAGACACTCTATAGACAAAATTAACCTAGGACCTAAGAAATGGAAATACTGAGTAATTTGGGTTTTGATTTGAGATTTAATTAACTAAAATTACCTAACAACTCAACCAACAAACGAAAGCAGGAAACCTAGAGACAACCTTCAGGAACAAGAAGAGCCACCACCTAGACTCGGAATCCTAATCACTAATGACAACTTCACTCGGTTATGACTAATCTGATGGTGGCTAGTTCACCTTTTAAGTCCTTCCTAGCTACACTTCTAACGCTCGAACATGAGTTCACCTTTTATGTCCTTCCTACCTCAATTAGACCTAACCACCTCCGAACCTAATCTCGGGCACCTCAGACCTAACAGGAGCTACCAATAACTACCACGAATGACACGGAATACCAAGCTACACAAAACCCTAGGACATTTCCTTTTGAGATAATGCAACCCTAGAACTTTAACCAACCCAACTACCCGTTAAACCTGTACCTTTTAAGTCTCCAGTTTAGCAGCACATTACAATCAAGCTATCAATCAATTATCAATGCAATAGTCAAGGAAACCCTAACTACACTCTAGCAATTAACCCTAAAGTCAACTACTTTAGCTAATTTACCTAAACCGAAAGACATTCGCGGGTAAATTAAGCATCAACAATCAACTAATAATCTGCTCATAACACACATATGCATCAAACATGATAATCATTGGAATTTAATAAAAGTGCAACATCAATCAATAAGTCAAAACCGAATAGAAATCGTCAAAAGATCATAGTCATCCTAAGAGTCTAGGTGGCATGACAAGTTTAGCCAATAATCATGTCTAGTACAGAATTCACAATAAAGATTAAAACTTTAAACCCTAACATGATCAAATCTAAGAAACAAAGAAGAATAAATGAACCGGTTAATGATTTAAGATGAAGAATCGATTCACCGTTGAATTCCCCTTGATTCTC
>JBCNJP010000010.1:66557897-66654789 GCA_039602395.1 Deinandra increscens subsp. villosa | reverse complement strand
CCGAGGATAACGTATCAGTGTAGAGGCTAGATTATGAGGCTTGTAATATTAAATATGTTGGGCTGGGCTATGAGGGTTTATTTAGATTAGTAGACTAGTTTGGTTGGGTTTACTATTGGGCTTGTGGTTTACCATTGGGTTTACAATTAGGGTTTAAGGTCCATTAGGGATCCTAGATAAACCCCATGAGTTTACTATTCAAAGGGGCTGATTACGATTGAGAGAGGATGAGCCAGAGGTGTTTACGATCAAGTGATTACGATCGTAAACCCGATTGTAGTGAGTTTACGATTTCTGTTTTGTACTCAGCAAGTTCATCTTGTGTGCAAGTTCAAGTTTTTAATGTTTAATCATTGTATTCTTCGTGTTTCTTCTCTTCTCTATCTTGAATCAATCATAAACGAGGACTCCTCACTCGTTTGTGATTAAAATATCGTGATTGATTGTTGTTTCAGGACCTACAATTGGTATCAGAGCTAAGAATCAGTGATTCGAGGCTCACACGATATTGATTCAAGTTGTTTTCTGGGTTATAGTTCGAGTTTTTGAAGATTCAAAGGGTTTTTGGAGTTTACGACATCTGCTGCTGCTGTTCTTCGAGTTCATGGTTGATCTGCTGGTGTTCTTCTGTGTTTACGACAGCATTTCTTGAAGATATTCATCGGAATCGTGTTTACGACCTGGAGGTTTGAGTTTACGATTGTACTTGGTCGTAATCAAGGGTTTACGACATTTTCTTACCGGAAACGTGAATCGTAATCAGTGTTTACGATTTATTTCGATCGGATTCGGTGTTTACGATCCAGTTCAATCGGAATCGAGAGTTTACGATCAGGTGTTTACGACCTGGTGGTGTTTACGATCGGGAACAGTGATTACGATCGAAAACTCTTATTTTGCGGCAAAAAGTCAGTTTTTCACACTTTCACGGAAACGGACGTAACTTTTGACTCGTTTGGAGTTAGAGGCTCAAACTTGAACACGACGTTCGTGACACCGAGCCCCAGAATTACCCTGGACTAACGTCCAGGGGAGCTCGTTTGGACCCCCAAATTCCACTCCGAAGGCCTCCGTTTTTCAGTTTTAAGTTTCTGACACTATTCTTTGAATAGTGATTTTGCCGATTTTGCCGTTTTTGCTGATTTTTCAAAATTTTTAGAAGCTGCATAATGAGTTCAGTGGTTGAAGAAAAGAATATAGTTGAGGACAAAGATGATTTCACAGATGAAGTTGACAAAACTGAGATATGCCCCAATCCCACTTGTGCTCGTATAATTCCTGGACTTAGGCAAATTTGTAAAAATTATCAGATAGATTTTATTTGAGATAAAATGCGAGAGGAGTTCATTCAAGGGTAGATGACAAAAGAATGAGGAGAAGGTAAAAGCTCAGAAACGAGACATTGAGAAATATCAGAAGCTAGCAACGGAGAAGACTATCTTATATGATCGGGCTAGGATTGAGATATCTGAGCTTACACAGAAATTAACTGAACTGCAACAAAAATATGATGAGCTACAGGTCAAGTATGATTGCAATCAGGAAAGAAATAAGCGAATGCTCTAACGTCCAGGGGAGCTCGTTTGGCACTCCCCAAATTCCACTCCGAAGGCCTCCGTTTTTTCGGTTTTAAGTCTTCTGACACTATCTCTTTGAATAGCTGATTTTGCCGATTTTGCCGTTTTTGCTGATTTTTCAAAATTTTCAGAAACTACGTAATGAGTTCAGTGGTTGAAGAAAAGAATATAGTTGAGGACAAAGATGATTTCACAGATGAAGTTGACAAAACTGAGATATGCCCCAATCCCACTTGTGCTCGTATAATTCCTGGACTTAGGCAAATTTGTAAAAATTATCAGATAGAATTATTTGAGATAAAATGCGAGAGGAGTTCATTCAAGGGTAGATGGCAAAAGAATGAGGAGAAGGTAAAAGCTCAGAAACGAGACATTGAGAAATATCAGAAGCTAGCAACGGAGAAGACTATCTTATATGATCGGGCTAGGATTGAGATATCTGAGCTTACACAGAAATTAACTGAACTGCAACAAAAATATGATGAGCTACAGGTCAAGTATGATTGCAATCAGGGAGAAAAGAAATAAGCGAGATGCCTCTAACGTCCAGGGGAGCCTCGTTTGTAGGACCCCCAACATCTCCACTCCGAAGGCCTCCGTTTTGTTCGGTTTTAAGTTTCTGACACTATTCTTTGAATAGTGCATTTTGCCGATTTTGCCGTTTTTGCTGATTTTTCAAAATTTTTAGAAACTTACGTAATGAGTTCAGTGGTTGAAGAAAAGAATATAGTTGAGGACAAAGATGATTTCACAGATGAAGTTGACAAAACTGAGATATGCCCTAATCCCACTTGTGCTCGTATAATTCCTGGACTTAGGCAAATTTGTAAAAATTATCAGATAGAATTATTTGAGATAAAATGCGAGAGGAGTTCATTCAAGGGTAGATGGCAAAAGAATGAGGAGAAGGTAAAAGCTCAGAAACGAGACATTGAGAAATATCAGAAGCTAGCAACGGAGAAGACTATCTTATATGATCGGGCTAGGATTGAGATATCTGAGCTTACACAGAAATTAACTGAACTGCAACAAAAATATGATGAGCTACAGGTCAAGTATGATTGCAATCAGGAAAGAAATAAGCGAATGCTCTGTAACGGTCCAGGGGAGACTCTGGATTTGCGACTGTAGCCCCCAAATTCCACTCTAGAAGGCTTCGTCCGTTTTTCAGTTTTAAAGTTTCTGGACACCTAGTTCTTTGCAATGAGTGATTTTGCCGATTTTGTCGTTTTTGCTGATTTTTCAAAATTTTCAGAAGCTGCACATGAATGAGTTCAGTGGTTGAAGAAAAGAATATAGTTGAGGACAAAGATGATTTCACAGATGAAGTTGACAAAACTGAGATATGCCCCAATCCCACTTGTGCTCGTATAATTCCTGGACTTAGGCAAATTTGTAAAAATTATCAGATAGAATTATTTGAGATAAAATGCGAGAGGAGTTCATTCAAGGGTAGATGGCAAAAGAATGAGGAGAAGGTAAAAGCTCAGAAACGAGACATTGAGAAATATCAGAAGCTAGCAACGGAGAAGACTATCTTATATGATCGGGCTAGGATTGAGATATCTGAGCTTACACAGAAATTAACTGAACTGCAACAAAAATATGATGAGCTACAGGTCAAGTATGATTGCAATCAGGAAAGAAATAAGCGAATGCAATGCTGATGACAGTCCAGTTGGGAAGCTCTGGATTTTAGGAAACTAGCCCCAAATTCCTCACGTCCCGAGTAAAGGCTTCTGGCGTGCGCCTCTGTTTCAGGTCTTCTATTATAGTTTCTGACACCGCTACTCGTCTTTGGACCCCCATCCAGGCCTCCGAGTTTTGCCTGAATATTTTGCCGTTTTTGCTGATTTTTCAAAATTTTCAGAAGCTACAATAAAGAATGAGTTCAGTGGTTGAAGAAAAGAATATAGTTGAGGACAAAGATGATTTCACAGATGAAGTTGACAAAACTGAGATATGCCCCAATCCCACTTGTGCTCGTATAATTCCTGGACTTAGGCAAATTTGTAAAAATTATCAGATAGAATTATTTGAGATAAAATGCGAGAGGAGTTCATTCAAGGGTAGATGGCAAAAGAATGAGGAGAAGGTAAAAGCTCAGAAACGAGACATTGAGAAATATCAGAAGCTAGCAACGGAGAAGACTATCTTATATGATCGGGCTAGGATTGAGATATCTGAGCTTACACAGAAATTAACTGAACTGCAACAAAAATATGATGAGCTACAGGTCAAGTATGATTGCAATCAGGAAAGAAATAAGCGAATGCTCTAACGTCCAGGGGAGCTCGTTTGGACCCCCAAATTCCACTCTAAAGGCCTCCGTTTTTCAGTTTTAAGTTTCTGACACTATTCTTTGAATAGTGATTTTGCCGATTTTGTCGTTTTTGCTGATTTTTCAAAATTTTCAGAAGCTGCATAATGAGTTCAGTGGTTGAAGAAAAGAATATAGTTGAGGACAAAGATGATTTCACAGATGAAGTTGACAAAACTGAGATATGCCCCAATCCCACTTGTGCTCGTATAATTCCTGGACTTAGGCAAATTTGTAAAAATTATCAGATAGATATTATTTGAGATAAAATGCGAGAGGAGTTCATTCAAGGGTAGATGGCAAAAGAATGAGGAGAAGGTAAAAGCTCAGAAACGAGACATTGAGAAATATCAGAAGCTAGCAACGGAGAAGACTATCTTATATGATCGGGCTAGGATTGAGATATCTGAGCTTACACAGAAATTAACTGAACTGCAACAAAAATATGATGAGCTACAGGTCAAGTATGATTGCAATCAGGAAAGAAATAAGCGAATGCTCTAACGTCCAGGGGAGCTCGTTTGGACCCCCAAATTCCACTCCGAAGGCCTCCGTTTTTTCAGTTTTAAGTTTCTGACACTATTCTTTGAATAGTGATTTTGCCGATTTTGCCGTTTTTGCTGATTTTTCAAAATTTTCAGAAGCTACATAATGAGTTCAGTGGTTGAAGAAAAGAATATAGTTGAGGACAAAGATGATTTCACAGATGAAGTTGACAAAACTGAGATATGCCCCAATCCCACTTGTGCTCGTATAATTCCTGGACTTAGGCAAATTTGTAAAAATTATCAGATAGAATTATTTGAGATAAAATGCGAGAGGAGTTCATTCAAGGGTAGATGGCAAAAGAATGAGGAGAAGGTAAAAGCTCAGAAACGAGACATTGAGAAATATCAGAAGCTAGCAACGGAGAAGACTATCTTATATGATCGGGCTAGGATTGAGATATCTGAGCTTACACAGAAATTAACTGAACTGCAACAAAAATATGATGAGCTACAGGTCAAGTATGATTGCAATCAGGAAAGAAATAAGCGAATGCTCTAACGTCCAGGGGAGCTCGTTTGGACCCCCAAATTCCACTCCGAAGGCCTCCGTTTTTTCGGTTTTAAGTTTCTGACACTATTCTTTGAATAGTGATTTTGCCGATTTTGCCGTTTTTGCTGATTTTTCAAAATTTTTAGAAACTACGTAATGAGTTCAGTGGTTGAAGAAAAGAATATAGTTGAGGACAAAGATGATTTCACAGATGAAGTTGACAAAACTGAGATATGCCCTAATCCCACTTGTGCTCGTATAATTCCTGGACTTAGGCAAATTTGTAAAAATTATCAGATAGAATTATTTGAGATAAAATGCGAGAGGAGTTCATTCAAGGGTAGATGGCAAAAGAATGAGGAGAAGGTAAAAGCTCAGAAACGAGACATTGAGAAATATCAGAAGCTAGCAACGGAGAAGACTATCTTATATGATCGGGCTAGGATTGAGATATCTGAGCTTACACAGAAATTAACTGAACTGCAACAAAAATATGATGAGCTACAGGTCAAGTATGATTGCAATCAGGAAAGAAATAAGCGAATGCTCTAACGTCCAGGGGAGCTCGTTTGGACCCCCAAATTCCACTCTAAAGGCCTCCGTTTTTCAGTTTTAAGTTTCTGACACTATTCTTTGAATAGTGATTTTGCCGATTTTGTCGTTTTTGCTGATTTTTCAAAATTTTCAGAAGCTACATAATGAGTTCAGTGGTTGAAGAAAAGAATATAGTTGAGGACAAAGATGATTTCACAGATGAAGTTGACAAAACTGAGATATGCCCCAATCCCACTTGTGCTCGTATAATTCCTGGACTTAGGCAAATTTGTAAAAATTATCAGATAGAATTATTTGAGATAAAATGCGAGAGGAGTTCATTCAAGGGTAGATGGCAAAAGAATGAGGAGAAGGTAAAAGCTCAGAAACGAGACATTGAGAAATATCAGAAGCTAGCAACGGAGAAGACTATCTTATATGATCGGGCTAGGATTGAGATATCTGAGCTTACACAGAAATTAACTGAACTGCAACAAAAATATGATGAGCTACAGGTCAAGTATGATTGCAATCAGGAAAGAAATAAGCGAATGCTCTAACATCCAGGGGAGCTCGTTTGGACCCCCAAATTCCACTCTAAAGGCCTCCGTTTTTCAGTTTTAAGTTTCTGACACTATTCTTTGAATAGTGATTTTGCCGATTTTGCCGTTTTTGCTGATTTTTCAAAATTTTCAGAAGCTACATAATGAGTTCAGTGGTTGAAGAAAAGAATATAGTTGAGGACAAAGATGATTTCACAGATGAAGTTGACAAAACTGAGATATGCCCCAATCCCACTTGTGCTCGTATAATTCCTGGACTTAGGCAAATTTGTAAAAATTATCAGATAGAATTATTTGAGATAAAATGCGAGAGGAGTTCATTCAAGGGTAGATGGCAAAAGAATGAGGAGAAGGTAACTAATCTCTCACTCTGTGCAGGAACGATCAAGGAGGATTATCACTAACGTTTTTATTACTAATTTGTTTGTTGATAAGTGATTGTTCCAGGCACAGTTTAGGAGACATATCTTCATGTCATGTCAAGTAATCTATAAATGGAAGGTATGTCTCATTGAGAGTTAAAAGGTCATAATCAGCATGAAAGGTATTGTTCTTAACTTGGTTGTTTGAATGATGAGGCAACAAAGGGTCTTTTGAGTCAAACCTATTTCATTAAAGTTTCAATTAAGCTGTTGATTGATTATGTGTTTGACTTCAAATGCAATGAAGTGTGCATGTCATGAAACCCAATTTTCTCAAAATTTTCAAATCAATACTTTGAAAGTTAGCTTGGCCAGATGTCTGCAAAATTTTGTGTTTTGTTCTTTTAAGTGTGTTTGTGTGTTTTATTTAAAAAAAAACTGAAAAATGATGTTCACAAGATTGTGACATTAAAAATCAAAAAGCAAGGGGAAGAAATGTAAAGATGAAGAAAAAGTTGACCCCTCAAAAATAGTGTGCTTTTCAATTTTTAATTGTTTGTCTCTTGTTTTTGAGAAGTTTAGGGGAAATAAATGAATGTCCGGGTTGGAGATGGCTGACACGCGTAAGGCGGAAGTGAAAGGCAAGCTCCACGGTGATATGCTCGGTAGGCTCAACCTAAACTTATGACCTCCGATGAAAGTGTAGTGAACTTAAAAGATATATATGTTTAGTTTCCCATCCCAGGTTGCATGGTTTAAAAGACTGAGTCCTGACAAAAATGGGTTTAGAGTGGTAATTACCTAGTATTCACTCTCTCACACGCCATGTCTCTGCTGTCATGACTACACCACATAATAAAAAGAAAAGAAAAAGAAATGAAAAAGAAATGAAAAAAAATGAAAAAGAAAAGAGAATAAATAATCAATCAGTTGGTCTTCTTTGCGTGCTTAGCGGCCGACCTGATCACCAACTGATGGTTAATAAAATAAGTGGTAGTCATAACGGTGTTGCATGGTTCCTTAAGCTGGGGGTTTGTGAATCCTCAATAAACTCTGAGGTTGGGTAGGTTTTGTTATGTACGCTTGGGTGTGGGGACAATTAAACATGATGGTAATATTGTACTATATTAAACATGACGTATTCGGTTGGGATTAAACGGGTTTGAGTTTAAAGCGGACAAACATACCGGCAATCACCTGGACTAGTTGAGTAACTGAAGCTGAAAAGGGTTCCTCAGTCAGATTCATACGGTTTGATCCCTTGTAAACTTTCTCATGTTTGGTTTGGTAAGTATTTGTTTGATTTATATCTTTCGTGTGTGAGTCGTTAAGTTCTTTTTGGTGTGTTTTCGTCTTGGACAGGTCGATTTGAGAAGTCAAAATGTGTTTTTCATGGGTTTTAATGCATGACAATATGCCCCCGACAGATCTTGCCAAATTTTTAGGGGAAGGAGGGAAGATAGTATTATCCGAAAAGACTTCCATAATACATAGTATCCGAAGGGAACTCGAGGATGATATGTATTATCTCAGGGGAAGTCCTTAGCTGAGGGGAAGTTATCAGCTAAAGGGAAGTCTTTAGAGGTCTTGGGTTCAGGGGAAGTTTTATAGAAAACCCGTAATCTATATTAGGGTTTTTGGTTAAAATTATGTTAATTTGAATCAACTGAACAGATGATAATTACCTTCTAACCCAAAGACCAGTCATCAAATGTCTGGTGGAGTATATTTTTTCAAATGTGTGTCAGACAGGTTGATGATAGAAAGATGTTGCTGCTGCTCAAAGTTAAAGAACCAGCCGGACAAGACTTCCATCTGAAAAGCAACTGTTCAGGGGAAGTTGTTGGTGTCTTTACAAGTTTCCAAAAGCTTCAAAAGAGCTTCAAAGAAGATGCTCACGTGTTTAGGGGAAGCTGAAGATTTTAAAGTCAATTGATGAAGAAAATGATGCAGAGAGCAGTTAGAGATCATGAAGATCCAAGATCAACAATCAAGTTCTTCATAGTTAGAGGTTTTCAAAATTTTACCTCTAATTGTTTTGGAGATTCAAGACAGTTACCGAAGATTCAGCAAGAACCAGTTCTTTCAAAAGAAGCAAGTCATTGAGAATCCTCCATCTCATTAACTTGTTCATTTCAAGAAGTTCGAGCTGATGCTGATCAAGAGGAAGTCCCAAGTGCCCGTCATGAAACCCAATGAAGATTTCTGCGGAAAGAATCTTCATCAACGTCTTTGCCAGCCAGTCAAGAAGAAGATTTTAAAAGATCGAAGACATTTAATATCACAAGCCTAGGGGAAGATTGTAGAGGCTAGATTATGAGGCTTGTAATATTAAATATGTTGGGCTGGGCTTAGAGGGTTTATTTAGATTAGTAGACTAGTTTGGTTGGGTTTACTATTGGGCTTGGGGTTTACCATTGGGTTTACAATTAAGGTTTAAGGTCCATTAGGGATCCTATATAAACCCCATGAGTTTACTATTCAAAGGGGCTGATTACGATTGAGAGAGGAGGAGCCAGAGGTGTTTACGATCAAGTGATAACGATCGTAAACCCGAGTGTAGTGAGTTTACGATTTCTGTTTTGTACTCGACAAGTTCATCTTGTGTGCAAGTTCAAGTTTTTAATGTTTAATCATCGTATTCTTCGTGTTTCTTCTCTTCTCTATCTTGAATCAATCATAAACGAGGATTCCGCACTCGTTTGTGATTAAAATATCATGATTGGTTGTTGTTTCAGGACCTACAATCAGGAGATCTCAATGAGCCTCCGAACTTTACAGCTGCATTATCAGATCCGGAATCTGACAAATGGCTTGAAGCTGCGAACGTGGAAATGAAATCCATGCAAGATAACCACGTTTGGACCCTGGTTGATCTTCCTACTAACACAAGAACCGTTGGGAGTAAATGGCTCTTCAAGAAGAAGACCGACATGGATGGAAATGTACACACCTATAAAGCTCGTCTCGTGGCGAAAGGTTATACTCAATCTATTTGGCGTTGACTATGATGAGACCTTTTCACCAGTAGCAGACATTAGAGCTATTAGGATTCTCTTAGCCATAGCAGCGTACTATAACTTTGAGATATGGCAAATGGATGTTAAGACTGCCTTCTTAAATGGTTACTTGGATGAAGAAGTCTATATGGATCAACCTGAAGGGTTCATTGATCCAAAACATCCCAGCCAAGTATGCAAGCTTCAAAGGTCCATTTATGGACTAAAGCAAGCATCGAGGAGTTGGAATAAACGGTTTGATGAAGAAATCAAAAAGTTTGGTTTCGTTCAGAATCCCGATGAGCCATGTGTATATCGCAAAGCTAGTGGGAGTAATGTTACTTTCCTTGTCTTATATGTAGATGACATATTGATAATAGGAAAACACATTCCAATGTTGCAAGATGTAAAATCCCATCTTGGAAAGTGTTTTGCCATGAAAGACTTGGGAGAAGCAGCATTCATTCTTGGAATCAAGATCTATAGAGATAGAACTAAGCGGTTGATTGGACTAAGTCAAAGTGCTTATATTGATAAGATCTTGAAGCGATTCAAGATGGAGAATTCCAAGCGTGGTATAGTACCTATGCAGGAAGTACTTGGTCTATCAGTCAAACAAGGTGCTTCTACACCTGATGAGGTGAAGCGTATGCAGAGAGTCCCTTATGCTTCGGCTGTAGGCTTTATAATGTATGCGGTGAGATGCACTAGACCTGATATAGCGTTTGCACAGAATATCGTTAACCGATTTCAACAGAATCCAGGTGAAAGTCACTAGACTGCTGTTAAGACCATTCTCAAGTACCTACGGGCTACTAGAGATTTGTTTTTGGTATATGGGGGAAATCCAGATCAAGAGATCAAAGTGACCGGATACTGTGATGCTGGATTTCAGACTGATAGAGGTGACACGAAGTCTCAGTCTGGTTATGTCTTCGTTCTGAATGGAGGCGCTGTGGATTGGAAAAGCAAGAAACAAACCACAGTTGCTATGTCTGCAACAGAGTCTGAGTACATTGCTGCTTCGGAAGCTGCAATGGAGGCTGTTTGGATAAGGAAGTTTATTAGTGGGCTTGACATTGTCCCCACAAGTAACTTACCTATTGATATGTACTGTGATAATACTGGTGCATTAATCATTGCCAAAGAACCTGGAGTTCAGAAGGGCGCCAGACACTATGCCAGGAGATATCACTATGTTCGTGAGCAGATCGAACTAGGTGAAATCAAATTACTCAAAGTTGACACAGATATTAACTTAGCTGATCCTTTCACAAAATCTTTGTCGAGGCCGAAGCTTGAAAGGCATGCCGAGGGCATGGGACTTAAATTAGCTAGTTAAATTATGTATGTCTGATGTTCGGTATTTGGATAAGGGATGTTAAACAATTTCTATTATATAATGAAATAAAGTACTTGATATGTTTGATTTCATTTAATAGTAAATTGTGTCCTATATTTGCATGTTTAATTCTTGATTACTTGTCAAGTATTCTAAATTGTCCATTGTCGATTAACTATATGGGAATATAGTTAAACTAAGACAAAATCTGAGTAATTGGTTAGGATGGTCCCACCAAACTCACATGGTATTCATTGGATGCATACTGGACTGACCCACTAACGAATTGACACTTTATGGATCGGCGTCATTGAGTGAAATTCGTAAATGGTTGCTTTACTTATCCTTAGACTTGAGATACAAGCAGGTCATGCATGTATGGATTGCACCTACTTGATATAGGTCTAACTATCCTGAATAAGGTAGTACAAAAGGGCTATTTTCAGTATGTGTAGTGAAGTATGTGACTTGACACGTGTAGTCAAGAGGATTTGTTCCTTCAGCTTTGTGCTGAAGAAGATACCACTGGGCCCCTCATTGGACTAATTAAGATGTTTGCATGGCCATGCCCAAATGAAATCTAGAGATGTCTCGATTTGCAATTTGGTAATCTTAAGTTAGTTGTGAGAATGAGAAACAGGATCGTTAAAGTATGAAAAGACTTGATCCATATTCATAATTAACAACGGTATCGGTAACAAAGGGATAGTAAATGACTATACCATTTAAATACACTTTGAGAAACTGTACTTAAATATTTCTGGGAGCATTGGCGTGTTGCTAGACGCTAACCAATGCTATTACCTTTACTATTGCAAGCTCAAGTGGGAGTTGTAGGGATATGATCATGCAATAGTAAGCGTATGTCCGGAAATTATTTAAGCCTACGGGGTCACACGTCTCGACACCAAATGTATTAATATTAATTAATAGTTAATTAATATTTATCACGAACATTTAACGAGGTTTCGTTAAAAACTAACAGTTAATTGTTAACAGAGGGGTGTTAGTTGTAATTAGAGAGAATTGTAATTGGATTACAATTGAGAAAAGGATTGGGATAGGCCTTAGGCCGAATTCGTTTATGGTCCCTATCCCAAACCCTAACTTGTTTATCAAGTCTTTAAAACCTATAAATAGACCCTCTGGGTTTAAGGTTTAGTTGCTGCTTTTATCTGATAAAAGGCAAACCCTAATATCTCTCTATTCTCTCTCTCGAATTCGGCAACAAGAAAAACCCAAGGGGTTTCGGTTTCTTGTGTGGTTCGACCAAGGCAATCTCGAGTGGAGATGTTCGTGATCAAGTGCTAGCACATAACATCGGTGTGTCGTGTGTGCGATCGTAGAGGGATTTGCATTAAATCCTCCAAGAGATCAAGTCAATCCGAGCTCATAAGGTAAACATGTTCTATCCGGTTAGTTAGGTTAAATCATAGGATCAATCCGCTGCGTACTCGTGTGATAACTTGTTATATAAACCAACAAAAAGCAGATGCATAATTAACAACAAGGTGACCTGACCTGAAGCATGCATGTTGATCGGAAATACGAATTCCGGTGACCTGAACGTGGTCTGAAGCTTTGATCTGTGGTTAGAGAGTTTTTCGCTTGAGGAGAGGTTTCCGGTTGAAAGTTGTTCTTCCCGAACGAGTTTTCGGTTGAACTGAATACTTCCGTTTGGAGAGTGGACTTCCGGTTAAATCATCAGAGTTCCGCTTGAAGTGAGTTGAGCCGGAACCCTTTTATTTACCGGTTGAAGTTTCCGCTCAAAGTTGGGACGGAACAAGTGAGGGTTTTCCGGTTGAAATCAAACTTCCAGTTGAACTTCGAAATTTCCGGTTGAACGTGAGATTTCCGGTTGAATGTTGTTCTCCGGTTCAAACCATTTTTCCAGTTGATGGTTTTCCGGTTGGAGATCAAACGAAGCATGCTTTTCGTTTGAGCCAGAAGTTCCGCTTGATTTTTGAGATGAAACGGAAATTGTTATTCCAATTAATGTCTGACTTTCGATTGAGTAAAGACTTTAGGAGAGCTTCCGGTTGAAGCTTTATGGTTCAAAAGGTTTTGATGAGAGAGATGGTCGATAGGGTTTATTAGGAACCCGTTTCTGACACACGAAAAAGGTTTCTGCTGCCTGTTCTTTTCTTTCGTAACCCTCAAAAAGGTGAATTACGTGACTTTGTCCGTTTGACAAAGAGAATAGACTTGCTAGTAAGCATGCAGTACTCCTTTTTGTTCTCA
This sequence comes from Deinandra increscens subsp. villosa, assembly GCA_039602395.1. Lineage (NCBI taxonomy): Eukaryota > Viridiplantae > Streptophyta > Magnoliopsida > Asterales > Asteraceae > Deinandra > Deinandra increscens. Next base: position 66,641,813 of record JBCNJP010000010.1, on the reverse strand, counting down.
TCCGTAGTTGTTATCATCAAGGACTTCGATTCACACAAGAGCCCACATGAAGACCTAGAAAACCCTTCAACATCGAACCAGGGATACAATCGTTGACCCTGTAGACTGGAAAACCCCGATTCGAATTAGTCACTATCGATATTTTCTTTCTCTTCGTCGACGCATAACCATCTTCATGTGGCCGGCGTCGATTCTAGAATCATCGAATCTCCATGACCGAGTTCCACTTTCTTTGACCTGCAACACTATCTTTCGATCGAGAACGGAAAAAACTTAATGTGAAATATGAGCTGCAATATCGTTTACTTCATTTCCGAGTTCTTTCACACGAACATCTTCAAGAACAACCTGTAAACACTCTAAATATTTTGTATAGCTCTCATGATTTTAGAGAGAGAAAGTAGTGTCATGGAATCTTGAAGAAAATATAGATGCATGTGGAGAAAGAAAGTGCAGGAAAAGTGAATAAAGTAAAAGAAAAAGAATTGTGGGACTCAAGAAAAATAAAGTCAAATACTTTAAAGTAAGTTGAGTTAGACACACAATCGGATAAAGTAGGATGGGAAAGGAATAACCACTTTCTCCAATGAAATCTTGAGATTCACAATTTAAAAGAAATATCATGAATTTTGAATAAAAAAATATATACGTGGGATGTGCAGAAAGTTCATGTTTTGAGTTAGGTTTAAACATAACTTGGACAAGTTTATAAACCTGTTTGTGTTTACTGGACTAAAACACAAATACTCTAAGAAGATTTCTCTTGACAACTCAAAATAGATATATGAACAAATAGGTTTTGACTATTCTATGGAATAAAAATTCAAAAGCCTTTTTCATAAACAATGAAAGATATGGAGGGGAGTTCAAGAATCTTTCAAAAAAGTTTAACATCTCCATTTGTTTATAAAAATAACGAGCAATAGAACACAAAGTTGTGATATCAACCGTGAGGTTGCATTATCTCGACCATGGCTCTGATACCAATTGAAAAGCCGAGGTGGTGACCAAATACCTTGGTTGCGGAAGCGGATCGAGTCTATGTGTAACTCGTTTTTGTAGAAACAAATGAACACCCGGATATGAACACGATGGTATATGAGATGTGATGATGATGATGAACAAAGCTAGTATAAACATGATAGATGAAGAACAAGATAGATAGATAAACAAGGTGGAATGATAGATAAATAAAGATAACCGAAAGATTACATTTTACCTACCCCACGCATTCCCGGGTATCATGAACTTACTAGGTGAGTTCATGAACCCTTACAAGCTTCAAAGAACCATGACTAACTCTCTCTCACTAGACATACATCATCAAGTCTTTCACAATGAAAGACTTACTATATATACTACAAGACTCACTAAGGACATAATAGTAAAATACTAACTAGTGTACTAGAGCCACTTCTTTGTTGTGTCGTGTTGTCTTGAGTTATCATGTTCTTCACCGTGTTGTAGGACGGTATATAATAAGTGGTCTTTGAATATTAATCACATCTATCCAAATCTTGTTGGCTCAGTATCTCGATTCCCAACACCAAGCATGAGATCGCTAAGAAGGAAGTTCATGGATACCCGAGATCGCCAAGACAACGTTCAAAGACACCCGAGATCGCCAAGACAATCTTCAAGGGCACTCGAGGTCGCCAAGAACATCTTCAAGGCAGTGAAATCGCCAAGGCAATCTTTAACTAGAATGATGAACACCAAGAACACCATGAAACACACACTAGTGTGTGTTCTTCCAGATCTGCCCAAACCGTTGCGTTTTAGACAACCGATGTTTCTAATGGATCCGGAACGTGTTTTCCATCAAGATTCATACTTTATTTCATCCAAAAACACTGATTTTATCATCAAAAACTCATAATCAAACTCGAAATCTTCAAGAACACCCAAAAAACGTGAAAACCCTAACAGTTTCATTTTTTCAGCTCAGATCTCACATTTCTTCACTTATTTGAACGATTGGAGCATGAAATCACATCTAAATGAACCCAACAACAAGAATTTATCATCAGATTCATCCAGAAATCATCCAACAGCTCAAAAAATGCAGAAAAATAGAATTATTCATCTCCAAAGTGGGTTTTCCAATCTGCACCTCATTCAAGCTCAAAATCAAGATTCAAGTGATCAGATTCGTCGTGAAACAAGATCTGATCGGTACCTGCTCTGATACCATTTGTCAGGACCAATTTGGAGCCTTTACTCATCCAAGTGCGGAAATCATGAATCCATGATCAAATCATGTTGTTTTCTTGTTTAAATCATTAGATATCATGTCTGAAATTCAAGAACACGTGGGTTTTCACATACAGGTGCTCTCTCTCTTCAAACAGCCGTCCAAAAAGCTTATTTTAGGTTATTTTAGTGTTGCTATTTATACTGGAGAGAGCACAGGTCGTGATTGCACTGAAATCAAGAGAATGTTATTGAAGTTAGTGAATTTTATGTCATCAGACTGACGAGATCGCTAATAAAAATAGTGAAATGCCAAGAACACTTGGTGTGGTCGCCAAGCCTTGGTGAGTTCGCTAAGAACAAAACCCAGATTGCCAGGATCTTGGTGAGGTCGCCAAGAGCAACTCCCAGATCACCAAGTCTGGGTGAGGTCGCCAAGAGCAACTCCCAGATCGCCAGGATCTTGGTGAGGTCGCCAAGAGAAACTCCCAGATCACCAAGTCTTGGTGAGGTCGCCAAGAGCAACTTCCAGATCGCCAGGATCTTGGTGAGGTCACCAAGAAGGAAATCCAGATCACCAAAGCTTGGTGAGGTCGCCAAGGTTGGTGAGGTCTCCAAGGCTTAGCAGCGAGATCTCCAAGAGCAAACGAGATCTCCAAGGCTTATCAGCGAGATCTCCAAGAACAAATCCAGATCTCCAAGGCCAGTGTCCAAATCGCCAAGACTATCTGGAAATCACTAAGAACAATTCCAAAACTCCAGGAATCATTATGGGATCGCTAAGGGTTGTTATTATGAAATCACTTAGTGTTATTAGCAAAACCCAAGTGAAGGATGAAACCAACACCTAAGGTGTAATGTTTGAGTTGCCACCAACCTAAGATAGGTCTTACAAAACCAAAGAAAGCCTTGATTTCTTTCACCACAAATTGAGAAGAAGGGGGAACTCCCTTGAAGATAGCCTTGTTCCGTTCGTTTTATAAGCACCAACAACCAGTAAATAAGATAGTCTTCATCGCCTTCTTCTTCCTGGAAAGACGCTTGATCTCTCCACCCATGGACAGCATGTCCTCAACGGAAAAGAAAAACAGAGGGGGCGACTTACACCATTGACCCACCACAGTCCAAATATAGCGGAAAAACTGCAACCTGTGAACACATGCTCGACAGTCTCCTTAGGGAAACCGCAAAACGAGAAACTAGGATCCGCAACTTGCACCTTCCTTCTGATCAGCTGTGTCCCGGTTGGAAGCCTATTCAGAACAGCCCTCCAAGCCAAAAGAGTAACCTTGAGGGGGATCCATGGACATCGCTGAAACAACACATTACCCACACTAGCCGCCCCATCTTGGATTAACTTTCTGAAGCCTTTCACAGTGAACTCCATCTCATTTGTGCCCACCCATATTCAAATTCCATTAGAAAACTAAAATAGAGACTCTACCAACACATTTCTATTTTCCAAATTCGCTTTAGTCTTGTGGATCGCCTTCCACACACCCCCAATATTCGGTCCTCTAGGAACGCCAAAAAAAGGTGCCCTTGGGCCGTGAATACAATCCACCACTTTTTTCCACAATCTAAATGGGCTCCGAGAGATATCTCCAAAACCATTTAGCTAAAAAACACGAGTTAACGATCTCAAGAGGGACAAGCCCAAGCACACCATCTTTAACTGGCCGGAGAACCGTCCTACGCGCCACCCAATGAATTTTACATGAAGAACCTTCTCCTCCTCACCAAAGGAAATTGAAGCTAATTTTTTTAAGAATCTCGATAACCTTTTTAGGGGCCCTATATAGAGAAAAATAATATGAAGGAGGCTTTCCAACATCACTTTAATGAGAATCGACCTTTCGGCCATCGAGAGGTTATGGGCTTTCCTAACGGAGAGTCTTGAATGAAACAAATCCACAACCTTAATCCAATACTTAGAATAGTTCATGTTTGCAACGACCACCAAACCAAGATAATCAAAGGGGAGATCACTCACTTTACAGCCAAAAATCTCCGCCTATCTCGACACCTCGTCCCCACCAACGTTGATACCAAGGAGACCACATTTACCAAGATTAACCTGTAAACCGGAAACAAGAAAAAGCACCAAAAGATCCATCTAAGATTGAGAAAATTAGCTTCCGACCAATCCCCCATCACCATGGCGCCATCCGCGAAAAAAAGGTGGGTCAACTCCGTTCTGCCATTAGGAAGCTTAATCCCAAGGAAGAACCCAAAACCCGGGCCTTAACCAACATAAAATGAAGAGCTTCCATAACAACTAAGAAGAGAAATGGGGAGAGCGGATCTCCTTGGTGAATCTTTCTTAAGCAATCAAATTCCCGTGTAGGAGACCCGTTAACAAGGACCGACGCTCTCGAGGCCTTAAAGTCCCCCTAACCCATAATCTCCATCGAATCGGAAAATTCATCTGAGACAAGATAGAATCTAAAAAATCCCAATCCAAACAATCATAGGCTTTATTGAAGTAAATTTTAAATAAGGGAGCTTGCCTATTGGACCTTTTAAGCTAACCTAAAATTTCATTAATAATTAGCGGGCCATCCACGATATTCCGATTAGCAACAAAAGCCATTTGAGGCTCTAAGATGACAACATCCATAACCATCCTCATCCTATTAGCAAGGATTTTCGAGATCACTTTGGGAATACAACCCAACAAACTGATAGGCGAACGTCTCCCAGACTAAGAGGATCCAGCACCTTAGGGATTAAACAAATAAAGGAGGAGCAACATCCCCTCGAAGTAACCCCATCATAGAAAAAGGACTCCATAATATTAACCAAATCCTGTTGGAAAAGGTTCCAAAATTTCTTCAAGAAGCTAAATTGAAGCCATCAGGACATGAACTCTTCTCTCCTCCGCAAGCCTACATTGCTTCTTTGATTTCCTCCAAGGAAAACGGAACCAGGAGACCATCAGACTGAAGACTAGAAAGCCTTCTCACATCAGGGCATAAAAAGGGGGCCTAGGGGAAAGAACTTTGTCAAACTTCTTGCTGAAAAAAGAAAAAACCTCCAGTTTAACTTTTTGGTCCTCACTGATCTTTTACAGTGCTAATGAAGGTGTTTTGAGAAGAAAACCAATCAAACAACAATAGATGATGATTTCCAATAGCTAAAATGGGTTTCTAGTATTGAACAATCACAACATCAACCAAAAGAATGATAAGAGATGAACAAAAAGCTACAAAGATGTAATAGAATGCTCCTAGCCGTCACCAAACTTACCAAAAATGCAGAAATCTGTATTAGGGTTGAGAATGTTGCAAAAGTTACAAATGAGAGCACAAAGGCTACTATTTATACACATCAGTAGACAGTTTCGCTGGTAGTTTCGCTGGCCAGGCAAAACTGTCACTGAGACAGACTAATCTAGATACCGAGCGAAACAACAGTTTCACTCGGTAGTTTCGCTAACTACCCAAAAGACAAGATTACAATTGAAACTAATCTAAACAAGTAGACTTAACAAAACTATGAATTCCTCCCTACATTGATCTTCAATATTCCCCCTAGGGAGGGATTCAGCCTCTTGATCTTCAATCTTCAGCTCCGGCTTCACTCGGGCTTGGCTCTTTGTTCCGTTCCGATTCCCCCAAAACATTTGACTCATCAGCAGCGGGGACATCTGCCTCTGATTCCCCCAAAACAGTTGGCTCATTAGCAACGGGGACATCAGCCGGCTTCACAACTTGTTCAGATGATTCTCCAAGACCGCCCCAAGATTTGTTCATCTGGTTTGCCAAATCCCTATCTTCTTCCATTCTGTCTTCATCAGCCCTTACCTTCTGTGCTAAATCCTTGATTTCTTTGACAATCCCCCGGGCCTTGTTGGCAACTCTCATAAACAGATTTGCCTCTTTAGCTGTGTCTTCTCCTGCCCCGCATCGGATTGGATTCTCGCACAAGGTCTTCAGATCATCGTTGCTAAATGAAAAGACTTCCATTGGATCAAACAATCTAATCTCAGCATCTTCTCCAATTCTGATAACTGCCTCACCGGTTTGATTATCATAAAACCATTTCTTGAATGACTGCAGCCTTGAAAGTTGTTGATCTGGAATTTTGACCTTGTTCATTGTTTTAGCTGGTTTGAACTTCAGGTAGACTTTGGGCTTTCCAGTCGTTTCATCAATTTCAGTCCTTGACTTCTTCCTTTCACCTTTCATATACCCAAATGACACAAAGTCATCTTTCGCAGCTTGCTGCAGCATCATCTTCAAATTTATTTCCCTTGAACTTTGGTCTTCATCAATAAGGGGGAGCTCTGCCAACCTCCTCAGATCCCATCTGGGCAAGGTCTTGAAGCTATCGCGTTTATGCACATATGAGATGCTGCCCCCTCTCCTTTTAATCATGAAGGCATGAATGTCAACGTTGAATTTCCAGCTTATGATGTGACGATCAGACTCTTTCCTCCTCGGTTGTGAGATATTTTGAAATAAAGGAGTCTGTTCTTCAAGAGCGGGCTTTGTGAACCATTCATCTCTTCTTAAATCGATCACTTCTTGGCTGATAGAGCTTATCCTTGCTTGATAAGTTAGAGGATTTTCTTTTAAAGAATAGTTATCAGGCTCAGAAAGATCTTCAATTTCATCATCTTCATCATCTTCATCAATTAAGTGGAGGAATTGTGCCTGGACGATCTTTGGCTGTTTCTCTGTTTCAAAGTCATACAGGTTTACATCACTCACATTGATTGCATCAAGATCTTCATCATTTACAGCACCACTACCACCAGCTTCATTTCCACCAGCTTCATTTCCTCCACCACCACTTCCACCAGCTTCATTTGTACCAGAACCACTGCCACCTGCTGCTTCAGTTGTAAATTTTGAAATGTCAGTCATGGAATCAATCTCAGCATCACTCATCTGATCAGGCAAACCCAGATGCTTCTTTATCTCGTTCATATTTACCAGCAGAGATTTTAAAAGTGAAGATTGTTTCACAACAATCTCATTAAGATTCTGTATTTTCTTATCCTTTTCTTTTTCTCTAAGCTCAGAGTTGACCAGCTTGGTTTTGATCATTGCAAGTTCATTGGCCAAGGAGGTATTTACACCTCGAATGACATCTTCATCCAACTCTGATCTGGGATCAACCTTTCTTTTCTTGGTTGCCCTCATTTCTTCTTCAGCAGGTGCAGTCTGTTTTTTCTTTGACCCTTTTCTTTGTTGTGTCAAATTTTCAAGCTCATCTTCAATTTCATCAGCTGGTTCCTTTCCAGAGCTTCTTACATACTGTTTCCTTTTTCCCTTAACATTCTCACTTTCTTTCCCGTCATTTCTTCTCTTGTTTTCAGATTCAATCGACTTCTGAATATATTCGTACCTCTTTGCAGAGTACATATGCTTCATCAGGTAAGTGGTGTACCCGGAGAAATCGGGTCTTGTAGCAGCACAATCTGATAGAATCCTTGGGTGCATCAGATTTACAACGAGAGCCGCACCCATCTTTGGCAATTCCGGCTCAAGGTGATCGATTATCATTTGCAAAAATCTTGGATACAGGAGCCATCTTGACTTCTTCAGCGCTTGAATGTTGGAAACCATTGCGTCAAAGATTCTCTGAGGTATGTTGGCTTTCTTTCCTTTACAAACCAACAGCATGGCCTCGGCCCAGATCAAGTTCAAACCATCAGAACCACTTTTTCTGTCATCCAAGCAGGAAATGAAGACATGAGCGATGTATCTCCATTCCTTCGACATTAAAGATTTTTTAATTTCTTTCTTGTTCTTCCATAACTCACCACCTTCATAACCCATTTCTCTCTCAAATCCTTTCAAAACATCCAGTTCCTTCAGCTTTGTTACTTCACCAACGTCGTCTTCAAGTTTGAGAGCTTCAGCAATTGTTTTCATGGTGATCACAATATCCTTCTGCATAACCTTGGCTCAGATGCATTCTGGTTTGGCCCTTACGTCGTACTCAGCAGTCAGCCAGAATTCTCTGATATGCCTTTCGTCCATGATCGGCATGTGTGATATAGCGTGAAAGATGCACGATTTCTTTAGCCATGCTATACAATCTCTAAATCCAATTGACTTCTCGGTGCCATCATCTAAAAATGCAGTAACGTTGCTTCGAGGCTCGTGCTTTAAATTTGACATTATCTGCGTATGAAACCGAGATTTTGTGAGTTACAAGAACTTAAATTAAATTAAATATAAAAATTGGTAATTTCGCTGTGAAACAGTAGTTTCGCTAAGAAACCATAGTGTCGCAACACGGCGAAACCAATAGATTCGCGAGATGGTCACAGCGACACTGACGAGGTCAGTTTCGCCGAGAAACAGCAGTTTCGCTGGGAATCACGGCGACACTGTCAACGAAATTTAGGCATTATCGCTGAACAGTTTCGCTCGTGATTTTGAACTTTCGTTCAGTTTCGCTTAACGAACATGCAGTTTCGCTGGACACGACCTTTGAAATTCAAAACCCGGAAATCGATTTTTGAGCTCCTTTTCTTGCAATCGAAACCAACTGTAACCAGATATATCGTTCAAACGAGCAAAATGTGGGTTCTAAACAGTTTCAAACACAGATTACAGGGGCCGAGAGAACTCTTTGCGCCGAATCACTTAAAAACCCTAAAAAATTGTTGTTTCGGATGCGGTTTTGGACGCGATAAACACGAGAGATTGACCGACATATTTACCTTTAAACCGGTATCGGCTAAACAATGATGAAACGGATGAAACAGTTTGGGCGAAAATGAGAGTTTCGCGATACAAGGGTTTTGCAGGTTTCTCGGTTAGATTTGGGAGATAATGACTTGTGTTCTCGAACAAGAGTTTAAGTACCTGGGCAGTTTCGCCCGTAGTTTCGCTAGGGCGAAACAGTAGTTTCGCCTAATGCGAAAGAGCAGATGCGCTCGAGAATTTGATCAAACAGATTAATTTCGCCGATAACGAAAGTATAGAATCGCTGAGAGCGCGTACGGCGAAACTAATCAGGCGAAACAGTAGTTTCGCTGAAACCCTAAAAATTCAATTTTGACTCATTTAAGATTTTAAAATTCTGGAAATGCTGACAAACTCACACAAGCATCATACTCTTCACAAAGTATCGATCTTATCAAAAATAACGCAGACAGAAAATCTTTTTAAGTTTTCTAATAAGAAATGTAAAACGACAATACCAGCAAACTCTATTTTAATTTTGAGAAAGATCCAGACGTGAGATCATATCAACCAATACGCATCACACACATTTCAATTTCAAACTTAATCAGCATGCAAGTCAAGCAGATCCCGAATGCATCACATTGATATTAAGCATGCACTAATAGTATTTAACATTTTTGGATATGCTTAAGGTGTATTAATCATGCACTGATCACCCAGCCTCACTCTATCAAAGAAGTTAACAAATCATCATATTCATCTTGATTTTTCTTTTATCTTTTTAAAATGAGATATACGTTCATGATGTTTCATGCAAAAATAAAGCAGAACCCTAAGTGAACAGCAATCAGGTCGGCCGCAAAGCACGCAGAGAGAGCCCGATGCACTTAGGAAAATAAAAAATAAAAATAAAGCAGAAGACGTATATATCAACAACAATCAGGTCGGCCTTATCGGCACGCAGAGAAAGTCCGATGATATATACTAAACACCAAGAAAATAAAGCAGAAACTCAATCAGCAGGTGATCAGGTCGGCTTCATAAGCACGCAAAGAAGACCCACTGAGTTGAGTGTAAAAATGGCATAAAGCCTTATTGCAAAGCATGCGTACATCAGAACATCTCTTAATATCAGAATCATTGCAACACTTATCAAGAAATGAAAACTAGAGTATATCAGGCAAGCTTTATGTTTATATCCTACTCATAGATATCATATTAGTCATGCACACCCAAAGATCATACAAGCACAGTACAGCTTTTATTTCTACTCTATCCATGGCAGATAACGCATGTTGATGTACTATCATTTCTCACATGGTCGGATCAATTTCTCATTCGTGAATTTTTGGATTTTTTCTTTTTTTTTTTGAATTTATTTATTTACCAAAAATTCTGATTAATTTATTTTCCCCCCAAAATCCACAAATACTCTATTTTGGATTTTCAATAAGCAAACTAAAAAAAACAAAACAAAATGATTCGATCGATACTTGACACAAATTTGAAAAACGCTTGAATGGAGACACTTTCGAAGAAAATATTTTGACAAGGAATCCGCTTCGAATGCATGAGTGAAAGGAGATAATTTGAGAAAGATTTCATGAGATTTAAGCAGGTTTAGTGTGATTTACCCCCAATTCCCCCACAAGATAGCAATAAAGACATCAATAGCAGTTATGAGAGAAACGCAAGGTAAACGGATCTAAAATACTCCCCTGATCATATTCAAGTGACAATTGGCCAGAAATCATGTGAAGGTAGATGACGTGATCATTGATTTCTTGATATAGGAGTTTAGCCAATCAACCTGCTTAACTGTGACAGCCACCTGATTCAAGACAACGTGAATTTAGCAAGCAGGTCTAAATAAGACAAACTTAAGATAAAACTAAGTTAAAAGAATATGTACAAAAACTTAAGACAAAATGAATTCAAATTTATTTTTTATTATTATTTTTATTTATTTATTTATTTAAAAGGAAATCATGCCCAGCATTTTAATAAGCTCATAAAAGCGGGGTTTATCAAAGGTTTTGGTGAAAATATCAGCTTTCTGGGCCTTGGTTTCAATGGGAATAACATCGATAAACCCTTTTTCCTGAGCGTCACGGATTGCATGAACCCTGGTTTCGATGTGCTTTGTTCTCGTATGATGAATCAGGTTCTTGGAGATTCCAACAGCGGCTTCATTGTCACAGAACAGCGGTGTATGAAGGAAGTTGATTCCATAATCCATCATCTGGTGTTGAATCCACGGCACTTGACAACAGCAACTTGAGGCGGCGATGTATTCAGCTTCACCTGTGGATAGAGAGACAGTTGTTTGCTTTTTGCTTTGCCATGAAACCAAGCATTCCCCCAGAAACTGGCATCCTCCAGAAACTGACTTTCGATCGAGCTTGCATCCCCCGTGATCACTGTCGGAATATGAATTAAGTTCAAAGCTTCCACCCCTAGGATACCATAAACCCAATCTGGATGAACCTTTCAAATAACGGAAAATTCGCTTGACGGCCTTTTCGTGAGATTCCCTTGGGTCAGCCTGATAACGAGCACAGTAGCATACGGCAAAAGTGATATCCGGACGAATGGCAGTGAGATACATAAGAGACCCAATCATTGATCGATAATACTTGGGGTCGACCGGCTTTCCTTGACTGTCGGGAGTTAAACATGTCTGAGATGTGAAAGGAGTGAGTTCAGCAGAAGCGTCGTTCATCTTGTATTTCTTCAGAATTTCTAGAATGTACTTTTCTTGATGAATGAGAATGCCGTCTGGTTTTTGTTCCACTTGCAAGCCAAGAAAGAAACACATTTCCCCCATCATACTCATTTCGAATTTCTCCTTCATCAATTCCTCAAATTCGCGACACAGCTTCTCATTTGTTGAACCAAAAATGATGTCGTCTACATATACTTGAACAATCAGCACTTCGCCGTTGACCTCTTTCTTAAACAACGTCATGTCGATGGATCCACGTGTAAAGCCTTTTCCCAAAAGATATTGAGTCAAAGTCTCGTACCAAATTCTGGGAGCCTGATGTAGACCGTAGAGAGATTTGTCGAGCTTGTACACTTTATCAGGAAATTCATGATCTTCGAAGCCTGGAGGTTGATTCACATAGATTTCTTCATCAATATCCCCATATAAGAAAGCGCACTTGACGTCCATTTGAAACACCTTGAAATTCTTGTGTGCAGCATGAGCCAGGAAAATACGAATGGCCTCAATGCGTGCAACATGTGCAAACACTTCGGTATAGTCAATTCCTTCTTCTTGATAAAAACCTTGAACCACGAGTCTTGACTTGTTTCTAATCACAACACCTCTATCATCTGGCTTGTTCCGGAAGACCCACTTTGTACCAATTGGAACCTTGTTCTCTGGAAGATCCACTAGTTGCCACACCTTCAGCTTTCTGAACTGTTGCAGCTCAGACTGCATAGAGTCCACCCAACTTGGATCTGCTAAAGCTTCCTCTATATTTTTAGGAACGATCTAAGACAGAAAACACGCGAACAAACATTCATTGATCAATCCAGACTGATGACGAGTCCTCACTCCATCCGTAATAGAACCAATGACGAGGTCATGCGGATGATCTTTTAAGGTTTTGAAATTTGAGTCAAGGTTGAGGGGAGCCGGTTCGGATGTTTGATGGGGTAAATCATGAGAGGAAGATGGAGGGTCGGGTTGATGCGAAGGTTGTGAGGATGAGGATAGGTTTTGTTGTTGAATTTCGGAGTGAGGGGTGATAACGACGAGAGGAGGATTATCATTTGCTTCAGCAAGGATAGGAAGATTGAATGACTTGAACAGAGTATCTGAATCATAAAACCATTCTGGTCCAGACCCGGTGTTGGGAGAGTTTGATTCTTGCCAGTCAACGTAGTAGGATTCCTGCACAATTCAAGTGCATTTGTTATAAACTCTATAAGCCTTTTGAGAAGAAGAATACCCCATGAAGAAACATTCGTCAGAGACAGCTCCAAATTTCGTAATTTGAGCTTCGGTATTCAGCAATGTGCACGAACATCCAAACGGCTTAAAGAAATCAATCAGTGGCTTCCTTCCATGATACAGCTCATATGACGTCTTCATCTTATCTTTCACGATTAGGACACGGTTCAGCACATAGGACGCACAGTTCACAGCTTCAGCCCAGAAGATAATCGGCAGCTTTGATTCAATCAACATTGTACGAGCAGCTTCCACGAGTGTACGATTCTTCCTTTCAGCAACTCCATTCTGCTGCGGAGTTCTTGCTGCACTGTATTGTCGAAGAATCCCTTTGTTTGCGCAGAAAGAGTCAAAGATCTGATTACGAAATTCAGTTCCATTGTCGCTTCTGATTGCCTTGACTTTCTTACTTCTTGAACTTTCCACGGACAGGATAATATTCTGTAAAGCTTCAGTCGTGTCACTCTTTTGCTTCAAGAACCTAACCCAAGAGTACCTGGAATAATCATCAGTGACAACAAGACAGTAAGACCTTTTACCCAGACTTTGGACACTAATAGGTCCAAATAAATCAGTGTGAAGCAATTCTAAGGGACTCGAAATAGAATTTTCCACTTTTGGCTTATGTGGCTTTTTATGTTGTTTTCCTTTAGCACATGAAAGACATTTTTCAACGACAGAAAAATCTTTGAACGGAAGACCTCGGACCAAATTGTTTTTGACAAGATTATTTAGAATTTTGAAGTTTATGTGTCCTAAACGTCTATGCCACAAGAAGCACTCAGATACAGAAGCTTTTGAAAGTAAACAAGTCATGGAGGAAGAGTGAGATGCAGTGGATTTCATATTCAGCAAGTATGTGTCATTGATGCGAGGTGCACGCATCGCCACCATCTCTTCGGGCACTTTGAATTCAGGCTTGAGAAACAGACATTCATTTGATTTGAACAGCACAGGTATATCCTTGTCACAGATTTGTGACACACTTAGAAGATTAAACTGCAATTCGGGAACATAGTTGACTTGCTCCAGAGTAAGAGATCCATATGACACATCTCCTTGTCCAACCATCTTTCCACCTCTCTTATCACCTGCAAAAGAAACAAACCCACCATCCACGATTCTGTAATTTGTAAGCAGGTCTTTCAACCCTGTCATATGCCGAGAGCATCCCGAATCTATATGCCAATAGCTATTTGCAGAGTTCTTCGGGAGTGCCTGGCAATACAAGACAAGAAATTACTTAATAACGGGTACCCAGACTTTTGCATTTCCGGGATTTGTAACTTTCTGTTTTCCCCCAAAGAATTGTTTTACAAAACTGGTTACCTTGTGGCCAAAGGATCTATCATGGTTTGTTCGATTTAATTTCTCTTTGCAATGTTTAACAACATGATCATCCTTACCACATCTGAAACAGTGAGATTTGTGACTTGTGCAGGAGGAAGTTTCTGAAAGTCTTTCCTCCTCACAATCTGATGTGTTAGAATCAGAATCACTGTTGGTTTCAAAATCCATCTTTGTTTTATCATTTGAAATCTTTGCATTATTAATTTTGATAACGGTTTTGGCAGGTTTAGTTTTCAAAGATGATTTCTTTTCTTGAGAAACATGATTTTCGGTAGTTTTTGAAATTCGTATTGGAGTGAAAGAAGGAATTGGATTAGAAAGAAATTTGTTGAAGCAATTTTGAGATGTACTTGCATGACATTGATCATTTTCATTTGAAACAAAACTCTCTTGATTAACAGACACGGACTCATCACTACTGCTATCTAAAGAAGAACAACTACTAGCTATACTACTGTCTGTGCTAGACTTCTTGGAATGAGAACTACTACTCGTAACAGACTCCTTAGAATTAAGACTACTGCATCCAAGCCCACTTGTGTTACCATATCCATAATCAAAATCCTCCCTGATCTCCTTATGGTTCACTCCTTCTAGACCTGCATGCAGACTGTTAGCATCACTAGGAATTAAATCATTTAGAGGATGAGGTTTCGGAGTAGGTGAATAACAATGCGTGCTTGGAGGAGGATAAACTTTAGGAAACACATTCCCATTGTCCTCCATACCTATCCCGGTTTTTATTCTAGCTCCTCGTTGTTTAACAAGCATCTCTTCAACTTTCATTTGTGAAACGGTCCATCTATCTAACTTAGTCTGAAGTTGAGAGGTTTCAAATTGGGCTAATGTAACTCTTTCAGAAAGCATGTTTAACTCGACATTTTTAGCAAGAAGAGTTTGTTTTAAATGTTCATTTTCATGCATTGCCTCATTTAATTTCATAAAATATTTTGCTTCATTTTCCTTTAATTGGGTGTTCATGGTTTTTAATTCATTGTTGTTGTCAATCAACAATCGATTGGCCTTGTAGATGCCGAACAAACGAATTCTACAAGGATGAGAGCACATATCTTGAACAGATTCATATGAAAGATCCATTATAACCTTTTCTGCAGCAAGAGCTCTCTCACATGTGCACGCGGGTGTGCTTGCTGTTTTCTCATTCATCTTCTTCTCAGCTTCTCCCTTCTCACAGCTGTTAACTGTGTGGTCATTGCTTTGTTCATGAATTTGAGCCGCAAGAGCTTGATTTATGGCTTCCTCAGCTTCAGAGACCTCCGAACTCCAGTCAAAGTTAGTCAGAAGAGCCACTTCTTTGTTTGGCTTGGCTTCAGCTTTGTCGGTGATAGGGATGACTCGAGTTGCAGGCTCAGAGGTCGGTTCAGTGACAATTGGATTCGGGCATTCTCTCTTGAAGTGGCCAAGTTGCTTACAGTTGTAACATCTTAGCTTAGCCTTATCGAATCCAACTTTTCCATTTTGATTCTTGAAAGTGTTTCTCCCAGTACGTTCGAAGAACTTTCTAGCACGAACGGTCAACATAGCCATTTGCCATTTTAGGTCGGTTTCTTCCAAATCATCTGGGTCAACTTGGTACATATCCTCAGCATGTCAGAGTCGAACCTTGAAGTTCTCCAGCAGCGAAAGCTTGATAACTGTTGGTAAACAATGAGAACAATCCCATGTATTCGGGTGAGATCTGGGATGTTTGCTGAGCAGCGGCAGAAGCAGTTGAGGATGAACCAGACCCAAGATGAGCAGATTGAATTTGAGATGAGGCTCCTTTGGGTGTAACAGTTGAGATGAGAGCCGAATTCGGAGAATAAACTTTAGCAGGACCCATGGCTTGATTGTACTCTCTCCTTTGAACATCCAGCTCAAATGACTTAAGCTTGTTAATTACATCCATAAGCTTGTAATCGGAGAAACCCCTCTCTTGTTTCAACATACGAACCTGAATGCTCCACTCGGGTGGAAGAGCATCCAGCAACTTCTTGATTTGTTCAGAGTTAGTGAGTTTTGAATCATACTTCTTCAGATTACTTGACACGGTCAGAAAACGGTTTGTCAAATCAGTTAACTTTTCATTCTTCATGCCGGTGAACGAGTTGAATTCTTTAGTTGCTTGGGCTTCTTTGTCCTTCACAAGATCTTCATTACCGTCATAAAACTCACAAAGAGCATCAAACAAACTTTTTGCATCAGAGTGCTCAGCGAAACGATTGTAGATTTCTTGCGACAAACAGAGAGAAAGAGCACCAAGAGCTTTTTGATCTCGATCAATAAGTTTCAAATCCTTCTCAGAAAAGGAAGACGGATTGGTGTTGATCTGTGTTACTTCACCAGTAGTGATGGTTGGAACATGAGGTCCGTTGACGATCGACAACCATTGATTGTAATCGGTGTACAGAAAGAACGATTTCAGACATCGTTTCCAGTCTTCAAAATTGTCTCCGTTGATCAGCCTCGGTGGTCGGTTTGGAGCAATGCTTTCAGTGTCAGCAACATTGGTACCTGATGCCATCTCAAATCAGCCTGAAATAAGAAAGACACAAACAAACAAAGAACAAGACAATTTGGTTAGTTTCGCTGGGAGAATTAGTTTCGCCAGCAATTTCGCTCGGAAATCCTGATCAGATGAATAATTTCGCTGGAACTTATAATTTCGCCAGCAGTTTCGCTTGGGAACACTGAACCAATTCAGCAATTTCGCCAACTAGTTTCGCTGTATGCACGGGCAGCACTTTCGCTCGGAAATACCCGATGACACACAGTTTCGCTAGCTAGATTCGCTGGAAACTGGTTTGAACTTTCGTTCAAAAATTAATGTTGTTTCGCCAGTAGTTTCGTCCAAAAACAATTATATGATTCACGGCGACACTATAGTTTCGCTGTATAGTATCGCTGGAAGATACAGCAGTTTCGCTGTATAGTGTCGCTGGAAGAACCTCAGTTTCGCCCAGAACAGAAAACCCTCTTTTTGAAGAAGAAATGATCACAAACCAATCCAAATCACTATTGAGTAATGATCAGTTGATTGCATATGCTTCAGGACATCAAAACATACAATATTCAACCAATTTTCAATCCAAAACAATCAGATTTCAGATTCAAATAGATTTTCAAAAGTTTTACCAAAAACACTCAAAAACACCAAAAATCAAGAGCACAATGGCTCTGATACCATATTGTTGGTCCTCACTGATCTTTTATCAGTGCTAATGAAGGTGTTTTGAGAAGAAAACCAATCAAACAACAATAGATGATGATTTCCAATAGCTAAAATGGGTTTCTAGTATTGAACAATCACAACATCAACCAAAAGAATGATAAGAGATGAACAAAAAGCTACAAAGATGTAATAGAATGCTCCTAGCCGTCACCAAACTTACCAAAAATGCAGAAATCTGTATTAGGGTTGAGAATGTTGCAAAAGTTACAAATGAGAGCACAAAGGCTACTATTTATACACATCAGTAGACAGTTTCGCTGGTAGTTTCGCTGGCCAGGCGAAACTGTCACTGAGACAGACTAATCTAGATACCGAGCGAAACAACAGTTTCGCTCGGTAGTTTCGCTAACTACCCAAAAGACAAGATTACAATTGAAACTAATCTAAACAAGTAGACTTAACAAAACTATGAAGTCCTCCCTACATTGATCTTCATAACTTTCTCGGGATCGTTGACCCAAACACCATCTATCAAGAGCCCATTGATCCTGCCCACCGCACACATAGGCCGAAACAAACCATGAAAAAATCTGGAATTGTCATCACCGTCAATAGCCCAACGCACTCGAGCTTTTTGCGCCAGATCCGATCTCTCTCTTTTGCCACATTCCAATAACGTTTTTTTGGCATCCGCCCAATCTTCCAACTCGGCATCAGACAACCCTCTCATTTTAGAAATCGAATCCCATCTATTAGTATTACTAGGGTGGTGTCCAGCCGCGCGTTGCGATGGCACCACCGTATGTGTATCACATGACCGCTTCATCATGAGCGCTGCTGAATGGGAGTTCTATAAATATGTGGACTTTTGTATCCACATCCACATTATCAAGCCTATAAACATTCTTGGTGTTGAGTAGAGACGTTAAGGCAAGCATTAGCCTCCTAAAGAGCCACAAACCATAAAAGCATCATATTTTGGGGCCTGCAACCAAGTTCTACACAAAGTAAGTTATAAATAAAATGTGATCCTAATAGATCCTAATATTAAATAATCATTCTTATATGTACTGCAGCTTTAGTTGTGCTTCCATGGATACTAAAAGATTTTTATAAATAGTAAAGAATCTCATCAATATACATTGTAATGATCTAAGATTTATTAAAAACTATCAATTAAGATGTCCAAATTACATCGTGAAGATCCCATCTGAATTAAGACGTGCGAGTATTTTCAACCGCCCTAAAAGTCTACGAACTCATCATAGTAGAAACTAAATAACCATACCTATAAATCAAGGTCTGAATGCAAGTGAGCCAAGCAATGATGTCAAGCTTGCTGCAATTATATAAATAAAGGCATGGATAAAGTAACCAGCAAGAAATCAAACTTGTTAAAAAAAGGCATGGATATAAATAAGTAAAACTTCATCAGGTAGTGATATTAATATTTTGACAACCATGTTTTGTAGAACCTGAGAGTAAAAAAATTGAAAATAAACTGGGCATTGTTCATAATATAATATGCAGTCAGCCTAAAAACATAGAATCCCCAACTATTTGTGAAACCTCAATAACACTTAAGGAATCGTTCCGTCAATCGGGCACGGAAATCTGTTGGCACAAACCAATTATCAGTTGAATTTAACAGGTAATGCGGTTAATCATTTTAAATGAACTGGGCCACTTGAACCCTGTTGTTCGCCCAAACCGGAAACCAAATTAGAATTTACAAAATATTCTTAAATGAGCGAGCCCTCTACGGCTCCATACCCGTAGCGTAGCATAGCTTATTTAATTTCCTTTTGGTCTTAAATTGATCCTAGTTACCTAAAATGAATCCATAACACTAAAATCACCAACAAAATGCATAACATACCATAATAAGCTTCTTGCACTGCCTGAAGCTTCTTTTTTTGCATCTTCTACATTCTTTAAATCATCGGAGGCTAAACATCGATCAGGATTCCATCTCTACGCCCAAATAGAATATAATAAAAGCATATTACACCAAATCATATTCTCCCAATGAAAAAAAAATGATTTTTAACAAATTTCTTCATCGAACATAAAAAATCTTGGTCAAACTCATACACTTTATCTAATAATTTGAGATCATGAAAATCCTATAAAATCACAATAATATTCTTATTGATGAAGCGGTTGAATTTTAAAATTCTCTTAATAAAAATTTAAATTTTTAAGAAATTTCTTTATCGAACATAATACATCTTGGTCAAATTCATACAATTTATCTAACATTTAAAAATTCTCTCACTCTTTTTTTTCTCTCTCTCTCTCTCTCCTTGAGCCCCTGTTGTTTTAATGGGTAAAAATACAGTGTAAGCCTGCAATATTTCATCATAAATCCCAACATCCCTTATCACTTGAAGACTAAAAATACAGCATAAGGTTGCCTAAACTCATGAAATACCTGCAAGAAAGTTGTATAAAATATAAATCTCTATAAAATCAAAATTCCTGCAAGAAACTCATGAAATACATGTAAGAAAATTTAGATATAAAGTCAAAATATGAAGCTCGGCTATGCATGTTTCCAAAACAACTCTTTTGAATCCATTTCGGTACAACGTTACATCTCAAGTTATAATCCAATTCAAAATTCGACCTTATATCTAACTAATTATGGACATGAACTTTGATATAAATTCATATTTTTGGTAATGTGCTGATAGCATTGGTTATTTGGTCTGGAACTTCAAAACAAAAAATAAGGGAGTTATTTATTTTATAAGGGAGTTATTTATTTTATATGTTGAATGTTATGGGCTCTTGTTTTGATAAAAGCCTAACTAAAATAGAATCAAATAGCATCTGTAAAAGTTGCATAATCCAATTAACAAAAAAGGATCTTATAAAACTAAATATACCTCTTTGTTGCAACCAAATTCTAAACTTCACGGGAAAAAAGGCATGATGTAAATAAAGTGAAAACTTATGTTGACCATATTTTGGTTATTTTGGGTTCAACCATTATGCTCTTTCGAACATCAGTTGTTAAGAACAATTTTCAAAGGGTATGGTAAAGGGTAACAAAATTCTCTATTATGCTCTTTCGAACGGCAGTTATTAAGAACAGAAGTTATTAAGAACTGTTGCTAAAATTGAAATCCTAGAATCCTGACTAACCACCTGCAGGTTCCTCGTGACAGGTGGAAGATTTAAATTGACCGAGGTTTCACCCAAATCTTTCATAGAAGAATCAACCTGCAAGAACAAATGAACAATAAACAAATTTAACTTATATCGATTCTGGTTCAAGTGCTCTATCATGAGCGACCCATTTTCACATATCCAAGAATGACCTATTAGATTCAAGCAATCCATAAATAATCTTTTAACTTATAATGATGATGCCAATAATGTATAATCAATTCAAAACATACAGAGTACTACAACGAACTTCTTCGCACTGATGGATATTAGAGGCCATGGCTCTGAATCATAGTCTATGTATCCCTTCAAAACCACATCAAATATCCCCTGTTGTGTTTCTATAATTAACAAAAAATACAAACTTTTGTAATTAAGCATTATGGATGAGAAAATCCACTAAGTTTATGTATCCCTACAACATCTGTTTTACTTCAATTATGAAAATGGATGTCAAACGAAAAAGTATTCATGGAATCTGCTAGGACAATTAAGCATTAATTAAACTAATTAACCATGAAAAGACCTACATTTATCGAACAAAAACCAATATTAGTTTCATTGACAAAAATCCAGAACTAACCTCAGCTTTATTGACAAAAACTCAGAACTACCAGCGCCGTCGCGCCGCCGTATGCTCACAAAAGGTGTAGAAGAACCAAAATGATGGAACTTTATCTCGAATCACCTACATAGACCGGAACCACCATCACCATCACCATCCCTGCTACGACCAACAGATTCCCTAAATGAAGGCAACAAAACCATCGCTTAACTGAAATAAAAATTGGGGATCTAGCTAACGAAGCAGGAATGATAAATCGTTTACTTATACCTGCGAAGAAAACCGTGTAGATAAGAGATAACGCACAAAGAACTTTACCAAGGCACTTGGAATTAGGGGATAACAAAGATGTGTACGGCGAACAACGAAAGAGAAAGCAAATCGATACAAAGATGACAAAGGAAAAGAAGCTTTGATTGTTAAGAGGATACCGACCGAGGTTCACCGGAAACATCTGGCGGTAGCACCATTAATCTTCATCCCAATTTGGATTCTAGGATTTGGTAGGGGTGAAGAGACGGATGCGTGCTTCAGAGTGAAATGAAGGAGAGAGGGAGCGCCAGGCTATGGAGGGTATGGATAAGAAAGTTATGGTCAGTTTATCATTCTAACGCCACCGTCCTTTTTTTAGTATATAATTCTTTCTCTCTCCCAGAAAAACTAGTTGTGGGTCTCATGTGTCAATTCTGCAAAAACTTAATAGCCAGGGGTAGAGTAAAACTTTTTGATGTCAAAAATTAAAAAGGCAAAAAACCTACTATTTAGCATAAGATAGGGTTTAAAGCCTAACTTGCATGATTGCCTCTTCAAGAGTCTTTTTTTTTTGAAAGACAATTTATTTCACCACAAAGGAAACACCAAGCACAACAAGCAAACAAAAAGTTTACAAGCCTCTTCAAGAGTCTACTTCTGATTCTCTTTATGCATGTCCATGATGAAGGATTGGAATTATTCATGATACATAAGATAAGGGTTGGAATTTTCCTAGAAAGAAGAAAGATTGCACAAAAATTAAAAAGACAAAAAACCTACTATTTAGCATAAGATAGGGTTTAAAGCCTAACTTGCATGATTGCCTCTTCAAGAGTCTACTTCTGATTCTCTTTATGCATGTCCATGATGAAGGATTGGAATTATTCATGATACATAAGATAAGGGTTGGAATTTTCCTAGAAAGAAGAAAGATTGCACAAGAACTCTTACTGAAAAATAAATGATTATTTACTAATTTGGTAATTCAATGTGAGTTTGACATGTGGCGATAGTGATGTGGAACAATTTATAAAATGAAACATGTGGCACAAATTTTATTGCTTTATTAGTATTAAGTATAAAATTGATAAAATAATAACAAACACCCACTCAGCAAGATCAACCGTTCGATTTCTCCTAGTATGTTCATCGACGGCTGCCATCGGAGCATAGTTCGAACCTACCGACATCACCTGCTTCCTAGCCTCAGCCTCGGAACCCAAAGATTTCTAATTTCTTCGCACGTTTATCAGCCTGTCCAGGAAAAAGAATCCATGTTTCTTGCTCATCCTTTTTAGAGTATATACACACACACGATCACACATACATACGTGTGCGTATATATATATATATATATATATATATATATATATATATATATAGGGTTAGGTTCAAATGAGAACTTTTTCTTTTGAGAACTTTTGAGAACCATTCCGAGCCACTAATTTTCACGGGGGAAGCATTCAAATTCATAGGGGGAATTTCCTTATATATAGCTTGTGGTTAATAATGGTTCTCAAAAGTTCTCAAAAGCAATTGGTTCTCAAATGAACTTCTCCCTATATATATATATATATAGGGCATGGTTATATTGCAAACCAAATCCTCCATGCAAACTGTGAAAACCAAGGGTAGTTTTGTCATTGTAATGTTTTTAACTTTTAAAATAAAATAAATGGCATGACATTATTATCTTTTTTCCCAATGCATTCTCTTTCTTACTTTTTTCAAATCCCAATATACTTTTTCTTTTTCTCCATCATATTTACTAGTTTTTGCAACGACTTTTATCCTACATTCATAATTTTTTAAACACAAATTATTATTATTTATTATTAATAATATAAGAAATGAAAAATATTTTTTATTAATTTAAAAGAAACCATTACAAACAATATTCTTTATTAATACTAGGGGTATACCCGCGCGTTGCAACGGCGGCAGTTTATAGAACGTCGTTCGTCATTTCTTTGCTTGTTATGGCGGCACGACAATTTACATCTGGGTATTCGTTTTTTTTTTAATACGATGCGATCCGGTGTCAACTTATAATGTTGTATATGCGCGTTCATTGGCGAAAACACATCAAATATTCAATGTTTGATAGATAATTAAAAATATGTTTGGGTTTGTATACCATCCATCCCCATTTACTATGAACAACTCTAAAAGAGTAGGAAGCGTTTGGTGTCAATAGTAACCTCAAGTGTCTAGCTAACTAATCGTATTGCCCGATAAATCTTTGCATTGTTTAAAGCAAATGTCTCATTTAAGATTTAGCAATGAATAAAACACATAAAAAAACAAAAAGATAACTTAGAAGAAAAATGGTCAAATATCATTTTTTTTCATTTTAAGAGGATTTTAATATGTTAGCAAACCGTGTACAGGTCTTATTTTTTATACTGAAACTGCAACTCTAAGATCATGAATCATTATCGTTAAAGTAAAGTGTATGCCTGACTAAATAAATCTTTGACCTAATCCAATTTTAAGTTTTGTTAAGAGTTACACCAAGTGCCATACATGCATGAAGAATGGCATGAATAATGAGTATGTTAAAAGTTAAATTAATTACCAATCCAATCCAATGATCCAATCTAATATGTGTTAGGAATCCTGAAAGTTCACAAAATAATAGGGGTGAGTAATTCGCGGTTTGGACCCGAAAAACCGAGGAACCGAACCGGTCTGACCCACGAAACCATGTAACGGTTCGCTTCTCGGTTCTCTAGTATACATATTAACGGTTTCGGTCGGCTTCCGGTCCAAAAGTTGGTCCGACCTGCGAAAAACCTAAAGAAGCGAATCATGTTAGAATTTAGTATTTTTAAAACTTTGAATTGGTTATAGAGGCTTAAGTGTACAGATGCTTCATTCCATTATGGTTTACTCAATTATGCCCTATAGAAGATAAGCAAATACTGATCTCGTAAGAACGAATCTTCCTTGGAACAGGTCTTAGTTTTCAATCAGGTTATAGTAGCGGATAAAATAAATTAAAAAGTTAGCTTAAACAAAGTGTGTTAGATAGGTCGAAGTCGCTCAAATTAATATTTTAGTGTGTGAAACTCTAAATCATTTTACTCAAGTTATTAGATTACTCTAAAAACTGTATATTTTTATAACCTTATCTTATACACTACTTATAGGAAAATATAAATCATAAAAGGAAATGTAACCGTGTGTAGAAAACCCAAATCAGTTGAGAAGCCATTATGATTATATATGTATAATTTGACAGAATTATCCATACAAACCTTAATATCAACCTTTATATATTATCCTTAAACAAAATGCTAGAAGACGTAAAAGTTTTGAGATAAAGCAATTGAAACAGCGTAACCCACCTGTTAGAATGAATCTCAGTCCAGGTTCATTAACCAAGATCCACATTAAAGGTTATGAAGACATGTGCATCAAGGTTATGAGTGGTAATCAGTAATAGTAACTTACTACACAGATGCATCAATCGTAAAACATCCACAGATGTTAAAGAACCTAGATCACAGATGGAAACGATAAGAAACAAAAATGCAGATGACTAAGATATGATACAAAAGATGCATCAATCGTAAAACAATCCACACAATAAACCTATCAACCCCGAAGCAATCAAACCTGCAGAATATGAAAATACATAGCATACACATCAATATGAATTTTAGCATCATTATACTTCATGGCGTTCTTAAAAATTAATCTCACATCTGCACTTATTTCTCAATCATTTTTATACCCATATATTGCCTTCGTTTGCCTCCATTTTGTTCCTGATTATACTGAAATCCATTGGCTTTTCATTTATATATAATGAAGCACACCAACGTAAAGTGAGGAAGGTCACATACCATAAATGAAGTCCAGATTGTAAGATAATATTAAACTAAAACAATATGAGATCAATAGAAAATTAGATTTGTTATTAAATAACACAAACAAAAGCTTTGCTTAATCACATTTTGAGATTTCAGTTCTTACATACCAATCGAAAGACATGTTTATTTTGTTGATTCTCATCCATAACTTGAAAAGAAACTAAATGGAAACAATTTATGATAAAAAGGAAATATTTTAAAAGTATGAATATATAAAGAACCAAGAGATGAGATAATGGATCTGATAATGACCTCTCTAGGCCATTAATTTCATCAAGTAACTTCAGCAAAGCAACTGCTAAAACAATTGCTTAAAAATTAAAGTTATATAGCCCGTATGTATCATGTTTCTATCAATTGGTTTTTAACTATGAATTGATTACACAAGCATTAATGGTCAAGACCAACATAAACAACATTTGTTAGTACCATATCTATTTATCGGCAGTTAAAAAAGAAGGGGGATATAAAAGCTACTCGCATCATACTCATTTAAATCTCGGTATTTGAAAGAGTTATAAAGCCACAATTTTTCAAGGTATACTCTTCTCTAGTATAGAAAATTTGCTGAGGTTGAGTGTCTTCTTGGACCATAATTGGCTGAAGATAATTTGCTTAACTGATTTCTATTACGCAATGATAAATTCTTAAATTTACTAAACTTGTAATTCATGCAATTAAAACTTTAAATCCTCTTATTCTCTCCGAAATTACACTTCAAATATAGAAACACAAATATACAAGATAAGAAACAAAATACAAGTTAAAATGGATAATAAATAATTGGAAAATACAAAATATAAAAACAAACTGAAATAGCTCTTAGATAATTGGAAAAAATACCTTAGTCAAATGAGATATATGGATTCTGCACTTTGATGCTCTTTGTGTGTACCTAAATCACTTGACAATCAAAATATTAAATATAACTGGAAGTGAAGGGCGCAAAAGAAACGATACCTTTGGCTCACAAACCCCCCATGAACCCTAATAGAAGTGGCTGGATCTGTAAGACCATAAAGAAAAGTAATACGATGAACCGTAATCTGTAAACATAGGAAGAAGAAGACGAAGTGAGATTAAAGGTACCTATAGGACGGACATAGGAAGAAGACGATGTGAGCTAGGGTTCCATCGATCTCTCTCTGGAGGAAACGATCACATATGTGCTCAGGGTCGTCGGCGCAGGCCACAAATTCTTTATAGAATAAGCCCATCTGACGGCGACAGAAGGAAAGACGGAAGGCTACTTACTTTCTTCGGTGCTCGTCGGTGCTCGTCGGTGCTTTTCTCAGCCATCGATCGCTTTTCTCTGGTTCACATATACGTGCGGCAATTTTTTTTCAAATGAAGATAATAGGGTTATTATTGAGGTGAGAATAGAGAAAGGAGCTTTGATATCGAGGTGCAGGGGGGATATCGAGGTGCAAAGAGCTTTGCGTGGTAATCGATTGAACATGAATATCGAGGTGCAGGGGGCTGGATATGGCCAATCGAGGGGTCTGCAGGAAAGAGGCGTGCTTGAAGGAGTAAATAGGAGATATAGGTTAATTGCTTTTATAACCTCAATTTTGAACGGGATTAGTTTCCCTACAATGTTGCTTTAATTTTCATGTTTTAAATACTTGTACACACTGCATAAACTCTTGTACACGTCTTAAGATTAAGGAAAATTTCATGACCAAATTACCCTTTTGAGCAATATGTATTATATATAGTAATAGATATAAGAAAACATTACAATCAATATTAAACGTAATAAAAGTATAACCAAGTAAACAAATAAAATTAAATGCTAATTATGCTTCCTTTCTTGATAATCATCGTCACCTTAGACACAAAAATATTTTCACCTATAGAAAAAATAAGTTCATCGGTTAATATACATAAAACCTTACACTTGTTATGCAAACAAACATTTTATTAAATATATTCTTAAAAATTTACGTAAGTATATTTACATATATAAAATAATTACATAGATAATGAGATGTAACATGTTAAATAGGTAAAATTACATATGTAACATTGTCAAAATTTTGACAAGATTTACCATAACTACATAAGTAAAATTACATATGTTACATAGATAAATATATTGTGATGCTCTTAAGCTTATGTTTCTTACATACGTAAATTTACATTACATATGTAAATTTATCGACGTATTAATATGTTAACATATGTTACATATGTAAATTTACATAAGTAAATTTAACGTGTTAACGTTGTTACATATGTAAATTCAGGGGCGGATCCAGGAATTTTTTCCACTGGGTTCACCTTTTTCGATGGTCATAATTCTAACAATTACATATCAAAATTTTCGGGTTAGTCAGTTCGGTTCGGGTTGGGTAAGGTCACACAACAACAGTATGAATATACCTAATATATTATACATATATACATATATTTAAACGTAAACTTAATCTACACTAATAACAAGTCTTTTTCTTTTCTTTTTGCTACAATTTATATTAAGTAATATAGTTTTTCTATATGAAACAAAATGCATTAGTGGCCTAGTGGTTGTATTCTTACTCTCTCTCTGAAAAGTCGGGTGTTCGATACCCATTTACCCTGTATATTTCCAGGTTTTTTTTATCTTTCTTAGCCAATACCAGTTATTCACACTTCAAAACTGCAAACAAGATTTACAAAATCGGAGAAAGCTAAGAGTCGAACATGGAACTTAAGGTTTATAAACCGCGCTTAGAACCAGCTGAACCAAAGGAGAACTTGTCACTAGGATTCACTCTTCATTATATATGTGGATTCACCAATACTATTTTTTTATATATAAATGTACTAAAAATATTGTTGGGCTATACTTTATGAGGCATGAACATTAGATTGGACGAACATTGGTTGGGCTACTTGTGTTTACGATTGTGGGCTTGATGGGCCGGTTCTACTAGTGGGTTTATGATTGGTTTAGGGTTGTTGTAATGGGTAGTATATAAACCCAACTAGTTCATGATTAGAGTTAGTGGTTAGTTTACGATAGCTAGCCTCCTCTTTGTATTCACGATCGTAATCTTCACTCAAATAGAAGTTGATTGTTCTTCATTCAAGATTTCTTTTGTGTTTGTGTGTTCTTCATCTCAAATCAAGTCTCTTTCATCATCTTCTAGCTCGAATCAGTCACAAACAAGGTTTCCGCACTTGTTTGTGTTTACGATATCGTGAACGATTATTGTTTCAGGACCAACAATTCGTATCAGAGCTAAGAATCATCTGATTCGAGGTTTCACGATATTGGATTCGAGTGTTTGGCTAAAAAAAGTGTTGGCTTGTTGTTGTTCTGGGTGTTTACGATCGTTTCTGGGCTGCTCTTGAAGTTTACAATCGGTGTTCTTCATCAAAACTGAGTGTACGACTTCAAGACTCGATTTTTGAGAGTTTACGATCGAGTTTACGACTCTGTACGACGTTTATGACCGCATTTACGATTCTATACGTTTTTTACGACTTCAAGATCCAAGCTTTGTGTGTTTACGACTGCGTTTACGATCGGAATCGGGTTTACGGCGCTGTTTACGACTACGTTTACGATCCGGGGTGTGTTTACGATCGGCGTTTACGGTCTGCTTGCGTGTCAAAATCATAAACAGGTGTTTACGATCGGAAACAGATTTGGACAAATTTTTATTTTTTCCTAAGTTTCCGTCATGGATTTTTAGCCGAGCATGTACCAAAAACTGGACTTTGAGATTGGATCGGCTACCCGTCCTCCCAGACTCACATCTGCTGATAACTTCCTTGAATGGAAATATAGATTCCAGAACCATTTGAAAAGTGTTGATCTGAGACTTTGGAGATCAGTTGTCAATGGACCATTCATACCTACTCACACTGAAGCAGGAAAGGTTGGAGTAGTGAAAACTGAAGCGGAATACTCAGATGATGATTGGGAAAAGTGAAACAAGGATGAAAGAGCGTATGCTATCATGACAATGGCATTGACTCCGGAGATTGCACAAGGGTTTAAGAAGTACAAGACTGCAAAGAAGCTCTGGGATGCTTTGGTGGTTGCATATGAAGGAAATTTTGATATCAAGGCAAGCCGTAAATAGATGCTGAAGCAGAAGTTCAATTTGTTCAATCACATTCAAGGAGAGTCCTTTGAAGCTCAAGTTCAAAGATTTGTGTCCTTAATTACTGAGATATCAAGCTACGACGTTGAACCCGCACAGGAGGATAAGAATCTGAAACTCTTGAACAGTTTACCCAAGAACTGGAATACCAACATTTCAATCATTAAAGATAACAACAAGCTGGGCGAGTTAACTGTTGATGAGCTTATTAACAAACTGAAGTCAAAGCTGATTGATGATAAACAGAGAGAGCTGAATCATTTAAGTTCACTCAGTATGGCAGGAAAACTGAATCAGGCTCTCCTATCTGAAGAAGTGGGATCAAAGCAAGCTGGAAGTTTGTCTGGAAATGATTCAAGTGCTAACAGAAAGTCAACTGCATTTGTGGCACGATCTCAAGCAAGTTCTAGTGGAATGGTCAACGCTGATGAGGCTAATGCTACCAATAATCCGAACTTTGCCCTTGGAATGGGATTTATGAATAGTTACCATGCACTTATGGCTGGAACATTGGTGCCTACTGATATACTATCAGGAGAACTGAACCAGATCAATCCTAAAGATGTGGAAATGCTTGATGTTTCCTGGTAAATGACAATGGCAGTTTTCCGCGCTAAGAACTTTATGGCAAAAACTGGAAGGAATGTATGGAAGGATCAGGACAAGATAAGGATGGGTTTTGATAAGAGCAAGCTTAGATGTTTCAGTTGTGATGAGTATGGACATTTTGCTAGGGAGTGTACCAAGCCAAAGAGGGAGAAACCGGAAGAGAAGAAAGCTGGAGATGGTAAAGGGAAAGCAGAGACAAAGGCTTTGGTTGTGCAGGATTATGGGGAGTATCAATGGGCTTCGCAGGTAAGGGAACTCAGTCTGACAGGTACTATGATTGCTCAGATGGAGAATAATGATGAGGAGGAGCATGCATTTATGATCACAGAGGAAAAGTCAGAAGAGAAAGAAGAGAACCTGGTTGAAGACAAGGAAGCTTTTGCAGCCGAGGTCGACAACACAAAGGTATGTACTAATCCCACTTGTGCACGTTTAATTCCTGGCCTTAAACAACTTTGGAAGAATAGTGAGATGGAATTATTTGATATGCAATGTTCTAGAAGTTCGTTTAAGGGTAGATGGGAAAAGAGTGAGGAGAAAGTTAAAGCTCAGAATTTGGATATAGAGAAATACCAAGCCCTTGCCTCTGAGAAGTCTGTCCTGTATGACAATGCTATGTTAGAAATTGCTGAGCTTAGGAAGCAGGTAGATGAACTTACACATCAGAACAATGAGTTGCAAGTAAAATTAGATGTGAATCAAATGAGAAACAAAAGAATGCTTAAAGCTGGTAAGGCTTTGTCCAACTGCATAACCGATGTTAGATTTGGTAAGGATAAAGAAGGAATAGGAATTAGTTTTTCTAAAAAGAATAAGAATAATGTTCCTAAACCTGTGCCTAGAGATATAATAGGTATGATCTATGAGGAGGATCAGGTAGATAGATATGAATCAGAAATGCATGAAGCAGGACCTCTCATAAATAGTGTTTTGATAGGTGTGAAACCTATGACTGAAGAGGAGTTAGAAAATGAGAAACATATGACCTATGGTTTGGGTAATCAGAATCGATCAGTGACATTCACTTGTGAATCGAGTTCATCTCAAGAATCATTAAACGATAATGTTAGTTCTTCTGATGTTTTTGTTTCTTGTGCAGATGAAGTAGGGGTCAAAGATGTTTCTGAGAAGGATGCTGAATGTTTGATGGTTAAAAAGTGTCATGAGTCTAGTAGTTCAAGTTTTGGTTTACCTAAGGACGATGTTTTGGCATCTGTTTCTGAACTTAATGCGTCCAAATCAAAACAATTAATGATGTCTATGTCTTCAAAACATGTTTCTGATTCTAATGAAGTAGTTAATGGTTTTAAAATTCGTGTGCCCAATACTAAAGCTGGTCGTGAGTCCAAACCCAAGGAATTTGTTCCTTATCCCCGGGTTGTGTCTACCTTTAACAGAACCAACAAATCAAAATCGGAACAATTTTGTTTAATTACGCAACCTGAGAAAGTTCCAAAACATTTGATACACAAATGGGATGATAAGCCTGAATGGGAGTCATCTTACCCAAGGCGTTCATATGTCTGTAGTCATGTGAATGGGCTAAGAATCATGAATTGTTTTCAGTGTGGAAAACCAAGGCATTTTGCTGCAAATTGTTTAAATAGACCTTATCAACCATACTACCTGCAAAACCCACGGACTAGTATGTTGCAGAAAATGATGACAGGTGGAAACAAAAATCAGAAACAACAAGCTTTGTCTCAGGGGAAGCAAAGTTCGAAACCAATGAAGACTCAACAGTCTAAGGTTTTAAACATTAAAACTCCAGTGACAAAGCCTATTGATGAAAAATGGAATGTGGCCAAAACTCCAAAACCAACCAACACACCTAAAGGAGTTTATCAAAGAAAAGATAAGATGAAATCTGAACTTGTTGAAAAACAGGTACCCAAAACAAAAGGGTTTTCTCAACCTAAAGGTAAAACAAAGGTTAAGAAACAGATTTCAAAATCAAAAGATGTTTCTCAAACAAAACAAGTTGTTCAAACAAAACTAAAACTTGAATGGATACCTGTCAAGAAACATGCAGACAAAAAGGTCATATCTCCACAGAAGAAACCTGCAACTATTAAAAATTCAACAAATGTGTCAAAACCTCAGAAATACACTTTGAGGAAACCAAAAGTCAACGCTCAAAGTTTGAGTATAACTGAATCAAAATCAGGAATGTCCTTTTAGTTAGTCAACTACATTAACTCCAAGGGTGTGCCCAGATCAGTTATGGCCTGGGTACCCGACTCTAACTGATCTTTGATTCATGTATAGACAGCCGAGAAGAACTGTCAACAATCTCTGGTACGTTGATAGTGGTTGCTCCCGACATATGACCGGAGATTTATCGCTTTTGGAAGAGGTTCAAGATTTCAATGGTGGAGGTGTATCTTTTGCTGGTGGAGTTGGTGGCAGGATCAGCAAGAAAGGTATGGTGAAGAATGGCAGTTTATCATTCTCAGATGTGCATTATGTGGAAGAATTGTCATACAGTCTGCTCAGTGTTTCACAGATTTGTGATCGAGAATACTCTGTGTTGTTCAATAGCAAGGAATGTATCATTCTCAAACCTGGAGTCAAAATTCCCGAGGAGTGTATCTTGATGCGTACACCAAGGCGAGGAAATTATTATCTTCTTAACATGGGTAATCCTCCGCCCTCTGATGTGGCCTGTCTTATTTCATAACAAAATGAAAATATGGCATTGTTATGGCATTGTCGTTTGGGACATGCCAACATGAAGAATCTGACCAAGCTGGCAAAAAGATAACATGTTAGAAATCTCCCCATCAAGGACTTCACATCAATTGAGAAGTGTGTTGCATGTGCTAAGGGGAAGCAGCACAAGTTACCTCATCGTTCTAAAATGACAAACTCTATTTCGTCAGTTTTGCAACTACTTTATATGGATCTCTTCGGCCCAATGCAAGTACTAAGTATCAGCAAGTTTGCATATTGCCTGGTGATAGTGGATGACTTCTCTTGGTTTACTTGGGTTTTCTTTTTGTCAAACAAGTATGAAACTCCAGAACTGGTGAAACAGTTTGTTACTCTCGTAGAGAATCAAATGAGCAAGAAAGTGAAGGCAATAAGATCAGACAACGAAACAGAGTTTAAGAATGCTGATTGAATATGTTCTGTGGGGAGAAAGGTATAGAAAGGCAGTACAGTGCACCATACACACCTCAACAGAATGGTGTTGCTGAAAGAAGAAACATAACACTCATTGAAGCTGCCAGAACTATGTTGTGTGAAGCAAGATTACCAATTTTCTTTTGGGCCGAAGCACTCAACACCGCTTGTTATGTGCAGAATCGGGTACTCTTGAACAAGCGGCATGAGAAGACGCCTTATCAGATTATTTATGGAGAAAAACCAAGCGTGGGGTACTTCAAGACTTTCGGGTGTCCTTGCACAGTTCTAATTCAATCTGATGTGGGGAAGTTCAAAGTAAAGGCTGATGAATGCTACTTTGTCAGATATTCTGCAAATAGTGCTTATCGAGTCTACAACAAAACCACCAAAATGATAATTGAGGGATTCAATGTTGACTGGTTGGAAGACAATCCAACTGGTGCAGGAACTGGACCAGACTGGATTTTTGATTATGGATCATTGTTTGAAGATTTCAACTACTCAAGCATGTTTCCTGGTCTGTAAGAAGAAGAAGACATCATTGCTCCAGCTCCTGAAGTAAGGCGATCTGTTGAAAATGTTAGAGACAGTGTATCTGCAGCAGCTCATAAGGATGATATTGTGGATGTTCCAGAATCATCAAGAACTCATGATGATCAGAAGGAGTCTAAAACCCAAGGTATGAATAATAATGTTAATGATACTAACCTGCCTGTTTCTGTTTCAGTACCAGATGTTCAAACCACAAGAATCAATAGAGATCATCCTCTCAGCAATGTGGTCGGGCCAGTGTCAGCAGGTGTCACAACTAGAAGCCGCATAGGTGACATCAACTTCTGCATGTACTCTTGTTTCATCTCCCAGATAGAGCCTCCAAATGTGATGGTAGCTCTTAAAGATCCAAGTTGGATAGAGGCTATGCATGATGAATTGAATCAATTTTCAAATTTGGGAGTGTGACATCTAGTGAAAAGGCCTGAAAATAAGAAAGTTATGCCCACGAGATGGTTGTATAAGAACAAGAAAGATGATACGGGAGTGATTGTAAGAAACAAAGCCAGGTTGATTGTTCAAGGCCACAAACAGTTTTACGGGATTGATTATGATGAGGTGTACGCACCAGTGGCCAGGTTGGAAGCAATTCGAATATTCCTTGCTGTTGCAACGTATCTCAACTTCACTGTGCATCAGATGGATGTGAAGACAACCTTCCTTTATGCAGAAATGAATGAAGAAGTATATGTGGCTCAGCCGCCAGGGTTTGTGGATGAAGAGCATCCAGATCATGTGTATCTTCTGGATAAAGCTTTATATGGTTTGCATCAAGCTCCCCGCACGTGGTATGAGACTCTGTCGAAGCATTTGGTAGAAAATGGTTATACAAGGGGAGTGGTTGATCAAACTCTGTTCAGAAAGAAGGTGAAAGATGATATCATTATGGTGCAAGTGTATGTGGATGACATCATCTACGGGTCTATGAATGAAGATTTATGCCCCGAGTTTGAGGATATCATGAGAAAGAAGTTTGAGATGAGTGATCAAGGGGAGATGAACTTTTTCCTGGCATTACAAGTGAAACAAGGTGAATCTGGGATTCTCATTCATCAAGCAAAATATGTGAATGAGATTCTGGAAAAGTATAAGATGCAGGACTCCAAGCCTATCTCCACTCCCATGGCATCTAGACCTCTACTGACAGCAGATGCAGATGGAGAATCAGTGAGTGAATTCATGTATCGGTCGATGATCGGATCTCTCATGTACTTGACAGCAAGCAGGCCAGATATCATGCATGCAGTGTGTGTGTGCACGTTATCAGGCTAATCCTAAACTCTCTCATTTAGCTGCTGTTAAACGTATTTTTAGGTATCTGAAGGACAGGCCTCGGCTTGGACTTTGGTATCCTAAGAATACTGATTTTCAATTATTTGCGTTTACTGCCAGTGATTATGGAGGTAGTGACCTTGACAGGAAATCTACAACTGGTGGGTGTCAGTATCTGGGAGACAGACTCATCTCATGGCAGAGCAAGAAGCAGCATACCGTTTCCAAGTCAACTGCCGAGCTGAATATGTGGCAG
This sequence comes from Deinandra increscens subsp. villosa, assembly GCA_039602395.1. Lineage (NCBI taxonomy): Eukaryota > Viridiplantae > Streptophyta > Magnoliopsida > Asterales > Asteraceae > Deinandra > Deinandra increscens. Next base: position 66,606,700 of record JBCNJP010000010.1, on the reverse strand, counting down.
CATCAGCTGGATGCTCACAGGTGGTATGGATTCAGAATCAGCTCACTGACTACGGTATGGAATTTCTTAATACTCCAATCTTTTGTGATAATGCTGCTGCTCTGCAAATTGTCAAGAATCCTGTTCAACATTCCAAAACCAAGCACATAGATATCAAGGTACATTTCATTCGTGATTGCTATGATAGGAAATTGATTCAGCTTGAAAAGGTAAACTCCGATCAAAATGTTTCTGACCTTTTCACAAAACCCCTTCCTCGTCTAAATTTTGAAATGTGTGTTGAAGGCCTAAGGATGATTGCCTTCGAGGAATGATCTGATCAAAACTGTTTGTACATAGTTTTGCTTTTATGTTTGCTTACTTTTGGTTTAAGTTTCATTTAAAAATTTTCATTAAAAAAATGTGTGTTTTTGTTTCAAAAGCCTCATAAAAACAGGGGAAGAAATGTTATAGTTTTAGAAAATCTGATTGAGGTTTTTATGAAGTCTTTTGTGTTTGTCTTGAGTTGGTAGGAAGTGATATAAATGTCCAAGACAATCGGAGACTGACACGTGTAAGGCTGAAGTGAAAGATTGCTCAACGATGATATGTCGGTAAGCTCAACCCAAAACTATGATCATCAATGTAAGTGCAGTAAACTTAACTTCTATATATGTTTAGTTTCCCGTCCTAGTTTACATGGTTTAAAAAACTGAGTCCCAGCAAAAATGGGTTGAGAGTGGTATCTACCTAGTATTCACTCTCTCACACGCCATGTTCTGCTGTTATGACAACACCACAGAAAAGAAAAATGAAAACAAAAAGAAAAATGAAAAGAAAAGAAAAATAATAAAATAATTATTTTGTTTGGTCTTCTTTGCGTGCTTATGCGGCCGACCTAATCACCAACTGATAATTAAAGAAATAAGTGTTTGTCATGACGGTGTTGAATGGTTTCTCATGTTGGGGGTTTGTGAATCCTCAATAAACTCTGAGGTTGGTTAGGTTTTGCTATGAACAATTGGGTGTGGGGACGGATAAACATGACGGTAATATTGTACCATAATTAAACACTTCAAAACAACTTGATGTGAGTTTGTGTGGTCAAAAAAAATTCTGGCAATTGTCTAGAGCGTCAAGTAACAGAAGCTGAAAAAGGTTCCTCAGTCAAAGATATGTCTGGTTTGATCCATGAAAAACATCAGCTTCAAGGCAAGTATGTTTTTATCTCGATTTTAGGTTATCTTAATTTTATGCTTTTTATATCCATTTTTTTTAAGTCTTTGAATATTTAAAATTTATTTTTTTTTATGATCAAGATCACATACTCGGGGTATGAGTCTGAGGGGAAGGTTTGTAATTCTCAAAATTTTCAAAATCAACAATTTTACAAGTAATTTTTCATTTAAATGAGGTTAGGGTGTGTTTGAAATGTTTTAAAACCTTGAGGGTGTTTTATGAAACATTTATTTTTCAGAACCCTTAAGAACCCCCACCCCCCCCCCCTTTACGATCATATGTTTACGACCCTCTCTCTCTCCCCACTGTGTTTGCGATTCCGACTTGTAAAACCCTAACCGCTGCCCACCTCGCAAGAAAACCATACTCCGGCCACCTCCGACCATCTACAGGGTAAACCGAGTACACCACTACCCTCGCTTTCACTTTCCGACCACGAAACACCCCTCAATCGACTGTTCCTCTTCGATTCACAAGCCCAAATCGCAGTTTTTCTTCACTCGGTGATCATCTTCATTTTTCATTGTGTTTCGAGTCGATTTCTCAGGATTTGGAACTAATTGTGTGGTTGTGATACTTTAAAGGTAGTTTATGATGGTTCATTTGCATTATTATTGGCTTATGATGTGTTTACGAGAAATTGCAGGTACATCAATGGAGGTTTCTCGGTGTTCACGATCGTTGCGAGGTTGAAGACGACCGTTGGTGTTTACGATCGATGTTTCCGATCGGTGTTTACGATCGGTGTATACGATCGTTGTTTCCGATGCGATTTATGATCGGGCTCACTGTTTACGATTGGGCTAAATCAGGTTTCTCTTGACCCTGATCGTAAACCGATATCCCAATCGTGAACCCAAATGTTGGATCGTAAACCCGAAGTTAAATCGTAAACACATTAAAAAGTTGGAATTAAAATCGTAAACACTTAATTTAACACAAAATAATTTTATTATCTTATCAAACTTATTTATTTTAAGATAAAATTGAATGTGTTGTTTTTAAGAATATGTGTTGTTAAAATTGTGATTCAAAAGCAAATTCTTTCCTTTGAAGGATTCAATTGATGTTTTTGGAAATTAAAAGGATAATCTGATAATCAATTGAACTTCAAGATGATTTTAACAAACATGATTGCTCATTGATATGATTAAGCCTGATGCATTTGTCTCGTTTTCACAGATGGCAGAAGAAATGATAAACGAAGAGATTCACTTTGAGAGGGATCATTGTATACCTGCCTATCTTGATGACCCTCCAGAGAGACATATGCAGTTATTTTACTCACTGGTTGCAGGGATAAACGTATGCAAAATCAATCATGCTCTCAGAACAAGCGTGCTGATTGATGAACAACTTGTCAGAGAATTCTGGGGAACTGCAGGGCGAATCTCGATAAAACAAGGATCTCAGCAACGGTTCAAAACCGCAGAATCGAGATCGTGGAAGAAGATATCCGCCAAGGGCTGAATATAAATGATAAAGCTGAAGACACGATGGAATATTCTAAAACTGCAGTGCTAGACGGTGCACGTCTTTTGGGTTATGAAGGAAAATTCCCGCCGATCTTCAAGAAGCTCTTGCCACACTACTGGAGGTGTTTGGCACACTACATGCAGAAATCCTTCTTGGGGAAGAGAACAAGCTTTGATCAGCTGAACAAGGTGCATGGCACAGCATTTGTTGCACTGGCCTTGGACTGGGAGTTTAATTTTTCGAAGATGTTGCTCTTAGACTGGATCGGTAATGCTGACTTGAGTTCCTGAGAGCAATTCCTCATGACTCCAAGGTTTGTACAGATGGTGATTATGAAGAAGTATCCGATGATCCAAGAGAGGGTAGAGAAGCTGGATATAAAATTCATGGATGACAGTGTTTTTGGTCTGCAAACCCAAGATAGAAGGGGAAAGAGTACTTTTCAAGGAAGACTCGAGTGGACTAAAAGAGGTGCCTTCCCTGAGGTTGCAAGGAAACAAGAACAAGAAGAAGATTCTGAAGCTGAGGTGCATCCTGTGAATGTGTCTATTGCTGAAGATCATGATGTGTCAGAAACTGTACCTGTGAATGTTCAGGGAGAAACTGAGAATATACCTTCTGATGAAGAAAATGTGATGGATGGCATTTTCCCGGAACATGAAAATCTGAATGACGATATCTATGGGGATCTAGGGCCCATTAGTCACAAGAGAACGAGGGGTGACTTGAACTCATCTTCAAGCAGTGACTCCATTCCACAGGAGTTGGATGCTAATTTTGCTGTTGATGATGTGCTTACAGAACCCATTCCAGTACGTGAACCTTCACCGAGAAAGAAATCTGATCCAAGATCTATCAGATTCAAGTTTCAGAAGACAAGCTCAAGCCTGATGGTGTTTGAACATACGGGTATAAATGTGCAGAATGATGACGTGTCTGAACCTGCAAATGTAGAGAGCACATCTCAGGCTGATGATCAGGGTGATGTACAAGAACCAACTTTGATGCAAACTGAAAGTCCTATTCTAAATGAACATAGCCCAGTTCATGAAGAAAGGCAATTCTTCGAAGTGGATAGCACGTTTGTTGAGCCAAGCCCAGTGAGAGTAAACTTATCTACTGAATCAAGCCAGCCTCCCGTCACTCCAAGCCTTCGTCCGTACCAAGCACTCGTTGAAGAACTTGCTTAAGCTAGTGATCCCCCTGTAGATCTACGGATAAGTGCCGATCCTCAGATCAACTTCCTTTTATCCCAAAACAGAAGAAGAGAGGGAGAGATTAAAGAGCTAAAGGAAGAAAACAAGAGGTTAAAGGAGAAGGAGAGCAAGAATGAAGCCAGTATTGGATTCTTGTATGCATGATACCTTCAACTGAGGAAGAAGTTGGAAGATTTGAAGGGAGCTGATAGCTTAAATGCTCAGGGTGCCCCAGGACAGAGTTCTTCTCAAAGTGCTCAAACTGCTGATAAAGTGCATGAAGATGAAGGTAATGACACTATAGTGATGTCTGACTATGTTCAAGGAGGAAGAATCATCTCAAAAGCACTGGAAAGTTATGAAAATTGGTTCAAGGATTTCTTCCAGGGTCCTCCCCCACGCTGTACTCAATTGATGTGGGTGGCAGTGAAATCGACAAAAGGGGGAGTCGTGAACCTATACTGTGCTGGCACTATGATGGAGAGAAGAAGCTGTTTTCCTTGATTAGAGACGGGTATAGTCCGGTGGAGTACTACAGAACTCGAGCCCAATTTCACTCCTGGACAGAGCCAGAGATCAGAAATTTGTTAAGGGCTCCATGTATAAATAGATGGAGAAATGCAGATGGAGACCTAGTTCGTGACAATCTGATGAGCCATTTGGCAGAAAATTTTGTGAACTTTGATCTCAAGCAAACCAGATGGGTTGAGACTGGAACAGATCCAGTAACAGGTGAGCCTGTAGGAGAAGTGAGGCGACCACCCACCAAAAGAACTAGAGTGATCAACATGTTGGACGAGATCAAAGATGGTACATTGGTGAGAAACTTTGATAACTGGTTCTATGATCCAACAACTCACGAGGTGGTGGTTGTTTGCAAGAAGATGCGAGAGTTTCGCTTCTATGATCCGGTTGATTTGCTGAGGTTTGGAGAGCGCGATATCAAATTCCTAGCCACCCAACCTATCCTAGGTGATGAGTATGACCTTGAGAATGCTATAAGGGTGGGAATCTTTCATGGAATAGCGAACCGGATTGTGGAACGTGAATGGTGGTCGGGGAAGGTGTCTAATACCTTCAGATTTGATTTGATGCTTCCTTAGATGCTCTAATGGTTCATGCCTAGGGGAAGATTGTTGGGCTATACTTTATGAGGCATGAACATTAGATTGGGCTAACATTGGTTGGGCTTCTTGTGTTTACGATTGTGGGCTTGATGGGCCGGTTCTACTAGTGGTTTTATGATTGGTTTAGGGTTTTTGTAATGGGTAGTATATAAACCCAACTAGTTTATGATTAGAGTTAGTGGTTAGTTTACGATTGCCAGCCTCCTCTTTGTATTCACGATCATAATCTTCACTCAAATAGAAGTTGATTGTTCTTCATTCAAGATTTCTTTTGTGTTTGTGTGTTCTTCATCTCAAATCAAGTCTCTTTCATCATCTTCTAGCTCGAATCAGTCACAAACAAGGTTTCCACGCACTTGTTTGTGTTTACGATATCGTGAACGATTGTTGTTTCGGGACCAACAAATACAAAATCCACTGGGTTCCCGTGAACCCGGTGGATACATACTAGATCCGCCCCTGCGTAAATTACATATGTAACATGTTAACGATGCTACATATGTAAAGATTGACATAAGATAAAGTTTACATTTGTATTCAAGGGTCTTGATGAATTAAAACGATCAACTCATAATGAATTATTTTTTTAAGATAGAGTTTACATATGTAACATCAAAAATTAAAGACTCGTAATTAATTAAAAGGAGTTTTGTGCCATCACTTAATAAGTATGTATGTAACATCGTTAAAATGTTACATATGTTACATAGGTAGATATACATATGTAACATTGTTAACATGTTACATATGTTATATATGTAAATTTACATATGTAACACGCCTAGAAAACACATTGTTAAAATTTTGTGAGCAAGGCATGTTACGTAAGTAAATTTACATATGTAACATCTTTTTCAAGGGTCTTAATGAATTAAAATAATCAACTCATAACAATTTGATTTTTTTAAGACAAAGTTTACATATGTAACATCAAAAAATAAGGTCTTGTAATAAATTAAAAGGAGTGTTGTGTCATCACTTAATAAACCTAAGTTCATGCTTTCTCCGCCACACATCATTAAGATTATATAAGTTTAGGAGTATTTATTTTTTAATAGATGAAATTGTAAATATTATAAGTTTACATATGACATAAAACCATACACTTAAAATTTAAAAAAAAAACTAGTTTAAATAAAATTTAAATCAAAACATAAATTGAATATGCTATGTCAAATAAAGAGTGCATTATCGATATTTATAATATATGTAAGTTAAAAAAACTAGTTTAAATAAAATTTAAATCAAAACATAAACCAAATATGTTTTGTCAAATAAAGAGTGCATTATAAGAGAATATAAGTTCATGCTTTATCCGCCACAATTATATACATATTTAGAAAAATCAAAAAGGGCTGGTGGCGCAGCTTGTTGCCCGCCTTTCCTGCGTGGTTACTTGAGCCTTGTAGGTTTCCTTTGTGGTTCAATGAAAACTAACAAGGTTTCTCTTCTTTAAAAAAAAAGTTATCTAGATTGTGAAAAATATATGTAATAAAAACCATACAATTTAATGTGTGAAATTTACCGTTCAAAAAAAATTTAATGCGAGAATAATTAATATGGTGAAGTCCACAATAATTAATATAGTGAACTCTTGAATATCTTATATTAATATGCTGCATTCAATTCTATTAAAGACATGATTTTTGAAGTGTTTAAAAATTTTAAGGTATAAGTTGTGAATACACTCTTTCTTGAGGGGGTCAAATAAAAATATAAATATTAACTTTATGTGGTTAAGTGAGAGAGAGGAGAGAGAATGTCATCTTCTCCAATTTTCTTTCTGCAAAAATTCATGACATACTTTCTAAAATAAACTAACCATGGTAAATCTACTTGTTTATTCACCCATGGTAAATAGTTTCTGGAGATGAAGAAGGGATGTAGTTTCGAACCTGTTGTAGATCCATTTAACCCATTTAAAACCTAAATCGTTTATCCCCCATTCACTGTTTATCGACCTGCAAAATCGTTCACCAATCACTTTTCCTCCATGGACGAAAGGAGGACTAGCTAGTTGCGGTGAAGCGACGATGGGGAGGTGGAGACGATGACTTAAACAGCTCTACAACCGCCGGTCTACGGTCGCACCTTCCAGTCACCACTAAAGGCTCAGATCTGAAAACGATGTTGGGTTTCTTCGATGACTCGGATCTTCAAGCGGTAGATGGACATGAGTCGTATATGATTTTGGTTGTATTGATGCGAGGTGGTAGCAAAGGTGGAAGGTGATGGCGAAGGTAGTAGGTGGTGGTGGTGGGTTCTTTAGATATGAAGATATAAAGAGTAAATTTAAAGAGAGAGAGAGAGACATGAGTGATTGGATAAGTATGGCATAGTAAGTCTGCAAAAATTACAGGGGCTACAGAAACTATTTTTTAAATTCCTATTACGCCCTTCTTAACTAAAAATAAAGATAATGGTGAATTAATTTAAATGAAAAATGTAAGAAAAAAATTCATCCATTAGATCAGGAAAATGAAGGGCTGAGAAATTTACAAGTTTTCACAACTCAACCTCGTTTGCATTTTAACCTTTATATATATATATATATCTTTACTACCTTATTATACATATTCAATGAAGGTGGTTGAATTTTAAGATATACAACTTATTATGCATAAGGTACAAGTGAAATTTTAAGAGGTACAATATGTGTTGCTTCATGTACAAGTGTACAAGCTTTAAAGATCCAGGTTTATGTCTTTGTCGGACCGGGTTACCCGAATGAAAATAAGATCCGCGTGATACCTCCAACCCTAATTCCTTTTGAGCACCCGTGATCTCAAAACCCAGTTGAGAACCCGTTCCTTTCGTCGCTGCTTTTCAGAAGAATTGCTTTTTCAGATGCGGCCATCCTATTTCCGGTAATCCTTCAGAGTCCTTTCTTCCTAAGCTTTTACTCAGAACCCTAATCCGACCAAGATGGTGAAGAAAGCACAAATCGGACGGCTCCTCTGATTTGCAAACCTAATCCGACGATGCAGAATCCCTTCTCTGGTTGGTTTCACGCGGATTCATCTCATTTTGACGAGGATGGAGCTCTGGTTGAAGTGTATAAAGTCGCACCATATTCGACTAATTTGACACATCCACCTGATTTCAAATTTCAATCGGTTCTTGTAACATTTAATTTCAATTTATATTGTTCGTGTTCAACCAGAGGTAATTTCCATTTGTTATTCGGTGTTCGACTAATTTGACACATCCACCTGCATCTCTTCTCTGTTAATTGTTCAATTTGTTAGACAGGTTATGAAAAATCTCATGCTTCTGAATACTACCTGTAGATTTGTGTTTTTTTTTGTTTTGTGGAGATTATGTAGTTTGATCGATTTATTTTTATCTAAATTTGGGACCAGTTTGTTGGATTAACTTATAGAAGTTGTAATAACATAATCTGTATATTTTTGTAATAACATCTTTAAATGAACTAAGGTCTTTGTTTGATTTCTTGTATATGTTTGATTATGCTTCTTATGAAATAATAAAGTTAGACTAAACAGAAACTTAATAATGTGTACACTTAGTTTATTCATAAGAAATTAGTTGTTGTTGAACTAACTTGACAAATCTATGGTGATGCTTTCATTGGATTTTTTGGTCATGACAAATTAGTTGGAAAGGAAGGTGTGGTGATGCTTCCTGTTTGAAGCACATTCAAATATATGACCACCTGTTCTCTTGATATGTGATTTTGACATGTTATTTTTCTGTGTTTTATTTTCCTACAGGTTGTGGTTGTGCAGCCTTTGTGGAAATTTTAGTGAGGCCTCCCCTGTTCTGCAGCCTTTCTCAGGTATTACGAGAACCTTCAACTTGATGGAAAATTAGATAGACTTATGGACTGAATAGAATAGCAATATGGACTTGTTCAACAAGTGTTTTGTAATCAGACCTGCTTAAACTGAAATAGGCTACATCAAATAAAGCTTAAAAACAAGTTAGTGTTTGCATTTGAGTTGAAAACAAGTTAAAATTTAAACCAATTATTCCTGCCTCTGCTTCCATACTCTTTTCAAGATACTTTTTTAGTACAGAAATTTAAAAAAAAGTATAAAAGTATATATATCTTATTTAACCAACTTAACTAACAGTGTGTGCCAAAGATGCTTAACACATTAATTGCAAGGGTTAAATGGCTTAGACCAAGCTGACCTGTTCATCTTTAAATATTTCAGAGCAAATAAATTGTTTTTTGATGAGTTCGTCTTTAATGGATTAATCTTTGAAAAATTGGTAGTGAAATTAATATGAGATTATATATGAAAGAACTCTTGGTATGTTTATGATGTTAAGATTGGTAAACACCTTATGAGGTGTCTTATTGGATGTGAAACTGAAGACATAAAAGATTGGTTTATGTTGATCCTTTCTCTGTATTGTTGCAGATTCTATGGTGTTACTCTTTTGATGTTGTTAATGATTCACCTTTGGTGTTTTCTATCGGTTAGTCCTCTCTTTATCATTTTTTTTTAATTCTGTAAATCATTTTAAAGTTAAATTTTGTAAATCATCTCAAGGAATTACTGTATTTTGTTACTACTAGAGTAGTATATTTATATATATGAGCCCCTGGTAAACAAGAAAATTGATATAAGCTTGGTAAATTGTAAAGATGTTCAAAACTTCAGATGCAAGGGTCAAATGGTTTAGACCAAGCTTACCTATTTAAGGAATATATTTGGTGTGTTCTCTGGTTTAGTTTACTGATTTTTAGCTAAAATTATGTGTGTTTTAAATTGTTACTTTGAATTTTAGCAAAAGTATTGATTTTGACTTTTAAATCAAAGATCATTTCTATATGTGGTCTTTAAATATATATTGATATATGCTAAATATTATAAGTGTATTCTACCCGTTTGACCCATTTTGTTTTTAACCATGTTAAAAACAAACATCAACAAAAACAAGACATATTGTTTTTGCGCAAGCAAATTTAATTATAGAGGTAACCAGAAATGAGCGTTCCATTATACTTTTTCTAATATTGAGTTTATAGAGATAAAGAGAAATGAGTGTTCCATTAAACCCTTTCTAATATTGGGTTTGGACAGAGAGAAAAAGGCTACAACTTTTTAGTTCGACTCAAAGAATAAAAAGGGAAATGAGCGTTCCATTAAAACTATATGAAACTTGTATCATTTTTTTAAGAACACCATGAAGTATAATGATGTTCATGTCATGACTACTATTAGGTAAATATAATAATTCTTTGTTTACTAAAATGTTGTTATATTTTTATATAATAAGATGTAATTATTATATATGATTTAGGGGAGTCTAAATCCACTTGGATTGTTTGAACCTTAAAGTATGCAATCCGTTAGTTATCTATTTTTCTATACACGTAAATCGTTTGTATGTGTATTTCAAGATGCATATATTCCAAACAGATTAAAAACCTTTATGTGGGTGAGACTTTGTTAGAGACGTTCCTTTGACCACTAAAATACTTGCTGGGCTCACAACTGGTAAGAGTCTCTTACGACTTAATTATCTTAATCAATGTGTAAATTATTGTTCAAATCTATGATGTCCCTACTTCCTGTGACTAATAGACTATCCAAACTGGTTAAAACTGCAGTGATTAACCTCAAGTTGTAAATTTTGGTGTTCAAACTGAAGTGATTAACCCCATGAGAAGTGTAAGTTTTGGTGTTCAAATTTTGACTATCCAAAACTGATATGTATTTAATAAGCATACCAAATTTCCAAGTAAGAAATGGGTCCACCATAGAATTATAAACAAATTATGATGTATAAATCTTAAGCCTATTTTCTGTTTAGGGGAACTTTTAGCTCTCATAAATCTACTGCTGGAATGGTTCACATGTTGCAGTTTTATTTTTTATGCTCTTAGGATCATGTTTTTTGGCTTAAAATAATGATTCTGAGATGTGATTTTGTCCTGTTGTTTTCTTGCAGCTTATCATGATTCTTTGTTACAAGTCTTAAGGCAACACCTCACAGGTAATGTGGTCTGATTTTAAAGATTTTTAATTCTCGACATAATCTTATATTTTCTAACTCTTTTTTAGCATAATGGGCTAATCGCTGATAAATCCGTGCAGGTATCCGTTGGTCTTTTCAAGAGCCCCATGGACGAACGATAAAGCCTCTAATCGAAGAACATAATTAATCTGTTATGGTACTGTTTAAGCTTCATAATGCATAATAAATCAATAAATGAATTAGCTTATTTGGGGAATATAATTTTAAACGTCAGGTCTATTAAATCCATTAGAACTAGCATAATTATCTTCTAATGAATACATAACCATCTTCTAAACCGGAACGTCTATAATGGGGAGGGGGCAATTGGTAATTTGATATTTAGATATAATAATTCCCAACCCACAAGGGTGTGTAGCAGCCAACTATTCATTTAATTTATCATTTTTCTTTCTTTTAGTGGGACTTTTAAGAACCGGCTAAGACTGCTGAGAGGATTTTTAGTTGTAAAATATGTTAGCATGGTGTGACATTTAGTTTTTGGATTGCATTTTTGGTCATTTTTTTCAGTTTGAACTCATGTTGAGTTTTATAGGTTCCTGGGTTTTATGGATCTTGCATAAAAAAATTTCTGACCCTTTTGTAATTGTGTTTTATATTTTTACGGCAATACAGGTTAACTTTTATAGGTTCCTGGTTTTTATGGATCTTGCAAATTTCTTTTTTTCTGACCATTTTGTAATTGTGCTTTATATTATTTACGGCAATGCAGGTTAGTTGTCTGGCTGGATCAATACACATGATTTTTTGGTTAAAGGGGCTCACTTTCTTTTAGTCTTTTTTGGTGGAGGTTGGGTTAGCTTGCATTTATGTAAAGCACTTGTCTGTGTTAAGTTGAATTGACAGCGACATATCAAAAACCTATAAATAAATACTATTAAATATATTTTATATTTTACTACTTTATATTAATTTATTTTAGTTTGATATTTACTTATTTATTCTATTTAATTTTTATCAATGCTTCATTTTACATTTGCATACAAAAAAAAAAGTAAAAATTTGAACTGTTTGTGTTTGAAGATTCATTGTCAAGGTTAGAATATGTTGTTTTTGTTATTCCTATGTGATCCTAACCATAGATTGTCATTCTCTCTAAATTATGTTCATTCATCGAACTTCCCATGTTTACAAAGATATGTAATCTCTATCAACATCAAGTGTTCAAAGATAAAAGCAACAGAAACCATACGAGGTTAAATATTTTGCAAGAATGACTGCACAACCTTGTCAGGCCACTAAGATCCTTAACTTTGGGTGACTAGCTATACCACATTATAAATTGCACCCTATGTTATGAGTTGGTTGCACCTTATGTTATGAGTCTTAGAAATCGTCTTTGTCACCGAACGTGCATATACCGCATTATAAATTGCCTTCACACTGCATTGCGCTAACAAGAACGAAAATCGCGTTGTAAATTGTTGTTGCTAACGAAAGCGTGAATATAAGACATATAACGGGATAGAAATCGTTGCCCGCCGCAACGCACGGATGTATTTAAAATTTGAAATGAAATAAAAAATTCACATTTAAGATTAAATTGGGTGTACACAACCATGTTCTTTTGGCTAGGTTAAATGTCTAATAGGGTGTCTAACAAAAACATTAATTCAAACAATTAATTTCTTGTTGCGTTGCAACACGTAAAAAAAAACGAATATCGCCGCATCGTATCGCGTGTACCGCAATATAAATTATCGTTGGGATGTATCGTGCCAACAGAAACAAATATGGCATTGTAAATTTTGGTATCTGTCGAACAAGCAAACAGAAGACAAATAACGTGCTATAAACCGTCGCCCGCCGCATCGCGCGGGTTTCCCCCTAGTATATATATATATATATATATATATATATATATATATATATATATATAGAGTCGAGTTATCCTACATCCAGCAAAAACGCTACATCCATTGCGGATTGATCTGGGGCGTCCATCAAGATCATCCAACAGCCAAGATCTATGGTGTTTTCCGCCTATGGCGTTTTCAGTGGGGAAAAAAACACCATAGGCGGAAACACCATAGATCATGGCTGTTGAATGATCTTGATGGACGCCCCAGATCAATCCGTAATGGATGTAGCGTTTTTGCTGGATGTATTTTACCCTAAACCTATATATATATATATATATGTGTGTGTGTGTGTGTGTGTGTGTGTGTGTGTGTATACATACATTCAGCTGCTCCTGCTTAGAGTTGCAGAAAAGTTGTTGATCTTGATCTCCACTAGAAACAAGACTTGCCCAAGTAAGTAATTTATACCGTTTTCAACAACCCCCTAAATGTTTGCACAATCTCTTATAAATTCTTTTCTAAATTGAAGCTTCAAGTTTTACTTTGGCTTCCCATTTTGGGGAAGGATTTAAAGGTTGTCTTCATTCGCAATTGTTTTGGTTGCATGTAGTAAAACAGGGTTTTGCTTGTTTGAGAGACAAATTATGTTCAATTCGGTATCTTTAAGGCAGTCATTTGCGGCTCAATTCGGTATACACGTTCGTGATCCATCCCAAATGTTTGCGTTTGGTGGCACGAATTGGGCTCAGGGATTTTCGAATCGAGATGCTGTAACTTGTGTTGATCAGAAGGAAGATGTTAACAGTTTGAGAACAGAAAGCTTGTTTGTAAAAACAGGGGATTTTGACCCAAATTCTAGGTATGCTTCATGGTTGTTTTTTCGTTGCAACCTATGAAAGAAATAGTTCTGATTCTATTATGCAACATTATTGTGTTTTATTTTTACCTCAGTGGCAATATGTTTGAACTTCCTAACAAGGTAGACCAACAACATTATTCGGTCTCGATAAATCAGGTGCCTAAATCTGAATCTGACCATAATGCTTCTCCTCCATCTTATGTTGGTTTGAGGCTGACCACTCTAAGTTAAAGACCACTTTTCAGTATGCCATCTCAATGTCCCAAATCTCAAAATAATGAGCCCTCAGATCAGAAGAATTGTATGACACCCCGTCTAGTTTCAGAAGATGGTCAAAGATGGTCAGCAACAGGGCCGACGAATGTATGTGTGGATGCAACTAAGCAACAGAATCCTTCTGTTACAGGTTCTTGTGAACTTCCTAGTACCTCCTCATATGCAGCAAGCAATCTTACAAGTACATCTCCCATTCATTTGCAGCAGTTAGAATTGGCTAAATCAAAGAAAAGAAAATGCTCCACATTTACCCAAGGGTCTCCGAGGCTTCATGATATCAGGTATAGAAAGTAGTTAAAAATGATTCTTAAACCTTTGATAATGTTCATCTTTCTTTTGCAGCACTGCTGAACTTGAGTGGGCACATTCTGCAGTCCGTCTACCTGAAGAAGAGGTGTGTTTCTTAATTTTAGGGGTGTCAATTGTGTAACATGAACAACCCATATATCTAAACGTGTTAAATGGAATGGCGGTTAGTAATCAAGTTGTAAACATGTTAATCGGGTTGGTTGTTTGTAACTAATAATGGGTTAAACAGGCTGGCAGGGGGTTAACGTGCTTAATTAAACAAACATGTTACTGGGTTGACATGCTTAATTAAATAGGTCAGCGGGTAAACCTGCTTAATTAAACATGTTAACCCAAATATGACTTCTTTTACTAAATAGGTCAACCCGTTTATCAATTAATGGGTTAGATATACGGATCCAAAACCTATTTATTTTTGTGTTTTGGTTCTTGCAAGAAATTGTCACCCGGCCGATATGAATTATATAGTTGGCATCTTGTTTGTAGTAAACGGTTTATTTCTATCCGCAGTTGATGGAATTGGCTGCAAAGAAAAAAAACTCATATCTGATAAATAACAAAAAAAGAAGACTTAGTTTAACGACACAGCTTACGCAACTGTTATTTAAACCTCCACCAGCCATTGTTCTCACAAAAGATGCTACGGCACATTGTGATATTGTTGCATATTATGCTTGTAAATTAGCACTGGGCGAAGCATGTGGTTTATGCTCGTAAGAACTATGATAATCATCTTTAACATGTAAATTAATTTGTATATATTACTCAATGTTGTAGAGTTTTAATAAAAAAAAATTATAAAAAAAATAAATAAATAAAAAATTTATGAAATGTTGTAGAAATCGCGATTAATCGGTGATTAATCAGCGATTAATCGCTTGGCGGTCCCCCACCGTCTACGATTAATGGTTTAACGGTCAGTTGGTCAACGACAGTCAACATCGGTCCTTGGCGGTCTTGGCGGCCTTGACGGTTAGCCAATTTTTTTAATTAAAAAAATATAAACTTAATAAATTGTAGTTTTTGACTTTAATATTGTAGTTTTTGACTTAAATGTGTTTGTTTTTTGGGATTATTAAACGTATCCGACTTTATTATTGTAGCTTTTGACTTAAATGTTTATATAAGTATTAGTTTATTTTTTTTAAAGTTATTTATTAATTTATTTATTAATTATACTAGGATATTGCCATGTTGGAATATGTATATATATATATACTAGTCTTTGAAACCCGTGCATCGCACGGCTGGGGTTCTAATATCTTTTTCTAATAAAAAAAATCATAATGTACTGAATTGTATTAGTACTTAAATAAGAAAAAAAGATATAAACATCGAAAATTATAAAGAAACAAAAAATTATTAAAAGTTATAGGTATGCACCTATTGAAAATAGATTACAATGTCATATGCACAATAACATAATTTAATGTTATATAAAACATTTTAAATTGAAAATCCAAAAGTATGACATACCTTAACATTATTAACAAAGGTCGGCGAAACAAAGTAGGATGAAGAAAAAAGAAAGCAACTTCAATTCATAGTGTCTTAAACAATATATGTACCTTGACACCTCAATTTCGAGTATAAGTAACTTTATATATGTACCTTGACACCTCAATTTCGAGTATAATTAAGTAACTTTGATTCATCAATGACTACGGTTCTAATTCTACCACTAACATTTTCAAATATTCATCGTGAGTATTTATAACATCCCAAATTTTTCATAATTTAAAATTCTCCCGTTAACGTCTAGTCAAGTAAAAATCTTTAGTAGTTAAAATAACCCCTTGTGTTAATAAAATCTATGTCATGTGAATTATGAGGTTTAATGGGTAAATATGTAGTTTAGTTAAAAATTACCACAATATGAAACCATAGGGGCCAGAAGTGTAATCCCTCAATACTTGAATTAAACAAAAAGGAAAGAAAGGGGAGGGAGGTCATGAATCACGACCTGGAACCCAGCCCTCACCCTCTCCTCCTTCTTCTTCTTTGTTCCTCCAAATTTATGCATCTAGGAGGTATAGGGCTGCGATTTTATCATATTGGGGAGGAATTGGGAGTGGCTTCTAGCTCCTAAACTCATACTTGAAGCAAGTAAGTAAAAACCCATTTTCTTGCATGTGTTAGGTTCGAAAATTAAGGGCCAAAATCTGCAAATTCTTGATGTTATATGAATCTTATGATGTTAGGAACTTCATATGTTGCCTAAATCTCCATTTGATTATGAATTGGTGAAGTAGTCACCAAAATCCTATGCTTGAACTTCCATGTTACATGACCACATAGGATGTTTGAGAAATTGTGTCCATTGCTTGAATTGTGTGTGAAATTAGTGTTAGATGACAAATTTATGATGGATTGGTGATGGATTTCACCAACACTATGCAAAAGGGCCAAGTTGGAGGCTCAAGGGTTGGGTAATTATGGGTGCATCAAAGTATGCACACAAGGTGTTTGACAAAATGCCTCAAAGAGTAAAAATGTGTTAAATGCAACAAATTTGCTTGTAGTGATGTTGGATGACCATAGGAAGCTATAAGTTCACAAAATTTAACCAAGTTGATGATTTTATGTGCACTAGCTAGCATGGATAATGTATGCCATAGTTGTCATGTAAATGTTAAAGATTCATGTAGCTAGATGTAATTTGATAAACATTGCTTGATTTCCATTCGTATGAATTGGTATTATGTATGTGTAGCATAGAAATCATGTTATTGAAATGTGATAAGAATGCTATTGTGATTAAGGTCCTAACATTGTTAGTGACCCATTAGGCAATCAAGGTGATCAAGGGAATAATTCCGGAATTGGAGGAAGCGGTGGATCAAGCTCTAAAGGTAACATTAATTATGTTACATGATGTAGATAAGTAAATGTGTCTTTGCTATTTGGAATAATAAACCACGAAGTGTATAATGGGCGACGAACGGTTCTAGGAATCGTGAAGCCCAAAGCCAATAGGTTCTCCAATGATTAAACTTGACCATAGAAAAGATTCGGATGAATCGAAGAACGTATGAAAGTTCTAATGGCTAAAATGGGCTTGAAGAGCTTATGTCAAGAAACAAAAGAATGGAAATCTTAAATGGTTAGAGAACCATAGATTCCAAGGCTTAAACACGGTCAAGTGAGGCATTTGGAGAAAACCAAAGGCATTGACCCGTCTTAATGGGTCAAATAGTGGTAGAATGCTTATTTGGTAATTACTATAATGATCTAGTGAACTAATAATAAGTAGATTGGAATCTATGTGATCAAAGCCAAAATTAGTAGTAACGGTAATGCATAAGGCTAAACTCCTAACGGTTGTGTAGGACTAATTGATAGTTTTGCATATAACTAGTTCATTGCCATATTGCCTACATTATGATTTTAGATGTGAATTACATGTGTTGGGTGAATTCAGGATGACAACCCTTGATGGTTGTCACAAGAGATCCCTTAGTGGGTCAAATGGGTCGGATGAATCCCGTTAATGCGAATTGGGTGGGTAATCGACCAAGGTATGTTTAAAGGACTAAAACTTGTATTTGGAACCACTTTATAGGTGTTGGAAGGCTTAAATGAGGGTAAGAATCCAGCTGGGTGAGTTCTGATGAAAACAGGGTAAGATAGCTGGAAAATTGGCTAAGTATAGAATTTCCCGAAAATAGCCAATATTCTGTCAAAATGGGTCCAGCGCGTACTGCCCAGAAATTACTTATTCTGGGCGTACCGCCCCCGGAATGAAAAACCAGATTTTTATTGTTTTTCTTCATTATTTGATATTGTAATAAATGGTTATGCAATAGAAGCTCACTATTGAATGTGAGTATGTTGCAGGTAAAGGGAAAGCTTAATGGACGCTCATCAAGGCTTCAAGAACCGATTCACATGAAGAACCACTAGTCGTATCAGCATTTCTTTTGGGGTTATATAACATGTAAACAATGTTTAACCATATGGATGCCAACTTGAACGTTATTTTGTAAAGTTTAGTCACAATGGTGACATTTCATGAATGTGAATGTGTATGTTTTTAAAAGAAAATTTTCTGGGACCGAATTTAACGTTATAAAAGTTGTGTTTGACATCAAATTGTTTACGGGTGTTACAATTTGGTATCAGAGCCATGGTTTGAGAGAATCAAGTACTCGGGGAGTACTTGAACTCAAACCTTGAGCTCAAGGGATAGGGGAAAAGTGATCGGTTCAAGCTTGATGAAGCGTCCGGGCAAGGTACTTAAGCTTAAATTAATTATTGAAATTGTATGAAAATGAATGAATGTTCCTATATACCCGTAAGGGCAAAGTTATAAGCTATCACTCGGGGAACGCACGGAGAGGTGTATTCACACCTGAACCGGGGAGTGCGTGAGTGAAGTGTCCCAGGTAGAAACGGGGTAATGCTACGGCCAGAAACCTCGTATAAACCCAGGGGGAATATTGGCCATGACCAATACGATAAATAAAACCTTGTTGCGGTAAGGGTGAATAAAAGCTATAAGCTAATGGAAAATTTTATTCTGTAGATCAATGGTGGACCTTGATGGCGTTGATCTTGCAGAAGAGCAGAGACAGCGGGCTTTGAAGGCCCAGATCTCTGAAGAAGTGGGAAATGCCATTCAGGCAGCTATTCCCGAGTATGTACAAAAGATCCAGGAGGATCTACTTATTACCTTGAGCGAAAAGTTTGAGGAATTAAAGAATGCCCTCCTGAATAAAGGGGAGGCAAGTACGTCGAAGAAGAAGGGGAGTTCCTTCAAAGATTTTATGGCGTGTAAACCCCCGCAATACACGGGTGATCCCGACCCAATAGCTAGTCACCGATGGGTGACCAATGTGGAGGGGGTAATCAAAAGAAGCCATTGTGAGGCTGCAGATCAAGTTATCTTTGCTACGGGTCTACTAGTAGATCGAGCAAAAGATTGGTGGGACGCAAAGGTCCTAGAGAAAGGACAGGCAGTAACAGATGCCCTAACTTGGGCAGAATTTAAAGAACTGTTTCTTGAACATCACTGCCCACCCTCTGCGGTCAATGAATTGAAGCAAGAGTTCTTGAAGCTAGAGCAAGGGGAGACTCAAACCGTTGATGAGATCACCGGTATTTACCTTGATAGGGTAAAATTCTGCTCAGATGTGCTACCCACTGAAGGGGCACGGATGTTCTTTTACCAGAACATGCTGAAGGCATAGATAAAGAATTTCATGCCTCTAGACCGGTTCACCACGGTGGAACAAATGATTAACGCCGCACGGGCGCGAGAGATGGATGTCATCCGGGAAGAGGCCCAAGAGGCAAGAAAACCCACTGGGGGGAATCCGAATCCCCCCAAGAAGCAAAAAGTAGGTGACTCGTCCTAGAAAAGGGACACAAGAGGGGGCGGTTCAAAATGCAAAGTTTGTGACAAAGGACACTCGGGAGAGTGTATATTCAAAGACCGCCCATGCTTGAACTGTGGTAAGAAAGGCCACGTTATTTCTAACTGCCCGTCTAGCGAGCCACGATGCTTCAACTGTTACCAAGCTGGGCACAAGAAATCAGAATGCCCAAAACTCAAGAAAGAGGGGGCAAGAAGCGGGGTAAAGATCGAAGTGCCAAAAGCCACGGGCCGGGCATTCCAACTCACGGCCGAAGAAGCCAAGTCAGACCCCAACGTGGTGGCAGGTACATTTCTTGTAAATTCGATACCTGCTCACGTATTATTTGATACAGGAGCTAATAGATCATTTGTCTCATATGATTTTATTAAGCATCCCTCGTTTATAATTGAAAAATTGTATGTACCCTTAGAGGTAGAAATAGCTAACGATAAAAGTATTCTTGTCTTTGATGTATGTCGGGGATACAAAATCTCCATCAACAATGAGGAATACCTCATAGATCTCATTCCAATGGCGATGAGAGAATTCAAGGTAGTGGTAGGGATGGACTGGTTATCCCGCAACCACGCAAAGGTCATTTGTGACCGGAAGGCGATAGAGATATCTTCGCCAAAGGGGAGCAAAGTCACCATTCATGGTGAGAAACAAAACGTTCCAATTATATGCTCAATGATGGAAGCTAGGAAGCTCATGATGCACGGGTGCCAAGCCTATTTGGCTATGGTGGCGGATACTAGAATTCAAAGTCCCGCAATAGATGACTTACCCGTGGTGCAAGAGTTTAAAGATGTATTTCCGGATGACTTACCGGGGTTACCACCCGATCGAGAGGTGGAATTTAAAATTGACTTAGTGCCAAATGCTAAGCCGGTGGCTAAAGCTCCGTATAGGTTGGCACCGGCGGAACTACAAGAATTGAAGACCCAAATCTAGGAGTTGTTGGATAAAGGGTTCATACGTCCGAGTGTCTCTCCGTGGGGAGCACCGGTGCTATTCGTGAAAAAGAAGGATGGTAGCATGCGGATGTGCATAGACTACCGAGAGTTAAACAAACTCACGGTGAAGAACAGGTACCCATTGCCCAGAATTGACGATTTATTTGATCAACTTCAAGGGGCAAAATGGTTCTCGAAGATAGACCTACGTTCTGGGTACCATCAACTAAAGGTGAAAGAGGAAGATGTTCCCAAAACGGCCTTCAGAACGAGATACGGTCATTATGAATTTTTAGTGATGTCCTTTGGACTCACTAATGCACCAGCGGCTTTCATGGATCTCATGAATCGGGTGTGTAAACCGATGCTTGACAAATCGGTGATTGTGTTCATTGACGATATTCTGGTATACTCCCGAGATGAAGCGGAGCACGCTAAGCATTTACGGGAGGTACTAGAAAGATTAAGGGAGGAAAAGCTATATGCAAAATTCTCCAAGTGCGCCTTCTGGTTGAAGGAGGTGCAATTTTTAGGCCATGTCATAGGCGCCGATGGGGTTATGGTGGATCCGGCAAAGATTGAAGCCGTCATCAAATGGGAACCCCCAAAGAATCCGACGGAGGTGCGGAGTTTTCTAGGGTTAGCGGGCTACTATCGGAGATTTATTCAAGACTTCTCGAAGATAGCCCTTCCTATGACTAAACTAACCCGAAAAGACACAAAGTTTGTGTGGGGTGAAGATCAAGAGAAGGCTTTTCAAAGACTTAAGCAAAATTTGACGCAAGCACCGGTTTTAACCCTCCCTGAGGGAACGGAAGACATGGTAGTTTACTCTGATGCGTCAAAATTGGGCCTTGGTTGTGTTTTAATGCAACGGGGCAAGGTGATTGCCTATGGATCAATACAATTGAAGGTGACCGAGCAAAACTACCCAACTCATGATTTGGAGTTGGCGGCGGTGGTGTCCGCCTTAAAAATATGGCGACACTACCTTTATGTGGTGAAATGCACCATTTTCACCGACCATAAAAGCCTCAAGTATTTCTTTGACCAAAAAGAGTTGAATATGAGGCAAATAAGGTGGCTTGAGACCATCAAGGATTATGATTGTGAAATCCACTATCACCCGGGCAAGGCCAATGTGGTAGCGGATGCTCTTAGTCGAAAAGGGGATTACGCTCCTATAGAGGTGCGATCGATGAAATTGGTGGTGACGTCCGATTTGATCACCAAAATCAAAGAAGCCCAAGTGGAGGCTATAAAAAGTGAAAACCAAAGGAAAGAGCGAATTGTGGGCCAAGTGAAAAACTTGGTAGAAGGAGAAAGTGGGATCAAAACTCGATTCGGAAGAATTTGGGTTCCAAACGCTTGTGAAGTGAAGAATTTGTTACTTGATGAAGCCCATAAGTCGTGATACTCGGTTCATCCGGGGGCGACAAAAATGTACCACGACTTGAAGCATGACTATTGGTGGCCCGGAATAAAACGGGATATAGTCAAATATGTGGGGAAATGTTTGACTTGTTCACAAGTCAAGGCAGAGCACCAAAAGCCTTATGGCAAGCTCCAACCCTTAGAAATTCCAATGTGGAAATGGGAGCACGTAACTATGGACCTATTGACCAAATTACCCAAAACACCCAAGGGATATGATGCTATATGGGTGGTGGTTGATAGATTGACCAAAAGTGCTCATTTCATACCAATTAGGGAGACTTACTCTTCCGAAAGAATGGCGGATGTGTATATCAATGAGATTATATCGCGCCATGGAGTACCCGTCTCAATCGTGTCCGACCGGGATACCCGGTTCACCTCCCAGTTTTGGAGGGAATTTCAGGAGTGGTTGGGTACAAAACTTTTACTTAGTACCGCCTACCACCCACAAACGGATGGACAAAGTGAAAGAACCATCCAAACACTTGAGGACATGTTGCGGGCATGTGCTATTGACTTTGGAGGGAGTTGGGATCACTACCTTCCACTTGTTGAGTTCTCCTACAACAATAGCTACCACTCGAGCATTGGGATGCCGCCTTACGAAATGCTTTATGGTAGAAAATGTCGATCACCCGTGTGTTGGGGTGAAGTGGGTCAACGAGAGTTAGCTAGTAAGCAAGTGGTTAAACTAGCATCCGAAAAGCTCGACGTGATAAGGGTCCGTTTAAAAGCGGCCCAAGATAGACAAAAGTCCTACGCGGACAAGAGACGAAGGCCTATTGAATTCAAAAAGGGGGATATGGTCTTGTTGAAAGTGTCCCCATGGAAGGGTGTGATCCGCTTCCGAAAGCGGGGTAAACTAAGTCCTAGGTTTATTGGACCTTTCAAAATATTGGCCCGAGTGGGTGATAATGCTTATCAATTGGAATTACCGGAAGAATTGAGCGGAATCCACAACACATTCCACGTGTCCAACCTACGAAAGTGCTTGGCGGATGAAAGTGCTTATGTGCCTCTAGACGATTTGGTTGTGGATAAGAAGCTTAACTATATAGAAATGCCTATTGCGATTCTTGATCGCAATATGAAAAAGCTACGAAACAAGGAAGTGAACCAAGTGTTGGTTCAATGGGAGCATAGAAAAGGCTCCGACTTGACGTGGGAAGCTGAGGATGAAATGCAACGCTACTACCCTCATTTATTCGGTACGTAAGTCGTTTCGGGGACGAAACCCCTTTAAGGGGGGTGGAGTTGTAACATTCCAAATTTTTCATAATTTAAAATTCTCCCGTTAACGTCTAGTCAAGTAAAAATCTTTAGTAGTTAAAATAACCCCTTGTGTTAATAAAATCTATGTCATGTGAATTATGAGGTTTAATGGGTAAATATGTAGTTTAGTTAAAAATTACCACAATATGAAACCATAGGGGCCAGAAGTGTAATTCCTCAATACTTGAATTAAACAAAAAGGAAAGAAAGGGGAGGGAGGTCGTGAATCACGACCTGGAACCCAGCCCTCACCCTCTCCTCCTTCTTCTTCTTTGTTCCTCCAAATTTATGCATCTAGGAGGTATAGGGCTGCGATTTTATCATATTGGGGAGGAATTGGGAGTGGCTTCTAGCTCCTAAACTCATACTTGAAGCAAGTAAGTAAAAACCCATTTTCTTGCATGTGTTAGGTTCGAAAATTAAGGGCCAAAATCTGCAAATTCTTGATGTTATATGAATCTTATGATGTTAGGAACTTCATATGTTGCCTAAATCTCCATTTGATTATGAATTGGTGAAGTAGTCACCAAAATCCTATGCTTGAACTTCCATGTTGCATGACCACATAGGATGTTTGAGAAATTGTGTCCATTGCTTGAATTGTGTGTGAAATTAGTGTTAGATGACAAATTTATGATGGATTGGTGATGGATTTCACCAACACTATGCAAAAGGGCCAAGTTGGAGGCTCAAGGGTTGGGTAATTATGGGTGCATCAAAGTATGCACACAAGGTGTTTGACAAAATGCCTCAAAGAGTAAAAATGTGTTAAATGCAACAAATTTGCTTGTAGTGATGTTGGATGACCATAGGAAGCTATAAGTTCACAAAATTTAACCAACTTGATGATTTTATGTGCACTAGCTAGCATGGATAATGTATGCCATAGTTGTCATGTAAATGTTAAAGATTCATGTAGCTAGATGTAATTTGATAAACATTGCTTGATTTCCATTCGTATGAATTGGTATTATGTATGTGTAGCATAGAAATCATGTTATTGAAATGTGATAAGAATGCTATTGTGATTAAGGTCCTAACATTGTTAGTGACCCATTAGGCAATCAAGGTGATCAAGGGAATAATTCCGGAATTGGAGGAAGCGGTGGATCAAGCTCTAAAGGTAACATTAATTATGTTACATGATGTAGATAAGTAAATGTGTCTTTGCTATTTGGAATAATAAACCACGAAGTGTATAATGGGCGACGAACGGTTCTAGGAATCGTGAAGCCCAAAGCCAATAGGTTCTCCAATGATTAAACTTGACCATAGAAAAGATTCGGATGAATCGAAGAACGTATGAAAGTTCTAATGGCTAAAATGGGCTTGAAGAGCTTATGTCAAGAAACAAAAGAATGGAAATCTTAAATGGTTAGAGAACCATAGATTCCAAGGCTTAAACACGGTCAAGTGAGGCATTTGGAGAAAACCAAAGGCATTGACCCGTCTTAATGGGTCAAATAGTGGTAGAATGCTTATTTGGTAATTACTATAATGATCTAGTGAACTAATAATAAGTAGATTGGAATCTATGTGATCAAAGCCAAAATTAGTAGTAACGGTAATGCATAAGGCTAAACTCCTAACGGTTGTGTAGGACTAATTGATAGTTTTGCATATAACTAGTTCATTGCCATATTGCCTACATTATGATTTTAGATGTGAATTACATGTGTTGGGTGAATTCAGGATGACAACCCTTGATGGTTGTCACAAGAGATCCCTTAGTGGGTCAAATGGGTCGGATGAATCCCGTTAATGCGAATTGGGTGGGTAATCGACCAAGGTATGTTTAAAGGACTAAAACTTGTATTTAGAACCACTTTATAGGTGTTGGAAGGCTTAAATGAGGGTAAGAATCCAGCTGGGTGAGTTCTGATGAAAACAGGGTAAGATAGCTGGAAAATTGGCTAAGTATAGAATTTCCCGAAAATAGCCAATATTCTGTCAAAATGGGTCCAGCGCGTACCGCCCAGAAATTACTTATTCTGGGCGTACCGCCCCCGGAATGCAAAACCAGATTTTTATTGTTTTTCTTCATTATTTGATATTGTAATAAATGGTTATGCAATAGAAACTCACTATTGAATGTGAGTATGTTGCAGGTAAAGGGAAAGCTTAATGGACGCTCATCAAGGCTTCAAGAACCGATTCACATGAAGAACCACTAGTCGTATCAGCATTTCTTTTGGGGTTATATAACATGTAAACAATGTTTAACCATATGGATGCCAACTTGAACGTTATTTTGTAAAGTTTAGTCACAATGGTGACATTTCATGAATGTGAATGTGTATGTTTTTAAAAGAAAATTTTCTGGGACCGAATTTAACGTTATAAAAGTTGTGTTTGACATCAAATTTTTTACGGGTGTTACAGTATTAGCTTTGTTTTGATTTTGAACTTAATTTTGTTGTTCATAAGAAAACCACGATAAAAATGTTCCTCAACTCCTTTCGAATATCCCTACCAACCCACAAATCTTTCGGTCTCATCAAGACTCATGTCGAAAGAGCTCCTCTTCAAAAACCAATATCTTCTCCATCTTGCTCCACCCCTAAACATGAAAACAAATTCATAACGGATTCTACATCAATTTATGTTCAATAACATCAACCTAAATAAAATACATCATGAACAATTGAACTAAGCATTTCTAACCTCCGAGACGATTAAAATACGAAAAAAACAATACTAACCTGCATAAATGATTAAGGTGTAACAGAATTTCATAAATGTCGTATTTGTTTTCATCATCCATTGTCACAGCTACCATAGAAACAATGTACAATTTAGCTAGCAGAACCTAATGTTATTTTAAAAATAGAATGGGATCATGGAAAACCTCTATAGGCAAGTACCGAAGGATTTATTAACATAATATTTCTTTGACCCATTGATCTTCAAGCATTGCGATTGGTAGAGCCCACAATGTGTATTTTTTCCTCTTCCTGTCCATAAAACATTAAGAATCATTAAAGATATTGCCACCAAATAGTTTCAATAAATTTTTTTAAGGATTACCTATACTTAAGTCAATATCATTGTGTTGTAACATGTCATTGCAATCTTAACCATGGAGTCACCATCTTATTGAAATTCATCCACCTATTATAATATCAATACGATTAAAGTCGATAAACCTTTTTAGTTCAAAGCAATATGCAAATTAAGAAACAAACACCCTAAAACTTATCTCTAGAACAAAATTTGTTCATGTCATAGGAAACTTGTTAGCATTCACACAGATATATTTAAGACATTATAAGATTGACATAATGGAATGAGCTATAGTAAAAAAAAAAAGAGAGCAAGAACAAATTAACATCATAAAGTAAAGCATAAGGGTAAAAAAAGAAAAATTAGAACCAAATTGTAGTTTTGTTTAGAATGTTTTAAGTAGTACTGTAACTGACTATTCACTTGTTTGCAAACAAATCAACATCAAACTTTATTGTATTTAAAAGAAGTGTTCAGGAAGTTTGAGATTGTTTGCAGACAAATCAACATCAAACTTTATTATGATGTTTGGTGTAGTAAACCAATCATATATACACCAGTATGGAACTTAAGATAATAAGATGAAAAATCTAATATATACTCAATATCAATTATTGAAATCATTTTTTCATAATGCCAAATATCACTGCTGAGATTTCTAGATAACAATGTTCAACTTTTTTGGTGATCGACCCAATAAATAATGGATCTGCAATATTCACAAAAACTAAAACCCCAGATAGGTTTTAGGTCAACCATCAGAAATTGCAAAACTATCAAATAGTGGAGCAAAAAATAATAATGGGTCGGCAAATTAATCAAGTGCCAGAATGCATCCTTTTTTTCAAAACGCTACAAAATCAACCAAAGGGACCTGCTAATCTTTCATGCAAGTCAGACATCATGACACTGAATATAACATACGACGGGCAGTTCATGTTCTCAGATGCACAGATCATAAAAGAAAAAACAGAGAAGTTGAATGGAAAAATACCTCTAAGCTGAAACCACAGACGTTGCGTTGCGGGAGTAGATTAAATCAACACGGTCCTTATTAAATTAGTCAAATCAATTTAAGCGAGTACCTTGAAGATCACATACAGTAAAACAACCATCACTATGATTCAAGGAAGCCTTAGAAAATCAAGTAAGTTGAGCTTGCAAAACATGGTGAAATTATTTGTAAATTATGCGAACTCAAATATTAACCATACTGTAACCTCATAAGCATAACACACATGCAAAACTAATTTATATCCCAGAAAGTGAAGATACCTTGTGATAGTCATTAATATTGTGTGACGTCCAAATGTAATAATGATTGTTATGACACTGCAATTTGGAGCCATCTATTCAATTGCAACTTAGATAAAAGTTTAATGAGCAATAAAAACGATGGTTACAATAATGGATTAATTTCTTATAAGTAAAGTATAACCATCCATGGGCTAAACCCGGAACACATTCTTCAGTACCTACATCACTGTATCTTTCTTCCTCATCAGCAAGATTCATTTTTGCTATTAAATCAAGCTCATCGGTAAGTTCATCTGGACCATTTATGGCACTGTTAAATTCATAAAATCCAACTTAGTGACAAAAGGACATTTGAGGGAGTGGGTGGGTAATAGAAGAATAACTTAAAAACATTCAGAAAAGGTGGAGGTGACACCTATCCAAATATACATCATATGTAGGTTTTCTGTCACGTAATTTCATGTCTTGTAAACTATCTTAATAGCATCAGCCAAGACAATCTGTTTGCTAACATAAATCAGTCAATTTTAAAAGAATTATATACTAATCAAGTAATGTAAGTAAGTCTTTCATGTACTAACTTACTTCTATTTCTATTACCCAATCAATTCAGAAACATGAATTATTCACTTAGATCGTCCAAGTGGTCTCTACTTATGCAACATACTATGAATTAGTGACATAATATCTTCTTTTAAATACAAATAAAATGTTCTCCTTTCTCTCTAAACAGTTTTAAAACTTCTTTTGAGTGTAAACATACAAATATTCTGCAGGTGAACCAGCTACTGCAACGAAAAATAAGTAAAAGAAATTAGAGGATCGTTTAGCAACATTGATGGCATCCGAAGGACTCTCATACACTTTAATGTATTCTCTGCCCAGCTGCAAGTTAGGAGAAATCCAATCTAGGTTAAAAGAAAGGACCAATATATTGCATTTCTTCATGTTTAATGGCTGCCCAATGGTAAATTTTTATTTACCTTGTGAAAGCGTATTTGCCATGTATATCTTACAGCTATTTCTCGTATATACCAATGACATGTAAAGTACACTCCTTATGAACATTAAAAGAATCAATTAAATCATAAATTATTTCCTAAGACATTGATTTCACAAAACCATAGAGATTATTGAATTCACAACTCAATATAACAAAAAGACCATCACATAGGATATTAATAGAGCAAGAGAACAGTATTCAAAATGGTTAACTTATTCGAATACCTGACGAACACTATAAAGACACTGGAAGTAACAGCTCGCAAATGCAGCAAATCAACATCCTGCAAAGATGAAAAACAAAGGTTATTCCTATACTGGCTACTCCATCAAACTCATTGAGGAACAAAAACTGGTAGGTGTTAATCCTCTATATTGACTACTCCATGAAAAAGTAAATATTGTTGTTAAAAGAAAAGCTTGCCCCTCTGATTTGACCTATGGAAATGAAGATGTTAATAGTTTTTTCACACGGTAACAATTTAGAATGAGAAGCCATATACAATAACAAACAAAAAAACAATTAACTTTCAACACATATGAACCGCAAAAATGCTCAAGTTATTAGTATTTGTTCCGAGAAAAATAAACCCAAAATTTTCATATGCATCACATAAGAAAGAACATGAGATAAAGGCAATTGTGAAGCTTTAACCGATGGTGTTAGTTGGCCATCCAAGTTTCATTTTCATCGAATTTAGGCGGATGATGCCTATGCCTGATTGCTACTTATATAATCATCTTAAAATGGGATCCGTAACAATAGCAAACCTGTAGTGTATGAATCAAACGACATTAATCAGAATCATCATCTCCTAAATTCGATTCCTTTAGGATTCGGCCACCTATAGATTAAAAAAAACTCAGAAAAAACTCAGATGTGCTTGAAATCTCCATCGGTGTAGTATAAAAAATTGAATGAAAAAATCGACATGATCGAGCACACAGTCGGGTTGATTTCAAAGGAATTAAACCTGCAAAATCAATTTTAGGGTTGAAGGAGGAAAATGAAATCGATTGACCAAATCTGAATCATTAGAGACGCAAATCATGACGGGGATACCATACCTTCAATCAAGTCTGACGATGGAAGAAACAGGATGATAATGAACAGCCTTTGATGATCGATGGAGCAAGGGAGCGGCGGTTGAGGTTCTGAATTCGCGATTAGGGCTTGATAAAGATCCGAAAAGATGATAGTATGTAAGGAGTCGATGGGTTGTGTTACAGATGCCGGGTTATAAAGTTCCGAATAAGGATCCGCGTGTCCCAAAATGATGTTGCTGAAGGATTTTTAAATTTGTCCTTAATTGGTGAAAAGTGAGGCATTACGGTTATTCAGGGGAGGGCTGTGATGATGCCACCTCACCTGAAAATCTTTTTGTTTATTAGAATATATATATATATATATATATATATATATATATATATATAGGGTAGAGTTATAATACAAAGTACTTTTTGCGTGAGAAGTGTGAGAAGTGGATGATGTGTTAGATTTTAATGCATTGTGTTATCTTTTAGTTATGTTTTTGGTAAATATATAACACTATACATTGTTTTTTCCATATTAGAATGTCATATGTTTATCAAAATTAGAGTTAAAGGATAACACAATGTAAACACAGTGTAATAATATCCTAACACAATGCCCTTTTAATAATTCTTAATAAATGATGTTTGGTAGTGTTTGGAATCCAATGTATGGTGTATTTATTTTAGGATTGTCATATATTTACCAAAAATATAATAAAAATACAGTATCATGCATTAAAAATTAACACATCAATCACTTCTCACACTTCTCAGATAAAAAGTACTTTGTATTATAACCCAACTCTATATATATATATATAGGGTGAGGTTCATTGTAGACACTTTCGCATGTGAAATAGCTCTTTTTCACATGTGAAAGTTTCTAATTAATGAGAAAAAAGAAAAAAAGAAAACAGAAAATTAATCACAACCATTAGATCAAGAGATCTAATGGTGAAAAAGGGTGTCTACCTGTCTACACTTATGGGGGTGTCTACAATGAACTTTTCACTATATATTGCGAAAAGAAGAAAACAAATATTAAAACCTCTATAACTTCCTCATACGATAATATTTTTTAAAAAAAATTGCACCAAAAGTCTTAAAATTATGTCACCTTTAATTCTGGGAAAAAAAATTAAAAATATAAAATTTCGTGATTTTTTTTATTATTGCACATGTGCAATAATACGTATTAATTATATTACACATGTGCAATATTAACAAAAAAACGTTAATTTTTTTTAATTTTTTCCAGAATTAAAGATAACAGAATTATAAGATCTATGGTACAATTTTTTATCAAAAATATTAACGTATGAAAAAGTTATAGAGGTTTTAATATTATTGCACATGTGCAATAATAAATTTTTATTGCACATGTGCAATAATAAAAAAAATAAAAAAAACGTTGATTTTTTTTTAATTTTCTCCAGAATTAAAGATAACAGAATTATAAGATTTATGGTGCAATTTTTTATAAAAAATTTTAACATATGAAAAAAGTTATAAAGGTTTTAATATTATTGCATATGTGCAATAATAATAATAATAAAAATTATTGCACCTGTGCAATAATAATTTTTAAAAAATTTTGATTATTTTTTAAATTTTTTCCCATAACTAAAGATAACATAATTTTAAGGATTTTGGTGCAAAATTTTTATAAAAATATTAACGTATGAAAAAGTTATAGAGGTTTTAATATTTGTTTTCGTGTTTTCGCAATAAAAGTTGTTTTCACATGATCCTTACCATATATATATATATATATATATATATATATATATATATTGAGAGATAAAAAGTAAAATTCAAATCAAAGTTGGACAATCAAAAAATATTATATAGATATTTTACTAAAATACTCAAGTTTTCGAATATTTATGAGGTATTCTAATGATTCTCTACACACACACACACACACACACATATATATATATATATATATATATATATATATATATATATATATATATATATATACTTTTTCAATAATTTAGGGTCTCCGATTAATTGCTGATTAATCACGATTAATCCGATTAATCGCTTAACACCAGTCGACCGTCAAGCTACCACCAAACGATTTCTGCAACCTTGATATTACTTATTACTTTTTTTTTTTTTTAATTTCTTTGGAATTTCTTTTCAGACCAGCAGGGAAAAACATGACTTCTAAAAGCAGCAGTGATCAGGATCTTTTAGAAGTTATAGAAGGATTCATCGATAGATCAAAGAGGCTGGAAGACGATGTTGCAAGGTAAAAAGGGGCTTTAGTACATGCATACATATCCTAATACTTTATAAATAAGTCTGCTTCGAGTGGGATGATACATTTATGTAGATAATAAATGCATACATTGATTGGTTGATTTTAATAACTGATATAAAATGGTGATGAAGGCTGGAGAAAGGTAAGCCATTAATTCTTGAAGTGATGATGGATATTCAAGATTTGGAAAAAACTTCATTCATCAACCGTCTCGCTAAGTTTCATACTCAAAGACCAAGGGTTACAAGGCCAAGAGTTACAGGTGACACAATGTCATCATCATCATCATCGATGGATATGCGAAAACTAAATCCTTTAAGATATGTTAAGGCTATGCCGATGCCAAAGACGGTACCGGAAGGGCTAAACTGTCTTTTTCTTTGAAATCTAGCTCCGTACGCTGCCTTCTCTAACCTCATGTAGTTTTCATCCGTGACAGAAGTTGTGCATAATTAATTATTGATCTTGCGAATCTTGCTTTTTGTTCTCAAGTCACATGCTTTGGTTTTGGCTTTGTTGCCATGTCATTAATTGTTGTTTGCCACGTCAGCTGTGATGGTACGTCTAGGACCCACGTACTTGTTTCACAGGCTTTCGATCTGTTGAAGATCGATGATATTATATACTACTACATGCTTACAAAGTAAAACAAGAATTGACATAAGGTTTGGATCCGGGTAAATACTTATTTGGAGAAGAATAAACTAAAAATACTTCTGATCTCAAGTGTGGTTGCTAATATTTTTAGAAAAAATTTAAGACTATCTCTAATGAGTTGTATTTATAATGTACTAGGATAGAACTCGTATGTTATATGGGTTGAATCATTAAAAATATATATAATTGATAATTTATGTATACTCTTTTTATTACCAGAATAACATGTTACATTATATTAAATAAAAACTAAAGTTATAATTAATAATATGGTATTGGTGACTTAACTCTCCTTATTAAAAAAAAATATGTAGGGCATGTCTCTACTTGTATATTTGGAATATGCAAGATAAACGTGATCATATTTAAAAAGCAATCAAAACTCCTCAATAGCGACTAACATGAATTATAAACTGACAAACTTGAGACTTTAAGCCTGTACAAAAGTTAGATAAGTATAAAGTTTTATCAAAATTATAATAAGCACATTCTAATTGTTGAGTATACAATCTAAATTATAATCAACGGATTATAATGTTATCAATAAAAAATGTTATGTTGATATACATTAGAAAACTTACAATTGTATTAGTCGTAATGTCTAAAATTTCCAAATTGGATGAACGTGGCTCATTTGATATAGTAGAAAAAACTATTTAATATTGGGTATTTTGAACATTATTTTTATCACTTATGAATTTCTCTATAAATAGTATCACTCACAACTCAATGCTGATTCAATTTGTAAAATAGTATTAGGTATTCATAAATTAGAATATTAAATATGATTTGCTCAATTATATTTGAAAACACACTAAATACATGTTTATTGGTATTTCATAAGTTTCTAAATATTTTTTAAAATGAAAATAATAATACTTTAAAAATTATTTTTAAATAAAAATAAGATGTAAATTAATATATGATTGTTATGATTCCATAAATATAAATAGATAAAAATATTTCATGATTATAAAATATGATATAATGTCCAAAAAAGAATATATAATATGGAGTAGATTTGGGAGGAAAAACTTTTATGAGAATGAATCTAGTGTTGATATATGTAACAATTGTAATTATTTATTAGAATAAAAAGATTAGATGATATATTAATGTATTTACAACTTTACATCGGAAAAGGTCTAATATTCTCTGTTGTTTTTCTTGAGAGGCGAACGAAAATGTAAAAAACCAAAATTAAAAGTTGTGTCTTTTCGTTTCCCAAAATAAATTCCTTTCACATTTTTAAGATATCTCAAACTTGAAATTTACTTCCGTGTGCTTTTCGGGAGTTGACAAAATGAGACTACAATTCTCATTTAAAAAAAGTTCTATTGTTATCGTATCAAATAGTTTTACGGTCCAATGATCTCTGATCCAATTAGCTAGGATAGGTATCTAAAAATATTATAAATTAAAGGTCTTAGGTTTAAGATCCATTTGTAACAAAAAATAAATAAATAAGGGTTACGGGTTAGGTCAGGGGGTTTTCTCACCTATGGTGATGTTTCTCCTGATAAGAATTGGAGATGATCAGGTGGGTGATGTAATGTCACCGTCAGTGATCCAAATATGACGTTAAAAAAACAGTTTTTATGGTTTCCCGAAACAATCACCATTGTTATCACATCAAACCGTTTTACGGCTTCCCCCGAAACTACCAACAAATTTATTTCTTTTGGATACATAATTAAGGGGAATTGTATATTCCCATAGTTTCAGCTCTAAGGGTAAAAGTAATACCCACCCGGAGGGTCTCGGGAGGGAATCTTGGGGAGCTCGGGGTTGCGGGAACACCATGACAGTTGGCTCGGGGAAGGAGCTCGGGAGAGGAGCTCGGGAGTGGGGCATCGAGACAAGCGCTGAAACTATACTCCGGTATCCACCTTGAAGCTAAAAGGTCCAATAGCCTGCACCAAGTCAAAATCATTGTTCAAAACTGAATCCGAGTGTTTGTGACACAACTATGAAACTATGATTAATGCATCGTTTGAAACCTATTACCCTAAAACAAAGACAGTTTCAACTAATCCCTAAAAACACAAACTGGTCCCTAATAGTTCAACTATGTTCTTATGTAAAGATATTTTTAGTAGATTTATTATGGTCTTGTGTAAAACATTTCAACTAGTAAGGATGCTACTGTTATATATAGTAAAGCCAGTGAAAATGATGCCTTCTTGTGCAAATTTGACATTGACAACAACCTCAGCCTTAAGCAACAAAGGTACATGTACTAAAGGATATCTAATTGAACATGTACAGGCAGGGTTTAAGGACATCTAAGACGAAAGTAGTGGCCTCACGTATTAAGTTCCTCTGAAAAGATGGAATGAAAAAAAATGGCATTTCAAATCAGTTTAAATTAAAGGATCAATATAACTGCAAGTGTAAAAAAATACGATAGAACAAGCAAATTGAGATGTGTATTTAGGGTTCTTTACGCAAAAAAAAAAGTGTATGTATGGTTTAAATACGTCAAGAAAAAGACCTGTTATTGTGTTATAATCAACTGGACAGCCTCCCTCCATTTGGGACATCATCAAAGCAAAATTAACAGCACCCTGTTGCAGCTTGTTAAGCTTTGTATCCATGAGCATGATCCGCAAACCAGAAGCCATCAATGAGCTAATTGTTTAATTCACAAGTTCAAAATTATTTTAAAAAAGATTATATATAATTAAGAAGTAGTGAAGTACAGAGGGACTTAATTAATATACCTGATATCAAGGATAGTGTTTTCTAACTGAGGGAATGCAGTATAATCAGGTTCATAAGTCAGAACAAATAGTTAGACCCAAACGACTTTTCTGGATCCATGAGACACCTTTATTTGTCTCTTTCATGACCTTGAACATCGCTGCAGGCTGCATACAAAAATTTTAAATAATGAATCATGAAATATGTTAAGATCCCAAAAAAAAAACATGTTAAGGAAAGGTATAAAGCTGTGAATACTGGTTAAATATAAAATGTGAACTTTACAACCCAAATCATGCTCTAAGTCTAACATGCTAACGCTCTTTAAGAAATATTAAATCTAGCTTTGAAATACAAACTATTCCACTACAAAGAGACATGTGCTTTATAGGAGATTTGTGAAAAGGAAATCTAATGACATTAATTCCATAGCATAACAATTTATAAATCTCATATAGTTGTTAATGACTTATGTGCATAGAAACTTTTACTTTTAACCAAATATTTCTTGCATGGATCAGAAAAAAGTTAATCAAAATAACACATAAAGGTTAAACATACCAGGAGAATTATAAGCAAGATCTGGAAACAAACTGACCCAAAATCAATATAGAACAGAGTAATGAGTATCAATCATGAAGAACTGGCCTAGAATTGGGGTGATCTCAATCAAGAAAATTTCATATTAACTTTAAATATGAACTGTACACAACTGATTTCAGAAACCAAGTCTATGAAGGTTTATATGATGAATAATTATTATCCAACAGTGATTAGAACATCAAAACAAACAGGAAATGAACCTGTCCTTAATAGGCTTCAAGGCATCCCTTTTTGCAGGACCTTTACCCTTGGCACCCTTCATATCTACAATCCACAATCACAAATCAAAACAAAATAACTATAATCGTCAAAGCAGAAACCTTTAATCAATTAATTGTAATGCAACTTTAGTGAAAATCTTTAGAGAAACCAAGTGTCTACCTCGGAACCTTTAATCAATTAATTGTAATGCAACTTTAGTGAAAATCTTTAGAGAAACCAAGTGTCTACCTCGGCTACCTCTGCTCTCACCCTAACTACTATAAAGGTGAAAATCCTTTTTTTGCAATTCCAAAGCAGCTAAATAAAAAGCATGAACAAAAAATAAAGTAGTAGCTTTTCATGTAGGACGCTATTGGTGTTATTAGGCCTTTTTGTAGTTTTTAAGTGAGGTTGTAAGGTGATGACTGTCATATCCTTATTGTACAAAAGATAGAGAGACAAAATTAAAAAATGAATATGTTGCTCATTAACCTGATTAAATCTAGCTACTGATTAAATCTCTTTTGTTTACTTTGCAGTCAAGTTAAGAATGGACCGTGGTTAAGAAATAAGGATTATATGCAAAATATGATATTTTAGTATTCTCTAACTTATGTTACCTTCAGCCCCTTGAAGCTTTATCTTGTCAATAATCTTTTTACATGCATTCAGTGACCCATTACTTAGGTCCGTTTTCATTTGGATCTCTTTTGGTGCTCCTATATGTATGTATCAAAGCTTAGAAATTAGGTTAACCAAAACATGTACACCAAAACACCAAGATAACCCTATAACCTATGTATGAAAAAACCAATAGATCCCTATGGCATAATATCACCAAAACATGTATAAAAACAGAGGATATTTTATAGCATAATATCACCAAAACATGTATAAAAAAACCAAGAGATCCTTATGCAAGTCTAATACCACCAAAACATGTATCAAAACACCTAGAGAAAATCAGAAGATGTTTAATTTGAAGCCCCAAATGAGGCAGATTTTATAACCCAAAACCATACCACGAAGAAATTTTTTTAAAAAAAAAAAAAACTTAAATACCAGAACAAAGAAAGAACTAAATTCCATTGCATTGCTACATCATTCCAATCTCTCATAAACCAAAGCATGAAAAACACGAAAGAATATCCATTTGAAAATCCTACCAATTTCACAGAGACCAAAGCAAAAATTAATTTCTTCAACATCAGAAGCAACATTCAAAATTAATCGAAATTTACCGAAATCAGAGGTGCCAGAAAGCAGAGGCAAACCCAAGCTAATCTGACAGCAATTAAATACAGCCCATCTCAAGCATAATAAAAAGAAACCTAAAAATCTTCAACAAACTTCAATAAGCACGAAATGCAATAATTAGAATGTCCCCAAGAAAACTGAGAGATCAAACCTGTTAGCCGCCATAACAGCTTCATGTTTAATATGTTTTGCAGTCTTACCAGGGACATGGGAATTCTGCAGCAAAGCTAAACTATCAAGGACAAACCCAGCCTTAGTAACAGCAGGAAGCAACACACATCAGACATCACTATCTTATTGAAATCATTAAATTTTAACAAAATTCAGAAAGGTGAACATCTGGTAATAGTTCATAAGAGGTCCAAAACAATGGTACAACATATGGTCTTGCATCATGTGTTTTATAAATTTCCCCAGAAAATGTGCTTCCTTTGCAAGTAATAAACATTCATTTCCTAATACCAGGACTTGCTAAGGGATCCTAATACAAGAAGTGTTTCAGGTTAGCCAACCCGACCCATTTTTAACCATTTGCCAACCCGTCCGTTTTGCCACCTCTATATCCTAATACCAGAAATTAGCTTAAGACATGGGTGTGCTTTTATTTGTCATCCCAACACATAGTACTGCATCTGTACACCTGTTGTAATAGCTGTTACTATTCCTCGAGCCCGTATAATCAGTACCCAAATTAATAAGATTAGTAGAACATTTGTAGCTTTAAAAATGACCAGATTTAAGAATATAAAGTTGAAGATGGTAATGTTCCCCTCTACAGACATAACACTAAGCGAAAGCCAACCGACCCCAAGAAAAAGAATTATAGGTTTACCAATCTGATGAAATCTAGTTCCTTTCTTGAAAAAAAACTAAATACGAACAAGAATACATGAAACTGAATCGAATTAAGAGCATACCTGAAATCGAGCCCTAAGTGCGAGTGAATAGAAGAATCGAGTGAACGAAGGAATACCTGAAATCGAGCCCTAATTTGTGAGTAAACTACTGAGCGAGGTCGCCGTTTTGTGTGAGAGGTCGAAGTTTAGGGCAAAGTAGCGAGGTCGCCGGCAAAACAGGGGAGCACGGTCGCCGGCGAAACAGGAGCGAGGTCTCGTTCTGTGAGCGTGAGCAGGATTTGGGGAAAGGGAAGAGTTCGGGAGTGGGTGTGGGATTGTGGGCCACCCCCACTTTATTCATTATTTATTAATTTTTTTGAAGGGTTTGGGGTCTTGAGGTCTTGGGGTGGGTATTACTTGCAAAAAGTGTGGGAGTGGGGAAAGATGAGGTGGCACCTAAAAAAGCTTGGGGTCGCGGGGTCACGGGGTGGGTATTACCATTACCCTAATTGCATAATTATTCATATTAAAATAATAATCACATATATCCCTTTTGTGGTTAAATGAAAACGATAAGTCAACTGCACGTTGCTGCGGTTAGCATGTTATATCAAATACACGAAATATATATACAAATCTACAGGAAATTTGCACGTAGACAATGTACAGAGTATGTAAAAATAAATTTTAGAAAAAAAGTTCATGTTCAAATATTAGTTTCTTATATTCTGTCTTTAATTCAAACTGTAATATATTTTTAATAATGCATCTTGTTTTATATTTTTCATGAGTTTGGATAAAATACAAAAGTGTTGATAATTGGACTGGACGTGGATATTATTGGATTGTTGCAGTTGATAATTGGGCCGACTTTTGTAGTTTATATCCGGTGCGAGAGCCACAACATTATTACATAAGCAGATGTCTTTCTTCTATCACTTTCGATCGTCTTCTCCCATTTTAGGGTTTCTAGATTATGAGTAAGTTTGAGAGTTTCTTCGAGTGTTCTTGTCCATAGATCGTAGTGTTGATATGATTGTTTATATTTAGTCTATGTTTGTATTTTCATTCATGTTTGTATCACATATTCTTGTATATTCTCATATTTGCACTACGTCAAAAAGAGGCTTTTACCACGAAAAAATAAACATGGTCGTAGGTCTTTGGCCACTTTTTTTTCATTTCAAACGAGACCAAAGGCTCGTCATCGTATGTATGATACGGCCACGTTAAAATATTAGTGGCCGAAGCCACCTAAAAGCGTGGCTAAAGGGTACCAATATTTATTGTTGTAATTTAACATTTCTTCCTAATAAGTGTGGCTAAAGGTTCCCAACAGCCTCATGTGTTTTTTTTGTAGCCGTTAGTATTATATAGTCACGTATATTTGTGTTTTAGCCACGTGTATTAGGAAAAAAAACGACATTTTGTCCCAATAAGTTTGGCTAAAAGGTGGCAGCGGTCACGTTAAAATTTTAAAAGTGTGGCCGTTGGTATTATATAGTCACATATATTTGTGTTTCAGCCACGTGTATTTAAAAACGTGGCTAAAGGGTTGTTGCAATCATGCATTTTGTCTCGGTAAGTGTGGCTAAAATGTGGCAAAGACCACGTAAAAATATCAAAAGTGTGGTCGTTAGTATTATATAGTCACATATATTTGTGTGTTTAGCCACGTGTATTGGGAAAAAAACGTGGCAAAAGGTTGTTGCTATCAGGCATATTGTCTAATAAGCGTTGCCAAAAAAATGTGGTTGTTGGTATTATATAGTCACTTATATTTGTGTTTTAGCCACGTGTATTAGAAACAAAATATGGCTAAAGGGTTGTGGCAATCAGGCATTTTCTCCCAGTAAGTGTGGCTAAAAGGTGGCAACAGGCACGTTAAAGTATCAAAAGTGTGGCCGTTGGTATTATATACTCACATATATTTATGTTTTAGCCACATGTATTAGAAAAAAAACGTGGCTAAAGGGTTGTTGCAATCAGTCATTTGTTCCCAATAAGTGTGGCTAAAGGGTTACAACGACCACGTTAATATATCAAAAGTGTGCCCGTTGGTATTATATAGTCACATATATTTGTGTTTTAGCCACGTGTATTAGAAAAAACGTGGCTAAAGGGTTGTTGCAATTAGACATTTTGTCCCAATAAGTGTGGCTAAAGGGTGGCAACAGCCACGTTAAAATATCAAAAAGTGTGGCCCTTGATATTATATAGTCACATAATTATTGTGATTTTCCGTGTCCATTCTGTCCCAATATATAAGTGTGGCTAACAACTATCATTTCGTCACGCTTATTCACTTTGGTTGTATGTGGCCATTCTTTACCAATAAGTGTGGCTGTTGATACCCTTTAGGCA
Organism: Deinandra increscens subsp. villosa; assembly: GCA_039602395.1. Classification (NCBI taxonomy): domain Eukaryota; kingdom Viridiplantae; phylum Streptophyta; class Magnoliopsida; order Asterales; family Asteraceae; genus Deinandra; species Deinandra increscens. The sequence continues at coordinate 66,566,210 of JBCNJP010000010.1, read as the reverse complement.
CAATAATTTAGACAAAATACAAATTAAGCATTATTTTAAATATTCTTTTAATTAAATTATAAATTTATACTACATATTAAAATCATAAACCTAAAAATCAAATGATATATTAACAATAATAAATCAAAGTAAGTACATACAAATTATAATATAAATCAAAATTAAATAAATTACCCTATACACAAGTATTATTTTCAATTTAATTTTCAATCAGCCAACAAAACTACCACGTGATCTTCATCCTCAACCGTTTTTATTTGAGCTGCATGTTTTATTTTCTTCCTAGAAAATTGATTTGAGCCAACAAAAGTACCACGTGAGTAAGTTATGGAAATTGTTCAGAATATATAAAGCAATTTTTAATTTCTTACTGTGACAAGTGGTAATTTCTAGGTTAACTCCATTAATAACTTTAGTTATCTTAGTTAACTAGAATAGTTAATATCACATGTCATGTTAATGTCATGTATGTGACAACGCGACTTTTCAGGTGCTTCCTGATTTAACCTAAACATAAATTGTTGTGGATATGTTATGAACATTTGTGTTATTAAATGCGTTGACCGTATAAAGTAGGGTATCGTGTGACCGTCATTATATGAGCGCTTCACATGAGTATTAGACGTTGATTAACTAATTTGAACAATTATATTTTATGATTTTATGTGAATCATTTTCTATGATTTCATGTGGATACTTTAATTTGTCATTTTATGTAACAATTAAACTTATGATTTTATGTGATACATTTCTATATATGTTCGCATGTTATTCTATTATTTTATGTGAGTTACACATGTGTTGTTATGATATCATGTTTATCATTGTTCTGTGAACTCGAAAATATATATTTATGCCTATACACCCATGATTTTATATGAACTTTTTAGGGTTTAAATTTTTATAAAACGTCATATGGTGGACATGTTTGGATGTACCCCGCGTGTTCATTGTTAAAGTCGTCCTCCGTTAACCCGGTTAGGAATAGTTAATCCTCCATTAACCTCGAGGGGCTTATCGTGACATTTTATAAACCCGTTTTAATTGACCAAACTCATAAGGACTGGCGTCGTAATTACTCGAAACAAAGTCCTTATTGCTTAATAAAGGAAGGGACTTGTCCTGCCATTTGCTAAAATTCAATTTGGGGACCTTTAATAATAATCGATCGTCCGTCGACTAACTCGAGTCCAGCAACCCGAACCATTAATTCCCGATTAATTGTTCATCGGTTACTACTTACGGATCGAGAAGCCATCATTTTGTGCCTGCAATTCACATCCAAATATCATTTTGAACTCTCAACTTCCCTAAGCAAAAAAAAAAATAATAATAATAAATAAACCATGTACACCATAAAAAAGTTTCGGCCACTGTTCCAAGTTCCGAGCTCGAGCCGACCACCCTCATCGCTTAATCGATCAGTCATCATTTTACCATAAATACCTTCATCTAAAACCGATCAGTCAAGATCCTCGCAACCCACATCGAAGCTTTAGGGCAAATCGGAAAACCGTGAACGATCGAAGATCTCAAACCCATCTCCGATCTCGTCTTCAAGCTATCGAACAAAGGCCGGAAGGTGGCGCACCGATGATGAGAAGAAGTGATGGAGTAGGCGAAACAACAGTGGTGAGACCTGAGCGATGTTTACAGCCACCTGGGGAATTCATCTGCGAAGAATGCGCTATGACGGATCGATCCGGCGAACACGAAACCTCACCGTCGTCGTCCTTCGAGCCTCTTATACCGTTCCTATAGAAGGTATGAACTGAAACTTACTTTAAACATGTTTCGTATGCGTCCTCGACGTGTAGCAGGCCCTGCCTTGAGTTGTTTATGGCGGACGTAACTAGGGTTTTTCCTAGGAACAAGATGACTCTCGTGTATGACTGTATAAATAAATTATGAACCAATTTTTATTCAAAAATTAAAACTGCCCTAATGGTCGCGTCCTTTCCTTCCAACCATCAGGTCACATGTTTGATCCCTACGTCCTACTGTTCCTTGTTTCTTTTTTTCCAGTCTATTTCACTCCCTTTGTGCATTAGGTTGGTCTAAAATGTTTTAGAACACATTAAAGAATCATACCATGCTTTGAATGTCGCACATAATCGTTAGACGAGTTTTCTAAAAACGGTTAACATTAACCCATTTCAAAAAAAAAAATCTTTTTGCTAATCTTTAATAAACTCTTTCATACTATATATATTGACTCGTATTTTAAACGTACGTATATTTGGACAAAATATGAATGTACGTTAAAACAACTTTCTAATCAGCAGATATTTGTTATTCGAAACGAACAACCTTAACGGTTAATCGAATTAACCACCGTGCCACTTGTCAATTTTGAAAATTTGATATGCACCTCGAGTCAAATGGCATGATGTCAAATCATCGTTACCTAGGACGTGTCCTTAGTAATTAAGACACACACTTACAATTACATGCTCATTAGGTGATTTGTATGATTCACGGAGTTTTGACGCTTGAACTTGTTGCGGCGCACCCTAAGGTGAGTTTCACGGCCCCCCTTTACTCTTTTATTTCGGGGGAGAGAACATGCAAAATTACTTACTGTTTTCGGACAGCTTTTATATTTCCATCATATCATCATGTACTAGATTTGCTTAACACCACAAACTAAGTCCTTACATATCGAACCGTTAATAGTGAATAGCGAGGTAATGTTGAGTAGTACTACTGGGGTTTGACAAACCTCTCTGAGCGGCCACGTGATGCACCACCCCGACTGGTGGTCGGACTGAGAGCAATATTAGCCTAAACGTACCGTTGTTTCTGGTGGGACACGGGGAAGGCAAAACACGTAAGGGAGATTCCTACAACTTATTAGTCAGCCTCGGTTGCGAACTATCTAGTGACATGAACACTTTAGGCTAGCTACCTACGATATAAAAATATAGTATAAACTTTACAACTTATTGATAGACTGTATAATTGTTGGGTCCATAGACTGAAACTTGTCTTGATATCAAAACCGGTGAACTCACCAACCTTTGGTTGACACTTTCTTTCAAACATGTTTCTCTTAGGTCATAGGTGTTCGAGTATCACGAGTATGCATGCATGAGTCCTTCAAAACCCTGTCATGGTTTTTGTATAGTTTACGTTATTTCAAACAACAATATTTTGTTTATGCTTCCGCACTGTAAAATCCTTATTTATGTTTTAATGAAATACAAATATTTTATCTTTAATGATTGTTTGGTGTAACTATGGGACTGAGATCCTAGTTTGCTCACACCCCACACGGTAAAACTCCGTTAGTGGAAATTGGGGGTGTGACAGATTGGTATCAGAGCCAGTCGTCGGCCAGTGTGCCAGCGAGGATGCTGGTCCCCTAAGGGGGGATGAAGGTGGTGTGATACCTATTCATATTCTTAAATATACCTCATAACTTAGGAGGTTCTTGGTATACCTTCCTTGCATATACTACCCAACTCTCATGTTGAGGGAATGTAATTATGACGTGCTAATAACACGATCATTCATCTTCACTAGAGGCATCAAAGTATGGGTTCAAGTGGTTGCCTATGGGTCACTTGTACCTGCCGTTGTTATCCTGTCATTCACACGATTTCTATGATCTTTTAAGATCCTTCCGTGATCGTTTCTAACGCATAGTTGCATTGAAATAATAAAACTCGAGTACAACTCTTATAATCCAAACGGTACCTGATATGGGCCGAATAAAAATTTTCTCTTGATGTACCGGATTTTGATCAAGTCGGTATGCGGGGTAACTATTTTATAAATTCGAGCTAACCTAGGGCCATTGTGATATGCCCTCTTCACATCTTACTGAACTAAATTTATGGTTGACTCGCTTCAAGTAGGTCATTCCAATTCAAGCGAACGTTTCGTTTTCAAAATTTATCTCTTTAACAAATTCTGATCAAGATAACTTTGGGTTAATGACCTCATTCTTGATGTCCACTCCGTGGATATTTCATATTTACTCCACCATACCTGGTAACTAAAGTAAGAGGAACTAGAGTGACCATATAAGGTAAATTACCGTTACGGGTGTACACGTAAATGTAATTTGCAATGTATGGAAATCCTGGAGAATCCTACTCGGCAGACTGAAGGTTATAATGGATACAAACTCCTATTTTTAACCCCATGACATTTGAATGTCGAGCATGTTGGACTCAAGCGGATGGTTGAAGTCATGTATTTCTTGAAATGCTATCGTACCTAACCTCTTCTCTTTCATGTATGGATTCTAACCCGTTCGAAAAACCCTTTAGAAGTATATTGGGAATATTAGTTCTGGAAGGGCGCCGTTTCACTTGTTTATTTCCATGACAAGTCTTCATTATCTACGAACACGCTCGGCGAAACCTTTGACTGGTTTGAATTCTTCTTGAATCATAATTCTACTTTTACGAATTTACCAACCAAATCGATCCCTGGAATTTTACGATCACGAGACAACTTGGATATACATTCACCGGACGCTTTACCCAGATAACATTGGATAAGTGAATTATACAAATCATATATCTCGAACACTGGAACATATTTCTTTGCTGAAACTCTTATGACGTTTCCCTCTGAAGAATCAAACACCCTGATTTGCTTGTGCGAACCGAAACATGTTTCCAGCAACATTGTCACTATCACTCAAACTGCCTACCTCACCGCAAAACATATGTTCCCTAATAAGGTAATGTTAGCAAAAAGTCATCCTGGTTACAAACTAAGGAATTCCTGTTTTAACGTAATGACTACTGCGATTGACCATCTGAACCTGTGCAATCGATTTTATTTGCATGATTTGAGCCTTCTATGATTTAACAACCGACAATTTCCGATTCCCGCGCTTTTGTAATCCTCTATCTTGGTTAAGATTTCAAGCTTTGAACCAGCAAGTCTTACACTCCTGGTTAGCATTTCAACTAGTTAACACCATTGATGATGAGACTACCTTGTGCTTTTATTGTAGCAACGGTACAAAGTCTTTCATAAAAACCCAATATACACTCATCGAGCATGAACTTCTAGTTATTTATAGCTAATCATACCATCCATGTATGTATTGAGTGAACCAAGTTATCCATACATTTTGTATATTTATTTACGCTTTTGTCATAACAACTATCAACAAAATTTCTGGTACATGGATCCTCATCATCCTTTTCAGGAAACTTTCATTGACGAACCCAGCTTGAGCTCAAACCAAATGACCTGTTTTAAATTTCGGATCGCCTTAAAATCCAAAGCGTTGTGATATTCGCACTATGAGTGCCAAACCCTCGGCGACCATCACCAAAACGGCAAACTCTGCTATCCTACTGGTCATGTGAATGGAAACACCTACACCTTTTGTTTGCATAACATATTGAGGTTTTAACCTCTCGTCCCTTTTACATTCTAACGTATGGGAGAAAGTTGACATACTCTATCTCCGCTAAAATATCCAAAGTGGTTTGACTAATGGCTAGTAATGGTCAACATCTGGTACATTTTCAAGGTGCTAGTAGTATGGTGGGTTAGCTGCGGTACACCCTATATATAAACATTAGTGGTATGTTGAATGTGGGACTAGTGCCGGACCAAAGATTGACTTTAGAGTCATACACAAGAATCCCATTTTGAGAAAACCCATCTACCAGGACTATGTCCTCGACAAAACTGTTCAAAGCTACTCTACCCGAGATTACAGATATCCCTTACATAATTCTACTAAAAGAGGCATACTCGAAATAATCAAACTATGTGCTTTCAGTTATCCAAGTCAAGAAGAAAACTCCCCTAAAAGGAATTTCCTGTTACGATTCAAGTGTGATTTCTGACTTATGTGAGCATCAACGTTTTAAAAACCAGAATTTCTTTTTTCTTTTTTTCTTTTTTTTTATTACAAGACCAACCACATGATCGAATGAACAACTTCAACTTATTGGAAGCCTGTGTTAAGAAGTAGGTTGACTTTCGTTTAAGTGAAATTACTTCTGAATCGACTGTCCCTTTTGATAAACTTTCTGGATATCCTTAAAGAGATACCTACCCCGATATTTTTCTATGAAACACATGATTTGACCTCTTGATTCGTGGTAAACCTGCACTAAACCCTAACAACAATTCCTATGTACGGTTATCCAAAACCAAAACTGCTTTTGAATACCCTAATGTTCTGTGTTTTGAAGACACACGTTTACTTCATGCTCACATCGTGCAATATTTTCAAACACTATTTAAACCAATTTTCTGGAAAGAACGATTCATATCGCATTAAGTGCGAGAGCACCAAGTATATTAGGCACTGCCGAACTTAAGCAATGAAGAACCCTCTCGATGAGATGTTTACTTCATGGAACTGTATAACCGTTGACACGTTCATCTCCATATCTACTGAGGCGAATTTCTTGCCAAATCATGTCAAGCATGTTAAATAATTCTTTTTGAACCCTACACTATCTATTACGACATTTACACCCTCTTAGTTTGTATCTCAACCGGTGCCATTTTAAGCTCACATGTCATACTGAGGGACGTGTAGTTGTGACTATCATATGATACCATCTACACACTCACTAGAATTCATGAATCGAGCCATTAGCGCTCTTCATCTTAAATTTGCTATCCTCGCACTTGATGCCATGCATGTTTTTGTAGGGCACCATCGATTATCTATACCTCATAGTTTACATTTTTGTTTTGTTGAACTTTTGCCCTTATCTTTGAATCCTTACCAAGGGTAATATGTATGATGATATGTTGTATGATGTTGAACCCCAGTTTGAATTTAAACCAAATCGTTTACATTATTACCTAAATAATTCTTAACAAAATTTAGTAATTTATTATTATTATTATTATTATTATTATTATTATTATTATTATTATTATTATTATTATTATTATTATTATTATTATTATTATTATTATTATTATTAAGATTGGACCAGCTCTGTGAGGTTGGGATCCTCAAAAGGTGAGATAGCAATCAATTGACTGCTTTTGATATTTGCCCAACACTCTTCAACACCAAAGGGATTTATGCCAATTCTTTGAAAAGCTGTGGCTCTAACTTCAGCAGGTATCCTTTGATCTTCTTCAATCTCTGTAATGACAGGTCTTGATGGCATCTTCTCCCCCAATTTGACAGTATCAGCTTCTTTAGCTATTACAGCTTCATCAGCATCACTGTGAAGGGTTGAAGGACCTGCTTCAGCATCAGTTGGAGTAACATTCACCAGTTTGGCAACAGTTGTATTTAGAGTATCAACCTGTGCTTGGAGAGATAGGTAAATTCGTCAATTCAGGTAGTGAAAGACTGTCCTCAACTGGCTTTTTGCCAACATCCTTGGACGAAACGAAGCTATCAATCCTAGATTGATCAGCAGTGGTACCCACGGCTTCTTGGCACCTGGGGTTCTCTTCATCTGTCACAACAACTCTTGGTTCCAATGAAGGAACTTCAAGTGCTGATTTAGAGAAGATTGCCGCGAATTGGGTCTTATTGATGTTATTGCTAACACCAGGGTCCAGTGGGGATCCCTGGGCAGCAGCAGCCCTTTCCGCATGAATCTCATCAGTACTCTCGAGATTCACCTCCAGTAAGGAGTGTGGGTTCAGTGCTGCAGGGTCCTGGTTTATCAGGATGTTCTCATATGATGTGGCAGGTGAGTTAATAACACCTTCATTTAAACCAAGATTGATAGCACTGTCACTCCTGGGTGATTGGGGTTGAAGTGGTGACACATGTTCAGATGGGGATTGTGCATCTGCTTCTAATGACTCCCCCTCAAATGAGGGTTCGTCCCTAAGAGAGAATCCCAATTTGACAAGTTTCCGCTTAGACTATTTGCCTGGAGCGGGGTTAGAAGCTTCAGGTTGGGTGGTGGCACTAGGTGGAGGAGACCTAATAACCACTTGTCTCTGTCTTTTGAAAGTGACAGGAGGAGTTTCAGTTGAGGAGGTGGCAGTGGTAGATTGATTGTGTGCTTTCCTCTTTCTGGTTTGAAAGGTTTTTAGTGTTGAGGAAGCAGGGACAGATGTGGGATCAGTAACTGTTAGGTCTACAGTTCTGTCATCTTGAGCAGGGAGCTCAGTCACTCCTACAGTTTCCGGTTGAACCTCTGAGGTAGCAGGTTCATCAGGAAACTCCCTTGGAATTGGTAAGGGGTGGTCAGTATCCCTTCCAAGAAATGGAGATTTGTTTAAGGCAAGGTTTGAAAAAGTTTTCTCATTCAGAAGTTTTTGATGCAAAATTGTACCTAGCCAAACTATGTGGGGGTACTCTTCTTTGAGAATGTAAGTAAAAAATCTAGGATACAGGTA
>JBCNJP010000010.1:66466083-66557397 GCA_039602395.1 Deinandra increscens subsp. villosa | reverse complement strand
AAGGTCACCTCTAGAGAAAATTTTTCAAGAAACAGCAAACCCAATCAATTTGAAACTGTATTTGCAAATGGTTCAAGTGGAAATCATTATGTTCCACTTCAGGGAGGGAGTTTAAATCAAAGCATACATTTTCCTCAAAGATTTTCAAAATCACCTGAAAGAACTAAGTTGGTTAATCAAGAAAGTGAAAAACTTAAGAAACTAACTAACAAGCAAAGAAAGTTTAAAGAATATAGGGATAGAAAAATTGCTGCAAAAAGGAACACCAAAGATGAAAGGTCTAGTCAAACAAGTGCTCAGTATGAGAACTTCAGTTTGGACAATGATGATTTGTTAAATGAAGCTCCAGTTATCAATACTCTAGTACTCAAAGAGTACAGGTATAATGATGCTTATGGCAGACCCAAGACCACTCAGGCTTGGGTCCCCCATAGAAATTAATCATTTCTGATATGTGCAGGTGCAAAATAAAGGCCAGAATAGCCTATGGGTAGTTGACAGTGGTTGCACTTGCCACATGACAGGGAATAAGCACATTCTGGAAAATACAAAAAGAATCAATGGAGGACCAGTTGCCTTTGGAAGCACAAAAGGCCATATCACAGCACAAGGTGATGTGACAAATGGAATGGTAAAATTTGACAGAGTCAATTTTGTTGATACATTGAATTTTAATTTGCTTAGTGTCTCACAAATGTGTGACAAGAATTTAAATTTAATGTTTAATGAGAAAGAGGCAATAGTTCTCAAACCTGGTGTTAAAATTCCTGATGAATTGATAATGCTTAAGGCACCTAGGAGAGATGGACTATACATCCTGGATATGTCAGTGGCTACACCTTCATGTGGCACTGCTTGCTTTGTATCCAAGGCCTCAGTTGACGAATCTGATCTTTGGCATAGGAGGTTAGGTCATGTGAACTACAAGAACATGAACAGAATTGTAAATTTAGGCTTGGTTAAGGGTCTTCCTAACAAGCACTTTATTTGTTCTGAAAACTGTGTGCCATGTCTCAAGGGCAAGCAACACAGAACCTCTTTCAAGCCAAAAGTTGAATCTTCAATCTCAAAACCTCTAGAGCTTTTGCACATGGACTTATTTGGTCCAACTAGAGTAATGAGTCTAGGAAAAAGGTCATACTGCTTTGTTATAATTGATGATTTTTCTAGATATACTTGGGTTTTCTTTCTCAAAACAAAAGATGAAACTGCTGAATTGTTGAAAACTCTTGTCATTAGTTTAGAAAATCAATCCAATCTTAAAGTCAAAACAATCAGATGTGACAATGGCACAGAATTCAAAAATCGCGTTCTGAATTCATTTTGTGAGGAAAAGGGAATTTTGAGGCAATTTAGTGCTCCTAGAACTCCACAGCAAAACGGTGTTGCTGAAAGGAGAAATAGGACATTGATTGAAGCTGCCAGGTCAATGTTGGCAGACTCTAAGCTCCCTGTGATATTTTGGGCTGAAGCAGTGAACACTGCCTGCTATGTCCAAAACAGGATCTTAATTGTCAAGGGAAAGAATAAAACACCTTATGAGCTTTGGAGAAAAAGGAAGCCAAACATTTATTTCTTTAAGCCATTTGGTTGTTCCGTCACTATTTTAATAACCAATGAGTCTTTGCCTAAGTTTGCTGAAAAGGCAGATGAGGGTTATTTTGTTGGTTACTCTGGTGTGTCAAAGGCATTTAGAGTATACAACAAGAGAACTAAAATTGTTGAGGAAACCATAAACGTATCTTTCAATGAAAAATCTGCCAACAATTTTAAGTCTCAGCCAAGCTGGTTATTTGATATTGATGCACTAACCACTGCTTTCAACATGACTGTTGATAAGCCTGTGAGCTCTCTAGTGCAGGAACAAAACTTTAACAGGTCTGCTGATGAGCATTGGAAGAAAAATCAAACTGTTAATGAGAAGTCAATCTTCTTCTCTTCAATGAGTTCTGAACCTGTTTTCCCAAGAAATGACAAGAAACTGACTGAAATAATTCAAATTGAAGAAGAAATTGTTCCGCTTGAAGTTTAAGCTGAACATATTTCTCCGGTTCAAGTTCAACCGGAAAATCAAATTTCAGAAACTGAAGAGAATACTGAATCAGAGTCACATGAAGCTGGAAACTCACATGATAACACATCAAATGAGCTCAATTTAGATCATCTGATCTACAATTCAGATACCAATTCTCTTGAATCAGTTGGAGTTTCAGATCCTACGTCACAACTTGAAAATGTTGAGCTTGATCACAGACTTCCTCAGCTCAACATACCCTCAAATGGAAGAAGCCATGAATTTCCTATGTTCATTGATAGAAGAATCAACAGAGATCATCCAGCGGGAAATATTATTGGAGAAGCTTCAGCTCCAGTGCTGACAAGAAGTAGATCTGCAAATGCAAATATCTGTTTGCATGCTGCATTTTTGTCTCAAGAAGTACCCAAGAAGGTAGCAGATGCCTTAGAAGACAACAGCTGGGTAGAGGCAATGCAAGAAGAACTATTTCAGATAAACAAGCAAAAGGTTTGGGAATTGGTGGATCTGCCTGATGGAGCAGAACCAATTGGAACAAAATGGGTGTTCAGAAACAAGAAAGATGACAAGGGAATTGTTATCAAGAATAAAGCAAGACTGGTTGTGCAAGGCTATGTACAGGAGGAAGGCATTGATTATGATGAAGTCTTTGCATCAGTAGCCAGGTTGGAAGCAATCAGAATCTTCCTAGCCTATGCTGCATTTAAAGACTTCCAAGTATATCAAATGGATGTGAAAAGTGCTTTCCTGTATGGCCTCCTGGAACAAGAAGTTTATGTCAATCAACCTCCTGGTTTTGAAGACCCTCACCATCCGAACAAGGTATGCAAGCTAATCAAAGCTTTGTATGGTCTCAAACAAGCCCCTAGAACCTGGTATGAAACTCTTTCTAACTACCTTCTAGTGAATGTCTACAAGAGAGGAGCAATTGACAAAACTCTTTTTGTTAAAACTGTTGGTAATGACATGCTAATGGTACAAATTTATGTTGATGATATTATTTTTGGTTCATCTAACACTTTGTTGTGCAAGGAGTTTGAAACTTTGATGCATTCAAAATTTGAAATGAGCTCCATGGGAGAACTAACCTTCTTCCTAGGGCTTCAAGTAAAGGAAACTGCAGACGGAATCTTTCTGAATCAATCAAAGTACATCCAAGACATGCTGAAGAGATTCGACATGTTATCATGCTCAAGTGCCAAGACTCCAATCTCCACTTCCCACAAGTTAACTAATGACTTAAGTGGAAAGCCAGTGGACGTGCACATGTATAGAGCAATGATAGGCTCTCTAATGTATCTCACAGCTAGTAGACCTGACATCATGTTCAGTGTTTGCTTATGTGCTAGATATCAATCTTCTCCAAAAGAGTCACACATGCTCGCTGTTAAGAGAATTTTCAAGTACCTAAAAGGGCAACCCAAACTGGGTTTGTGGTATCCCAAGAACTCTGACTTCTCTTTCAAAGCATACACAGACAGTGATTATGGAGGATGTGATATAGATAAGAAATCAACATCAGGAGGATGTCAATTTCTAGGAGAAAGGCTTGTCTCTTGGCAATGCAAGAAGCAAACATGTGTTTCTACTTCAACTGCAGAGGCTGAGTACATTACTGCCTCAAGTTGTTGCAGCCAAGTCCTTTGGATCCAAAATCAGATGCTTGATTATGGAATCACATTCTTGGAGACTCCTATTCTTGCAGACAACAATAGTGCCATTTCCATCATTAACAATCCAGTGAAGCACTCCAAGACCAAACACATTGACATAAGGTATCACTTTATTAGAGATTGTGCTAAAAAGAATTTAATCAAATTATTTAAAGTTCACACTCATCATCAACTGGCAGATTTGTTTACAAAAGCTTTCGATGAGGCAAGATTTTTCTACCTCATTACAGCCATTGGGATGATGGACTTTGAATAAAATTTTTCACAACTTTAATAAAAGAAAGAGATGTGCTCAAAGAGTCCGCCTCTTGATACAAAAAGAAAAAGAAAAAGAAAATCTCTTGTGTTAATTGAAGAATATTTCAGTTCATAGTCAATAACTGCTGTTAAAACTATGAAAAATTGACACAAATTTTCAAAATTTATGTGTTTTGGATTTTCCGGTTCAAGTTCAGGTTCAACCTGAAAGAACAACTTTTGAAATTCACCGGGTGAACTTCAACCGGAAAAATGCTTTAAATTTGACGAGGAAACTTATTTTTGAAAACAATTCTTCCAAGCGGAAAACTTGTCCGCTTGAAGTTCAAACGGAAGAAATTTGGTTTTTAAAATAAAGGAGAAAATGAGTTCCGCTTGAACTTCCGGGTCAACAAAGTCAAGGGATCATTTAATTACCCGGAATGCACAATTTACTAAGCGGATATTCATTTATTTTACCCATTGAATTTTTAACTGTTCAATTCCGAGGTTTCAGTAAATTAATTTTTGGATAAGGGCATGCTTTAACCAGTTGTACTGTATAACCCCTAAAGCACCTGTCCCATCCGTCAATGAACCGTCGATTTACAACCTCTCTCCTCCATGTCATCTCCGAAAAGGTAAAAAGCCCTAAATTACCGTCACTTTCCCCATTTCTCGCAACACAACTCAGAAATTACTCCCAAAACCCTCTCAAACCATCTCCGATTAACTCCCACAAAACCGTTGACATTCTCAAATTCCGTCAACAATGGCTCCGAAGGGAAAGGCCAGTGGCAAGAAGCCAGTTGGTGACTCAAAATTTCCGGTAGAACACAACTTGATGGCATATCTTGAACCACCATCCAAGACTGAAATCTACAATGAAATGATCGAGTTCATCAAAAGCTCTCACCTCCATCATGCGCTTACTGTAGAAGCCGAAATCTTTGAAGAGGTGATGGAAGACTTTTGGGTTCACGCTAGGGTTACCGACGAGGCTAGCGGAAGTGGTAAAATTGTGTCAACTGTCCAAGGGAAGGAAGTTGAAATTGATGAAGCAAAGGTTCGAAGACTGTTGAAACTAAGGGATGAAGATGGTTACGGGGAGATAAATCAGAAAAGATATCTCCGCCTTTTCAGAAACATTGGTTATGGTGGCTCCCTACACAGCAAAACTATTAAGAAGGGGCAGTTAACATATAAATGGAGATTTCTTGCACACATACTTCTGGTGTGTCTATCTCCAAAGAAGGGAGGTTTTGATGAGCTCTCCGGTGAGCAAGCCTCTGCCTTCTACGCTGTGGTCAAGGGTGAGAACTTCAATTTTTCCAAACAATTTTTTCAAGCCCTATAATCCAATGTTCATTCTGAATATGTATACTTGTATCCCAGATTTTTGACATATATTCTTAAAGAAGAGTACCCCCATATAGTATGGCTTGGTACAATTTTGCACCAAAAACTTCTGAATGAGAAAACATTTTCAAATCTTGCTTTAAACAAATCTCCATTTCTTGGAAGGGATACTGACCACCCCTTACCAATTCCAAGGCAATTTCCTGATGAACCTGCTACAGTAGAGGTTCAACCGGAAATTGTAGGAGTGACTGAGCTCCCTGCTCAAGATGACAGAGCTGTAGACCTAACAGTTTCTGATCCCACATCTGTCCCAGCTTCCTCTTCACTAATAGTTTTTCAATCCAAAAAGAGGAAAGCTACCACAATCACTTCCACTGCCACCTCCTCATCAAACTCACCTCCTGTCATTTTCAAGAGACAGAGAAAAGTGGTTACTAGGTCTCCTCCACCTAGCACCACCAACCAACCTGAAGCTTCAAACCCCATTCAAGGCAAAAAGCCTAAACGGAAACTGGTAAATTTGGGATTATCTCTTAGGGATGAACCTTCTGTTGAGGGGGAGTCATTAGAAACAGATGTAGCTTCCCCATCTGAAACTCTTTCACCCCTACAACCCCTATCACCTAGGAGTGACAGTGCTCTCAATCCCGGCTTAAATGAAGGTGTTATTAACTCACCTACCATATTACATTATAACATCCTGATAAGCCAGGACACTGTAGCACTGCAACCCCACTCCTCATCGGAGGTGAATCTCAGTGGTTCTGAAGAGATTCATGCAGAAAGGGCTGCTGCTGCCCAAGTATCCCAACTGGAGCTTGGTGTCAGCAGTAACATAAATAAGACCCAATCTGCGGCAATCTTCTCTGAATCAGCACCCGGAAGTCCTTCATTGGAACCAAGGGTTGTTGAAATAGTAGAAGAGAATCCCAGGTGCCAAGAAGCCATGGGTACCAATGCTGATCAATCTAGGATTGATAGCTTGGTTATTTCCAAGGATACTGGCAAAAAGCCAGTTGAGGATAGTCTTACACTACCTGAATTGACGAAACTGTACCTTTCTCTGCAAGCACAGGTTGAAGCTCTAAACTCAACTGTTGTCAAACTGGTTCAAGCTGATCCTACTCCAACTGAAGCAGGTCCTTTAAACCCTACCAGAGATGCTGAAGAAGTTCTTGTAACTGATGAAGCTGATACTGTCAAATTGGGGGAGAAGTTACTGTCAAAACCTGTTATCACTGAAATCGAAGAGGTAGAAAGGATACCGGCTGAAGTAAGAGCCACAGCTTGCCAAAAAATTGGCATTGAGCCTTTTTCTGTTGAAGAGAGTTGGGTGAATATGAAGTGCAGTCAACTGATTGCTATTTCTCCTTTTGAGGACCCCAACCTCACCGAACTTGTTCAGTCGTCCATGCTGATTGCTGGTGCTCTCCCTGAGCATATCAACATGATCACAACACTTCTGACAAATGTTATTTTTCCGGCTGAAAGAGCCAGTGATCATGTTGTAGGTAACATTGCCTCCACCAGCAAGGCAGCAGTTGATATGGAAGAAAGTACTGCAACTGCAGCAGTTGGTACTATGACTGAAGGAGAAGGAGAGAGTTTGATTGGTGAAGATGAAGGAACTGAGGTACTGGAGATAAATGATAAAGAACCTGAAGTCACCCAACCTCAGGTGGTGACAGATGGTCAATTACTAGTTCAAGCGGAACTTCAACCGGAAGTTCAACCGGTAGTTCCAGGTGAAGGAGATCTGAATGTTCAACCGGAACAACAAATACCAACCCAGGTGGATGTTCAAGGTCCTAGCTCCTCAATTTTTGGGACTGTTGAAACACCTGTGGTTCAACCGGAAGAGCAAAGAAATGAAGAAGCTGAGGATGTGGCTAGATCACTGATAGCGTTAAGGAGTTCAGAAACAGTTCAAAGTGAGGAACCTGTTCAAGCTGATATAGCTAGAACCCTTCAACAGGTAACTCAAACTCCTGAAGCTGAGGCTACAGTGAAAATGGTTGAAGATGCCAGAAGGGTTGCTGAGGATGAGAGAATAGCCAGAGAGCTCCAAGAAGAATTCGATCTATACATGCAAAACAATGTGTTTGAAAACCTTCTTGAAGAAGCAAAGACCAGGTCTTTCAACTGGAGGTTAAAGGATTATGATTTGGATACAATGTCTGAAGCTAATAGGCAGAGGTTAATTGCTATTGCCTCTCACTTGCCTACCAAGCTGGTAAAGAATGATGAAAATTACCATCTGTTGAAAAAGATTAAGAGGGCACTTGTGATTAGAAATTTGAAGAAAGAGGAAGAGCTAGCTCAGATGCAGGTTAAAGGACTTTGCAGCTTGATTGACAAAAATTTTTATGAGCTAAAAGGAGAAACTGCTGCTGTCAATCCTAACCTGGTGATGCCTTCACCATCAGAGCTGGTCTCAGGTACTATAACTGCTAATGTTAAACCTGAAATTGATGATATTGCAGATATACCACCTCCACCTTCATTTATCTACAATCCAAACCCAATGCCTACAACAACTTCATCCATTCTACAGTCACTTCCAATCATACCTTACAAACCTCCACACATCCCCAAGAAGCTTGCTGCTAAACTTGCCAATCCTAAGTTTAGATCAGACAACTTCACACCCATCACTCCCTTTAAGAAGAAGCCTCCACCAACTATGGACTTCTCCGACATCTTTCCACCTACTCCACCATCAAGCCCAACTCCTGAAACCAATGAACCACCTCCAAAAACCACCCTGCCTCCACTCACCATAAGAGAACCTCCTTCCTCCACCACCAAACCTACTGAAACTCAACCAGGTCCCTCTTCATCTTCTGCCAAAGGCAAAAGGCCTATTGTGCAAGAATCTGCTGGTGATTCTGATGAAGAGAGGGAAATTAAGAAGAAAAAGTTGATGCATGCCAGAAATAAAAGAAATCAAAGACAAATGAGAATAGGCCCTCCCAGCAAAAGAAGAATTGCTAGTTGGACAGTGGATGAAGCCACACTTGATTTCACTTTCACCATGGTCAGCGGCATAACTCAGGTGGTGAATGCTCGCAAGGCAACTTCCCAACTCACCCTGCAGCAAATGACTGACATCATTCTAAAGCTCAGAGAAATTATGAACCCTTCAAGAGCAGAAAACATGCTAAGGCTTTTAATTGAGCCTTCTGTGCTGGAATGTGGAATGCTCTATCGAAGCAATTTAGATGATGAATCAGCAGGAGAAGAAGTAGAGCCTACCAGTGAGATCAAATTTATCATCTGGGAAGAAGAAGAGAAGCTCTTCTATGTTCATAGAGCTGATGGCACCTTTACAATCCATGAGTCCATTTCTGTTCAAGAAGAATGGAACGAAACGGACTGGGATTCAATCAAACATGTAAAGGTGACCAAAACAAACATCAAAGAGCTTTCTCAAAATCTTGATGCCAGCATCGGATCTTCTAACAAGTAGGTTGTGGAGAAGAAAATTTTTGGGTACAAGTCAGTTTTGAAGATAAACATTGAAGACAATGAATAATTTGACAGCATCAGCTTAGGGGGAGATTGTAAGGAAAAATAGAGCTTGGAAGATTTCCGGCTGAAATGCCAATTTTACTAGTTCCGGCTGAAGTTGAAGTTGAAGCGGAATTCATACTTCAAGCAGAACAGGCAATTCAAGCGGAAAGAAGCAGTTTTGTTACTTAGCGAATATTCCGGGTGAACTCGTTTATCCACCAGATAAAGAGTTCAACCTGACTTTTCCTGAGAAGTCTTTTCAGAAGTCCAATCCTGCAAAAGCTTCTCGTATGCTTCTAAATCTGATTCAAGCCGCTCTCCTAAAGTAGATTGTTGCTGCCAACACGCAAGTCATTCCGATTGTCGATGTTTATTCTTTTGGTAGTTTATATTTGACTTTTATGTTTACGGTCTAGATTAGATCGCATGAGATCAATGGCTGTCATTGATCTCATCAGCACTATATATAGCATGTAATCTCTTAGTTTACATACACGGTCATCACTTGTAATAGTGTAGCTTTGAGTTAATGCAAATAGTGCCGAATATTCGATATATCGTTGTTTTTACTATTCTGCAAATCAAGCATTTACATTATACAAGAGCTTAATATCGCTTAAGTAAAGTGAAATATAACTTTAATTCCGCAGGGTTATATTTGCAAGTAAAGGGCTTAGTTTTAGTTTATTCATAACTAATAACGATCCTACAGGTTGACACTTTCTTTCAAACATGTTTCTCTCATGTCACAGGTGTTCGAGTATCACGAGTATGCATGCATGAGTCCTTCAAAACCCTATCATGGTTTTTGTGTAGTTTACGTTATTTCAAACAACAATATTTTGTTTATGCTTCCGCATTGTAAAACCCTTATTTATGTTTTAATGAAATACAAACCTCTTATCTTTAATGATTGTTTGGTACAACTAAGGGACTGAGATCCTGGTTTATTCACACCCCACACGGTAAAACTCCGTTAGTGGAAATTGGGGGTGTGACACTTACCACCAATATATGGACTGAGTGGCATCTCATTGCAGTACTTTGGGTGATCAGGTCCTACAATTTAAATAATTCCAGGATGAACATTAAATATCCGGATAAACATCCGATTGAACATCATATTAAGTTCTGGATCAACCTTTAAAGTCAGTTGTACTTTATTTGCTAATTTTTTTTTTTGCCATTTTCTCCAAGAATCCGTTGATAGCCCAATTGTTAGAGGTGCCAAAAGACATTAAAATTAGGAGTAGACTACACTCCTAACAGATTAATGTGAAACTATAATACAGAATGAAACTCGCAAATACTTACCTTCTTAAAAGAGCGTGAGCAGTGAATCGTCTACACAATCAAGCTATTTCAGAATGCGAAACGTAATTAAACGATTGTTTTATTGATCATAAAGGTCAACGATTACAATGAGAACACAAAGAATTCTCCGAGAGAAAACACCTAGAATCACACACACTTAGACTCAGAACGTCTACTGAAGAGTACACACAAAGTTCTATTTATACTTGACACTCTGTACACGAACTTGAGCTCACACGAAGTGACACGAACTGGAACGAAGTGTGACTTCGTGTCACTTCGTGGGGTCATGAAGTGTGACTTCGTGTACCAGTTTGTGGGTCTTGTAGTATTCATTATTCAGTATGTTCTGATACATCGCGTGTCGCACAAAACCATTCTCTAACAAGCTCCCCCTCGACGTGTGATGTATCCATACAATCCATTTTCAGATTATAACATGTGTTGCATCAATGCTTCTACATCAGACATCAGTATCTTTAATCAAACCCCCCCTCAGCTTGAAGGTTAGTCCGATCTTGAATACTTGAAAATGTAGAGCATATTATATCTTTATTATCAACATGTGATCTTTTTCTTCACTAAGTACCTGGCCAACATAAATAATCCTGGTGCAAAATGTCGCTTTGAGACTCCAAGATATTGAAATACTTTAAGCTTTTTGAAAAACTTGTATCTCATGTCGATTAGATCGAAAACAAGACGGAACCAAAATCATTTTGGCTTTTTTAAATTTTATATCAAAACATATCTAAAATCTTTTTGGAACTTTCAGAAATGAAATGAAATTAACAAAACAAACTCTATTTTTATGAGAAAGATCCAGACGTGAGATCATATCAGACATAACGTATCTAGCACATTTCAATTTTTATTTCATCAGAATGCAAATCAAGACATATCCATATCAAGTCTTTTTCAGCATTTGATAAATCAATTTCTATAGCTTTTTGATATATTTAAGGTGTATTAATCAAGCACTGATAACATGGTCCTCACGCTTTTCAGAAATATTGGCAGTTCATCATTTTTAATTTTATATTTTTCTCAAAAGATGAGATTATCCATTATGTGTCATGCAAAAAGAAAGCAGAACCCTAAACAAACAACAATGAGGTCGGCTGGTAAGCACTCAGAGAAAGTCCGTTCTATTTTATCCATGGCAGATAACGTATATGCTGATGTACCATCATTTCTCACTTCTTGTTGCATCAATTTCTCATTTTAATATTTTTTAATTGTAATATTTTTCGAATTTCTCCCCCTAAAATTCAAACAAACACTATTTTTTGAATTTTCAAATTTTCTACCCCTAAACAAATGAAAGAAAATAAAATAAAAACCAATAAAAATTGATCGACCGACACTCGACACGATATGTGAGAAACATCAGCTTTGAAAATCAAGTTTTAAGATGAATAATCAATCTCTGGTTCTCGTATCTGATCACTTGTTGGTGAATTAGTAATTATCACAGGGGTTGAAACTGAATGAAATTCAGAATCAGGATTGGTTATAGACTTGTAAAGATAACTTGTGAAAGCTTCAGACAACTTGTTGTTCTCAACTTCTCTTTTCAAAGCAGCAAGATCAATATCTTTCTCAGAGCTCTAAGTTTGAGCAACAACCAATTTCTTTTCAACTTCAAGAAGCTTTTCAGAAAGTTGACTATATTCATATTTTTGCACTTCCATCTTGTTACACTCAGCCAACAATTGCTTTTCATATTTCTGGAACTTTTCCTTGTAAATCTTGTGTTGATGCATAATTCTGGGTCGTCATGTGAAGTATCAATACAAGACAAAAGGCTACAAAGATGTGCTGTCCGAACTAGAGGCGAACTGCCAGTTCGGACTCACAGAAACTTATCTGCACTGGCAGTTCGGATGATCGTGTTTTTGCATTTTCATGTTCAACTATAAATAGTGATGTGTTATATGGGATTAGAACTACTTGTCATATTCTACACCTTTTGTGTGTGTTTCTATGGTTTTTTCTCAAGCATATCAATACAAATTTTCATTTATATTTACATGTTGATCTCACGACATCTCATAATCACTAGATTAGCAAACGCTCCAACGCTCACGCAATTTCAATTAGTATCAGAGCTTTCTGGTTCCCTTTGCTAATCAAATTGTAGTGATTTTTGAGTTTTTCTTGAGAAAGAAAGTGGGTTTTTGTGAAATTTCATCAAGTTTTCTCAAATTCGAGAGCTTTTTGTGTTAAAATTGATTTCAGAACGTTCCTATTATATTTTCACTGCCTACTGCTAAAAATCTCATTCAAAAACACCCAAAATCGCAAATTTTATTGAAAATACGGTTTTGTTCGTCTGAGTTCGCATCATGATTTTTCAGTTTTTATCAAGAACTTCCAGTTCGGGTAAATAACTGCTCCGAACTCACAGTTCGGATAAATAACCGCTTCGAACTCACAATTCGGATCCAGTTCGGATTGAGTTTGTTTAGCTTTGTTCTGTTCAGATTCAGTTCGGATACATTCTCAGTTTGGATTTAGTTTGTGTACCCAAAGTCACAGTTCGGATTCAGTTCGGATCCGATTCGGTTCGGTTCGTGAAGATTCAGTTCAGACCAGTTCGGACCAGTTCGGACAAGTTTGGAATTTTTGGGTTGTTTCACTAAAACTGACGTAACTTGAGAACCGTTAAGAGTTACGGGAGCTAATACCAGACAAAACGACCATCTCGGAGAGATCTACACTTTTATTTCTTAGCGGCTAGTACCCTCTATTTCGACCCCCAAAATCCACTTCTAAGACCTTCGTTTTTGGGTTTGAAGTTTTTGGAGTGTTAGTTTTCGGTTTTGGTAAAGAGTGATTCAAGCACATTGAGCTGATTTTTCATAAATTGTTCCAAAATGAGTACATCACAAGCTAGTATTATGATACCTACTTTGATGAAATGGGAAGATTATCATGAATGGAAAGTTGATTTTGAGATTTACATCAACAAACATTTTAAAGATTATTGGAAGACAATCGATAAGCAATTCTAATGGCCTACCGATGGAAGAGGAGATGTAATAATACATCGACATCTTTCTCCAGAAGAAAAGGATTATACAGATAATGAACACAAAGCCAGAGACATTATCAAAATAGCTCTTTCAAAAGAGTTATTTCTTGAAATCACAAGGTATTACACTGCTAAAGATAAATAGAATGCATTGAATGAAAAAACGTGAGACATGTGCACACATTCAGATCATGAAGATTGGTTCAGACTCTACTGATTCAAAATCATATGATTCAGCGTTTCTAGTTGTTTAGAATCAGAAAGTAATGAGTTATCAGACAAAAAGGATTGTGATACTGTTTTCAAGACTAAACAAATTGATGATTGTGTAACTGATTCTGATTCTGAAAGAAGTTCATGTATGATATATGATAAAGGGGATGATAGTGACATAGAAGAAACTCTAAAGGAAGTTTCTTTAATGTGTTCATGGTGTGTTGAACTTGGTAAGATCAACAAGAATTGATGAAAGAAAAGGATGATTTGGTTGTTGAATGCGAAAAAGCTAAAGCTGAAGCTAAAGAAGTTGCTGGAGATTTTGTAGCTTTGTTCGAAAAGGCTTATCATGTTCAACAGAATTATGAGAAAGCTAATCAGATTGCTACTGAAGCAGCCGAGAAAGTAATTAGTCTTCAAGAAGAACTTTCAAAACATCGAGATGAAAATGTTCTTTTCAAAGAAAATAACGAAATTTCAACAACAGATATTGATTATTTCAATAAGAAATGTGATAAGATTACCGAAGAAGTTTTGGAAGAATGTGACTTGAGGAGAAGACATAAGTATGAATATAATGAGTTGTCAAACAATTCATTGCTTCTCGGAAAGATCTGTTTGACGCTCAAGTGAAGATTTCAGAAATGAAAATTGAGATTCTTGGTTTGCAAAGAAAAGTGAGGAATTGCAATTTGTCATCGACATTTCTGAATTACATTTACAAACTGGAGAACAATGAAGAAAGCATTAAGGATGATTTACATAAAGTTTCGTCACCAGTTGATGTATCAAGTATTCCATCTGCTTCTATTGATCCAAATGGCGAAATGCAAGATTATTCAATGTTTGCAACACCGGTTTCAGCAAAGAACAAGAAAAAGTGAAAGTCTAGGAAGAAGAAAGTTATCGATGGACAAGCTCCAAAGTTTGATGCTAGTACATCATTTTTGGAAGATGAGAAGATTTTTATAATAGTAAGAAGTCTGTTAGTATTTCAACTGAAGTTGAACTTGATAAATCTCTGATTCATGAAAACAAGCTAAAGGATATTAAAGCTAAATTCACAAGAAGAACTAAAGAAAGGAATGGTTCTAATTCTAAAGTTGAGTCATCAAAGATTTTGGGTTCAAGCACAAAGGTTTGGGTTATGAGGTCAAGGATGTCTCAGTGCAACAAACAACACAGAAATAGAAGAAAGTTGTTGTTAAGCCTATTCATCAACCTCAACAACAACCGAAGAAATCGTTCGTTAAACCTATCCAGACTCAGCAAAAGCAAGCTCATCAGATGAAGCCAAATGTTTCTACATCAAGAAATGGTTGTTATCATTCTGGAGGTTCGTCGAGTGGTTCTTACTACTTACCCAAAAGATCATCTCCTAGGTATGATTCTTTTGATAATTTCTTTAATTTATTTGCTTCTGATCATTCTTTTGGTTACTACGATTCTCCTGCTGTGAATCATAGTTGGAAACCAAAGAATTTTTTCAAATTCTCTCCAAAGTTTTGTAAAAGAATTTGCTACGTATGTCATCGACCTGTACATATGGCTGCAAATTGTCCGACGATTGCATACGTTCATAAAAATGCAAAATATGTGGATACAAATGGTAAAATTTTTGATGAACCATGGTCCCCGAAACTTAAAACAACTAGTAAGTCGTCTTCGTCAAAGACGCCGGTTGAAACATTTTCAGGTTCTAATCAAAATTTAATATTTTCAATGAAATGGAAACCAAAAGTTGTTTCCAAGGCCAACACAGACTATGTGGAAAACACCGGTCGACCCAACCTTGTTGAATCAGGTCGATCCCAAAGCATCTAATGTTTTATTTGGTGTCAACAAGTATTTTAGGAAGACCTATCGGTAATTGAAAGGTTGGTGGTGGTGAAATATCTGTGATAACTTTTAACACCCCGAGTTTTAATGGAACTAAAATATAATTTTTAATTATATTTTCCTCGAAATGAATTATTATGTGAAAATAGTGTTTAATGAAATACTAAAATTATATTGTAGTTGTAAGGGTTTGGAAGAAGTTTATGATGTTAGATGGTTATCCTAACTTAAAAGTTAGGGGATTAAATTTGTCAAGTGGGAAATTTCACTAATTTTCCTAACTTAAATATGAGGCAAACGATGTATGTATTTGGAGATTTAATTTGTAAACCTTAAGAGTGTAAGGGGTGTTATAAACATTTTAATTATAAAGAATAGAAATAATAATTAAAACCATAAGCAAAAAGAAAAGAAGAAGTAAGGGGATATGTGACTTAGGGGGAGGCGGATCAGGAAAAAAACGAAGGGGAGCCCCTGGTATTGCGTTCAAGTCATAGGGGAAGAAGGAGGTCTCAAGGGTGAAATTGATCACCCAAATCGAGCTATTAGGGTTGTGGAGGCTAGATGCTTGCTTCCTCTAGTGATTTTTGAGCTTCTTGGTAAGTTTCCACACCCTGATTGTTGAGAAATCAAATTCAAGGGTTGAAATTATAGATTACGATTTGGGCTCCTGATTTGGGGATTCTTTATTAAATCGAAATTAGGGTTACAAACCTAATTTCATATGTGATTGTGAATGAATGTAATGTTGAGTTATGTGTTAACTTACATGTGAAGGTTTTGCTAGGGTTCAAATGGGTAGTGGTGTGTAAATCATGAAAATTGGATGGTTTAGGTGTTAAGTTACCTACAAATCATGTTTAGAATGGTTTACAAGTGATGCATATTGTTTATGAAGCATGACATAAATTGCATGATGTTCTTTTGTTGTGAATCACATGGATTCTAGTCTTAAATCGAGATATAGTAAAAAGATGATGAAACTTGTTAAATTTCATTCTATTATTAAGAATGAAATAAATGGTGTATAGTAGATGATTTTATAACACATGATGATAAATAATTGGGACATTATGGCCAAAAGTCGAGTATATTGCTAAAATGTTGTATGGTCATGAGCATGTATCTAGTTGAACCGTGAGTCACTAGAATCATCATGTAAAATAAAATTATGAGGTTTAGTAATAATTGGTATTATATTACCTTGTATTCGCATGGTTGTTGAAGCATATTTCAGTGTCAAGTGCTAGGTCTAGGTGAAGTGTCTTTGTGATGGTTAGTTTGTGTTTTCTGGTTCCAGCGGACCAGGGGCGGACCAGATGGTACGCCGGACCATCTGGTATGCTGGTTAGTTGGTCCGCTGGCCAGAGCACCTATATATATGTTTAGCTCGTTTAGAGAGTAGTAGTTGTGAGGTTTTGAGCTGTTAACTGTGTATTTTCTAAGGTGTAACCTGTAACTCTCTCTCTAAAGGTTTGAGCAATAAACGAAGTGTTATCTACCCTGTTGTTTACCGAATCCGTGATCATTATGCACTAGCAAGATCGATCCTGTCTTCTCAATTGGTATTAGAGCAGGATTGCCTGTTTGCATCGATCTACAGCTCGGTATTTGGGGTTTAGAGAGGGAAACAACGTTTTTGGTAAAATTTCATCTAATCCGACTCATTTTCACGTGAATTAAATATGTTTTCTTCGTTCAAATTGTTTCTGGATCATTTTCGCTGAGTTCTGGAGTGATTGGAAGTCTGGAAAACCAAAATTTTCCAGAATTTTCGGGTTTTTTGTCAAATTGGAAACTGGTCCGGAATTGGTCTGTGTAGTTGTTCTTCATATTCTGATCCGTGGCGGTTTCAGCGTACCACATCTGGTCCGTGGCAGTTATTCCAGCGTACCACTTGGTCCGCGCATAATCTGATCCGGCGGACGATTTGGTCCGTATATGGTCCGGTGGCAAGATTTTGATCCGCTGATTGTATTTTGGTCCGCGGGTTGTAATTTGGTCCAGAGATCGTTAATTTTGGTCCACCAGCACAGTTTTTAAGAAATCAATCATGGATCCGTTCCAGGCTTTTGCAGCGATGTCTTCAACTATTCAAGCAATTCTGAATTATGTTAACGAGATAGGAACTACAAACAAAGTTCCGAAATTGATGAGATTTGAAGATTTTCATAATTGGAAAACTCGCTACGAATCATACATTGGTGTAACGGATGTTACGGTATGGACACCAATGTTGGATGGCTATGAAGTTCCAAAATTTATAACTGGTGAGTTGGCTGGTCAAGTAAAGCCGTACAATAAGATGAATGATGCTGAAAAAGAAGCTTTTAAATTGGAAAAGAAGGCTTAATCAAATTTATCAATGGCTTTACCAAAAGATATTTTGCATCAATTCAAAATGCATTCAACGTCAAAGGCTTTATGGGATGCTTTATGTCACAAATGTGTAGGAAATGCACAGTATAAGAAAAGTAAGAAAAAAGTGTTGTTGAAGGAATTCGACAACTTTTGTCATGTTCCAAATGAAACTATTAATGATCTGATTTCCCGATTATCACATTTGGTTAGTGAACTTGACATAGTCGGAGTGAATAAAGAAGCGGGTGAACTGAAGGAAAAGCTATTAGATGCTTTGCCTGCATCATGGGAAGGTTATATCTTGCTTATGACACATGATAAGGGTTTTGATGACATTACATATGATGATCTTACAAGAAACTTGCTGGCTCGGGAATTAGACATGAAACGGGTTAAAACTCAACCAGCTCAAGTTTAAAATCCGGGTGTATACTTTGGTGAGAATGCATCTACTATGCATGCAAAAGCGAAAGCTAGTTCAAATCCGCCAACGACTGCATTTTATATGGAAAATACATCAAGTGGTCAAGCAAATATGTCTCGGGGTTCTTCAAGTGTCACTTTTACTCAAAAAGCTGCAGTGACTTACCCGGTTTATTCAAGTCAATCATCCTCTATTCCAACATCAAATCAAAGTGCTTTTTCAGCTAAAACAACAAATGATTTTATGGCACTATTTTCAGCGATGGTTTCGTCGTATGACGAAGTTATAGCAGGAATATTGACTAGTGCTGAATTGACCGATGAAGACTATGAACAAATAGACCCGGATGATTTAGAATTGATGGATATCAATTGGTCTATGGCTATGATTGTCAGAAGAGGTAAGAAGTTTATAAAGAGAACAGGCAGAAAAGATCTCAATCCCAAAGGTAAACTTGGATTTGATAAATCCAAAGTCAGATGTTACAATTGTCAAAATTATGGTCACTTCGCAAAAGAGTGTAGCTCAGCAAAGAAACAGGAGACTTCGAAGTTATATCAGAAATATGCTGCTCAGAGTAACAAAGCATCAGGAAGCAGTGGTAATCCATCAAGTTCAAATACAAATGCTGGTGGATTAAACTCAGATTCTAAAGCTTTGGTATCTCAAACCGGAGAAGCATATGACTGGGCTGCAGATTGTCCCGATGAGTCTTCATTCCTGTGCACTGAAGAGAAAAATGTAGCTGTTGAAGATGATCCTGATCTTCCGGGAGAAGATTTCTTTGCTGATGGTCATCAAGCCTTTATGGCTGATATTCAGGTTAACTCTACTATCTGTGAATTTTGCATGACAACTGCTAATTAAATGAAAGAACTTTCTGCTGAGAAAGTCATGTATTATGATAAATACATGTTAGCAGAAGAAAATGTCACCATTTACAAACAAAGGTGGGAGGCTGTAAAAGCTGAATTAAAAAGTGAGCATGCCGTGATTCTGAGCACAAAAATTGAGTTAAATAACAAAACTGAAGATTATATTTTTTGTGAGAAAAAGCTTGCAGAAGTAAATTCTAAAATTTCTGAATTAAACATTGAGATATTAGATCTACAAAGACAATTAGAGAATTTTTAGAATTCATCTTCCTTTGCAAGTTTCCTTTGCAAAGATGAAAATTTAAAAGAAGTGCTCAAAGAATTAGGGTGTACTTCAGTTCCTCCACCGATTGTTCATGGCAAAGGTCCAACTGAACCTGAGATCAAACTAGTTGTTGTGTTTGATTATTCAATGTTTGCTGAGGGTGCTTCTGATAAATCCACGGGCACTCATAAGAGAAAGCCTGTCAAACTGATGACCAAAACTGACTCTAGTGTTTCGGTGAATGTAAAACTTACACCTTTAGAGGCTGCTAAGAAAATCATTGAAACTGAAAAAACAATGAAAGAATTTGAAATGACAAAATTTACAAAAGGTCCTGATTTGTTTTTTGAACGTGAGTCTGTCACTGTAAGTAACACCACCACACCGGATGTGAATTCAATTCCGGTACCTCCACCGAAATCAGCTAAATTTAATGGCATCGGATTTGGACATTCTGATGAAGTTTCTAAGGTCAATCAAAAGAAACCTCAGAAAGTTCAAACCGACAAGAAAAATGTCAAGTTTGGGAATTCTGATGACAAACAGAATGGTAAAACTGAAGTTGGTGAATCGTCTAAGAAAGTGAAAATGTATTGTCTGAAAGGTAGTGATACCATATTTTTGGATGAGGCATTTCCATTATGTTGTGTTGATCCAAAAAAAGTTTCCAAAGTGTTTTATGCTGATTCAGTTGAAAAATGTGTGTCTGATCATGAACATGTGAAAACTGGTTCTTTGCTGAAACTCAGAACTAGTTCTGATGATCAGAATTCTGTCAAGACTCACACTCCAACAGTTCAGAAATTTTCATCAAAGTCAAAAACCTCAAAGTATTCACCTAAGAATTTTTATAATTCCAATGGTCAATTTTCTGCTAAATCAAACAGTTTTGACTATGAATCATATGGTTTTTGTGAGGATTATTATTTTTATGATGACTTTGGTCATTATGAACAAGATTTTGGTTTGTTTGAAAACAACAAAAGTAAATGTGAATCCAAAAGATATTCTGAAAACTGTGGAGTTGATGAGTATGGATTTTATAATCAAAATGGTTATATTGGTCCTTTGTTTAAACCACTTCCAAAGCTTAAATCTTGGAGATTTAGGGCTAAGAAACCAAGTCAAGTGGTTAAACATATGACTGATGGTAACACCTCAACTGAATCAGGTGATAACTTTCCTGCAGTTTTTGTCGATCGTAGGAGGTGTTATCATTGTCATCAAAAGGGTCATTTGAGAAAAAGATGTCCGGTTTTGGCTGAGAAAAGAGCTTCCGCTGTTAGTTTAGAAAAATATGAAAATGTTTTTGAGCCAAAACAGGTCGATGACAAAGTGGTCACAAAACAATTTTTTAAACGAGGAAATTTTTTCAAAACTCAACAATCATTTGATTATTCATCTTCAAGTGATGTTACTACAGGTTCATCGGTTTCTGGGTTAAGGCAAAAGTGGCTGCCTAAATTGACTTCTAAAGCCACTGAGGACTTTTTCTAGAAGACACCGGTCGACCCAAAGCTGAAAGCTTGGGTCCAGATGCTCACTAATTATCTGCTAACATGTTCAGGGTGCTCGAAAGCCAGCTGTTAACAACTTTTGGGTCGTTGATAGTGGAGCATCCAGGCACATGACGGGTAATATTTCCTTGTTATCAGATGTTAAACCTATTCAAGGAGGAAATGTTACCTTTGCTGGCGATAAAGGGGGCAAGATTACCGGTGAGGGAAAAATAGGTAATGAGAAGATCACATTTGACAAGGTCCAATTTGTGCAAGAGTTGCAACACAATTTGCTGAGTGTTTCTCAAATTTGTGATAAGCAGTACACTGCTGCTTTCACAAGTTCAGAGTGCATAATTCTGAAACCTGGAATCCAAATTCCTGATGATTGGATTGTTGTACGAGCTCCTCGATTTCGTGACTTACATGTGTTGAACATGAATCAGACTTCTTTAGCGGTTTCTGCTACATGCTTTATTTCTAAGGCTACAGAAAAAGAATCCATCATGTGGCATCGCTGTATGGGACACATCAATTACCGGAAAATTAATTATTTGGTAAATCATAATCTGGTGGAAGGTGTTTCAATGAATAAATTTTCTATACATGATGTTTGTGTGTCTTGTAAGAAAGGTAAGCAAAAGAAAAAGTCTCATCCGCCTAAACGTTTAAATTCGATTGTGACTCCGTTAGAGCTACTTCATATGGATCTTTTTGGTCCTGTGAATGTTCGAAGCATTGAGGGTAGTTATTATTGTTTAGTTACTCCGCAACAGAATGGAGTCGCTGAACGGATGAATAGAACTTTGATTGAGACGGCTCGAACCTTGTTGGCTGATGCAAATCTACCAATAAAGTTTTGGTCCGAGGCTGTGCACGCTGCATGTTATGTGCTCAATCATGTTCTGATTGTCAAGAGATTCAATAAAACAAGTTATGAAGTACTTAAAGGTCGAAAGCCTAATTTGAATTTCTTTGTACCGTTTGGGTGTCTTTGCACGGTTCTCAAAGAAGGTGGAAAGTTTGCTTCAAAAGCTGTTCAGGGTGTTTTTGTTGGATATCATCATCGGATGAAGCGTGTTTACTTTCTGTCTTCCAAGACAATTGAGAATCATGTGAATGTGGACTGTTAGAAGCATACTTTCCTACATCCGAAATTGGTTGATGCTCAGTCTTATGATTATAAGTCTCTAATTGATTCGTTCACGGTTGCATCATCTGGATCTGAGGAAGAGGAGGATCTTGATATTTTAGCTGCTATGCTACATTCATTGACAACTCCTGGTCCAGGTTCATGGATTCCAAAGCTTTCAAGTACTACAACTGCTGTTGCTTCGTCTAGTCAGAGTGCTTCTAGTCTGGACACTATGAGTTCTTCTGATGATGATGAAAGTATGTTTCATGAAGCTGAATCTACATCTGTAGATGATCAATTTTTTTTGCCAAATACAAGTTCTTCTGTACCGAATTCGTTACCAATTGATGATTTATCAAGTTCAGAAGTGGCAGAGACATCTTTGACAAATTTGGAAGATATTCAGGCAGTTGCTGATTCAACAATTCTTTGGATTCATAATGTTCATCCTCACGAAAATATCATTGGAGATCCGTCTTCGGGAGTTCGTACACGACACCAGTTGTCCGAAAATGTGGATGCTTTGATTGCTGAAATCAGAGAATCTGGGGTTTAGAATGAAGTTTTTCACTCATGCTTTCTATCTCAGGTAGAACCTTCTAATGTTGCTAAAGCATTGGAGGATGCTTCTTGGGTAGAAGCGATGCAGGAAGAGTTGCAGCAATTCCAAAAGTTGGGCGTTTGGCGTCTCGTGGATTTACCTATCAATTCTAAAGAGCCTTGTGGAACGAAGTGGGTCTTTAAATGTAAGAAAGACGATCGCGGCGTCATTGTCCGAAACAAGGCACGATTAGTGGTTGAAGGATTTTCTCAGATTGAAGGCATCGACTTTAATGAAGTTTATGCTCCAGTAGCCCGAATAGAAGCTATCCGGATATTTCTTGCTTTCGCGGCATATCATGGATTTAAGGTGTATCAGATGGATGTGAAAAGTGCATTTTTGAACGGGAAGATTCGTGAGGAAGTCTACGTGAAGCAACCGCCTGGTTTTAATGATCCAGAGTTTCCTGACAGAGTGTACAAATTAGATAAGGCTTTATATGGTCTGCACCAAGCCCCGAGAGCTTGGTATGAGACTCTTTCTACTCACCTGCTCGACAACGGTTTTCGTCGTGGCAAGGTGGATTGTACATTGTTTTCAAAAAAGTTCGGGAAGGATCTATTGCTTGTTCAGGTTTATGTGGACGATATAATTTTTGGAAGCACGAATGACAGCTTATGCAAGGAATTTGAGCGTGTCATGCAAACAAAATTTGAAATGAGTTCTATGGGAGAGATGGGGTTCTTTCTGGGTCTTCAAGTCCATCAATCTGCCAAAGGAATATTTTTGCATCAAACGAAATATGTGTCTGACATTTTGGCACGGTTCAAGATTGGCGATGTTCGGATCCCAAGTACACCTATCCAGGTTTCGCACCAGATGAATCTGGTGCAAATATTGATCCGACATTGTTTAGGGCTATGATAGGTTCTCTTATGTATTTAATTGCATCTCGTCCTGATATAATGTTTGCTGTGTGCTTATGTGCTAGGTATCAGGCAGCACCAAAGGCTTCACACATGATAGCAGTAAAACGGATTTTTGCTTATTTAAAGGGTAATCCAGATCTTGGCATCTGGTACCCTAATGATAATAAGTTTGAGTTATCAGCTTATTCTGACTCAGATTATGGCGGGTGCAAGATAAATTTCAAATCCACAACCGCCGGGTGTCAGTTTTTAGGAGACAGACTAGTGTCTTGGCAATGCAAAAAGCTAACTTCGGTTGCCACGTCGACTGCGGAGGCGGAGTATGTGGCGGCTTCCATTTGTTGTTCACAAGTTTTGTGGATACAACAGCAGTTGCGCGACTACGGTTTGAATTTTCTAACTACTCCCATTTACATTGATAATTCAGCTGCTATTTCCATTACGAAAAACCCCGTTCAGCATTAAAAAACTAAGCACATTGATATCAGATATCATTTTATCCGTGATTGCTACGAAGAGAAATTAATTGATTTGCAGAAACTTCACACGGATTTTCAAAGAGCTGATTTGTTTACGAAAGCTTTTGATAAAACTCGCTTTCAATTTTTGTTGCAAATCAATGGGGTTACTAGATTGCACGCTAACTAATCTGGTTCAGTTGATCATTTCTTTTTTGTTTTTGATTTGCTTTATTTTTCTGCTTTTTAGGGCGGAGAATATTTGAAAAATACAAAAATAGTGTGTGTTTTTGTATTGAAAAATGAAAAAGCATAAAAAAATGAAAAAAACATAAAAAAATGAAAAAAACATAAAAAAATGGAAACATGAAAAATTGAGAAATATGATCCAACCTCGTGAGAAATGATAGTACATCAGCATACGTTATCTGCCATGAATAAAGTAGAAAGAAAGGCTGTAGGTACTTGTTTGACCTGATTGAATGTGCTGAGTAGTCTGATATACGTGAGTATGATATAAAGATAACGCTTGCTTCATAATTGTGGTTACAAACCGTGATGGGTACTGTGTATATCTGGCATAAATAAAATGAGAAAATATCAAAAACAGAATAAAGAGATGTTCTGGTGTATGCTTGCTTTATTTTGAAAGATTTAAACTTGTTTGATTTTCTTTATTTTGTCAAACGATCGGACTTTCTCTGCGTATCGAAAGATCGACCTGATTGTTGTTCGTTTGACGTTCTGCTTTATTTTTCTTGGTGTTTCGTATAATCCATCGGACTTTCTCTGCGTGTACGTGAGTACCGACCTGATTGTTGTTGGATTATACAACTTCTGCTTTATTTTTATTTTTTTATTTTCCTAAACAATCGGACTTTCTCTGCGTGCCTACCGGCCGACCTGATTGTTGTTTGTTTAGGGTTCTGTTTTCTTTTTGCAAGAAACATCATGAACTTGATATCTCTGTGGCATTTACTTCTGTATAAGCAAGTCTACAATATCAGTATGAGAAATCTGCTGCGTGTAACTTGGCTTGAATAAAGAAAAATACAAATATATGAAATAAGCAGTTTGCCAGTATTCCTGATCGTGTGGGTACCATGTTATAAATGCTCGATTAATATACTTAATTTCATATCAGAAAGCTATAAACAATGACTTGCTTTAGCTGAAATAAACCAAATGGTTGTATTCTCAGTCAGCTTGGCTTGCATGCTTAGTATTTTGAAATTGCAATGTGTATGATGCGTTATGTCTGATATGATCTCATGTTGCGATCTTTCTCACAAAAATATAAGTTATTGCATTAAAACTTTTGTTGGTTCTTGTTTTTGCTTATTTTAGAAAATACCAAAAAGATTTTAAGTGTGTTTTAGCATAAGTTTGAAAAAATCAAAAAGATTTTAGTGTGTTTTGATATAAATTTGAGAAAAATCAAAAAAAATTTCATTCTGTGTTATTTTTGATCAACTGAATTCAGAAACGACAATTTGTTGTTAAATGAACCATAGTCAATGCTAAATATCAGCTCTTCATGTTTAAAATTTGAGGAAAAGGAAGTTTTGGGTTAAAAAATGAAACATTTGAAAGTTGAAGGGCTAATTTGTAACAAAGTGATCCGGCGGACCATGTGGTACGCCGGGGCGGACCACTTTGGGTATAAATAGATAAATCTGGTCCGCTTTTCTCATAACCGCGGACCACCTGCTGTCACTCTGAAAAAACCCTAAAACCCTCTCAGCCGATTTTCATCGATTTCTCTATGGATATAGAATTTTAGCTCGTGATTCTGGTTGCTACAGGTAGGTATTCAAATTGCGCATCTATTGACGGTCTTGATTTGTGTTATAGTGATCTAGATTGTTAGATTTTTTTCAGTTTTAAGTCTCGGTTTTTAAAGAAAACTGACTTGGAAGGTTTCAATTGGTTATATTTGGTGTTAAATCAATATGAGCACATGTACAGAGTCGGAATCATATCTAGAACAACACCTTAATGTTCAATTCCAAAACAAAATCGATTTGTTGCGTTAAAATTGAAAGTGACTGTTCGGTAATCTGATCGTCCACCGGACCACATGGTCCGCGGCAGACCATATGAACCGCAGAAGAACAACTGGTCCGCATTTGGTCCGTTTGACCAAAAGTGATCCGCGGTCAATATTTTCTGGTCCGCCGGACCAGTTGATCCGCGCGACCAAAATTGGTCCGCAGATGGTCCGCTGATCAAAATTTTGAAAATTGTTGATTGTTTAAGCATTTCAAGTAAAATCAGAGCTATTCGTTGGTCATTCTGATTCTATTTCATGATTTTAACGTTAGTTTGTTTTGATGATTTCTACAGATATGGCTGAGTTTAAGTCAATTGGAGAACATAACGTGTGTGCGTTCTTAGATGCAGCTGAACGATGGATACCTCATTTCCTCAACATATTTGATTTTATGAGAAGATCACGAATTTACTATGATGCCACTCATGTTTGTACGCCATATAAGGATTTGCTAGTCATGTTTTGGAATTCAGCACAAGTGGACTGTTCAGTGGTTCCATCAGTAATTCGTGCAAGAATTTTCGAGACTGATGTGACGATTTCTGAAGCTGATGTGAGGAGGGTATTGAGATTTAATGATCAAGCTGATTATCCAACAAAATTTCATGAAGCTGATTTGGTAGCTTTACTCAGAAGGATAAAGTATGATGGTCAGTTGTATGTTCCATGGTATCTTAAATCCAATCTGAGTCCTCTATACAAATACCTAATGCATGTGATAATCAAGTGTTTTGGAAACCGAACAAGAGGTCAAGAAGAATTTGATTTAAAGGTTTTATCATTCTTTTCTGCCTTGGTACTGAATAGGCAATTTAATTTCTCTGGATGGATTTTCAACTACATGAAAGACAACATCTTGACAAAGCAAGTAAGAAGTATTATGTATCCGAGGTTTGTGCAGATGATTTTAGATGCATTACATCCTGGTCTTCCAAAGAATCCGGGTGCAGCTTTGGAAATGAAACACATGAACAGAGTTGCTGTTGGTAAAATCCTGGTGTATCAGAAGCGTAAAGGAAACAAAGCTGCTCCACCGATTAAACATTTAATTGGTCATCTTGCAAAACCGGACTATGTAGCTCCGGCTAATGGAGCTGCCAAGCATCCTGATAGTTCTGATGACGAGTTGGAGTATGATGACAAAGGTTTTCCTGTTGAGATAGCAGAAGATGAAGAAGAAAATCAGAATGTTCCTGAAGATCAAGCACAAAATATTTAACAACCTGTTGATCAAGACCAAGTACCTGTACAGCAACAACAACCTGAGCCTGTTGTTCATGAGAATATCGTTGAACCTGAAGCTGTTAATCTTCAAGATGATGATATGATTGATGATGCTGATATTTCTAAGGGTGATGATGCTAGTGGGAGTTCATCTGAAACCGAATCAGACTCTGGTGATTATGTCACAATTTTGCATAATACCAGAGAAACTCCAGTGAAGAAAGGTTCTAAGGCTCACATTGCCTACATAAAGTCTCAGAATCAGGATACTTCAATGTATGAGACTAGAACCAAACAGGCTGAGGATAAAGATGATGATCCATTATATACTCCTGTGTTAGAGGAACCTGTTGCAACGTCTAAGACAGTGGATAAAGGCAAAGCTCCGATGGTGAGTATTGGCAGGCGTTTTAAACGAATGGCTCGGCCAAATGTTTCAGTAAAGCAAGGTTCGTTTCTGGCTGATGCTAGAAAATCTGGTCGAAGTCCGCCTAGTAAGAAACAAAAGGTTCAGCCTCAGTCTTCGGTTCCAGTGCAACCAACAACAAAGAGTGTGAATGTTCAAAGTTCTTCTGTTCCACCTGCTAGAAAGTTAATCATCAGAAGGTCTTCTACTACTACTTCTACTGCTACTGCTTCTACCACTACTGCTTCTACTCAATCAACCATTTCTTCTGCTGATCTGAAGCTGGCACTTCATCAAACTAGACTCGATGAGTTAGAATCAACGAATCGTCAGCAGGCAGATGAAATCAGAGGGTTAAAGAATCTGGTAAAGGAATTGGTTTCTCGGGATCAATCTAAAGATCGTGAAATTGCCAGTTTGCAATCTAGAGATGAAGAAAAGGGTCGTGAAGTTGCCAAGTTACAACAACTATCACTTTCCCTGGGTGAGCAGTTAAATCTCTTGCTCAAAGCTTTACCTGCTCAGGGGGAGACAAGACCGAATCCTGATGAAGTTTGTAAAGATGATGATGTATTGAAATATCTGAATGATGATCCTGATCCTGAAGGAGGTGTGGGTGGAGCTGGTTCGGGTACTGGGGCAGCTGGATCATCTGCTGCTGCTGGTCCATCTACTACATCTCAGGGGGAGTCTTACGATCAAGTTTATGATGTGACCCCGATTACAAGAGTTGAGCTAGGAGAAGGGGAGTTCGTGAATCCTTATTCGAAAGAGCAACTTGCTGCAATTTTTGCTCTAAATGTGGAAGATGTGGATAATGTTCCATTTGCTGATCCGTATAAAGAAGAAGATTCAGATGAGCATGTTGATTATAAGGAAGAGCAGGTAGAAGTGGAAGATATGACTGCTGAAGAATATCCTAATGATCCGAAGGTTTATGGAAATTTTACAGATAATGATCCGTCGGAAGGTTTCAACTTCTTTGGTAAGGACGATGAAGAAAAGATTGAAGAAGAATTAAAGAAGAAAGATTCTGAGAAACAATTTGAACAGCCAGTATCAACCGAATCTGAAGTTTTATCTGAAGAACAAGAGAAAAAGATGTTATTTGATGCGTGGTTGAAAGAGCAAAGGGCTAAGAAGATGCCGGTGAAATCGTCTACAAAGGATATTGATCAAAAGAAATTCTTTGAAAGGAAAGGTAGAGAAGTGTCTGGCAGAATAATCAGTTGGATGTATGATTCACAGCTCAAATGCTATGCAATCAAGAAAGAGTGTGGAATCATCTATCTGAAGTACGCAACAAGATTTAGTACACTGCCGGTCTGTGATGTAAGAGACTTATCCAGAAGTCCATTTTTGAATTATGGAAATGATAAGTTGGCTGGAGTTTTCAGAGACAAACTGATTGAAGAATGTCAAGGAAAATTTTAATTGCTAACTCCTCAAAGGCCGAAATTTGTTGAACATCCAACTGACATCCACCCGAAAACTGGAAAGCCAATGATCATTGTGAAGTACAAAAAGCCTGTTCAGTTGAAGAAAATTCCTTTGAAGAAGCTTGAACAGGATTTCATCAAAACATTGAGATGGTGGTATTATGATGAAAATTCTGGTAAAGCAGTGGTGGTGATTAAATAAGAAAACAAAGTAGTCAGACTGTACGATCCGATGTGGTTAATCAACTTATCCAAGGATGACATAGACAAACTCTATCACTGTAATATTCTATATAAGGCTGAGCATGCTGAACAAGCCTTGCAGTTTCAACGGGTGATCAGAGTATGTTTTGCTTTTGGGATCCATGCGGGGAACAACAGAAGACATCACTGGAAGGAGACTTAATCAAGAGCTTCAAAAGACTAGCACAAGACAAGGGGGAGTTTGTTGAAGCATATTTCAGTGTCTAGTGCTAGGTCTAGGTGAAGTGTCTTTGTATTTGTTAGTTTGTGTTTTCTGGTTCCAGCGGACCAGGGGCGGACCAGATGGTACGCCGGACCATCTGGTACGCTGGTTAGTTGGTCCGCTGGCCAGAGCACCTATATATATGTTTAGCTCATTTAGAGAGTAGTAGTTGTGAGGTTTTGAGCTGTTAACTGTGTGTTTTCTAAGGTGTAACCTGTAACTCTCTCTCTAAAGGTTTGAGCAATAAACGAAGTGTTATTTACCTTGTTGTTTACCAAATCCGTGATCATTATGCACTAGCAAGATCGATCTTGTCTTCTCAATGGTTAAAAAGGAAAGTGATGAAAGTAGAGTTCGTGGCATGTTATGTGACTTTTAGAATTATATAAATTGAAATGGTTGATTATCTATGTATGTATTTTTATTGACGAATGATCATGGTTGATGAAAACCTTGATCTTAAGAGGCTGGATAAATAATATCCCTGAATTATGTGCGTTGGAAGTTATATGCTAACTTTCAAATGTATAAGTTTAATTCAATTAAAGCAAGGTTTGTGGAAGTGCAGGGTAGCCGTATGTTTGGGTGTTTAACCTGCATAAGGATCTAATGAAGGTCTGGCTAATGGAGTCAAAGGTTGGGGTTCTACAAGTAAAGGCCATAAACATGAGGGAAATGTGAGTAACCCAACTTGCGTTATGCATTATGTTGGATGGTCAGGTTTATCCCGAATCATCGTATCGTTATTATGAATTTCATCCATGATTTTAAGTTGCTGTATTACCATGGGTTGAGTTTGAAATATTATAGTAGATTGTGAATGATCAAATATAATAAAGTTTTGAGATACAACTAAATGTTGAGTAAGATGTTAAAATATGATCATAATCTGACAAGGGGTGGGAATAGAGGCTATCGTGAGCTAAGGACTCACCATGTTTATGGTGGTATCATTTGGGTAAATTGGATATATGTGGGCTATTACGTATGGTTTGGACGATGGTAATAGATATTATTAAACTACTAATGAATGTATAAAGTTGTAAAGCAAGATTAGAAAGGGATTATTCTAAAAAGTGGTGCTATAAATGAAAACATGATTATCTTGTTAAACCTAATTACGATTTTATGCAATCATGTTAACCGTATGATATGTTCGAGAATGTTGATGATAATTATGGGTTATAAATACCTAAACATGTAATAGTTTCTATTGAAAAGTAAACGGGATGGGTGAGCCATCGGGTATGGAAGCTTACACGTAGGGATGCGTAGGCTATCGATGTTGAAAATAAGTCGGTTGTATTTTGTAGTACTTTCATTGTATTGTTAAGTAGGACTTGGAAATCATTTCGTAGCTTCCTGCTAATTTGATAATGGTTGGGAGAGATAATAAAATGTATTTAATGCCTTACTACGGACACTTCGAATTGGTTGTATTCTCCTAACGGGGCATTTTAGTAAGTTGAAATTACTTGGCATAAGTGGAAAATGATTATGATTTATACTTTGTTAAATGTCTGACTAATGAAAAATTGTGTGGTGTCTTTCTTGTAGTTTTGACAGGACTTCAAGTGGCAGTACATAGTAGACGAGTGGTGATTATTAACGAGTCAATCACACTTTAGATATACTATGTGTTATATACGATCGTGGTGTTGTTGGGATTGAACAGGTGGAGCAAATACAAAATGTGTGGTGTGAATCAATTACGGGTATCTGTGATTCTTCGCTTGTTGAATATACCATGCCCTTAGAATGATGAAATGGGTTGAGATATACTTTTGTCATGTTTAGTAGTATAATTATATTTTATAAATGAATGGTTTAATTGTTGGGTTCTCATTTAGCATCAGCTAACGTATGATATGTGAACCGTGTAGGTGGAGTACCTCATAGTAGGATGTGTTGCAGCCAAGCCGTATGAGGCTTGGAGGTGGATTAGAACCAGGTGGAATGATTGGAAGATGTACAACCTGAAGATAAGTGGGTCAAGGATCATGGAATCAAGTCTTGGGTACGGGTAAAAAAGGTAGAGTATGGGGTCTCACATTGACCATGTAGTTTTCTCAATGGGTCATGTTAACCCTTGTGTCATCTTTTTGGAGTTAAACTCCATCAATTTCTAAGTTGTTTGAAATTGTAATCGCGTGGTTAGTTTCGACCATGTGTGTTTGGAATTTGAGTAATGTTAATAAAACAAGTTAACCTTCTTAAGGATACTTGAACTTACGAATAGGTAACACCGAAATATTGATTAAAAGTTTTCAGTTAAAGTATTTTTATATCAGTGGAGTTTATAAGTATGTTTAAAGTGAAAACCTTGCTGGGAAAAAAATGGGCCTATCTTCCGCAAATGTCGTAATAATTTGAAATATGGGTGTTAAAAGTTGGTATCAGAGCCATAGGTTGAGGAATTTGGATGCCGGTTGGTATTCAGAATCAACCTTAGTGCTCTTGATGGGAACTGGACGTTGACCCGGGACTTGATCACGAAGCCGAAGAAACGAGGTTAGTATAAATCTTCTAATGGATATTCTTCGTATTATTGTTATATTAACTGATGATCATACATTCGTGCTTATGTATTGATGTATTTAAGGTGATTGGTATGAAAGGGGTTAAGAATGAGTATAGTTGATATTAATTGAGCAAAAAATTCATTGTTATGTATAATGATTGAACATGTAAAGTAAGTGAACATGTTCTACTAATGTGGTTGAATTTATATAATGACATGATAGTGGAGACAATTGATTGCAAGACAATAAAGCAGCCACTAGAGGATATCGTCATAGTGGGTGATTTCTTGGTTGAATATGATGTGAAATGTATATTAGTCGGTTGTAAGAGTCACCAGGTGGGTTGACCATTTGGCTAACACGAACTGGTCACCTCTAGGGAATAGCTTGGATTGATCATCCGTAAAGGGGGGTCGGGAGTCACATGTTGTTGTGACCCTGGTAGTGGAGTTATATCCTGGAAGTTATATGGTGTTTCAACCCCGGTGATATATATATATATATATATATATATATATATATATATATATATATATAGGGAAGGGTTCCGTGTAGACCCCTTAAATTTTGTAGACCCCGTAGACCCCTATAAAACTCAATAAAAATAAAACTCAGTGTTGTAAATTTGGTTTTTTTTATTACGATAAGCTTTTAAGAACCAAAAAGATAAATGAATAAATTTAATAAAAACAAAAAACATTAAAAATCGAACATTTTAAGACAATGAGTTTTAAATTAATGAGTTTTAAACGCAACACTGAGTTTTATTGAGTTTATTGAGTTTTAAACTCATTGATTTTTAAAACTCATTGTCTTAAAATGTTCAATTTTTAATGTTT
Organism: Deinandra increscens subsp. villosa; assembly: GCA_039602395.1. NCBI lineage: Eukaryota > Viridiplantae > Streptophyta > Magnoliopsida > Asterales > Asteraceae > Deinandra > Deinandra increscens. Next base: position 66,524,735 of record JBCNJP010000010.1, on the reverse strand, counting down.
TTCGTTTTTCTTTTTTGTTAATTGTCTTTTTTTGTTCTTAAAAGCTTATCGCAAATAAAAAAAACTAAATTAACAAAACTGAGTTTTATTTTTAGTGAGTTTTAATGAGTTTTATTGAGTTTTATTGAGTTTTATAAGGGGTCTACGGGGTCTACAAAAAATAAGGGGTCTACACGGATCTTTTACCTATATATATATATATATATATATATATATATAGAGAGAGAGAGAGAGAGAGAGTCGAGTTAGCCTACATCCAGCAAAAACGCTACATCCATTGCGGATTCATCTGGGGCGTCCATCAAGATCATCCAACAGCCAGGATCTATGGTGTTTCCGCCTATGGTGTTTTCGGTGGGGGAAAAACACCATAGGCGGAAACACCATAGATCATGGCTGTTGGATGATCTTGATGGACGCCCCAGACGAATCCGTAATGGATGTAGCGTTTTTGCTGGATGTATTTTACCCCAAACCTATATATATATATATATAATATATATATATATATATATATATATATATAGGGTGAGGTTCATTGTAGACCCCGTAGACCCCTGTATTGTTCTATAAAACTCACTAAAAATTATAAAACTCATTACTGTTGAGTTTGGTTTTTTTATGCGATAAGTTTTTAAGAATAAAAAAGAAAACCTAGAAAGTTGTTGGAGACATTGAAATAAAATTGATGTTAAAAAAAGTTATATTGTTTTATAAAACTCACTAAAAATTATAAAACTCATTGATGAGTTTTAAAATCCACTATTGCGTTTAAAACTCACTACAACTTTAAAAAAAATCGACGTTCTATAATACTCACTCTTAAGATTAAAACTCACTGTTGTATTTAAAACTCACTATTTTTTTAAACACACTACAATTTTAAAAATCGACGTTCTATAAAACTCATTGAAAATTAAAATTTCAAATTAAGAAAATAAAAAATAAAGAAAAAACTAAAAACATTATAAATAAACCCTAACTTAAAATATAAAGATAGAAATATGAAAAAATAGAAAAAAAATTTAAATTTAACAACAATGAGTTTTATAATTTTTAGTGAGTTTTATAAAACAATATAGGGGTCTATGGGGTATACAGTTTTTAAGGGGTCTACAATGAACTTTTGACTATATATATATATATATATATATATATATATATATATATACATATATCATGGGAATAACAAAAGTGATGCTAACCGATGTAGATAAGAAGATATCGATCTTCAAAGCTCGAGACAATGCTTCACAACCTTATGGAGGGGGGTTGTTCTTAAAGATTCAAAGTTGTGAAATCCAGGCACAACAAGTAAGTATATCTTATTACTTATCATTTATGCCTCTGTTATGTTTTTATGTTATGATGGAATACAATATGTGGGTAAAGTGTGTCTGTATCACCAATGTGTGATATACAAAAGATGTAGAATGACCCGTTGGAGTAAAGTGTGTGTGTCTCACTAATATGTGATATGTAACAAATGTAGAATGACCCGTTTGGGTAAAGTGTTTTTGTATCACTAATGTATGATATGCAAAAGATGTAGAATGACCCGTTTGGGTAAAGTGTGTGTGTATCACTAATATGTGATATGCAAAAGATGTAGAATGACCCGTTTGGGTAAAGTGTGTGTGTATCGCCAATGTGTGATATACAAAAGATGTAGAATGACCCGTTCGGGTCAAGTGTATGGGTATCACTAATGTGTGATATGCAAAAGATGTAAAATGAACCATTTGGGGTAAAGTTTCTATATATCACTAATGTGTGATATGAAAAAGATATAGAATGACCCGTTGGGGGTTAAGTGTGTGTGTATCACCAATGTGTGTTATGCAAAAGATGTAAAATGAACCGTTTGGGGTAAAGTGTGTGTGTATATCACTAATGTGTGATATAAAAAAGATATAGAATGACCCGTTGGCGGTAAAGTGTCTGTGTATCACCAATGTGTGTTATGCAAAAGATGTAAAATGAACCGTTTGGGGGTAAAGTGTGTCTGTATCACTACTGTGTGATGTGCAAAAGATTTAGAATGACCCGTTGGGGTAAAGTGTTTGTGTATCACCAATGTGTGTTATGCAAAAGATGTAAAATGAACCGTTTAGGGGTAAAGTGTGTGTATTACTAATGTGTAATATGCAAAAGATTTAGAATGACCCGTTGGGGTAAAGTGCTTCATGTCACTAAAACTCAGAAGAAACAAAAACCTAGGAGTAATTATGCTCCTGAAGGAAAAAAATTTGATTCGGAGATAAAAGTTATCTCGGAAGGCAAAATTCATGATCCCGAGGTAAAAATTACCTCGGAGGGACAAAAGCACTCTGGAAAACAACAAAATGAAAGAAAAAGGGCACCCGAGATAAAAGTTATATCGGGAGACCAATTTCTTGTACCCGAGGTAAAAGTTACCTTGGACAACAAAAGTTATTCCGAAAAGAACTTTATGACTATAAACAACAGTTTTTGTCCTAATCAAATTAAAATTGTTTCAAGCAATCAAAAGAAACAAGTGCTTTAGAGAAAATCTTCAAGTTTTGATCCTATAGGTAGTGATCCTACTAAATCAGATTTCCAAATAAAATTCTTTGAAACATCAAAAGAAAGAAAACAAAGGGAATATAGATCAAGAAGGAATGTCACAAAACAAAAGGTCATAGACTTTCAGTCTGAAATAAACTCTTTTTCTATTGCCCAAAACAGTCAAAATTCTTCAACCAATGATTAGTCAAAAGCTGAGTCTTCAAAAGGTGAAGAAGTGACTCAAACACTTGTACTCAAAGAGTACAAGTAAAATGATGCAATGGTAAGACCCAAGACCACAAAGGCCTGGGTCTCCTTTGGAAATTAACTCATACTTTGTCTGAAAATGTGTAGAACACATCCAATAAATCTCAGAACAACACCTGGGTTGTAGATAGTGGATGTTCTTGCCACATGAAAGGAAATAATGAACTATTGAAAAAAACAAAAAGAGTTATTGGAGGACCAGTTTCTTTTGGAAGCACTGAGGGAAAAATTTCTGGACAAGGTACAGTTACTAATGGGAAGCTTACCTTTTACAAGGTAAATTATGTTGATTTTCCCAACTTCATTCTTCTAAGTGTCTCACAAATGTGGGACAAGAAGTTGAATGTTCTGTTCAATGAGAGAGAAGCTATCATCCTTAAACCAGGTATCAAAATTTCTGATGAAAATGATCTTGATTAAAACACCTAGAAAGGATGGTCTATACACTCTGGATATGGCACATACAACATCTAAGGATGCTATAATCTGCCTTATATCCAAGGCTTCTATAGATGAATTAAATTTATGTCATAGAAGAATAGATCATGTGAAATTTAAAACTATGAACAAACTTGTAAAATTTGATTTGGTGAAAGGTTTACCAAACAAAACATTCACATGCACTGAACAATGTATTGCTTGCCTAAAAGGAAAGCAACACAAATATTCTAATAAGCCCTAATTGGAAAGCTCAATCTCAAGTCCTTTAGAACTACTACATATGGACTTATTTGGTCCTACAAGAGTAAAGAGCTTAGGGAAAAAGTCTTACTGTTTTGTAATAACTGATGATTTTTGAAGATACACCTGGGTATTCTTTCTTGCAACCAAAGATGAAACCTTAGAGATTTTAAAAGCACTAATTACTCAGCTTGAAAATCAGTCTAATTTAAAAATCAAAACAATAAGAAGTGACAATGGTATAGAGTTTAAGAATTATTTATTAAACTCTTTATGTGAAGAAAAAGGTGTTGATACCTGGTCTGTGCGTCGTGTGATGTATCCAATCAGAAAATATTGTGTGAAGGTTTGAGACAAGCTAAGACCAAGTTTAAGGCTAGGTTCACTGCCCGCCGAACCTGGTCCGAACCTGGAGTTTGAACCTGCCGAACTTGGTGTTCGGACAGGGTTCGGCCAGCAGGGTATATATAGTGAGTTTGGTCGTTGTTTTGCATACGAGTGACAGACTGAGAGAGTGTTAAGTGTGTTTTTCGGTAGTGTGATTATTGGAGTCTGTATTATAAGTGTCTAGATTTGTAATTGCTCTTTGATCAATAAAACAACTCTTAATTACTCGTTTTATATCCTATATAGCTAGATTGAGTAGAGGATCCGATGCTCACGACTTTTCAAGTGGTATCAGAGCTTTCTGGTTCATTCTACTGATATGTGGTTGCTATTCTGTGGTTGCACTTTTTTGATCACTTCGATCGAGTTTTTTTTGTGAAAATATTGCTCCTAAATCATTCCTTAACACTTTTTCTAATTCACTGCTGTGAATCTCATCAAAATAAGTCCAAATCGAAATTTTTGGGCGAAAATGTTGAGGTTCGATGGTTACTGTTCACGTTCGGCATAACTGCTCCAAAATTCAAGTTCGGCTAGGGTTCGGTGAGGGTTCGTCATTCCGAAGTTCTAGTTCGTATAGAGTTCATCAAGTGTTCGCACAAGGTTCGTTCAGTGTTCGGTCAGAGTTTGGAGATTTTGTGATTCGTGAGAGGTTCGGTCAAGGTTCGGTTGGTTTTGTGTTCAGAAGATGTTTGGAAGGGGTTCGGTGAGAGTTCGGCAAGCATTCAGCAAGAGTTTGGCACAGTTAGGTTCGTTGAAGGTTCGGCCAATCAGAATTACAATTTTTCAAGAATGTCGGAATTTCAAGCTTTTGCCGCTATGCAAAACGCAATGCAAAATATGATGAATTTTGACAACGAAATAGGAACAAGTCAGAAAGTTCCCAAGTTGTTGAAGCTAGAAGACTATCAAAATTGGAAGCAATGATTTTCAGCTTACATAAGTACGAATGATATCGATTTATGGATTCCAATCAAGAAGCTTTATCAACATGCAACTGATCAAGGAGATTTCAAAGAAGTTCATATCTTCGACATTGCTGAAAGAAAATAATATGAGCTTGAACAAAAGGCTTTCGGTTATCTTACAATGGCATTATCCATTGAGTTGTTACATCAATTTATTACATGCAAGAAATCAAAACAATTGTGGGATGCTTTATCAGCAAGGTGTGAGGGGAATGATCAATACAAGAAAAGTTGGAAGAAGGTTTTGAGTAAGGAGTTTGACAACTTCCAGCATTACGAGAATGAAAACATCGCGGCTCTTGTTTTATGATTGTCACATCTTATAAGTTAAATGAAGATTGTGGGAATTGAGAAAACTGATGAATAGTTGAAAAAAAATATTATGGAAGCGTTACCAGAAACCTCGGGAAAATTATGTGTTGCTGCTCACACATGATAAAGAATTTTCCACATTGACATTTCATGATCTAACTGGTAACTTCATGCTCGTGAGATGGAAATGGTAAATTCCAACAAGTCAAAAGTAAATTTGCAGAATCCAGAATTGTATCATGGTGAAAATACTGCTAGTATGACGGCTAAGGCTAAACCAAGTCTGAGTTCTGCACCACCTACTGCATTTATCGGAAATATTTCTGGAAATTCTGAAAATAATTCATCATGGGGTTGTAGCTTTACAATTTCAAATTCATCAAATCAGAGTGCACTTTTTGCTGAAAAAACAGATGATTATGCTAAAATGATTTATGCGTTAATTACATCATCTTTTGGGTTGGTTATCAAGAATGTTGCTGATGCAAAGATTATGAAGGATGATCTTGATGAACTTGATGATGATCAATTGAACGAATTAGATTTAGCTTGGCAATATGCTATGTTAGGTCAAAGATCAAAACGATTTTTCAAGAAACATGGCAGGAGTTCATCTGACTTCAATGGCAAATTGGGATTTGAAATATCCAAGTTGAAGTGTTAGAAATGCTCAAAGCTTGGACATTTTACTAAAGAATGTCAACAAGCTCATGGTAGCAAACCTTGTTTTACTCAACCATCGTCCAGTAATTCAACCAAGACAACAACTTTAACAGTTCAAAATGATGGTGTTTATGTGACGCCCACTCCCAGACTTGGCACTAGGAGGGGTCACGAATCGGATTTACTCATGAACACAAGGTATCTACAAAGATATTAAGCAGCAGAAATTTAAAACTTTTATTTATATAAGCCAAGTATTACAATAAGTGAGATATTGAACATAACTACAACTAACTATAATAAAGAAATCTATAACTAAGCCAGCTTGCCAGAAACTCTTCCTTGATAGCTTTCCCGATTATCCCGTCCTTTAACGATCCGTGCCTTTACTTCTAAACGTCGCTGCAGAACCTAGCATACATACTTTCAAAAGTCAGCTTACGCTTGTGAGTTCTACTGTTTAGTTAAAAAAAAACCATTTAAGTGTTTACCTGGTTTTCACAACACATTTATAAGTCACATATAAACCCTAACATGTATTCACTATGATAATATATCCTATTATCTTAACCATGACCCTAGGCTAAACTTCTAGGTCACTATATTTAACCAACTATTTTGGTTCTCCATGAAGAGTCCGCCCGCCACTGCACATTCCGTCCCATCTCGAAGGATAGTTATTACAACGGCCCAATGCAGCTTCGTCCGTACACGGTTCCCTAAGCCACCACTATGGGGAAGCATCGTCTCCTCATTCTTCATCTCCTTCGAAAGGTTCGCCCGCCACTACAATCGTCATCCTATCTTGTCATAAGATATCTTTTGCGATGTCCGACTGCCGCTCCGTCCATACACGGTTCCCTAAGCCACCACTATGGGGAAGCAGCGACCCTTCGTCTTCAGTAGCAACACATGCTCTAACTTTAATAAGTCATATTAGCAATTCAAGCTTCAACTCTATTAGGTTCTAGTAGCAACTCATGCTTTAACTCTATTAGGTCATTTTCTCATCTTAATGACTTAATTCTCTGATCATGCATACTACTTACCCCTAGTTAAATAACCAGATGCTTTAGGTTTGTTATTAAAGTGTGATAAGCCATTCATATACTGCAACAAATAGACATTCCCCAATTTACCTAGGTGTATGTATACAGGATGTACCAGCGGCGTATCCTCCACACTTTCGATATACCGGATAACTTATATTTCTATGTATATATATAGGATGTACCAGCGGCGTATCCACCACATATTAATACAAGCAAATGCACCATCTGTTCTTATATAATCATACGTATTCACTAAACATTTACTAACAAGTCCCTAGTCACTTGGCTACTTAATTTTTAAAGCAAGTATATACATATCACATTATAATCAACATAATTGCATAACACGTATAAGCAATTCAACAACAATTTCATCATATAACACGTATATATCAAGTCACAATTATCTTTGAATATATGTTCACAAGTATTGTATGTATACTAGCCCGAAAACATTTAAAAACATTTAAATCATTTAAAAGTGGGCTTGTAGAAACTCACCTAATATCTTTAATCAGTTATTCAGACAGAATATACGTTATGGTCCATATTTAACCTAAGCACGTATCGGATCGCATTAATGCAAAGTTATTATAATTAATACCTACGATATATTTATATCTTATTTCCTAATAATACTTTTATTAGGGTGTATCTCTTTTAGGGTCAAAATGACCAAAATGCCCTTATAGGCATAATAATCTTTTTATTGATAATATGAAGACGTGCATTCCTATAAGTAAACGCTCACTCCGGGATCGCCCAGGGAGGTATGCCAGGTCCTAGTTGGAATTTATGCGACACCCTCACTATGCCAGAAACCCCAGTGTACAGGCGCCTACCCTTCTGGTCCGCACGAACTTCTAAATATCAGATTAAGTTGGTATCTTTAATACTTAACTATTTATCAAATTTAAACTCATATATACTTATTATATATATATAAACATGTTATAAGATCAAAAATCAAGTACCCATACCCTCTGGATTATTTTATATTAATTATCTATATTTAGAAACCCTAATTTCATGAATTTCTCGTTTTATTATCAAAACTCATTTTTATTTCAAACCAACTTAGGGTATTATCCATTATAATATTTTATAATATACTTTAAAGTATGTAAGCTTAAATCAAAACCGCTTCCTCAATTTGGGTAGAACAACGTTACGAAAACCCTAGTTTTGACCCGTTAACAAAACCATTACCAAAACTTTTCCAATTGTGAAATAAACTTATGGATTTCTTAAAATACATCATTTTATGATTACCTACAAAATTCAGACCCTAATTCCCACTTGATCACCCGATTCTATCAAAACAAGCTCAAGAACCCTAATTTTGGATCATTTCTAGAAACCATACATAGAAATCGAATTAGCCAAAACTGAACGAGGTTATATTAAAGCATACCTATTAGATATTTACTGCTGAGTTTTAGATTCTATCTCCTCTTGTGCAGCTCGAATTCAACTGATAAAGTTTCTGGGCTGGAATAGGGTTTTTAAGGGAAGATTTCATGAATTGGTGTAGGTTTTTAATGGATTCAAGCTTCTATTTATACTGTTGGCTGCGAAAAATGATTCCTACACGTACTAAGGTGACTCAGGGTGCAAAAACGACGCGTAATACGACCAAACTTGGCCTGCAAGTCCGCAAACGTGGCCAAAATCGCAACCAGAAAGTTTCTGCTGCTATTGGTGCTCCTCGCGTATCGTGCAAGAAGGGTGGGTGTGGCTCGCGATACGCGATCCACTGGTTTTCCGGCCAGCTTTGTAATTTTTACATATTTAGCCCTTGTTGCTTGGTTTGGTGCACTCTAGCCCCCTATATTTCATAACATTTTCTAAGGTTTCTAAGTTTCGGGATTCGTATGATAACATATATATACATATATATATATATATATATATATATATATATATATATATATAATTTCTTTATTATTTGCTAATTTACATTCTAGGCCCTTAAACTTTACATAAATTATGCTTTTAGCCCTTTAACTTTTCCGTTAGCTATTAACACACGTATTTACATGTACATATCCATCAGATGACTCATGTATCAACATGTTTATTCATATAAACATATATTCATCTTATATTCTACTTTCTTTAACGTTTAACACATTCGTTTATGCGCAATTCATCACATTGGCTATCAAACGAATAATACATGCAACCTATTCAAATTATAGTCTTACCATATTTATTAATTTGTATATATCATGTATCTAAGAATTTTTGGGATGTTACAACTCTACCCCCCTTAAATAGGCTTCGTCCTCGAAACCTGACCCAATCCTATTTAAATTTTACTTCTTGATCAAAGGATAGCAATTAGCAATTTAAGTAAAGTAACTAATACGCCTTTATTTATTTTACGATACACTTCTTACAGGAGTTCCTTTGTGGTACAACTTATTCAGAACTATTTATATGTGTACCATTCGTTTCAAACTATTTTACAAGCTCTAGGGTATATTACATAAGTTTTTACCTTGCTTCACTTGTTTCTTTTAGGAGCTTGAACTGTTTCCCTTATTCTTGCTTGTCCTAGCGAATTCTGTGAAAAGTTCAACGGTCTTTTTAAGGAATTTACTGGTTTTCTTGTCCTTTTTCTTTCGTTCTTTATTTTCTTGCATTAGGGCTTTGTTTTCCTCCCTCAACGCTTTTATTTCTGGGTTAGACCTAGCAGACTCTACTGAAGGGGTATGGGGGTAATGTTGTGGTGGAGGTGAGAAGGGGGACCTCTGATAATCAAGGTAAGGGGAATAAGGTTGGTACGGGTATTGGGTTGGATACTGCGGGAGCATAGGAGGGGAATATGGTGCAGGGGAAAATCCATAGGTGGGTTGGGGTATACCGAAAGCTGTTTGGGGCATGATATACGGATCTGTAGTAAATGGATATAGTTGATCTGTTGATCGTCATGCGGCGGCATAAGGATCCTGGAATTCATACATTGGGGGTGGACGAATCCTGGATGAGACCGTCGGAGCATAGGTTCTTGGAGCGGAAATGGAGGGAAACACTTGATAGGGAGGACGAGGAATTATCACAGGGCTATAGTTACCCTAACCGGATCCACCTTGGATGTATGGAGGGCTTTCATAGAAACGCTCGTGATGCTCTGAACAATAATTGATAGTGCGACCTACGGCTAAAGCTAGTATCATGGGTTTCCTGCCTGGTTTACTTCTTCCCCTTTACTTTGATATTCAGGAGACGGGGTGTAGTCAGGAGTAACGGATGTCAGAAGGGCTTCTATTGGTTTATTAGGGTCTGAGGGTCCGGCTTGATCGAAGCGAATGGTTTTTCGAGGTTCCTTCCTCATTGGTCGAGAAGATTCAGGGCCTGTACGGTAGGGGTTGTCATAAACCCACTCGTATCAGGACGTGCTGGGTTTCTAGTCCTTCGTGGTTTTTCGTCAGAGTTGGACCGAGTCCTTGATCTACGATGGCTGAGCATCTCTAAAATTTGGGAAATAAGATATGTTTAGTATAAAGATTTGATGCTTGGGTAACATGCAATAGGAATCATGCATCCATAGGGAGAAATTTTGCGACGTTTAATATTTTAGGTACTTAATCCTCATATCTTTGTTTTATATTTTTGCCTACGCTTCAAGCCTTCAGGCCTATCGTTTATAGTGATTTCCTATGATCTTCTGAAGATAGCAACGTAGCTTGGAACGTTGTTTCCATTACTCCTACCAGAGCAGTTCTCATATCTTCTTCCGTAACTACGTCTATCTTTAATCGTCTATTTAGGTGTCGTGCTCAAGGTGACATTTCAGAACTTATGTGATGTAAAGTCTCCAAATTTTGAATTCATGATAATTATACGTGCACTTATAATTATGATACGTTCAAAACCCAATTACTTTTCACCGCACTTATCTTTAGTGTCCATACGTTACTCCTTTTTTCACACCGATATTCTAAGTTAAAATCTTCTTATGGTCTTCTTAGCGTTATTAACCAGATATTATGTTATTATCTAAACTACCCCGAACTTGGCCACATAACAGTTAGTACTTGGAATTTGTTTATATGGCGAATACCCGATTGTAGTGGCCAACCGCAATCGTGTATTTTCCATATTCAAATGCCACAAATCCTACTTATTATGTTCCTTATGCATTTTATCCTTACTGGCACAAGCTATCCTAGCTGGCATCTATATTTCCTATCTCAACTTACTTTACCGAGAGTCCTAGTTTAAGTCTAGCTACCGCGCTTGTACCTAAATCTCTTAAACCAAGGCTCTGATACCAACTTGTGACGCCCACTCCCAGACTTGGCACTATGAGGGGTCACGAATCGGATTTACTCATGAACACAAGGTATCAACAGAGATACTAAGCAGCGGAAATTTAAAACTTTTATTTATATAAGCCAAGTATTACAATAAGTGAGATATTGAACATAACTACAACTAACTATAATAAAGAAATCTATAACTAAGCCAGCTTGCCAGAAACTCTTCCTTGATAGCTTTCCCGATTATCCCGTCCTCTAACGATTCGTACCTTTACTTCTAAACGTCGCTGGAGAACCTAGCATACATACTTTTAAAAGTCAGCTTACGCTGGTGAGTTCTACCGTTTAGTTCAAAAAAACCGTTTAAGTGTTTACCTGGTTTTCACAACACATTTATAAGTCACATATAAACCCTAACATGTATTCACTATGATAATATATCCTATTATCTTAACCATGACCCTAGGCTAAACTTCTAGGTCACTATATTTAACCAACTCTTTTGGTTCTCCATGAAGAGTCCGCCCGCCACTGCACATTCCGTCCCATCTTGAAGGATAGTTATTACAACGGCCCAATGCAGCTCCGTCCGTACACGGTTCCCTAAGCCACCACTATGGGGAAGCAGCGTCTCCTCATTCTTCATCTCCTTCGAAAGGTTCGCCCGCCACTGCAATCGTCATCCTATCTTCTCGTAAGATAGCTTTTGCGATGTCCGACTGCCGCTCCGTCCATACACGGTTCCCTAAGCCACCACTATGGGGAAGCAGCGACCCTTCGTCTTCAGTAGCAACACATGCTCTAACTTTAATAAGTCATATTAGCAATTAATGCTTCAACTCTATTAGGTTCTAGTAGCAACTCATGCTTTAACTCTATTAGGTCATTTTCTCATCTTAATGACTTAATTCTCTAATCATGCATACTACTTACCCCTAGTAAAATAACCAGATGCTTTAGGTTTGTTATTAAAGTGTGATAAGCCATTCATATACTGCAACAAATAGACATTCCCTAATTTACCTAGGTGTATGTATACAGGATGTACCAGCGGCGTATCCTCCACACTTTCGATATACCGGGTAACTTATATTACTATGTATATGTATAGGATGTACCAGCGGCGTATCCACCACATATTAATACAAGCAAATGCACCATCTGTTCTTATATAATCATACGTATTCACTAAACGTTTACTAACAAGTCCCTAGTCACTTGGCTACTTAATTTTTAAAGAAAGTATATACATATCACATTATAATCACATAATTGCATAACACGTATAAGCAATTCAACAACAAATTCATCATATAACACGTATATATCAAGTCACAATTATCTTTGAATATATGTTCACAAGTATTGTATGTATACTAGCCCGAAAACATTTAAAAACATTTAAATCATTTAAAAGTGGGCTTGTAGAAACTCACCTAATATCTTTAATCAGTTATTCAGACAGACTCTACGTTATGGTCCATATTTAACCTAAGCACGTATCGGATCGCATTAATGCAAAGTTATTATAATTAATACCTACGATATATTTATATCTTATTTCCTAATAATACTTTTATTAGGGTGTATCTCTTTTAGGGTCAAAATGACCAAAATGCCCTTATAGGCATAATAATCTTTTTATTGATAATATGAAGACGTGCATTCCTATAAGTAAACGCTCACTCTGGGATCGCCCAGGGAGGTATGCCAGGTCCTAGTTGGAATTTATGCGACACCCTCACTATGCCAGAAACCCCAGTGTACAGGCGCCTACCCTTCTGGTCCGCACGAACTTCTAAATATCAGATTAACTTGGTATCTTTAATACTTAACTATTTATCAAATTTAAACTCATATATACTTAATATATATATATAAACATGTTATAAGACCAAAAATCAAGTACCCATACCCTCTGGATTATTTTATATTAATTATCTATATTTAGAAACCCTAATTTCATGAATTTCTCGTTTTATTATCAAAACTCATTTTTATTTCAAACCAACTTAGGGTATTATCGATTATAATATTTTATAATATACTTTAAAGTATGTAAGCTTAATTCAAAACCGTTTCCTCAATTTGGGCAGAACAACGTTACGAAAACCCTAATTTTGACCCGTTAACAAAACCATTACCAAAACTTTTCCAATTGTGAAATAAACTTAGGGCTTTCTTAATATACATCATTTTATGATTACCTACAAAAATTCAGACCCTAATTCCCACCTGATCACCCAATTCTATCAAAACAAGCTCAAGAACCCTAATTTTGGATCATTTCTAGAAACCATACATAGAAATCGAATTAGCGAAAACTGAACGAGGTTATATTAAAGCATACTTATTAGATCTTGACTGCAAGTTTTAACTTCTAACTCCTCTTGTGCAGCTCGAATTCAACTGATAAAGTTTCTAGGCTGGAATAGGGTTTTTGAGGGAAGATTTCATGAATTGGTGCAGGTTTTTGATGGATTCAAGCTTCTATTTATACTGTTGGCTGCGACAAATGATTCCTACACGTACTAAGGTGAATCAGGGTGCAAAAACGACGCGTAATACGACCAAACTTGGCCTGCAAGTGTAAGAACTTTATAAGGTTGGTGGCAACTCAAACACAGCATCCTTTGCTTTTGTGTTCAATTGTATATCTTTCACTTTGCTTGTATCTTGTACTTGGACAATTATCTTAATGTTTATATTGATCACTTAAGTATTTCATGTTTTGTATGTCATGTTTAATGTTTTAACTTGTGTTGATTATTGATATTGGAGAAATTGCCCTTGTACATTTCATTAGCAGTATGAATGTCTGATTCCAAGTTCTGGGTCATTACATAATAACTTGCTTGGCAAATGTTAATAATTGAATGTGTCTTTGTAATAACAACCCTTGATAATTAAATAATGTTAATTGACATTTCCGGAGCGTACTTAGTGATTTCCGGACCTTCTTGGCGATTTGGGCATTGCTCTTGGCGATTTGGGCATTGCCCTTGGCGATTTGGGCATTGCCCTTGGCGACCTCGCCAAGCTTGGCGACCTCACCAAGATTGGTGATATGTTCTTGGCGACTTGGATAATGCTTGCGATCTGGGCTTGGCGACCTCGCCATCCCTTGGCGACATCACCAAGGTTGGCGACCTCACCAAGCCTTGGCGAGGTCACCAACCAAGCCTTGGCAACTTCACAATGCTCTTGGCGACTTCAGTGTTGTTCTTGGCGATCTCGTCAGTCTGATGTCATAAATTTCACTAACTTCAATAACATTCTCTTGATTTCAGTGCAATCACGGCCTGTGCTCTCTCTAGTATAAATAGCCACACTAGAATAACCCTAAATAACCTTCTGGACGGCTGTTATGAAGAGAGAGAGCACTTGTGTGTTAAAACCCTCAAGTTCTTGAGTTTCAGAGGCGAAATCTAAGGATTTCAACAAGCAAACACTATGATTTGATCATGGATTCATGATTTCCGCACTTGAATCTGTGTATTGGATGAGTAAAGGTTCAAATTTGGTCCTGACAAATGGTATCAGAGCCATTGTTCTTCGTGTTCTTGAGTTTTTCTCAAAAACTTAAAGAATCACTCATTCAAGTCATCAACTCTAGGTGTTTGTGTGATTCCTTGAACCATTTTGAACGAAATTTCATGAGGAATATGTTAGAATGCTTAGATTTCATCAATAATCACAATAAATGGGTCAATTTTTGAGATTTCCAGATTTATGCGAACACAGAGCATACGTGCTGTGCGTTTCTTTTGAAAAATAAAGTCCATCTTCCACTGATTTTGAGTCAAAATTGAACATGCATACATGTTAGACTCATGATTTAGGGATGATAGCAACTTGAATCACTCAAAAACATCAAGTATTGAAGATTTTAGAGCAAAAATTGTGTTCTTGGAAGTTTTTCATAAGAATCACTGTTTGATCCGATTTCACATAGATTAAGTGGTTTTTGGAGTTTTTTGTAGTTAACAAATGTGTTCCTAAGTAAATGCCTAAGCTTTTGGTGCATTAAAAACTTGATTTCGTGAAATTTGATTTTGACCTGCTGATTATGCTCAAGAACATGGCTGGAAAATTTTCTAAGTCTTGAAAATTTGAAAATTTCAAATTTGACTTGATTACTTGATTGATTCAAACTAAATAAGCTTCATGATGTTTGTTTTGAGCAATTAACCTCAATCTTTGCATCCGTTGAAGCAAATTTCTGAATTCTCGACCCGTTTGACCCATTAAGCATTTCTGTGGAGAAACAACACTTGTTTCACCATGTCTGAGTTTACCTCTGCAAATCAAATGTTCCAGGGAAATAACCGACCTCTTAAATTGCTTGGGGCTGCAAATTATGATAATTGGAAGAAAAAGTTTAGTGTCACCTTGAGTATGTGGATTATGATCTGTTGACCTCAGTGAAATGTGGTCCTAAGGTGTTTTATGTGGAACCAGTGGCTACTGTAGCTGGAGCTGATCCACCAACTCCCCAAAGGCGTGTTCCAAAGAAACTTGAGGACTACACTCCTGCTGAACATAACCAGATGAAGGTTGACAAACGTGCTCTCGGGTGCATCAAAATGTCACTGTCTGATGACATTGCTCTTCATTTCACTGAAGCAACCTCTGCTCATGAAATCTGGGTTGCACTTGAGAAAAAGTATGAGGGAAATCTTGAGAGTAAAGAGAGAAGACTGGATTCTCTCAAATTGCGTTTCAATACCTTTGCTCACACTGCTGGAGACTCCTTTGAGACTCATGTGACAAAGTTCTGCAGACTCATCTATGAAATGCAAAATAACCAAATCCGACCTGAGATGCCAGCCATATCTAAGAAAATTCTGAAGTCACTTCCTCGAGACTTTGCTCCATATGTCATCTACTTGCTTGAAAGCAGTGACTTAGCCGCTGTGGACTACATGGATCTTATTGACAAAGTAAGAGGCTATGAAATTGCTGCTATTGAAAGAGATGGTAATTCACTTATGGGGACAGTTACCAATAAAAGGGCCACTGAGGTTGTTCCAAATGCTGCCTTCGTTGCTCTTAATGAGACTGACCTCGAATTTCCTTACTTTTCTGGTGGGTCTTGCTCTTCTGTTCAGCTGCTGCTCAAGTTTCTCCTCAACAACCTGTTTGTCAGACTGCCTTCGTTACTCAACAGCCAGTCACACATGTGATTCAGTCATCTGCTGCTTACCCATCTGTAACCTCATCTGTTGGCCTGACTGAAAAAGATCAGGAGATGTGTAATGCTCTTGTAGCATGCCTGGCTTCCCAAATGTCAGGATGTATTGAGGGCATGTCATTGTGCCAAGAAGACCTGGATCAAATTCCTGCTGATGATCTCGAAGAAATGGACGTCAAGTGGCAACTTGGTATGATCGCTGCCCGCACTAGGAAGTTCTTCAAGAAAACTGGGAGGAAAGTTTTCCAGTCTCAACCTGGTGCTACTATTGGCTTTGACAAATCGAAAGCCCAGTGTTACAACTGTCAAGGTCTGGGACACTTTGCACGTGAGTGTAAGAAGCCAAAACTGAGACAGATCCCTGTGACATCTGGTGGAAACAATAATTCGAGTCAAAATCAGGGCAACTATTCATATAAGAAGTCACAACCTGCTTGTACTATACACCAGGGTTCCAGTTCCAACTCTGCTAAACGTGCTGACAACCCAGAGAAAGCACTCGTGTCTCTGAGTGATCCTAACTACACATGGTCCAATCAGACTCAAGCATCAGCAAGTGTTGATTATGCATTAATGGTGAATTCATCTGATGAGCCCAAGATTGAGGAAGATTCCTTCTTTGATCCGCTTTATCCAACTGATTTTGCACTCATGGCTGATGTGGATGAAATTTCTGAAGATGCTGCTTTTGTGACCAGCACTGTTGAAGGCTCCTCCAAAGTTGAATCTGATCCTGAGCAAAAATCAATAAACCGACAAAAGGAACTCATACCCGATACGGAACATCGAAAGAAGTCAATAAATATGTGGTACATGGATAGTGGCTGTTCCCGGCACATGACAGGTGATAAGGATCTCTTGCATGATGTCAAACTGATATCTGGAGGAGGTTCTGTTGCTTTTGGTGGAAATAAGAAAGGTGGTCAAATAATTGGAACTGGTCACCTAACTAATGGTGAAGTCTCTTTTGAAAAAGTCAACCTCGTGTCAAATCTGTAATTCAATCTGCTGAGCGTCTCGCAGATATGCGACAATAAAATGCCAATGTTCTTCGACGATAGGGAATGCTTCATTCTCAAGCCTGGTTTTAAAGTACCTGAATATCAGATCTTATTCCGGGCAAATCGTAGGGGGAACATATATGCACTAGACATGAATGCTGCAAAGCCAACTAGTTCAGTTGCATGCTTTTTGGCTAAAGCTTCAGAGGAAGATTCAACCTTGTGGCATCGACGAATGGGACATGTTAATTTCCGTAACATGAATCGCCTGGTTAGGGGGAAACATGTTTTTGGGCTACCAGACAAAGAATTCGTACAAGTCGATAATTGCGTTGCATGCTCGAAGGGAAAACAACACAAAACGTCTCATAAACCGAAGCCGCCTGGAAGAACTACAATAATCCTTCAACAGTTGCACCAGGATCTCTTTGGACCAGTTAATATCAAGAGTTTAGGGGGAAAATCTTTCTGCCTTGTCATCACTGACGATTACTCGAGATATTCCTGGGTATTTTTCTTAAGGGAGAAGTCTGAGACTCCGGGGATACTCAAGGACTTTGTTAACGCATCGAGAATGCAGGCAGAGAAAAAGTTCGAATAATCAGATCTAACAACGGGACGGAGTTTAGAAATCACGTCTTCGACTCGTTTTGCAACGAGAAGGGCATCACTCGCCAATTTAGCTCTCCCTATACTCCTCAACAGAATGGGATTGCTGAAAGAAAGAACCGCACAATAATCGAGTGTGCTCGGACGATGCTCGCTGATTCTAACCTTAAATTGTCCTTTTGGGCAGAAGTAGTCAATACTGCTTGCTATGTCCTGAACCGAACTCTTTTGGTCAAACATGCCAACAAGACATCCTTTGAGCTGTTCTCAAAACAAAAACCAGTTTTAAAGCGCTTAAAGCCCTTTGGATGCCCTTGTACTGTATTAATTCAGTCAGAGCAGTTAGCTAAATTTGCCCCTCGGGCAGATGAAGGCTATTTTGTTGGATACTCGATGACCTCTGCGGCATATCGAGTATACAACAAAAGAACTCAAGTGATTATGGAGTCGTGCAACGTTAATTTTAATGAGCACACTCATAATTCCAGAGAACCTGACTCAGATGGCATGTATGACTTAGAGAATTTCACTTCTTCTTTTAACTTTAGTGATTGTGTGGTTTCAGGTGATTATGGAAGATTACATGGAGTTTCTAATAATGTGGATGCATCTGTGTCTGAAGGTTCTGTTCAAATTACTTCATCAATTCTGGATTCCATCTACTCTGATGTGCTTCCGGATATTTCTTAGAGAAATGAATCAACGGACGCTACCACATCACATGTTACTGCTACAACTGACAACCTGGTTGGGAACCATATTATGAAGAAGTCATTCAGGAGGTTGAATTAAATTTAAATAAAGAAAATCAACAAAATCAAGAAGTTCCAGAAAATCAACCTGAGAATGAACCATTTAATAACGATTCAGACTCAGAAGACAATGCTGTGATTGAATCTGGTGAAACTCCGAGTAATGATGTGCAGATGGGTACCCTAGACCCAAATATTCCAGTTCCGACAGTAGAAGATACTGGAATTCACAAGAAACATCCTGTTTCAAACATTATCGGTCCGATAAACAAAAGAGTCACCAGAAGTCAATCGGGAACAATAAACACCTGCCTGCTTTCCTGCTTCATTTCTTAAGAAGAACCAACTTCCGTAGCTGCTGCTATGAAAGATGATAACTGGATTGAGGCTATGCAGGCTGAATTGCTTCAATTCAAACTTTTGGATGTCTGGAAACTTGTAGACACTCCTCCTGGTGCTAAGCCTATTCCAGTCAAGTTGGATCTTCAGAAATAAAAAGGATGACAGAGGAATAATTATAAAAAATAAAGCCAGACTTGTGGTCAAGGGATATATGCAGATTAATGGGCTTGACTATGATGAAGTCTATGCCCCGGTAGCTCGTCTTGAAGCCATCAGGATTTTCTTGGCTTATGCAGCGTCAAAGAACATAACGGTTTATCAGCTTGACGTGAAGACCGCTTTCCTGTACGGTGAACCGAAGAGGTTTACGTTGATCAACCTATAGGGTTTGTAAATCCTTCCTTTCCGAATAAGGTGTACAAATTGAAAAGGGCTCTCTATGGACTCCATCAGGCACCGAGGAAGTGGTATGAAACCCTGTCTACCTATCTGTTAGAAAATGGCTACAAGCGAGGGGTGATTGATCAAACGCTATTCATATGACATGTGGGTGATGATATGCTGCTGGTTCAAGTGTACGTGGACGACATCATCTTCGGATCAACAAATAAAACTCTTTGTCAAGAGTTCAAGTGTCTTATGGAAAAACGTTTTGAAATGAGTTCAATGGGGGAACTCACATTTTTCCTTGGGATTGAAGTGAAACAGAATAATGAAGGAATCCTAATAAGTCAGGGAAAGTATGTGAAGGAAATGCTGAAAAAGTTTGGATTTCACGACTCTAAAGGCTTTTCCACTCCTCTCGAGGCTCGTGTCAAGCTTCATTCTGATCTTGAAGGTGAATGTGTCGATGAACACTTATACAGATCAATGATCGGGTCACTTATGTATCTGACAGCCAGCCGTCCCGACATAATGTTTGTCGTGTGTCTCTGCTCAAGATTTCAATCCAAACCAAAACAGTCACTCTTGACGGCCGTGAAACGAATATTCAGATACCTGAAGTCCAATCCAAAGAGAGGGTTGTGGTATCCCAAGTATGAGCTTTTTGATCTAAGAGGTTTCTCTGATAGTGATTACGGGGGTTGCAACATGGACCGGAAGTCAACCACCGGCGGAGCTCAATTTTTGGGGAACAGATTGGTTTCATGGCAATGCAAGAAACAGTCAACGGTGTCTACCTCGCCAGCCGAAGCAGAATACATTGCTGCTGCTTCCTGCTGTTCTCAAGTTCTCTGGATCCAGAATCAGCTTCTGGATTATGGTTTGAATTTCATGTCCACCCCTATTAACATTGATAATACTGTTGCCATGTTCATTGTTAAGAACCCTGTTCAGCACTCTAAGACCAAACACATAGAGATTAGGCATCACTTTATTAGGGACTGTCATGAGAAAAAGCTGATTACCTTAGTTCATGTTTCCTCTGAGAATCAACTTGCAGATCTCTTCACCAAGGGATTTGATGTTTCTAGGTTTAACTTCCTAGTACAATCAATAGGAATGATTAACTTTGAGTAAGCTCTTCTTTAGGTTCGTTTAGAATAAGTGCCTTAGTCTTAGGTTGTGTCGTTTTAGAGGTATTGTCTCTGTTTGCTCCATGACCCGCAATAATCTCGTTATAGAAAACCCAAAAAGATTTTATTTTGTTTCAATCTTTCTGACGCCAAATTGAAAAGCCAAAAAGATTTTGTCTTTAAAATTTTGGATGAAAACACAAAAAGATTTTACCTTTAGTTTCTTTGAATCTTCTTAAGTTTTTGGTCATTTTTTCTTGACCATCAAATAAAACATTTCATTAAGTGTTAATCAAATCTTCAGAAAATACCAAAAATATTTTATCTTATTTTAATTTATTTTATTTTTATGTTTTTGTGTCAGTCGGTCTGGCCTAAA
The DNA here is from genome assembly GCA_039602395.1 of Deinandra increscens subsp. villosa. Classification (NCBI taxonomy): domain Eukaryota; kingdom Viridiplantae; phylum Streptophyta; class Magnoliopsida; order Asterales; family Asteraceae; genus Deinandra; species Deinandra increscens. The sequence continues at coordinate 66,503,814 of JBCNJP010000010.1, read as the reverse complement.
CCGACTTACGGTTGAAAAAATGGAGAAAATCACAAAAATTTGGTAAAAATAAATAAAATTCACTAAAAATAGAATCGGGTCATTTCAAACAACTTTTGTGAAGACACTTGTTGTTTACCTGATGAAAAAGTCAAAATCTTGAATTTTTAGTGATGCTTCAATAAATATTGAAAAATTGATGAGAATTAAAACAAAATTTTGTTTTTTAAAATAAATAAAAATGATGTAAATTAGAATCGAGTAATTCCCAACAACTTTTGTAAAGGCACTTGATGGGTACTTGAGTCTAAGCACAAGATTTTTGCAATTCTGCAATGCTTAAAATAAACTTTGAGAAAGAAAACCAGAAAATTTTGGTTTTGGTTGGGCAAACTATGAAGAACATGATATAATTCTGGTCTTATGATCTGACCATAGGATATGATCCAATCGATCAGTAATTCTATCATTCGATGTGTCGGTAGGCTCAGCAAAATAAGAATTAGGCAAATCCTGTGATTAAACACTTAAAACCATGAAATTGTGGATTTTAAGTCAAAACAGTTAGCAAAATCCTTTAAATTTGCTTTTGTCTATGCTAAGTAAGTTAACCAACACACTCGAGTATTTCTTTTGCGGAAAGTGCTGATTTCAAACCAAACAATAAGTGTGAAACATCACACATTCATCAAATTAGTGTGAATCATCACATAATCATCAATAAGTGAGAAATATCTCACATCCATCCATTGACCGTGACACATCTGCTGAGAAAACTCTGAACTTGTGCTCACGCGTCCCGACATTATCATTGAAAACATTCCGTGACACATCTGCTGAGGAAACTCTGACCTTGTGTTCACGCGAATCAAAAATACACATCCATCCTGAAATCAGTATTTCCCTCTAAAGAAATAGGGGGAAGAAGTTCCATATGTGTGTTGTGCATGACTGAAGTGCTAAACAGACAAAGCTAGGATAACTGTTTGACTTAGTAGAATAAAAGGTCAACCACAACTTTCATTAAACCGGACTAAAACATGATAAATGACATCACAGTGATTTTGCTGAAAATTGCCTTGCTTGAGCTTAAGTGGAAAACAATACCGACAATCTGACTTAGGTTACTGAATCTGTGAGGTGATTTGACTTGTAAGTGTCTGTGATCACGTAAATGACCGGTTTGATTCCTAACATAGTCCAACCTTTACCGAGCAAATATATGCAAAATTAAGCATATAACTGGAAATTGCCAGAATATAAGGCTTTAACGGTGCAAATGAAAGCACTACGCTTTAATATAACCAAATTTGTCATAAAACATGAATTTGGGTGCTTTGTTCTTAAAAACATCAAGTTTGGGAGAAATTTGTCAAATTTGAGGTCCATTTGCAATCTAAGTCAAAATCAACCGTTTTGGTAAGTTTAGGGTGGCCTGACTCAAGTTAATTTGATTCAATAAGGTTTTTGGTCAAGTATGTGAATTTTAAATTTTTCTGAGTTAAATTGGTGTTATTTAACATTTTATGGGCTTAGAAATTTCAAAATTCCAAAATTGCCCTTAATGAGTTCATTTAAAGTTTTTGATGGTTCTGTTAGCGATTTCACCAATTTAGCTTAGAATTTGATCCTAAATCAGAAAAATTCTTAAATTTTAACTTGCTGTCAAAATATTAAGTTTTGATGGTTCTGTTAGCGATTTCACCAATTTAGCCTTGGTGATCTCAAGAATGTCACTTGGCGATCTCGGCTCCTACTTGGCGATCTCGCTGTACACTTAGGCTGTTTTTTAGAAAAATAAATCCATCATTTGGAGTTGGCGCTCTCGCCTAAATCCGCTTCCCTCTTTGGCGATCTCGCAAAAAGAGAATTTAAGCTTGGCGATCTCGCCTTAAAATCAGTTGGCGATCTCGGCAAACCAAGTCTTGGCGATCTCGGCAACCAAGTCTTGGCGACTTCGCCTATTCACTCATCTAGGCGATCTCAGGGTATGTTTGGCGGTCTCGTGATGACCATGCTTGGTCTTGGCGATCTCACATAAGATTTACCTCACCGAAACTTCAACTTGGCGATCTCGCTAAAATGAAATTCTCTCTTGGCGATCTCGGATTCTGTTAGCGATTTCATTCAAGAAATAATAACCCTAACTCATTCGACCTCGCCTGTTCTATCAAATAAAAAGGGGAATTCCGGTTCTTTTTACCCATTCAAACATAAACACACAGTACCCGCTTCTTCTCTCTCACTCGGCGAACCCTTTGCGCACCTCTTATGTTCAATTGTATATCTTTCACTTTGCTTGTATCTTGTACTTGGACAATTATCTTAATGTTTATATTGATCACTCAAGTATTTCATGTTTTGTATGTCATGTTTAATGTCTTAACTTGTGTTGATTGTTGATATTGGAGAAATTGCCCTTGTACATTTCATTAGCAGTATGAATGTCTGATTCCAAGTTCTGGGTCATTACATGATAACTTGCTTGGCAAATGTTAATAATTGAATGTGTCTTTGTAATAACAACCCTTGATAATTCAATAATGTTAATTGACATTTCCGGAGCGTACTTAGTGATTTCCGGACCTTCTTGGCGATTTGGGCATTGCTCTTGGCGATTTGGGCATTGCCCTTGGCGATTTGGGCATTGCCCTTGGCGACCTCGCCAAGCTTGGTGACCTCACCAAGATTGGTGATGTGTTCTTGGCGACTTGGACAATGCTTGGCGATCTGGGCTTGGCGACCTCGCCATCCCTTGGCGACCTCACCAAGGTTGGCGACCTCACCAAGCCTTGGCGAGGTCACCAACCAAGCCTTGGCGACTTCACAATGCTCTTGGCGACTTCGGTGTTGTTCTTGGCGATCTCGTCAGTCTGATGTCATAAATTTCACTAACCTCAATAACATTATCTTGATTTCAGTGCAATCACGACCTGTGCTCTCTCTAGTATAAATAGCCACACTAGAATAACCCTAAATAACCTTCTGGACGGCTGTCATGAAGAGAGAGGGCACTTGTGTGTGAAAACCCTCAAGTTCTTGAGTTTTAGAGGCGAAATCTAAGGATTTCAACAAGCAAACACTATGATTTGATCATGGATTCATGATTTCCGCACTTGAATCTGTGTATTGGATGAGTAAAGGCTCAAATTTGGTCCTGACAACAAGTCCGTAAACGTGGCCAAAATCGCGACCAGAAAGTTTCTGCTGCTGTTGGTGCTCCTCGCGTATCGCGCAGGAAGGGTGGGTGTGGCTCGCGATACGCGAGCCACTGGTTTTCCAGCCAGCTTTGTAATTTTCACATATTTAGTCCTTGTTGCTTGGTTTGGTGCACTCTAGCCCCCTATACTTTTAACCTTTTATCATTTTATGTACCAAAACATTAGGGGACATATTTCATAACATTTTCTAAGGTTTCTTAATTTCGGGATTCGTATGATAACATATATATACATATATATATATATATATATATATTTTCTTTATTATTTGCTAATTTACATTCTAGGCCCTTAAACTTTACATAAATTACGCTTTTAGCCCTTTAACTTTTCTGTTAGCTATTAACACACGTATTTACATGTATATATCCATCAAATGACTCATGTATCAACATGTTTGTCAGGACCTGATTTGAGCACGTTGTTCTCATATGAATCATCACACAAGTGCGGAAATCATGTGTGATGTTCGATTCATGGAAGAATCTGCATCAATGCTCACCCATTGATGATTCCTAAAGCTCAAGAACACACACACACAAAAGCTCTCTTTAGGAAAATACTCCTTGAAGCGTGCCCAATAGGGTTTTCCAATTGGTATTTATACTACTAGAGAGCCTGGGACAAAAAGAATGTTTGACACAACACAATCATTACCTAGTATTTAACAAAATATTCCACCAGGACAACAAGTTCGCTAAGAGTTAAATCTGTTGGGAATCGAGATTCCGACCCAACATGATTTGGATAGATGTGATAATACTCAACGGCCACTTAACGTCTACCGTCCCGACAACACGGTGAAGAACATGACAACTCAAGACACAAGACTCAACTAAAGAAGATGGCTCTAGTGAATATTATTTATTGTTTAAATATTGTCACTAGTTGGTAGTTTTACTATTATGCCCTTAGTGAGTTTTGTAGTATATATAGCAAGTCTTTCTCATGTGAAAGACTTGATGATGAGTGTATGTTTGAGAGAGAGTTAGTCATGGTTCTTTGAAGCTTGTCGAGGGTTCATGAACTCACCTAGTAAGTTCATGATACCCGGGAATGTGTGGGGTAGGTAATGTAATCATTCGGTTATAATTAATCATTTGGTTATCCTTTGTTATCTACCTTTCATGTTGTTTATCATAGATTTATCTTGTTCTTCATATCCATGTTTCTACTAGCTTTGTTCTTCATCATCATCACATCTTAAACACCATATCGGTCATATCTCGGTGTTCATTTGTTTTCTCAAAAACGAGTCACACAAAGACTCGATCCGCTTCCGCAACCAAGGTAAAGGTAGCATTATTTATATATTTGCCCACCACCTCGGTTTTTCAATTATTGAAAAACCGAAGTGGTGGGCAAATATATAAATAATGCTACCTTTACCTTGGTTGCGGAAGCAGATCGAGTCTTTGTGTGACTCATTTTTGAGAAAACAAATAACACCGAGATATAGAGTTTATGGTGTTTGAGATGTGATGATGATGAAGAACAAAGCTAGTAGAAACATGGATATGAAGAACAAGATAGATCTATGATAATCAACATGAAAGATAGATAACAAAGGATAACCAAATGATTAATAATAACCGAATGATTACATTACCTACCCCACGCATTCCCGGGTTTCTTGTTCTTACTAGGTAAGAGCAAGAACCCTTGACAAGCTTCAAGGAACCATGACTAACTCTCTCTAGACAAACATCATCATCAAGTCTTTCACATGAGAAAGACTTACTATATATAATAAACTCACTAAGGGCATAATAGTAAAACTACCAACTAGTGACAATATTTAAACAATAAATAATATTCACTAGAGCCATCTTCTTTAGTTGAGTCTTGTAGCTTGAGTTGTCATGTTTCTTCACCGTGTTGTCGGGACGGTAAACGTTAAATGGCCGTTGAGTATTATCACATCTATCCAAATCATGTTGGGTCGGAATCTCGATTCCCAACAATCTCCCCCTATTTGGTAGATGGTATACTCAACACTTGTGACATTGGTTCTTGTATTCTTGCATCTTGACTTCAAGAAAATCTTCATGTGGTTTCAAATCTTTTATTCTTTAAATCTCCTTTGTGAAGCTCCCCCTACAATAAACATTCTTCAATCCCCTGACCATGGGCTTGTAATGCATAGGGTGTTTACAAATTTCAACACAATGGCAATATACTTGAGGACTAAGTCATAACTCAAGTTGCCAAAATTGTTGAAAGTAAACAAGATAAAGGATCTATGAAAAACTCGAGAATTAAATCCACAATTCAACCAACTTGAAATATTTGGCCGAATACCAAACCGATGCGTTGCACGAAGATAAACCACTTTTCTTTGCTTTCATTTGCTGAGTTGGTTGCAAAAAGTCTCTAAGATCATCACATCTTCTCCCCCTAGACTTGTGCAACCCGTAGCAAAAATAAAAGCGTGTTGTTGTAGCCAAACACATCCATATAGCACATCATAAACAAAATTCAGCCTTGCAATATCAACCGATGAATCTTCATAATCCAACAAATAATAGATCCCGTTTATCTTCAACAAATCGACCCAAACTTGCGCATAGCTTCCATAACCGTTTTACCTTATAGCACGTCTGCCATAAAGAAGTAATCTTGATATAAAAGCATAATGTAGGTGTACCTGAAATGTTTTAGATGAACCGTGTTCTTTGAGAGAACGAATAATGTTGGAGAAAATAATGAAGTGGTTGATGTGAATCCTCATGGCTTCAATTTGGTTGCTACTGTGTTGACAACAAAAATAATAATAACAGTAGCTCACTGTTATATTCATCCCAAATCTGTCTTCATGTCTAATCTGGCCCAAAGGCACAAATTTCGCAGCCTAATTCGATCAGCAGTCCAGCAGATCAAAATAAGATGGCCCACATAGTTCCAACCCAATCCAATATAACCCTAAGGGCTGTAAATGAAAGATGCGTACCAGAAAAGGTTATATGCGCCTCTCTTCTTCTCTGTTGACGAGAAACAAGGGAACCGGCTGCCTTATTGGCGTGTTCCGGCGACTAACCTTGAATGGTGACAAGCACCTGCGACCAAAACCTCGGTATATTCGAAACCCGGCGGCCCTATTTGGCATTTTCCGATGAGATGAGATGGGCAGAAGTGAGCTCGGTGACCAGAGACGTGAACGGAAATCGATGCGACCTCTGGCGACGTGAACAGGGACGGGAAGTCGAAAACCGGTTGAAGGTTGAAGTCAGCACCGGTTGAAGATCCGGTTGAAACCTTGACTTCCGGTTGAAGTCTCATTCGAACTTCAGAGTTCCGGTTGAGATTCTGTTTCCGGGTTGTCACTCATGTTTTCCGGTTGACACCGAGATTCCGGTTGAGAACTAAAAAGTCCGCTTGAACAGAGATTTCCGGTTGAACTCAGGTTCCGGTTGAATGTGGAAAGTTCCGGTTGAACTTTCCGGTTCATTTCCCTTTCCGGTTGAACACGAATTTCCGGTTGAATCTTCCGCTTGAAATCATGTTCCGGTTGAACTACACAGTTCCGGTTGAACTCCGGATTTCCGTCTGAACTTTCTTGAACCGGAACATTTGTTTTTCCGTTTGATCTTGGGTTAGACCAAACTGTCGTTACCAGCATGAAAACACCATCTTCATGGTTGAAAAACCCTAAGTCGAAGCAACTGTTTCCCATATCATTATCAACCTTAGATGAACAAGGGTTGTTGTCGAAAACCCAGTAGTTCACTTAGAACTTTAACAGAAAATTCGTCACCGACCATCATCGATCTTCTGCGACAGAGAGACCCGAAACCCAGATCATAACTTCCATGAAAACCCTAACAAACCCTAGAACTATTAACAGAAACGGGTATACGAACTAACTCGAGCTGCAGTCTCGTGTTCGTGTTTCTGAGTTCATCATCTTCTTTAATCGAACCTGTAACTCACTCACTATATTTGTATATATTTTTTTTTTGTTCTTCTAATTTTCAAGAGAGAGAGAGAGTATGGTTGACCTTGAAGAGTGTAGGGATGGGAGGTTGCTTGTGACAGAAAAAGGAATTGGATAAACGGATGACTTTACCTTTTGTGGAACTCAAGAAAAGTAAAAAGCTTTAAAGCAAATTGAGTTTGACACACAAACTTTTGACTTTAACCAAAAATAGGTAGATAACCTTTTGTTATAAAAGTCAAATTGATAAAAGTGGTAAAGTGGACAGTAATTGTAAGTCTCGAAGATACAAACCATGTGCACAAGATTCTCTATTTTCTTTTTCTTTTAAAATTTTAATGCAAACATGATTTAACATGTGAGAACAAAACAACAGTAAGTTATGAAGATCTGGGTATGGATTTTGAAAGAACATGTAATCAAAAGTCCACTTTGTATTTAACAAAGTTAAACACAAGAACCCAAACGAAATTCTTCAAAAACTTAAGAATATTTGAATAAATAGATCTTGACTATTCTGTTTAAGAAAAATTCAAAGACCTTTTTCAAAAAAAACTTTGAAAGACATGGAGGGGAGTTCAAAATCTTTCTAAAAAGTTTACATCTCCATTTGTTTACAAAAACAAGCATTTGAACACAAAGTTGAGATATCAACCGTAAGGTTGCATAATCTCGACCATGGCTCTGATACCAATTGAAAAACCGAAGTGGTGGGCAAATATATAAATAATGCTACCTTTACCTTGGTTGCGGAAGCGGATCGAGTCTTTGTGTGACTCGTTTTTGAGAAAACAAATAACACCGAGATATAGAGTTTATGGTGTTTGAGATGTGATGATGATGAAGAACAAAGCTAGTAGAAACATGGGTGGTGGACTTGATCAACCTAGGGTTGATGGTCCATCTTTTTCCTATGATACTGGTAAAATTCCAGTTGAGGATAGTTTAACACTTACTGAATTGACGGTCTTGTACAAATCACTACAGGCTCAAGTAACTAGTCTTAATTCGACTGTTGCCAGCCTCGTAATGTCATCTCCTGCTGCTGCTCAAGCTCCAGAAGTTCCTGTTGATGCCCCAACTGCTCAACCGGAAACTTCTCCTACACCGAAATCTCAACCGGTTGCACAGCATTCTGCTGAGGTTAGTTCTTTGAACCCATTTCCTTTTGGAGGTCAGGCTGTAGAAGCTGATGCTGCCAAAAAGGGGGAGAAGACTAATTCTCCAACACCTGACATTGCTGCTGCTGCAACTACAACTGAAGAAGAAGAAGTTGATCATACAATGCCTCTACCGGAAGATGTAAGGCATACAGCCTTCAAACTGGCTGATGTTGACCCCTTTTCAGTTGCTGATGGGTTGACTAAGGTGAAGATGAGCTCACTGATGAAGATATTTCCACAGGATCCAAGCCTGTTGGGAATGATTGAAGCAACAATGTTAGTTGCAGGTGCTCAGCCAGAGAGCATTCTGCGGGTCAAGCATTTCTTGACCAACGTGATTATTCCACAAGAGGAGGCATTGGCCAAATCTAACGTGGATGAGATCACAACTAACATTGCCTCTGAACCAGCTGTTGATATGGTTCATGAAGATGTGGTTGATGATGCTTCGGTCACTCAGACTGAAGAAGAAGAAGCTGAAAAAGGAGAAGAAGCTACAACGGATGTAATCAGCATTGTACTGAAAAACACAAGTACAAAATCTCCGGCTGAAGTTCAACCGGAAGGGTCTCAACCGGAAAAGTCTCAACTGGAAAAGACTCAACCGGAAAACTCAACTGAAGCTGAGATTGCTGAAACACTGATTCAAATGCATTCCACTTCAGACTCAGAGCCTCCTCTAAACTTTAAAAGAAAGAAACAAAACAAATCAAGGAGGATGATCAGACTGAAGAAGAGTCAGGATTGCATAACTCCTCAACCAAGAGCATTAGACACTATGGTTGATTCTGACCAGTCAGAAGAACAAGAGACTATGGAGGATTTACTTGAAGAAGATTTCGTCCATGACTGGGAAGATAATCAATCCAGAATAAGATCAGAAGAAGCCAAATCAAATATTCAATACAACAACTTCTTGGCAGATCTAGATCTTTTCTCTAATGATTTTGTGGTTGAAGGAATGGTAGATGAAGCGAGGAAGAGATCAATTGAATGGAGAATGCAGGTCTATGACCTTGCTAAACTGGATGAACAGGAGAAAAACAGGCTGATCAACATAGCTTCCAAAATGCCAACTGTCTTAAACAAGAGTTTAGACAACTTGGAGCTATTGGAAAGAATCAAGAAATGTGCCATCATCAGATGTCTCAAGCCTGCTGCTGAAGTAGAGAAGATGAAGGCTAAAGACACATGTAAAATTGTAGATGAGCTGCTCAAACAAGTAAAAGGAGCAGAGTTTGCTGTGATTCCAAGTCTCCAAATGCCATTGCCATCTGAGACAGTCACAGGTAACCCCTCATCTACATACATAAAGCCAGAACCCTTTGAAGAATCTGATCTACTTGCTGAGTCTCTCCCTTCCAACTTGTTGGAAAGACTCAAGCACTCAGCCTCCCATGTTCCCACTCCATCTTCCAGATTTTACTCCCAGAGACCCAGGGGAATGAACCCTAGCCCAGGGGATCCAGATCTACCAAGCCCAAGTATATTCATCCAAAATACAGGTTAGATAACTGGACTGATATCACCCCTGCTAAGCCTAAACCCTGTCCTCCTACCTGGAAGTATAATCAACCTTCATCTCCACCAAAACACTCCACCTCTTCAACCCCACAACCACAAGCCATGAAACCACCCACCATATCTCCAACAAAACCTTCTGAACCTACTGAGCCAGCTGCAACAAGTTTTGTTCAAACCTCTTCTCATGCAGATAAAGGGAAAGAAAAAGTCCCAACTGAAACTGTCAATCCATCTGCTAATCCTGCCTCTGGTGTTTCACCTGGAAGGAAGAAGTCCATTGCTAAACGACCACTTCTTTCAACCAGAGACTTTAAAACAAGGAGGATCATGAGAGAATTGAACAAAACAAGGATTCAATTTGAAAGGCCACCATCTCCTGAAGAATGAAGTTCTTGGAGATAGTCAATTTTTGAAGAACAACATACAGAGGACAAATTTTGGCAGCATCATCTTAGGGGGAGATTGTAAGGAAATGATTTTCTGAGTCAACCGGATCAAGACGAAGATTTCCGGTTGAAGTTATGTTCAAGCGGAAGAACGCTCAAACGGAAGCTTTGGTCAACCGGAAGCTCAACCGGAAGAACATTTCCGGGTGAACTCTTTTATCCAACAGAATAAAGAGTTCAACCGGAAAAGTACTGGAATATTACTTTTGCAGAATTCAGACCTGCAACAACTTTCATTCTTCCAAAGTCACATCCTAGCCGTCTCCTACTTATAGATAAATACATTTTGCACATTTCCTCTTTTGTATGTTTACTATGTTGGGTTTTAAGAACTTTATCAAAGCCATTTTAACTCCTTAAAATGTAAAAACGCAGCGGAAAAATCAAAAGAATAGTTTGATTAGTTGATGTTAAAACCGATTTTAACACTTGATTATAAAACCCAAAACCAAGGATCCAAATATGTATGCATGCTATCAAAACTAAAACCCATAATAGGGGGTTTTAGATATACCTTCTTCCAAGCTCAAGATTGTGAAGAAGATGATGTGGATTAACCGGCTTGCTATCTAACTTGAAAGCCTCAAGTGATGATACCCACGAGCTCAAGCAACAACCACCCTTGTTGCTAGGATTTCTTGAAGATGACTCTTCCTCTTGGCTTGAATCCAGATTCTTGCTTTTCTCTACTAGAACCAATTCTAGAGATGAATTGTAGAGAGGAAAATTCTGCACTTGTTATTTTAGAGAGAGAATGGAAGTGTGTTCAAGAAGAGTGATAGGGAATGTATCTAGACCTTCCTTTATGCATGTCTTGGATAAGCAAAAGCCCACCTACCCTCATAAAGAGGGAGGGCCGGCCAAGGAGTCCAAAGGAGGGGGAAAACCATTTCAAAATTTCACTTTCCCTCCTATCTAGTCATTCACTTTAACCATCTTTTATATTTTGAAACATTGTGCTAATATGCATATCTTATGTCATGTAACATATTACATGACATGTGGAATGTTCAAAATATATTGTAACATATAACCTTTTATATGTTATGTAACAATTTATTTAACCAATTAAATAACATTGTTATACTTCTCTCAATTTAATCATCCATATGATTTAATCATAAGTGCAATTATTTAAAAACCCATTTCTAAATATCTTCTTTAGGTGATATTTATTTAATTGATCATATCTAAATAAATATCCATTGGGTGTTTGTCTAGCTCGTTATTGGGTATGACCCGTCTTGGATCATAACGTACTAGCCACATCAATCTAGTATGTGTCTTGGGCAGACCGAGTCCAACAATCTCCCACTTGCACAAGATTCATAGAAGATTGATGCAAGCAACAAATACCGCCTAACAACGGTTTGTTACCCCTAATACGTATGACTTAGTGCCATTCAATAACATCATCTCCTTCAAGTCACCACTTGAAATGTTTTAGGTGAAACGATCATTTATCCTTTTGTCACAAATGTCATGTTAAATCCTAGAGACATAGAGTGATCACTCTCTATTAGATTTAACTTAATTCAGGCCTTAGACATTTAACTCTCAACGAATAAGAGGGACAAATTCCATCTTGACTACATACGTCTCTCACAAACACCTAGTATCATGCTTGAGCTTAGCCTTATGTACTGCCATGTTTCAGAACAGCGAAGAACTAAGTCAAAGCATAATGCTTGGTGAATATCAAGACCCAATATGTATCTCAGGTCAGAGGATACAAATGATATTCTCCTTTACTCAAGCTTACTTATGATCAATCAATTAAGATTCCATGGGGTAAGACTTGAGAGCGGGTCGTCCAATATTTGTCTCCCACAAATATCTATGAACCTTGGTAGCAACCCATTGCTCCATATTCATACCTTATGAATATCCACCAATCCAAGTTCATAATAGTCTTACCTTCATATTCGTTCCCACAAATATGATCGACTACGGACATTTAGAATAAGTAACTTATTCACGGATTTAAACATGCAAAAATGGAACACTACACAATTTAAATGAAATCCCACATTCATATAAAAGTGTCAAAACAAACATTGTTCCGATATCGAAATACAAAATATAAATCATATCCAATCACTAGAATGTCGAAGTCCCATAGCACAAACATGACCCTCATGCTTTGGGCGTTCTAGGAGCTTCGTGAGTGGATCAGCGACATTGTCATTGGTGTGAACTTTGCGAATACATATCTTTCCCTTTGCAACTTCATCCCTTATGTAGTTGAATCTCCGCTCGATGTGCCTTACCTTTTGATGATCACGAGGTTCCTTGATTTGAGCAATCGCTCCCTCGTTATCACAAAGGATCTCTAGGGGTCCTTGAATGGTAGGAACAACCCCTAGTTCGGCAATAAATTTCTTCAACCATGCGGCTTCTTGCGCGGCCAAAGATGCGGCGATGTATTCTGATTCCGTAGTGGACAACGCAACCACATCTTGCTTTGAGCTCTTCCAAGAGACCGCCCCTCCATTCATAATGAAGATATACCCCGATTGTGAACGAGAATCATCTCGATCCGTTTGGAAACTCGCATCCGTGTAACCCCTTACAACGAGTTCCTTCTCATCGGATCCATATATTAAGAACATATCCTTAGACCTTCTAAGATATTTTAATATACTTTTGACAGCCATCCAATGGCTATTTCCTGGATTCTGTTGGTATCTACTTGTCATGCTTAAGGCGCATGACACGTCCGGTCTAGTGCATATCATAGCATACATAATCGATCCAATAGCAGACGCATATGGGATTCCTTTCATTTTGTCTTGCTCAACCTTTGAGCTTGGACATTGAGTCCTACTCAATATAGTCCCCTTTTGAATAGGTACCAAACCTTTCTTAGAGTTCTCCATCTTGAACCTTTTCAAGACTTTGTCAATGTATGCACTTTGATTCAAACCTATCAGGCGCCTTGATCTATCCCTATAGATCTTTATTCCCAAAATATAGGTGGCTTCACCAAGATCCTTGATGGAAAAGCAACTTCCAAGCCAGGTTTTTACACCTTCCAAGGTTGGAATGTCATTCCCAAATAGTAGTATGTCATCTACATACAATACTAGAAAAGTTATTATACTCCCACTAGCCTTCTTATACACACAAGCCTCATCCTCGTTCTTGATGAAGCCAAATTTCTTTATTTCTTCATCAAAACGCTGATTCCAACTCCTTGATGCTTGTTTCAATCCATAGATTGATTTCTTTAACTTACACACTTTGTTAGGATGTTTTGGATCGACAAAACCCTCGGGCTGAGCCATATAGACATCTTCCTCAAGATATCCATTTAGGAAAGCCGTTTTGACATCCAATTGCCATATCTCATAATCATAATGGGCGGCTATGGCAAATAATATCCTTATCGACTTTAGCATTGCCACAGGCGAGAAAGTTTCATCATAATCAACCCCTTGAGTTTGAGTGAAACCTTTTGCTACAAGTCGAGCTTTAAATGTGTCTAAGTTTCCATGCATGTCGGTTTTCTTCTTGAAAACCCACTTACTTCCAACTACCTTGGAGTTAGGAGGTCGCTCTACCAAGTCCCATACTTGGTTATCATGCATGGATTGCATCTCAACGTTCATGGCTTCCAACCATTTTTCCGATTCGGAATCGGACATTGCATCACGATAAGTGGTTGGTTCATCCGAATCTACCACATAGCATCCCTCCATGAAAAATCCATATCTTTCGGGTGGACTACTAGTTCTACCGGATCTACGAACGTTGTTTGTGTTTTGATCAACCATTTGATCATCTTCAACAATTTCTTGTTGAGGGCTAGTTTCAACCAAACGTGTATCGGCTTGTGGTTCTTGATCCTCCTCAAGTTCCACCGTTCTTGCACTAGTTCCTTCCATAAGGAACTTAGTTTCCAAAAACTCGGCCTTTCTAGCAATAAATACCTTTTGCTCTGTTGGATTGTAGAAGTAATATCCTATAGAATCTCTAGGATATCCTACAAATATACACTTAGTGGACCGGGGATCTAGCTTGTTTGAAGCATCATGCTTTACATAAGCTTCACAACCCCACACCTTTAGATAAGATAAGGATGGAACCCTTCCATGCCATAACTCAAAAGGTGTCCTTTCCACTTTCTTGGTTGGGGCCATATTCAAAATACGGGCCGCTGAGAGTAGGGCATAACCCCAAAATGATAGAGGTAAGGAACTTCTACTCATCATAGATCGAACCATATCCAATAGGGTTCGATTCCTCCTCTCCGATACACCATTATGTTGTGGTGTTCGAGGTGGACTAAGTTGTGAGACAATCCCGCAACTCCGAAGATAGTTTTGAAATTCATTGCTAAGGTATTCACCTCCTCTATCCGAACGAAGGATCTTTATTGTCTTGTTGAGTTGATTTTCTACTTCATTCTTGAAGATTTTGAATATTTCAAAAGCTTCATCCTTGTGTGCTAACAAGTACACATACCCATAGCGACTATAGTCGTCGGTAAAGGTGATGAAGTATCTTTCACCATTCCTAGATGTTGGCTTAAAAGGTCCACATACATCCGAATGTATGATCCCTAGAAAATCTTTTGCTCTTTCGGTGGTGCCACTAAAAGGTGCCTTAGTCATCTTGCCTTGTAGGCAAGATTCGCATACTTCATAGGAATCATTATCATTTGTTTTCAAAAGACCACTCTTTTGTAACGCTAGTATGCGGTTCTTATTTATGTGACCAAGGCGGCAATGCCAAATGTAGGTGTCACTCAAATCTCTTTTGAGTCTCTTGGTGTTAGTTTGATACATTGAGCTATTGTATGATGTGTTTTCATGAACCAATTCATAAATACCATTTAAAGGGCTAGCTTTAAAATAAAACACGTCATTCATTGAAACATGGATATCATTGTTAACAAATTTAAAATCATATCCAAAATGTCTTAAACGGGAAACGGAAATTATGTTCCTAGTCAAACTAGGAGCATATAATACATTATTCAAAATTACTTCCAAACCACTTGGAAGTTCCAAAATGTAGTCTCCTTGGGCTTCAACTTGAACTTTCGCTCCATTGCCCATGAAGAGACTAACTTCTCCCGCCTTCAATTGCCTATTTCTTTTGAACCCCTGCAACATATTACATATATGAGTTCCACATCCGGTATCCAATACCCATGTGTTAGAAGAAATGGCATTAAGCTCAATATAAATCATAAAGGTCTTACCCGAGGTTTGACCTTCATTTTTCTTTTCTTTCAACCCTTTGAGATAGGTTGGACAATTCCTCTTCCAATGTCCTACCTCACCACACTCAAAGCATGGATCATTTGAAGCAATCTTTTGCTTCTTCTCCTTCGGTTTGGGGTTTTCTTTCTTGCCCTTCCCCTTGACGAATCCCTTTCCTTTGGCAACCTTTGCCTTTGAGGAACTAGAGGTAGAGCGAGACCTTTTCTTGCTACTACCTTCATTGATCGTTAGAACGGGCACAACACTTTTGCCCATCCCTTGCTCGGCCGTTTTGAGCATCCCATGAAGCTCGGGAATGGTCTTCTCCCAACCATTCATATTGTAATTCAATACAAAAGTGTCAAACTTCTTTGACAAAGAGTTGAGGATCAAATCCGTAGCCAACTCTTTTGAAACGGGACAATTGAGCCTTTCAAGACGATCAATGAGGCTCTTCATCTTAAGAACATAGGATGAAACCGTTTGTGACTCGTCCATACGACATGCATGGAGTGCTCGAACCGTTTCGAAGCGCTCGGTTCTTGCCTTTTGTTGGAACATTTCCTTCAATTGGCATATCATGTCGTATGCCCCATGATTCTCTAAATCCTTTTGTAGCTCGGGGATCATACTTGCTAGCATGAGGCACGAAACTTGGACGGAGTCCTCGGTGTACTTCACCCAATCGGCATAAGCCTCAACGTCTTCGACATCGGGTTCGTCGGGGATAGGATCGTCCAACACATAAGACTTCTTTTCTTGTTTGAGAACAATTCTCAAGTTGCGGTACCAATCCACAAAGTTGTCTTGGTTGAGACGATTCTTGTCTAAGATGGATCTTAGCGATAGGTTATGGACGTTTGTGGCGGGGATGATTTCGTTATTATTGGCCATCTACAAAATTTAACAAAGTTCTATTAAGTATCTTTGATATCAATATTAACCTTTTAATTTATTTAATACCCTTTTATGTCTCATAGACAATTAATAAATTAAAACCTAGAATCCAACGTTACATTTAAGTTGTGGTTAGGTGACCTTTATCCCATGACTTAAATTAACAAGGTAGTCAACGTTTGACAATTGCAACTCTTTGCAACTTCTAGTAGTATGGGATCGATTAAACATCTTATGTTTAGTTGACATGTTTAATCCCATCAATGCCTTTGGTTCCCCATGCTTCGGTGACCCTATTCACATGGTCCCCAAATCAAGTTGTCCTACTTATACACACGTGTAAATTTACACATGTAAGTGGTTAGGTGACCTTTATCCCACATACATGGTAAACCTACCTCAAATATACAAGTTCCCTCAAATACGGTTAGGTGACCTTTATCCCATAAAGAGTTTACAAGCAAATTGAGTGTTGTACAAAAGGATGGCGTTTAAACTTGTTTTCAAAAGGGTCGTTTTTAGTTTTCATAATTCTAGTGTAGAAAACTCTATGTACCATACAATTCACATGCATTCAAATGTATGGTACCCTAGTGTTGTTTGAAATCCATATTTCATGGTTCTTTTAATAAAACCCATTTTATTGATAAATCATCATCAACTTAATAAAACCCATTTTATTAGTCTTTGTTAATGATATTTTAAGAACCGGTTTTAGCTTGTTAATGTTTATTAGTTTGTTTTAGCATGCATATCCAAATATCATCCAAACATGAAAATAAACAACCACACAAGCATAATAAAATAGGTGCATAGCCATAGCCAACTATTGACAACACCTGCTAGCCGTAACAGGAGTGTGTCATGGACAACACCTTTTAGCAGTAACAGGGGTGTTTCTGGGACAACACCTGTTACCTGTAGCAGGGGTGCAGAAGCACTCCTGCTATTTAAAAGGAGTGTCTCGGTCTCTCCTAAGGGACAAAACACAAGTGATGTGTTGTGAACTCCCACTTGACCCCGCATCCAAATGCTTCAAGTGACCTCCTTTGGTTGTGTTTTGCTTGACTCCTTTGGCCATCCAAGATCCTCCATCTTGTGCATTCTTCCCTTTTACAAAATATGGATCCCAATACATTTTTCTAGTAAAACAAAATGCACCTAATCTATTACATTACATACCAAATGAAATAAATAGATTACATGCCCAAAATGAGGAACTTGAAATTATTACAACTTTTGAATAATTACAACAAGCACAAACATTCACCACAAACAATCACAAGGTCTTTTGGCTAGGCTTTATGCACCAAACATATATCTAAAAATACATCCATATGTACAAATGGTTCCCTTTTAACCCATTTCCCTTTTCGGTCCAACACAAAACCGAAAACGTGGGTTTGTTGTCCAAACAACAAAAACAACAAAATGATAAAATGCTTTAATCTTTCAAGATAACCACATGCATGTTAGTGAAGCATCTTGAAAGACAAAGGGAAACCATGAACAAAACTTTCGGTTTGTGGTATGAGGAACCAAAACCAAGAGTTTTGTGGAGCTAACCAACTAGCTCTTTGAAGCATGCATCCATATAAGCGGCTCTAGATGCCATTGTTGGGTTTTAAGAACTTTATCAAAGCCATTTTAACTCCTTAAAATGTAAAAACACAGCGGAAAAATCAAAAGAATAGTTTGATTAGTTGATGTTAAAACCGATTTTAACACTTGATTATAAAACCCAAAACCAAGGATCCAAATATGTATGCATGCTATCAAAACTAAAACCCATAATAGGGGGTTTTAGATATACCTTCTTCCAAGCTCAAGATTGTGAAGAAGATGATGTGGATTAACCGGCTTGCTATCTAACTTGAAAGCCTCAAGTGATGATACCCACGAGCTCAAGCAACAACCACCCTTGTTGCTAGGATTTCTTGAAGATGACTCTTCCTCTTGGCTTGAATCCAGATTCTTGCTTTTCTCTACTAGAACCAATTCTAGAGATGAATTGTAGAGAGGAAAATTCTGCACTTGTTATTTTAGAGAGAGAATGGAAGTGTGTTCAAGAAGAGTGATAGGGAATGTATCTAGACCTTCCTTTATGCATGTCTTGGATAAGCAAAAGCCCACCTACCCTCATAAAGAGGGAGGGCCGGCCAAGGAGTCCAAAGGAGGGGGAAAACCATTTCAAAATTTCACTTTCCCTCCTATCTAGTCATTCACTTTAACCATCTTTTATATTTTGAAACATTGTGCTAATATGCATATCTTATGTCATTGTAACATATTACATGACATGTGGAATGTTCAAAATATATTGTAACATATAACCTTTTATATGTTATGTAACAATTTATTTAACCAATTAAATAACATTGTTATACTTCTCTCAATTTAATCATCCATATGATTTAATCATAAGTGCAATTATTTAAAAACCCATTTCTAAATATCTTCTTTAGGTGATATTTATTTAATTGATCATATCTAAATAAATATCCATTGGGTGTTTGTCTAGCTCGTTATTGGGTATGACCCGTCTTGGATCATAACGTACTAGCCACATCAATCTAGTATGTGTCTTGGGCAGACCGAGTCCAACATACTAATGTTCTTTTAGTAAGTTTATTGTTTGACTTTTATATACGGTTAGATTAACCCGTATGAGATCAACGGCTGTAGTTGATCTCCTTAGTACTATTTATAGTTGTTAGCTAGTTCATTCACAAGTACCAGATTGTAACCCGTTTCAGTGCTTACACTTGTAACAGTTTGAACTTGAGTTAATGCAAATAGTACCGAGAAATTTATTATCTTGTGTTCACTAGTTTATGCAATCAATACAATCAAACTACAAGTATAAGTAAAACAAAGCTTAAGTAAAACAAGTATGATACAACTTCATTCCGCATGGTTGTGATCTGCATGTAAAGAGTTCTTGTTCTGATTATTTCTCTGAGTAATCAACGATCCTACAAAATCAAGTTCGCTAAGCATTATCAAGTTCGCTAACAAGTACGCTAGGTAACAACACGTCCACTAATAAGTACGCTAAGCATTAACAAGTTTGCTAACAAGTACGCTAAGCAATAACAAGTTCGCTAACAAGTACGCTAAGCAATAACAAGTCCGCTAACATGAACAAGTACGCTAACAAGTACGCTAAGCAATAACAAGTCCGCTAACATGAACAAGTACGCTAACAAGTTCGTTAAGAACAAGACAAGTACGCTAGGAACAAGATCAATACTGCTAAGTAAAAAAGTTCGCTAGGAATAAACAAGTCCGCTAAGATAAGCAATCAAACAAGTACGCTAGGAGTAAAACAAGTCCGCTAGGAACATAAGTCACAAGTCCGCTAAGAAGCATAACAAGTACGCTAACATATAAACAAAGTTTACCAAGTACATATCCAAAGTCAGTTACAAAACAAAGTATCAATTACAAGGTAAGAAAAAAAAAGGTTTGTGTTGCTAACAAATAGGTTCTAACAATTCCACCCTTGTTGGCAATGCAAACTCTTGAGCTTCAAGCATCTTGACCGATCAACTTTAGCAGAAATCTCCAGTTCTCTCTAGCTGCATGTTTGTCTTTATCAGAAAGTACGTGAATACCTATATCATACAACCTATAGAGATCTTGCCAAACGAGCTTCTTCAGGTCATTATAATTGTTCAGCTCAACCAATCGTCTTGACTTATCAAAATGACACTAACCATGTTCTTCAATCAACCAACAATTTGCTGTTCTCAGGAGTTCTGAATCAAAGAGTGAGTCTACCTAATTCTGCTAGCCTTGTACACCACCAGTTTAAGAATATCAAAAAGTAGTTGGCATCGTAGTATTCATCAGGTCTCAACTGAACAGGTATGTTCCACATTTTCTCATAATACATTATCTTCAAGTAGGATTGAGAGAGAAGACGGAGTTCTATTGCAGCAAATATTCTGATAGCGTCAGCACCATCTCTTTCAATTACCAACTCATGATTCATCCCATTATAGTACCAACTGATCATAGGAGCATTTTTCTGGTTTCCAGGGATAGTCTTTGCTTTTACTTCCTTTCCTATATCCTTGAACATACCACGGTGAGGAGCATGAAGTCTTCTTTTCTCTTCAGCCAACTGTGCTTTTCTCTCTGCTTCTGGATTTTGACTGAATCTCTTATCATCATAAGCAGACTTATACCCATTGGATGTTTAGTGTGGTTCACCAAGTCCAGGTACTTAAGCTGTTTGAGTTCCCAAGAGAACAAGTTAGTAAGAGCTTTGAAGTCTCCAAATATTTGGACATAACCATTTCGCCTCTTTACCATGAAAGCATCAAAGGCTTCATCATACTTCGAACCCAAGATTTTCATCCCATGATTGACATTCGGGTTGCTACGCATTTCCTTAGGTTCTTGGCAGGAAATAGTTGCATAGCCTCCAGGTTAGGAGTCAGCTTTCCCATTCGTCATAGATTAGGGGATTATCTTTTCTCTTGAGAACCTCAGCCCGTTCCTCTTCATTGATTCTTATTTGTTCCAACTTAGCCAACCGCTCTGTCTTCCGGTACTCACACACAAACTTCCGGAGACCGTTAAGTCTCTTCTTGTTGTATTCCTTTTTATCAATGTTCTTGAATTTACAGAAGTTGCGGAGTGCTTCAGAAGTCATAATGTTGGTGGTGGATTCAATGTATGCTTCAGAGTCAGGAGGGTCAACGGACGAGTTCTCTGGAGGAGGAATGTATGTGTTGCCGATGTTAAGGGTAAGATCAGAGAGATGATCGCGGATGGGAAGAAAGTCCACAGTCTTGGTTGTGTCAGCAAAGATATCAGCTAGGAGATCAGATTGTGCTTCAACATTTTGATTTTGAGGTAGGTGAGAATTCAACCTCTCCTCGTCAGTGTACAGCTTGGTTAACTCAGTGTCAGTGAGACTCATCAGATATTTTAATGAGAAGTTGTCTTTTATTAGAGTTCTAACCATGTTGGCTGTAACAGAGGTGTCATCAGCGTCCACATTGGTGCCCTCTAAGTTTGTGACGATGCAGATAAAAGGTTCATTTGTTCCTGTTGATTCTGAATGATCCGGAAAAGTACTCGATCCTTTTGCATACATGACAGTAGGAGGATGGTTTGATTCATATCTCTTGAGTGCTTCGGCCTTTTCCTCGATTAGACTATTTTGTTCCCGGTGTGTTTCATCGATAAGCGCTCTATGGGATCTTTCTTTCTTAGCTTCTCTTCTTAGATGCTCTTCAGAAATCTCTTCAGGAGTTAATATTCTTTTTCCTCTATCCTCAGCAGAAGGACCAGATTGTTTAGTAACCGTAGGCTCTTGAGTTGCAGTCACATTGGGTTCATCTTTAGTGTCAGAATCAGAGGAGAAGTGCACAATGGAGGCTTCAAAGATTTGATCACGGAAGCTTTGCTCAGCCGATACAGTAGGAACAGATTGACTCTCAGATTCTTGGGCAGCACTTGATTCAAGGTTGATGATATTAGCATCTGCAAGAATAAAACCTGGAACATGGGGAGCAATATCCAAAGCAGAAGCCTTAGCTGAGGTCTGCATAAGCTCAGAAAGTGAAACTTGTACATATATATCATCCACCTCCTTCTTCACTTGAATAGGAGTGGGAAACAGAGGTTCCATTTCTTCATCTTCACTCTCGATCAGGTCCAGATCAATGTAATTCAGTGGATTGGCATCATTCAAGAGCACATGCATTCGTTCTTGTAGCTCATTCATGTCTTCTTCATCACCGAAGTCTACAGAATATGGATGTTCCTCATACGAGACTTCACCAGTGTCATCTTCGATTGACTCGATAAAAATACCACAAGAGTTTCTTCTCGAGTAGATCTTTTCTGTGTAGTATTCCCTAAAGTTGGCCATAGCAAAATCTAGGAAGGCCGGGTCAACGTGCATATGACGGACTCCTTCAGTCAAGGGAACTAAGGCAGTGGATGTGTCAGTTGAAGTTTGAGAGGAGGGTACAAGAGAGAGTTGAAGATTTATGTCAGATGCATCAGCAGCTTCCTCATTTGAAGTTTCCTGAATAGCAAGTGCCTTGGCTGCCTGTGAAAATCTTGGAAGTTTCTGATTCTCTGGCACAGGAGCAAGCTTCTTGATTGAATCCAGAGTTTCATCTTTAGGCTCGTCATGAAGGAGACTGTTGACGACAAATTCATCGTCGTCTGATGAGTTCAGCTCATCTCCTTCTATGACCGTATCTTCATCAACTCAAAATCACTGTCATGCATGGGGCTTGAGGTGTCTTGAGCACCTGTAGAGTCTTTACCAGTAGGCATAGTTGTAGAAGAAATAGGATCTTGAGAATTGCCGCCATCAGTTCCTTGATTAGTTTGAGGCTGGTCTTCAGGCAACTCACTGTCTTTATCACCAACATCATCACCATCTGGTTTGTCACTATGTTGTTTATCTTCTCCTGATTTGCTTAACATATCCTTGAGTCTTTGAATTTCAGCTGCCTGTTCAGCAATTACAAGTGACTGTTCATTGATCTTCTGGTTTGCCACTTGTAGAGAACAATTGAGGTGATCAATCTGACTATGAAGATTAACAATTTCAGCTTGTAGTTCCATCATCTTCTCAGATTCAGAAACTGTTGGGCTTGTAGTCACAGTACCAGAGGGGTCAATGGTAATAACAACATCTTCAGCTATGGTCTCCAGAGGTATCATATCCATATCAATCCTATCACTGTGATCAGCAGGAGATGGAGAAACAGGTGTTGTAGCTAAAGCTGTATCCAGTTGAGTGCTAGATGAACCAACAAATTCATATTCATCAGTGGAACCGGGCTTTCTCCTGACTTGGAGTTTCTCTGTGCATGACTTGCTTCTTATCGCTCTTACCGTGAGGAGATCAGAGGACTGATTACTATCATCAGCAGTAAATGTAAGATATCTCTTAATCATCTTAGGAGGAGAATTAGGAGGACTTTCAGTGTAACAACTGCAACTCCCCAGGTTAACTCCGTTAACTTTTCCGTTAGTTCCGTTAGTACCGTTAGTAAACCCGAGACCCGTTATTGAATTGTTAGAGCATGTTCCTAGTGTGGTCGTTACTGTGCGAATATTTGTATAGATTGTAAACTAGACTAGACTACCAGCGGACCAGTGGCGGACCAGATGGTACGCCGGACCATCTGGTACGTTGGTTAGTTGGTCCGCTGGGCAGAAGGTTGCCTATAAATAGGTAAAGTCTAGATTGCAATGTTTAGATTTCTGGTCATTTGTATTTGTGTTGAGAGGAGAGGTCTGTCCAACCTCTCCCGAGCTTCAACGATGTAAACTCCTTCGGTGTAATCATTCGACACAATAAATGATTAGATTTCTCCGTCTCTATCATTCTATGATCTGGAAACGATCCGTATATGGTTTTACATGAATGATTATATGTTTGTTCATGTTTAATTGCTAATTGATGTTAGTAACTTGTTTTGTAAATTCGTTTCGTGACTTTATGTGTTATTTGAAAATTTCACGTTTTCGGGTAAAACCGGGCTTCGTGCGTAAATTGGAAATTTCATGTCTAAATGTTAATTTTATGTATCCCGACTAAACATTTCATGTTAAATGAGTTAAAATCACTTAGAAAACATTTTTAAGGTTTTACCTTTCAAGTTTTAGTAAAAACCCACTTAAAATGATTTTTGTGCTTCATGTGTCAAAATGAAAGATTGAGGGACCACTTGTGTAATTTCTTTTAACTATAAATCTGCCCTAAGACCCCCCTCCCCCTTCATTTCACGTTCACTTCTCCCTCTCTTCTTCTTCTATACGGTTCTTCATACACACACACACACTCACGATTTTGAAGAAATCAAGCCTCATGGAAGTAGAAACCAAGGATTTTAAGCCACTACAAGCCTCAAGAACACTCAAGGAAGCTACATATCCCTCACATCTTCTTCACCTCACGTTTTCTCTTCAAGGTTCGTAAACCCTAAAACCCCAAATCCGAAATTGGTAGGTTGCATGTGTAATTCTTCTGTTTGTGTGCAATTTGGTGTGTATGTATGCTCATGGAACATGTTTTAGGTTAGGATTTGATAATTTATGATTTGGGGCTGCTTTTATGTTGGTTTAAGGGCTGGAAATATGAAGCAAAAATCTGCCATGGAATGTTCTTGTTAAAGCTTGGGTTGTTGAACATGAATTTTAGGTGAAAAGTGCTATGTGCAAATGCTATGCTCAATTCTTGCTATGATATTGATGAGATTATGTTTAGAACTGAAAATGCATGTTAAATGGTTGTTTATGATGTTACAAATCTGTACAAGGAGGGTGATGACCAAATTATTACTCAAAACTTTCAAACCAACATTTTTGCAAAATCCCGTTTTTGGACAGATTCTATCCAGTTTTTGGGTCATCTTGTACAGGTCATAACTTACTCAATGTTTATCGAAATCAGTTGATTCTTTCACCGTAGTAAAGTTGTATGTCTTAGCTTTAAGTGGGCTACTCGCACACTTTCTAAAACATCCGTTTGGTCATCCAAAACACGTCTGCAAGTTAGGTGTGCAGAGCTGTATTTTTCTGTGAAAAGTATACTTTACATTTTGGTCGGGCATGATAACTTTGTTTTAGTGAGGGGTTTATTAAATGAAAATGAGGTTTATATATTAAAAGTAAGATCTGGAAAGTTTGGTACCTAAACTCTAAGTTTTGAATGAGTTATGCAAATTTTAAACCTACTTTACCTATTTTGCAAAAAGCTGAAAATTGCCAACTTTCGATGCGCATAACTTTCTCGTTACTTAACTTTTTAGGTTGATTCTTTTTGAAACATTCCCTAAATGTTAATTAGTTCATGCCTGCAAAATTTTAAAACCTAACTCCAAGTATGGAGAAGATTAGGCATGCCACCAAATGGCGTGTCAAAGACAATAATGTTAATTTTTGCCAACTTCCAACACGCATAACTTTCTCATTTCTTAACATTTTTACTTGATTCTTTTTGCAACATTTCCTAAATGATGTGTAGTATATGCCTGTAAAATTTAAAGAGTTAACTCCAAGTTATGTGGATTTTAGCTATGTCACTAGATAGATGCTTGAGGTTTGACTTTCTGGGTCAACTTTGACTTAAGTTGCAATTTCTTGATTTTCTCCCAAATTGGGACTCGTATGTGCATTATGTGACTTGTATGATTGCATGAAACTTGTTTAGATGCTTATGTGTTACTATTCGTCTTATAGACAACCTCTAATTCGGTTAGACCATATTTACCCAAAATAGGTCATTCATAGCCAACCTTTAAAGTCAAGTGCCGCGTACCAGTGCACCCTAAGGTGAGTTTCACTTACTATATTTGTTGCATCCGGTAAAGGATGGCAACACACGGTAAAGGTATTTCTTTACTTGAGTAGTTATCCCACATATATCACATGTTTCACTGAATTGCTTTTAATATCAAAAGTCCTTACTTTATCGGGCCATTAATATAGAATATCGAGGTAATGTTGAGTAGATCTACTGGGGATTGACAACCCCGCTAAGCGGTGCACAGAATGCACCCTCCCGACTGGAGGTCGGACTGAGACCAATATTAGCTTAGGACTACCGTGATCGGGAAAGACACGGGGAAGGAAACTACATACGTTATGCCTATGATACATTCGTCAGCTTTGTTTTCGAACGTTCAGGTGAGCATAAGCATAGGCTAGCTACCTATTGATACGGATAATACTTGCATTACTAGGTTACGAATTATTTCCTTACTATTCGTATGCATTTTGGTCTACCTGGTATTGTGTAGACTGTTTTAGTGAACTCACCAGCCATTTAGCTGACACTTGATTGTTGAATGCTTTTCAGGTTGCTTGGAGGATCATGTATGGCACGGGCGTTGGCAATACTTGTCTTTTGAAAAACCCTTGTTGGACATTGTATTTCAGATACTTTAGTAATCACTTTTACTTAACAACAACCTTGTAAACTTTTAATGCTTCCGCTGATTTTTTGAAATGTAAACTCTGATTTATTAAATGTAATACATGACTGGTTTACCCTTTAACTATGGCTTGGTTGTAACTAAAGACTTGGATCCTGGTCTGGTACACACCTCACACGGTCATACTCCGTTAGTGGAAATTGGGGGTGTGACAGATTGGTATCAGAGCTATTGGTTACAGCGAACAAGAACATTTTAAAAGTAAAATTTCTGAACTGTAACTGTTTTTGAAAACTTTGGTTACAACCTAACTCCCAAAAGTATTGCCCCGCATGCCGAAGATGATCCCCATTTATAAGTCCTGTCATGTGTCAGTATAGGGATTGGAATTTTGGGTAGGAATTTTTCTTTCCCGTGGCTTAGAAATTTATGAGTTAGAAAAATTCTTCTAAGTACAAAGCTTAGCGTACTTGTTACATTCCTTCTTAGCGAACTTCACATTGCTCTTAGTGGACTAGAATTGTTGCCCTTAGCGAACTTGATGCCCTTAGCGAACTTGTTGGCTTCTTAGCGGACTTGATGAGGCCTTAGCGGACTTCCTCTCTTCTTAGCGGACTTGTTATGCCTTTAGCGAACTTGTTAAGTGGTTAGCGAACTTCATCCCATTCTTAGCGAACTTGAATGGTGCTTAGTGGACTTAAGTTGTTCTTAGCGAACTTCATCAGATTTTAGCGAACTTAATTTGTGCTTAGCGAACTTCAATGGGACACTTGGAAGAATTTACAAATTGGTGTATTAATTGTTTGTACCACATGTTAGAATGTACATTTCCCTCTGTGTAGTGTATATAGGACCATCAAGAACCCTAATGGGGTAAGACCCACCTAGGATGCAATCGGAGAGGATTCCCTTTTAAGCATGTATTCACCATCTTTTACTTGGTTACATCAGCAAAACTTGAATGATTAATCGTAAGTGCTTGTAGTTATACACTAGCTTCACGAATAGGGTAAGATCCATTGTTTAGGATGTCGATATCTTTAAGGACTTGTTTAACCCTTAACAGCATTTTTATTCTTAACAACCTTGGTAGGTATACTTTTAGCCCTAGATCATGGTAATCTAGACTCTAAGACAATGATCCAACATATCCCTAGCTTAACTGATTATACTCTCTTATAACACAAATAGGAATCGCAGTAGATCCTATTCGGGTAGGACACCCATTAACCCCCACACCGGGAGTACCTTTATCGTAGTGCGTTAGTAAAGAACACTGTTTAGCCTTGTGTAGGGCAGCACTGTATAGAATCAGATGATTTCTCATAAGATACTTGTAACTGCATTTGTTACCCTAAGATGTTGACACTTTTTTTTCCTTGGTCAGTTTAGACCTCACATTTTAAATTGCATAGTTGTTGTGTGATAATTCAGTGTGAAGGTGACTTTAATAGCATAAATGAAATCAGGCATGTGATGACTAAGAATAACATGATATTCTCTTTGTATATATATATAAACATATGTGTGTATAACGGATTCGTGATTGAGTCGGATGTTAACGC
Source organism: Deinandra increscens subsp. villosa (assembly GCA_039602395.1). NCBI lineage: Eukaryota > Viridiplantae > Streptophyta > Magnoliopsida > Asterales > Asteraceae > Deinandra > Deinandra increscens. The sequence goes on along the minus strand of JBCNJP010000010.1, from coordinate 66,475,955 downwards.
TATATCTTTAAGTCAAGTTAGGGGCATTCTAGCATGCCCTACCCATACTCCTATCGAACCACTTGCTTACCAAATTGTACCTACGATAAACTCTAAGTAAGATCAGCTGTTATTCTCAGAATTTGTCTCCTTGGCAAATCCCAGTCAGCTACTTTTGATTTAATAACCACATTCTTGATACTTACCCTTGGAAACCACATACTACCACACCGAACCTGGTAGCTAAAGTAAGAAGAACCAGCGTGACCATACAAGGTGAATTACCGTTACGGGTGCACACGTAAATGTAATTTACAGTGTATGGAAGCCCTGGGGAAATCCTACTCGGCAAACCATCAGTTATGAGGAATACGACCTTTCATTTCAAAATTCTCGTGACCTCAATTTTCAAGCTTATGGTTCTCAACTATATTCATTTCGCTATCACACCTATTCTCATTTCTCCTATATATGATTACCAGCCTATCAAGATCCTTTAAAATTGCTTGTGCAAATGATAACCCCGGTAAAACGTCCTATCACTCACACCGTCCGACGATAAGATCTCCTATCGCTGCGAGCAAGCCGTGGTTAAACTCTTCACTGATTCAAATTTATCCGCAATCCTAACTCTACCCCTACGACGTTAATTGCTATAACTCTCTTTCAAGCTCTCTCTCGATTGTACAACAACTCCATAAACTCTAATCTGATGGAAACCCGGACCTCTTCGATGGACAATTACACCTCAACCTTTGGAACCAACCTTTCGGCAGGAAAATCTTATGAAGTTCTTCTCTCTTGACTAGTAATCTCGTCACAATTGCTAAACACATTATACCTCACTACGAATACAGTTTCACCCAACTGAGCGATGTAGGTTACTTCTCGAACCTGTACGATCTGCTTTATCTTTAAACACTCGATTCGTCGCTGAACTGTATGATCTGCTTCATCTTCAAGCCTTGAGCCATCGCGACTAGTTAACCTCATCAATAACACTCCCATGCACCTCTTTGTCAGAACTCCCGTTCGACAACATTGACAACCAACATTAGGCAACAGTAGGCTAGGAAAGTTCTACAACATCATACGTTGTTACCCATCGTCCTCATTCCTTCTTTTCTAGAAAAACTTTCATCGGTAACCCTCTGCTTCATAACTAGTCGAATGATTGACCCGCACTTTTGAGACACGCGTCAGGAAGTAGATTGACTCCAGATTTGACGAAGACACGTTTAAATTTATCGTATATGCGGCGAGCTACCCGAGGAGCACTGAAAGCGACCCAAGTACCCGATATTTTTACATCTTATGCAATGCGGCTTTTTGGTACGCAGTAGACCTCGCGAAACCTTAACTACGATTCGTATTTACACTCATTGACAGCCAGGTAGTATTTGAATTCGTCAGCACTTGGTATTTCGGAAAACCCACTCTTACTACACGTTTTCACTTTTACTTACTCTGGAGGACCAATGTAAACTGGTGTTCTATTTTCTGTATGATGCCACCGTCGACACAACCACATTGACATCGATCAACCCAAATTGTTTTTCTCCAGACCAGCGTCAATTGTGTCGGACGACTCTCTTCAAAATGTGCAGCTGCCACTACCCTGCACAAGCTACCTCGCCTTTGATTCTGAGTCTGTATTTCCCCTACTGATACCATTCATGCTTCTACAAAGAACCTTTCATTCATTAGAACGTCACTCTTATTTTGGATCTTTACCGAAGAGTATACGAGTAACGACATATCCCATGTTGGCGAACCTTATTTTTTAAGCCTCAACGTGAAGGACTACCCTATCTCTTGAATCCTTTTCAGAAACTTAAATTGTATTCGCGTTGCGTCCGCTAAACTCTTGATAATCCGCACCATAGACGAAGACCCCATCACCGAAAACCTTTTTGTCGTAAAATTCAAAATTTTCACATGATTGCATGGTTTCAAATCTTTCTCTCCCATTCAAACTCAAAAGCACCGGGAAACAACATAAAGAAAAACCTTATTTTCAAGTATATTATCTAACAAGATTTTTCAAATAGCCAGGAATGGAAAGGAAACTGGTGCACCCTCAACGTGCTGGTAGTGTGGTGGGTTAGCTGCGGTACACCCTATACATAAGCACTGTCGGCATGTCGAAGGTGGGATCAGTGCTGAACCACAGATTTACCTTGAAATCATCAGACAAAAAGCATTTAATGGGACAGTGCCCGCAATAAAGAAAAATTTATGTTACTTCCGTTGAAATTTCGCATGACCCTCATACATATTTTTCGCTAGAAGGGACGTGCACAGTTTAATCAAATAAAACTTATTGTTTTCCAACCCTCTAGATTGAGAGGAAACATCCTGATATAGATTTCCTACTAAGGGACAAATATAGATTACGACCCAGATAAACGACAACGTTTTAACAACTCAAGTTTTGTATTATAAAAGACAAATCACATGTTCCTTGGAGCAACCCCGTGACTTCTCTAGGACCCTTATCAGCGTTTACTCGTCCCAGATCCGTACTCGTCTTGGTTCACAATGTAAATTGGTGAAATATTTCAATTGGTCCTCTAGTTATTACATTATTGACATACCTCGACTTGTTAACCTCGCGTATGCCTAAAATTGTCACCGCTTTGGTAAAGCGGAGCACTTCCTTATGAGATTTTCGCGCTCACTCGCTATGCTATTGGTACTACGATACCTTGCAACGTCATCTTCCCATACTTTTTCTGCGAACTGTAAGAACCAGCCAATCCACCCCCCCCCCCAGATACGTAACATTCGAACCTTTTGCAGCACTTCTTGCCTCTAACGTGTCATTTGACATAATACTTTCTGTTATCTTATTGGATACTATTGCTGAAGACTACTCGGACCTATGGTCACTTCGTCACATTAAATACTTCGATTTCGGATATGGTGTCATCGTGACACTCGTTAAACCTAACCATGCGATGCGATTCAACTCACTCACGAAAACGTTCATTATAGGAAATCACTCTCTGTACGCTCATGCGAAATATCCATTCGATGCTTTCTAATCGTGTACCGTCCATCACTCCCCTCAGATTCTCTCATAACGATTCGTGAAACAATTAGCACTACGACAAACTTTCTTGTTTCCATTCTCCTTCATCCCATTCAATTGGCCCAAACACTTTGGACATTATGCTAATTTTCGGGACGAAAATTCTTTAACATGGGGAGGCTGTAACAACTGCAACTCCTCAGGTTAACTCCGTTAACTTTTCCGTTAGTTCCGTTAGTACTGTTTGTAAACCCGAGACCCGTCATTGAATGATTATATGTTTGTTCATGTTTAATTGCTAATTGATGTTAGTAACTTGTTTCGTAAATTCGTTTCGTGACTTTATGTGTTATTTGAAAATTTCGCGTTTTCGGGTAAAACCGGGCTTCGTGCGTAAATTGGAAATTTCATGTCTAAATGTTAATTTTATGTATCCCGACTAAACATTTCATGTTAAATGAGTTAAAATCACTTAGAAAACATTTTTAAGGTTTTACCTTTCAAGTTTTAGTAAAAACCCACTTAAAATGCTTTTTGTGCTTCATGTGTCAAAATGAAAGATTGAGGGACCACTTGTGTAATTTCTTTTAACTAGAAATCTGCCCTAAGACCCCCCTCCCACTTCATTTCACGTTCACTTCTCCCTCTCTTCTTCTTCTATACGGTTCTTCATACACACACACACACACACACACACACTCACGATTTTGAAGAAATCAAGCCTCATGGAAATGGAAACCAAGGATTTTAAGCCACTACAAGCCTCAAGAACACTCAAGGAAGCTACATCTCCCTCTCATCTTCTTCACCTCACGTTTTCTCTTCAAGGTTCGTAAACCCTAAAACCCCAAATCCGAAATTGGTAGGTTGCATGCGTAATTCTTGTGTTTGTGTGCAATTTGGTGTGTATGTATGCTCATGGAACATGTTTTAGGTTAGGATTTGATAATTTATGATTTGGGGCTGCTTTTATGTTGGTTTAAGGGCTGGAAATATGAAGCAAAAATCTGCCATGGAATGTTCTTGTTAAAGCTTGGGTTGTTGAACATGAATTTTAGGTGAAAAGTGCTATGTGCAAATGCTATGCTCAATTTTTGTAAAATCCCGTTTTTGGACAGATTCTATCCAGTTTTTGGGTCATCTTGTACAGGTCATAACTTGTTCAATTTTTATTGAAAACAGTTGATTCTTTCGCCGTAGTAAATTTCTATGTCTTAGCTTTAAGTGGGCTACTCGCACACTTTCTAAAACATCCGTTTGGTCATCCAAAACACGTCTGCAAGTTAGGTGTGCAGAGCTGTATTTTTCTATGAAAAGTATACTTTACATTTTGGTCGGGCATGATAAATTTGTTTTAGTGAGGGGTTTGTTAAATGAAAATGAGGTTTATATATTAAAAGTAAGATCTGGAAGGTTTGGTACCTAAACTCTAAGTTTTGAATGAGTTATGCAAATTTTAAACCTACTTTACCTATTTTGTAAAAAGCTGAAAATTGCCAACTTTCGATGCGCATAACTTTCTCGTTACTTAATTTTTTAAGTTAATTCTTTTTGCAACATTCTCTAAATGTTAATTAGTTCATGCCTGCAAAATTTTAAAACCTAACTCCATGTATGGAGAAAATTAGGCATGCCACCAAATGGTGTGTCAAAGACAATAATGTTGATTTTTGCCAACTTCCAACACGCATAACTTCCTCATTTCTTAACATTTTTACTTGATTCTTTTTGCAACATTTCCTAAATGATGTGTAGTATATGCCTGTAAAATTCAAAGAGTTAACTCCAAGTTATGTGGATTTTAGCTATGTCACTAGATAGATGCTTGAGGTTTGACTTTCTGGGTCAACTTTGACTTAAGTTGCAATTTCTTGATTTTCTCCCAAATTGGGACTCGTATGTGCATTATGTGACTTGTATGATCGCATGAAACTTGTTTAGATGCTTATGTGTTACTATTCGTCTTATAGACAACCTCTAATTCGGTTAGACCATATTTACCCAAAATAGGTCATTCATAGCCAACCTTTAAAGTCAAGTGTCGCGTACCAGTGCACCCTAAGGTGAGTTTCACTTACTATTTTTGTTGCATCCGGTAAAGGATGGCAACACACGGTAAAGGTATTTCTTTACTTGAGTAGTTATCCCACATATATCACATGTTTCACTGAATTGCTTTTAATATCAAAAGTCCTTACTTTATCGGGCCATTAATATAGAATAGCGAGGTAATGTTGAGTAGATCTACTGGGGATTGACAACCCCGCTCAGCGGTGCACAGGATGCACCCTCCCGACTGGCGGTCGGACTGAGACCAATATTAGCCTAGGACTACCGTGATCGGGAAAGACACGGGGAAGGCAACTACATAGGTTATGCCTATGATACATTCATCAACTTTGGTTTCGAACGTTCAGGTGAGCATAAGCATAGGCTAGCTACCTATTGATACGGATAATACTTGCATTACTAGGTTACCAATTATTTCCTTACTATTCGTATGCATTTTGGTCTACCTGGTATTGTGTAGACTGTTTTAGTGAACTCACCAGCCATTTAGCTGACACTTGATTGTTGAATGCTTTTCAGGTTGCTTGGAGGATCATGGATGGCACGGGCGTTGGCAATACTTGTCTTTTGAAAAATCCTTGTTGGACATTGTATTTCAGATACTTTAGTAATCACTTTTACTTAACAACAACCTTGTAAACTTTTAATGCTTCCGCTGATTTTGTGAAATGTAAACTTTGATTTATTAAATGTAATACATGAGTGGTTTACCCTTTAACTATGGCTTGGCTGTAACTAAAGACTTGGATCCTGGTCTGGTACACACCTCACACGGTCATACTCCGTTAGTGGAAATTGGGGGTGTGACATTCAGTCTCAGCTGCAAGATCATATGTAGAATCCACTTGATCGAGAGACACTGAAGAGTCGTCTACATCTAGATCATCCTCTGTCGGTTTGTAGCTTTCATCAGATGATGATTGTTGTGTCAGATTTGTAGAGGCCCTGGAAGATTCTCCAGTCCTTTGTCTTTTCCGAGGGTGAATCTCTTCAGTTTGTGTAGGACTGTCATCTGAGCTTGAGGAGTTAGATTCATCACTACTTGTCTCATCACCTTCCTCAGCTTCTGATGAGATCACATTCACTGGACTCAAGGAGTGTTCAACATGCTCAGACACTTCAACATTTCCACCTTAGAGATTCCCAAGGTCTTCAGCAGCAGCAGCAGGATCTGTGGCAACTGGGGCATTCAAGTACAATTCATGGTGGACTTGAGCCGCATCAGTAGGTTCAATTTGTGCTTCTTCTGCAGCTTCACCCATCTGAATATCTCCTTCAGCATTAACGGGAGCTAATCGAGCAATCATCTCGGGAAAGAGAGGTACCTCATTCCCTTGATACTTACCTTTGTGGCACTTGCTGTACGAGCCAGTATTTATTGAACTGGTGGAGAATGTCTCACCTTGCTTCACCAAAGTTGGGTAATAATGAACCAAGATGGCTTGTACAAATCGAGGGTACATCAGAAACTTCTTTTGCCTTCCAGTAGGGTGCAGGTTGGAAATCATCCACTTGAGGAGTTGATGTGAAAGATTGAAACCCTCACCAGTGACAAACCCATGGATAGCACATGCGGTGTCATCAATAAAGTCATCCGGAGCTGCCTTTCGGTGTCCAAATGCAGCAATGAAGAAACTAATAATAAACTTCCAATTTGTTGGAAATAAGGTCTTCTGAACCTTGTTGCTGACGTCTGGGAGAAAAACACCAGAGTATCCCATTCTTGTTAGTGTTGACTGCCACTGAGCCCTTGTAAAAGTCTTGGGCAGGTCAGTATCTTGTAAGTTCAGTACTATTCTGATCTTTTCTTCAGTAATTTCAACATCAATATTCTGAATCTTTAACCTTATCACACTTGTTTCATCATCAAGCTCTGCAGATTCAGCATTGTACCAGAACGCTTCTATTATACCCTTGTAGATGACAGGGTTAACCTGCATTGTCGTTGCCCAACTTGATTGAAGCAGGAGGTCAAGAGCTTGCTCATCAGCACCTTCCCAGCTTTTGTTAAACACACACCTTCTGTTGTGCAAGCGACCATACTCTAAAGCTTCAGCAGCTTGTCTGGGAGGCATCTGCACATATAGAATTACAAGATTATATCTAATTTAATAATAGATGAATGTCATGTCACACTAGACTCGTGATAGTGATAGAGCTTTTCATTTAAATATTAATGACATAAACTGACTCATATAGTGCATATACTTCAAAATGATCACAAGCAACCAGAATATCATGATTAACAAACGTAAGTATCTCAGGAAAAATAAATGTGATGAATTAAAATCTGGAAAACAAGGAGCCAGATCTAAATCTCCATAAACATTGACTTAAATGAAATATTTTGCATGAAAATTGAAGAACTGACCCAAGTATAGATTAGGTTAACTAAATACAGATTTGTTGATGAGACAAGGAGAAATTCAATGAAAAATCTACTACTCAGTCTCAACAACAGCCAGAGACATTAACCACAGGAGGTTTTGGCAATCTGAGATCAACCACCAAAAGACTTTATGTTCTAGTGGCATATAATGAAAAATTGTGATCTCAGGTTGTCAAGTCAGTTTAGGGAAAGTCACATTGGGACTTGGTTCCACCCGAGCTTGTGAACTCCTTGATTTGATGTGATGTGATAAAGACAATAAACAACTAATTTAAAGACAATGCTTTAAATGTAAGACAGGAAAGTTGGAATATAACAAAACAAAAAATTCAAAGACCAATTAGATGCAGGTAATAAGTGTAACACTTATAAGCAAGTAAGAGATCCTAACGGGTCAATTGTTCCAATTTGATCATTTAAAGGACAAGATGTGATTATTTAAGCTTAACAGATTAGATGGAGCCATTATATGTCACATTTAATCCTAACACACAAATATAAGCATGTATGGATCAAATAACACATACCCAAATCACCAAATTCACATTCAAGCTAAGACAGTCACATAAGTCTCATAAAAACAATTTCATGCAAAATTTGACTTATTAAAGTCAAAATGACCAAATGAGTGTTCAAGTAGAGCTTAAATGCCTAAGACAATTCATATGAACCTTAGAGGTATCATAGATCACATCCTATGTATAAATGCTCTCAATTAGTCACAAAGATGGTCAAATCAACTTAGATAGGTCAAGACATTCAAGTATATCTATCTCAGTGCCAACTGGGTCCAAGATCCTTCCACCTGAGTTATTGGCTAGTTACAGACCCATGTGGATCAAAATCAGCCTAAACCACCAGTGTTAGGCTCAATTGGATGACAATTTACACAGAGAAAGACATATAGGCACATAAAATTTAAACAAGGTGATGCACTACCTGATTAATAACATGAAAGCTTGTATTGAGAAACACATACCTTTCTGAAGATCTAAAGGTGACTAAGATCTAATCTAAGATGCAGTAATGTCTCAATTCACTCAGTGAGTTATCTGCTGGGATCAAGCAATTAATATTAGAAATCAAGTAAGCTTCAGATAAAATAAGGTAATGATTGCCCCTGTGTAGCCAAGTTTGAGTCTTAACTCACATTGCCATTTGATTAGAACAACATACCTTTTAGATGATCTAAGGTTTGCTAAGATTAATCAAAAGGATGCAATGTTCTTGATCAATCTCTTAATAGTAAGAAGTTCTATTTTGTGATCAGGCAAGCAGTGTTGGACAAATTCATTTTTTTTTTTAAATAAACACAGAGAAATATGGGCAAATTGAATTTAAAGGCACAACTGAGAAACTTTAAACTTAATTTATCAACTGATGAGTGACTATCCTATTCAACAGTTATCAGCAGATTCTCAAGTTTAAGTCTCATCAAATTTAGTCATGAACAACAAAGAATAACAAATTTTGATTGGAGACTAGACAATTTCAAGACTATGTGGAATTCAGTAAGTCAACCCAATCAGGAGAGAAGACAAATTGAAACTTCTAAGTTGATAAAAGTAAACTCACAGGCATATATATACATAATCAGATTTGTGACAACGAAACTTAATTGGTAGTAGCCATATTGAGTTCTATCAAGCCAACCAAAGTTCCAAAAAAGATAGACAATAAAAAAATTCCTAAGTATTCATATAACAGAGGTCACTACTTCTAAGTTCATCAACATAAACATTCACTATGGTTCAAACTGATTAACAAGAGCACAGTGGTAACCAACTTTTATGACAACACTCAAAGGGATTTCATGTTCAAAAACTCATCCATACACGCCCCTGTACACAATGTTCACGGATTCGAATGGATAAATGAGAAATTAGATTCACATACCTTTAACTTGAGCACAAGTGAAATAGGATCAAGTAAAGTTGTAAGAAATCTGAAATTACATCAATTTAAATCATTAGAACCCTAACAAGATTGAGAAATGGTCCTATGGCTCATCAATATCACCGAGATCGAAACATTAACCAAAGTGTGTAAAAATCGAACCTGTGATTGCAACGAGGTGCGAGAGTGTGCGTATCAACCCTAATTGCAATTAGAATGACAGATTTGAGAGAGAATGGGAAGATTTCGATCAAACAGTGGATGGTAATGGATCGTCGGTTTGAGAGTAGGAGAGCGGGTGAGTAATTTTGAACACGTGAATAAGAAAAATGACAAAGTCTCCCTTTTATAGTGTAGGGTTTAGCGAACTTTAAAAAGTATCTAAGTTATTAAAGAAGTTCGCTAAGTGATGTCTCCTAGTCCGCTAAGTATATGCAGACTGAAACAAGTACGCTAAAGGGAGATTTAATAAAAACAAGTTCGCTAAGGCCTCAGAGAAGTACG
>JBCNJP010000010.1:66436325-66465583 GCA_039602395.1 Deinandra increscens subsp. villosa | reverse complement strand
TTAACGATCCTACAGCATTGCTCGCCATGATGCAGAGATTCACCATCTCCAGGCTATCATTCAGCTCCCACCTACCCCCATAGCTGCCCTGTAGATCTGTATTTCTGAGCTCGAGAGCCTCACTAGTTCTTATGTCCAGACCTTTGACACTCTGCACACTCTTCTAGGAGAAGTCAACGGTGTTGCCTGTGATGCCCTCGCTGCTGTGGAAGCCCTTGCCGCCAACACGCCGTCATTTGTGGATTTCAGCGACGCCCTCCGGCTGACGCTCTCGATCATCGTGCAGGTTGGAGAGATCTTGACATTGCTCCAGCAGCCATGATATTAGCAGTATTGACATATTGGGGATCTATTTTACCCCTACTTTTGTAATGTGATGTAACTTGTACTATGTGGAATCATGTTATCCACCAAAAACAATGTTGTCTTGTGTGGATTGTTTTCGGTCACGGTTATGAACCTTATGATGTATGTTTTGATTCGCTATTATAATTCTGTTCTGATGTTATATTTCCTCTTGTATGTATGATTGATGTATGTCGTGATATGTTTGGTTGTTATTATGATTGCCTTACTCTTGTTTTACTCATGTGAAATTAGAATCATGCCTAGACGTACCACGAGAGCTAACCCTCCTCCTCCTCCTCCGCCTCCGCCGTCGCCCATGAGCGCTGTTGAGATTGAAGAGTTGATCCTTCAACGTGTGACCGAAGCACTCGCCGCCGCAAATGCCGAACGCTCCACTGCCTCTGGTGGACGCCAAAGTGGTTCGCCTGCCGGTAAGTAACGACGTAGAATTGAAGAGCTAAGGTTAACAATTATGAAGTATTGTTTACAAGGAGCTTTTTATCTCTCGTTACAGGTAATCGGGATTGCAGCTATAAGGACTTCATGAACTGTAAATCCACGAGAGATGCTAACTGCCCTCGAGAAGAACTGCAACGCCTGGAAGTGGAATTCTGGAACCTCACCATGGTTGGTGCTGACATAGCCGGGTACACTCGACGTTTCCATGAACTAGCACACCTATCCTCCACTATGGTTACTCCTCTATACAAGAAGATAGAGAGGTACATATGGGGACTCTCCCCTCTCATCCAGAGAAATGTCATGTCATCTAACCCTGCTACCCTCCAGAGCGCCGTACATTTTTGGCCCACATCTTGACCTACCAAGCTGCCCGCCAAGGTGCGTCATTCGCCAAGAAAACCTCTGAAGTCAAGTCTGCTATTGTTCCACCCACCTCCTCTGGTAACGTCAAACCTGACCACAAGCGCAAACGTGGTCATGACTGGAAGAAGAACAAACCTGCAGAATCTCGTATTGCTGAAGTTCCAAAGGCCATCAAGGCTTATGCAGCTGTTGCACCTGCCACTGATGCAAAGAGAAATGGTTACACCGGCAACCTACCCCTGTGTAACAAGTGTAACCTACACCACACTCTAGTATGCATTAACATTTACTACAAGAATTGCAAAGCTAAAGGTCACATCTATCGGGACTGTCCGAGTCGTGCGAACAAAGTTCAGACCACTAACACCTGCTACGAATATGGGAACACTGGTCACTTCAATAGTGACTGTCCCAAGCTGAAGAAACCAGGAACTGATGCTGCACGTGGAAGAGCGTTCGTGCTGAATGCGACTGAAGCACGACAAGACCCGCACACTGTTACGGGTACGTTTCTGTTAATTGAACATTATGCATCCGTTTTATTTGACACCGGTGCCGATAAAAGCTTCGTGTCTAGTGATTTTAGCTCTATCTTTAATATCACCCCTAAGAAATTAGACACTAAGTATATAATTGAATTGGCCAATGGTAAACAAATCGAAGCACATGAAATGCTCCAAGATTGTTCACTGGATCTATTAGGACACAAGTTCAACATAGACCTCCTGCCCGTCCAGCTCGGAAGCTTCGATGTAGTAGTTGGAATGGATTGGTTGTCCGCTAATCATGCGGAAATTGTTTGCCACAAGAAGCAAGTCAAGATTCCCCTAGCTAACAACGAAACCTTGACCATTCAAGGATATCATGTCGTTACAAAGCTTCACATTATTTTGTGCATGAAGGCTCAAAAATTCCTCCGAAAAGGTTATCCTGCCCTCCTAGCACATGTATCTTCCAAGAAATCTAAGGAGAAGAAGATCGAAGACGTTCCAATCGTTTGGAAATTCACAGAACCTCCCGATCTACCTAGTCTACCTCTGCCTCGACAGGTAGAATTTCATATCGATTTAGTACCTGGAGCCGCACCAGTTGCCCAATACCCGTATCGCCTAGCTCCATCCGAAATGAAGGAGTTATCGAATCAGCTACAGGAACTTCTTGATAAGGGACTTATCAGACCGAGCTTCTCACCCTGGGGAGCCATTTTCCTATTCGTCAAGAAGAAGGACGGATCATTATGTATGTGTATCGACTACCGAGAACTGAACAAGTTAACGGTGAAGAACCGGTATCCCCTCCCAAGGATTGACGACTTGTTCGACCAACTCCAAGGATCAAGCTTCTACTCTAAGATCGATTTACGCTCCAGTTACCATCAACTGAAGGTTCGAGATGAAGATGTCACTAAAACTGCTTTTAGGACTCGTTACGGCCAATACGAATTCCTAGTTATGCCCTTCGGGTTAACCAACGCGCCTGCCGTATTCATGGACCTCATGAATCGTGTGTGTAAACCCTATCTTGACAAATTCGTTATCGTGTTCATCGACGACATTCTGATCTACTCCTGTAGTAAGAAAGAACATGAACAACATCTCAAACTCTTCCTGGAATTGCTTAGAAAGGAGAAACTGTACGCCAAGTTCTCAAAGTGTGAATTTTGGATCAGAGAAGTACATTTCTTAGGACACGTGATCAACGATCGTGGAATTCATGTTGATCCCGTGAAAATCGAAGCGATCAGAAGTTGGAGCCCTCCAACTACCCCGTCTGAAATACGACAATTTCTTGGTCTTGCCGGCTATTACCGTAGGTTCATTGATAACTTCTCCAAAATAGCCAAACCCCTGACCACTCTGACTCAGAAGGAGAAGAAATTCATCTGGGATGATAAGACTAAAGAAGCATTTTAAACGTTGAAGCAGAAGCTATATGACGCTCCCATTCTTTCCTTACCCGAAGGCAACCACGATTCTGCGTTTACTATGACGCGTCTAATCAAGATCTTGGATGCGTGCTTATGCAACGTGACAGAGTCATAGCCTATGCCTCACGTCAATTGAAGGTTCACGAAAAGAACTACACGACTCATGACCTAGAACTCAGAGCCGTAGTATTCGCCCTCAAGATCTAGAGACATTACCTCTATGGCACAAAATGTGGGGTCTTCACAGACCACAAGAGCCTCCAGCATATCTTAAGCCAGAAAGAGTTGAATATGAGGCAACGAAGATGGGTCGAGTTGCTCAGCGACTACGAATGCGAAATCTTGTATCATCCTGGAAAGGCAAATGTAGTAGCAGATGCCTTGAGTCGTAAGGATCCTGTGAAGTCACATCGTGTCAGATCCCTTGCATTGACCATTCATACCGGTCTACCCTCCAAGATTCGTGACGCCCAACTAGAAACTCTTGAAGAAGAGAACGTCGGAAACGAAGGCCTACGAGGTATGGACCGTCAATTCGAGATCAAATCCGACGGTGCCAGATACTTCATGAATCGACTTCGGGTACCTAAGTGCAGAGATACCAGAAATCTGGTTCTGAACGAAGCTCACAAATCAAAGTACTCAATCCACCCTGGTGCTGACCAGATGTACCACGGACTGAAAGAACTTTACTGGTGGCCCAACATGAAGACGGAAGTTGCCACTTACGTCAGTAAGTGTTTAACGTGCACCAAAGTTAAGGCCGAATATCAGAAACCATCCGGTTTGCTTGTCCAACCGATAATCCCTGAGTAGAAATGGGAACGTATCGCCATGGATTTCATCACCAAGCTACCGAAGAGCCAAAATGGTAACGATATTATTTGGGTTATCATCGACCGCCTAACGAAATCAGCTCACTTCCTACCCATGAAGGAAAAGGATTCCATTGAACGACTAACCGCCCTCTACATGAAAGAGATATTCTCCCGCCATGAGACTCCTATCTCAATCATCTCTGACAGAGATAGTCGCTTCACGTCTAACTTCTGGAAATCGTTGCATGAAGCCCTGGGTACTCAACTTGACATGAGTACTGCTTACCATCCCCAGACCGATGGCCAGAGTGAACGAACAATCCAAACCCTGGAAGACATGTTGCGTGCCTCCGCAATCGATTTTGGTAAAAACTGGGATGAACACTTGCCCTTATGCGAGTTTTCATACAACAATAGTTACCATACCAGTATTCAAGCCGCCCCATTCGAGGCACTTTATGGTCGAAAGTGCCGATCTCCCATCTGTTGGTTTGAAGTCCAAGACAGCCAAATTACCAGTCCGGAACTAGTAATCGAGACCACCGAAAGGGTCTCGCAAATTCGAAACCGTCTGAAAGCCGCCCGTGATCGTCAAAAGAGCTACGCTGACGTCCAATGGAAACCCCTGTCATTCGAAATCGGCGATAAACTGTTTCTTGTACATAAATCTGTGTTTTAGTTATCGTAAATAACGTACTATGCACCTATCCGTTAGTCTTGGCGTAACCCTAAATTAACATTTCGACGATCGACCTTAAAAACAATGATATCATATATATATCCGATGGAATTTCAATAACAAGAAATTTCACCACAACTATGTGGTTTAAAATAAAAAAAGAAATTTTATATTATCTTGTCACTTTTGTAGTATTTAAATTACGTGCAAAGTTCGTAACGTTACTTCGACGTGTAAATATCCAATGAACGCTTGAGTTTATTTATTTAATTATCAACTACGTCAAATAGTAAACCCTTTAAATGTTTAGTATTTTTATTACGAAAAACCATTAGGTTTCTATATAAACATTTAACGTCAATGTTTTTTTTCACCATTTAACGAAAACTATATTTAAACAACACTTGTATCTTTTATTTTCCCCAACCTTGAGTCATTAATCATCATGCACATTCATTCCCATGCATGATCAAACCCAATTGTCACCTTTGATCATATTGTCTTTCATGATCAAAACCGACACCCGAACCACCACATAATCGATTTCTAGTAATCAAAGCTTACTTTTCCTAATCACCTACTAATCACCCAACCATAAAGCAATAACTATTCATGTACCTCATCATCACCTACACAACCTTAAATTAACACAAATCCACCCTAGATTTCTTACACCACCCTAGCATGTACCACTCAAGATTCTTGTTTGACCCTCCCTCCTCTCCTCCTTGCTCCATGAGACTGGCCCCCCTCCCCTTGCTTCCTCTCCGTCTCACTGTTTTGAACCCAAACCACCACCCCCTACCTTACTTCTTTTCTTCCTTTCTTTCTTCCTTTTTAAGTAACCATATATATACACACACTCTCTCCCTCTCCTCCCAACCGCCGCACCTCTCTCTCTAATCTCTCTCTCTAGCTTTTCTTCATCCAAACTCAAGAACATTTGAAAATCAAAGATACTAGGAGCAACAAGGAAGCAAGATCTACCATCCTCCATCTATGTCCACGTTTTCTCAAGTTAGTAGATGACATTTTCTTGGTTTTTCTCTAGTTAATCATGTTAACTAGTCATATTTTGATCTAGAACTCCAACCACAAGTCTTTGTTAAAAATGGTAACTTTTGACATTCATTTTCTCCTATGTTTCTAGTAACCTAAACCTATGTTTATTCTCTTGTTAGATCTAGTAAATCATGTGTTTCTACTAGTGATTTCATATATTTTGAACCACTCATACGCTACATTGTATAGATCTATAGAAAAACAAGTGTTATGATGCTAGTATGTGTACAATATGCCTTGGTTTTATGAACAAACCACTAGATCCAGATTTGTGACTCTTGGAACCCTAGGTCTGAAATTTTTAACATGTTTGAAGGTTATGGATAGCACCATACGACTTATTGATATGTTTGGACGGCTAAAACTATAAAAATTATCCACTAAAAAGTCTCGGAAATATAGATAAAATAGGGCCATTTTAGGGCAGAAACTTTGACCCATTTTAAAGTTTATGTAAAGTATGTTTTTTAGTCATAGAAACCCTAGTATAAGATCCCTATTGAAAATAGCTGAATTTGGGGAAAAACGGGACCAAAAACGGACACTTTACGGGCCCGGAAACCCCATTTTTGTAAAGATATACAAATAAATGTTACAACTGATCTTGATCACTTTTAGGGACTTAAGATGACTTATAATAAGTTTACCAAGTGTTTTGGTAGTTTACAAAGCCCTAGAACGAGTCATAGGATCAAAACCGGCTAAATCGGACACAAACCGACAAAACCGACAAAACTAGGAACTTGGACTTTTGAACTTGAATTTTCTGATTTGATATTAACCTATGATGAAAATAAATGTGTATTTGTTTTAGTTGATCATTTCCTTAGACATATTTACAAATAACGTGAAATGCGGCTAAAGCCGGCAAAAAAGCTCGTTTTGATCTTAAACCGTCATTTCTTCTTATAAAAGTGTTTTGAACTCACATGATATTTAATTGGGAAATATAAACTATTTCTAAAACTAATAATTATCTTGCAAATAAATAATATTTTATTTATCGCACAATAGATATTTATTTTCAATAAATATTTCATGAAGGTCAACGATATCGTATCATAACACCGGGTTGCCATAACGCCAAGACTTGACCAACCAAATTGGAGTGACTTAGATGTCTACCCAATTTCTATATTCTAAGTTGTCTTATAACATTGTATAGGACTGCTTACTTGCCTATCTTACTGAATCATTTGCATTCAGGTGAGTTTTCACGGCCCCTTTCTTTTACAGTTTTAATATTTGGTGGAGAATTCATTACAAACATAATCATTGCCTGACAAATAGATTACTTGTTACCTTATTAATTACATGAGCTTTTCTATTCCAAATCCTATTGTATCATGCTTGATCATGTAATGATGAAGCCCCACTATTAATTGAATCCACTTAATTTACAAACAGAAACGATGACTCGTGGATTGATCTATTGGGTTAACGCCCCTACTCTTATTGGTAGCTCCAATCCTGACTCCGTTTTAATAGTCAACAGAGTATATACAGTTATATTTGGCCATGCGGTACTTTTGGACATAGTATCATGAGTGGGTAATCAGTTAGTTTCGGTATTCAAGGTTCATGGTAATTTATAAAACAGTATCTAAACAAATTGTCAAACGATGGAATGATTTCAATCAAACTTGTTTATCAAACTTTACATGCATGCTATCTAAACCTGTGAACTCACCAACTTTATGTTGACTCGTTTTAGTATATGAATGCTCAGGTGATTGAACTCTGCTGCATTCTGGACATCATATCATTTAGGACCTACATTTTTCTTATTCTGGAGTCATGGTCAAACCGAGCTGCACTTTTGGAGATTTCATTGCATAACACCTAACGGTTTCATGTTTTCAAATCTTTTTAAAATGTAATTGTTTTGTAACAATTAAGACAAACGTACTTTCACTACTATTTCCGCTGCAACTTTGAATGAAACTCCACATTTTGAATCAACTTAATCTTTTAAACGGCTCTAGTTGTTTAATCATCCAGAGGTCGTTATATGTAATCTTGACTGTGATCCATCTCGCTCGCACCCGACACAATAAATACCGGGATGTGACACAAGCATAAAGGTCTTGGTTATGAAGTTAAGGAATGACTAGTTGTTGATACATGGTTCTTGATCGTCATGTGAAGTATCGAATACAAGATGGATTCATACAAGATTGCTGAGGTCCGAACTCAGGCCGAACCTGGAGTTCGGACATGGCCGAACGTGTGGCCGAACCTCAGGTTCGGCCGGTCGTATTTCAGCACTATAAATATGTTGTCTTGTGTAGAATTCAGTAGGGGTTGATGTCATATCTTCTGAGTGTCTCTGTGTAAACTCTCTGTGGTTAATACAAGTTAGATTTGTATTTACTCTCTGTGTTCTATTCGTTTATATCGATTTCATCACGACTAAGTAGAAGATCCGTACGCTCACGCGCTTTCAAGTGGTATCAGAGCATCAGGTTTGCTCTACTAGTCGGAAATCAGTGTTTTCCAGAGTTGTTGAGTTCGAATTCACGTTTTTGACTTTCAAAGCTCGTTTCTCATCTTCATTTCTCAAAATCTTTGTTCAAAACTTCATGATTTACGTCCAATATGTCTGTGTTTGTTTGTTTTCAGTTGATTGAGTGTTCACAGCTCGAGAGGTGTCGATTTCAGTGAGTTTTTCCGAAGTTTTCGAATTTTCGCAATTGGCCGAACTTCAGATTCGGCATAACCGCTCCGAACACCAGGTTCGGAGTAAGCTCGTTCAGTTTTCCTGATTCGGTGAGAGTTCGGAGTTCAATCGGAGAGAGTTCGGTGGACATCCTGTCTCGGAGGGAGTTCGGACTAGGATCGGAGATAGATCGGAGTTTCTAAGTTCGGTGATACGTTCGTTGAGAGTTCGGACTTTTGTTTTAAGTTCGGAGCAGCTTCGGAGGGTATAGTAGGTTCGGACGAAGTTCGGAGTAACAGTAACCTATTTTTAAAAAATGTTCGATTTTCAAGCGTTCGCAGCTATTCAAATTTCGGTTCAAGCTACGATGCAAACAATGATGAATTATGATAATGAAATCGGAACAAGTCAGAAAGTTCCCAAATTGCTAAAATTGGAATATTATCATAGTTGGATTAAACGGTTTGAAGCGTTTGTCGATACAAATGACATTGATATGTGGTTAGCGTTCACTAAGCAATATGTTTATCCTAAAGATGAAACAGGTGAACCTATTCTTCAAAGAAAAATGTCTTCTGAACAAAAGAAATCTTATCAAGCTGAGAAAAAGGCGTATGGTACGTTAACGATGGCATTGCCTAAAGAGTTACTGCATCAATTTGCTGGTAATTACACATCAAAAAGTCTATGGGATGCGTTGGAAAAAGGATGTCAAGGCAATGATCAATACAAGAAAAGTCGACAAAAGGTTTTGAAGAAAGAGTTTGATAGTTTTAAGCATTATCAAAATGAAACGATTCCCAATCTGATTGCAAGATTCGCTCATCGATGAGTGAAATGCGTTTGGTGAATCTTACTAAAGAAGAGGTTGATATGAAAGAAAAGATCTTGGAAGCATTGCCTGAAAAATGGGAGAATTATGTGATGATGATTACTCATGATAAAGATTTTTCAGGATGGTCTTTCAATGATTTGGTTCAAAGAATTCAGGCTCGGGATATGGAATTAATGGTGAATAAATCACTTCCTACACAAAGTCAGAATCCTGCAGGGTATCATGGTGAAAATGATTCTACCATGAATGCTGGAAAGTCTAATATTCTTAGTTCTGCTTCTCCTACAGCATTTCTGGCAGGTAAATCTGACACTCCAAGTTATTCATCTACTGGTTGTACTATGTCAATTCCTAGTTCTTCGACTCAAAGTGCATTGTCTGTTCAAACTGTCGATGATTATAATGCGTTGATGTCTGCATTGGTATCTTCATACTTTGGTGTTATCACTGGTGCTGTGAGTAATGTTGAGTTAGCAAATGAAGATTACGATCAGATCGATTATGATCATTTGGAGGAAATGGATCTGAATTGGCAATATGCTATGCTGGTTCGTAGAACGAAGAAATTTTTCAATAGAACTGGTAAGAAGAGGCTAAATCAGGAAGGAAAGATTGGATTGGACAAATCTAAGGTGAAATGTTATAAGTGTTCCGTTTATGGTCACTTTGCTCGAGAATGTCCAAGTTCTGTAGAAAGTAAATTGAAAACTGGTCACCATGCACATTTAGTTTTTCATCCATCAGATAAAGCTGAAAAGGTTGAGCAGAAATCTGCTACTCTTGCTCATGATTGGACTGATACATTTATGCATCCAGATGGGTTTTCCAGGAATGCAGATTCAGAAGTTAAGAAGAATCATACTCCAATCTCAATTGCTTTAACTGTTCAACATGATGATGATGAAAGCTTGTTAACAGAATCTTATACTTCTTCAAGTATATCTTTGGTTCAAGAAGAATTACCTAAGTCTTCTGAGAATTCAAAGGATGATGAATTTAACTGTTATAAATGCGAGAAGTTGCTCAAGAAGATTGCAAGGTTTGAACAAGATTGTCAATTATCAACTGAAGAAATTGTGGTGTTAAAGAAAGAATTGGAGGATTTTCAAAAGAAATATTATGAGTTGGTTCATATTCATGAAGATGTTTTGAAGGAAAAGGCTCAATTGGCTGAAGAGTGTGAGAAAGCCAAAGCTGAAGCGTTAGACGCAGCTCAAGATTTTGAAAATTTGTTTGAGAAGAGTTATCCGGTTCAGCAAAAATATAAAGAGGCTACTACTCTTATTGCTACAACTGCTGTTACTGTTGAAAAATTGCAAAATAAGATTTCTATGGTTCAAGATGAGAATGTCTTGTACCGGGACAAGAATGAAGTCTTAACTAAAGATGTTGAAATTTATAAACAAAAGAGAGAAAGTGTTCTTCAAGAACTGTTTGTAGAGTGTGAGATCAGAAAGTTACAAACGTATGAATATGATGATCTCAATGCAAAGTTCATCAAGTCACAACAAGAGGTGTTTGAAGGTCAACAGAGAATTAATGACTTAAAATTGTAGATTTTGGAGTTGAAACGACAAGTTAAGAATTGCAATTTGTCACCAACATTGCTTAATTTCATATACAAGCAGGATCAGAGTTCAGAAAGTTCTAAGCAGAATGATGTTCACTCGGTACCTCAACCAGTGGATTTAATTGAAGTTACTGCTGCTCAGATTGATCCAAAAGATGAATTGCATGATTATTCTAAGTTTGCCATTCCATCTAAGAAGAACAAGTCCAAGTCTAAGAAGAAAGAACAGCCTTTGGGTGAAGCTCCCAAGTTAGTGTCGAAATCTGTATTGCTGGAAAATGAGAAAGTATTTGATAAGGTTGCTTCCAATTCTTCATCTGCAACCGAAGAATAGAAAGTTTTGATTGAAAAGAACAAGCTGAGGGATATCAAAGCCAAATTCACTAGCGATGCTAAGTTAAGAGAAGCATCAAGTTCTTCTTCAGGTTCTTCAAAGACTCACGGATCTAAACATAAAGGTTTGGGTTTTGTTGTGAAGGAAGTTCCATTGCCGTGAAGAAACCAATGAAGGTAGATCAAAATGAGAAAGCTAAGGTTACAAAGAAATCACCACCTCGGAGAGAATTTTCTTTTTATTCTGGAAGATCATCATCTTCAAGGAGTCCCTCTCCTAGGTATGATTCTTCTGATGGTTTCTTTGATAACTTTCATTCTGAACATTCCTCTGATTCTCAAACATCAAAACAATTTTCAAACATTTTTAGAGAGCGACTTTGTTATGTATGTCGTCAACCGGGACATCTCGCTGCTGAGTGTCCGACGACTGCATATATCCACAAAACTGCCAAATATGTGGATAACAACGGCCAAATTTTTTATGAACCATGGTCACTGTCACACCCCCAAAAATCCCACGCGCGATAACGCGCTGCAGGGAGTGTGATAAACCAGGATCGCCATCCATTAGTTACACCAAACGACCAGTAATTAATAAAAGTTGTATATTTCATTAAAATATAAATTCAGAGTGTTACAATTGCGGAAGCGTAAATACAATTAAATTATTTATGTAAAAACATCGTCACCCAAGGTGACGTGGCTTGTTCAAAGACACAAAAAGGGTTTCAAAGTCTCATGCATGCGTACTCGTGATACTCGAACATCTGCAACCTGAGAAATAACATGCTAAAAAGTGTCAACACAAAGGTTGGTGAGTTCACAGGTTTAGTATCTTCAAAACAGTACAAGTTGTGAGCATAATCACTAATATATATCAGATAGCTAGCTAGGCTATGTACATGAAACTTTGCACGTGATGGTCACCGAAGCTGACAGTTGTTTATAGTTTGCCTTGTTTCGTTGAGGACGAATATAACACCCGTTCGATATCCAATCGTGCCAGAGCGACTGACCCGGGTGGGGTTTGTCAAACCCAGTAGTACTACAATATATTTCCCGCTATCATCACCAAATACTAACGGTACCATGAGAAGGACTTTGTTGTCTAGTGTGCCTCAGTAATCAGTAATCGTGTGATATATAAAAGTCTAATTATCTCAGTTGTGTAAATCATGCATGTTAATCTCCCCCAACAGGATTTAAAACAGTAAAATGGGGCCGTGAAACTCACCTTAGGTTGCACAGCAAAAGTTTCCAGATAAACAGTTAATCACGTAGCAAGATCGGGTCTTGTGAAAGCAATCAATCACCTAATGAGCATACGGGTATAAGTGTGTGTCCAAGTAAAGCGGCTAAGTCTAATGTAGACGACAAAAACGAATGATCGTGGGATTCGAAACAAGTCGAGGATGACACGTTTGCCAAGTCCGATGGATTATCGAAATAACACGAAAAATATAACATATATATCAATAGAATATATTTTCTAAGTTCAAAGGTCAAAATATATTTATATAACAAATATAGACCAAATACGCAAAACAACGTTAATAGCGAGTTTACAAACGTGAAACATATATTTAAATGTTCTCATAAATATCAACCATTTTAACAAACCTACTATGCGTGTATATATATATATATATTATAATAATCTATGCGAAATACATATATCTATATTTTTCTTTCTATGTAAAACCCATGATTCTTAAAATTATTGTGTACGAATATATATTAAAACTATATTTTAGTTCAAAACGTCAAAGTTTACGAGTTCAATAGTCAAAAATATATTATACGGGTTTAAACATTCCTAAGAAACCCCTTTAGACAAGTTTTAGTTGACCCCATGTCCCAAATTGCAACATTAAAAAAAACAGAAAATGTAGAGGTAGCAAAGGTTCGAACCCACGAACCCTAACCCATCAATCCAAAGCTCTAACCACTAGGGCAAATCTCCAGTTCGTAAGTAACCCCGAGCGATCTGATTTTGTCCCTACAGTGGCTGGAACCCGGATTTTCAAAACAAAACAAAAAGATTTGGGACCGGACGAGATTCGAACTTGAGACCTGCGGTTTATAATCACAAGCCTCAGCCATTGAGCTGAGACCCTGAGAACAGTTTTTAGCGA
This sequence comes from Deinandra increscens subsp. villosa, assembly GCA_039602395.1. Taxonomy (NCBI): domain Eukaryota; kingdom Viridiplantae; phylum Streptophyta; class Magnoliopsida; order Asterales; family Asteraceae; genus Deinandra; species Deinandra increscens. The sequence goes on along the minus strand of JBCNJP010000010.1, from coordinate 66,452,389 downwards.
ACTGGAAAATATATATCTTGATCCTTAGCGCAGTCATCTCCTTCAACCTTAAACTCCGGTGATCGGAGTTTATTCCGGTCACCGGAAAAACGTGAAACTCGAATACGTTTCTCAGAAAACATGCGATTAACATAAGAATGGGTTTACCTTGAATCAAAGAGGAAGTTTGCTGCGATGATGCTGATGAAACGAACCATACGCGAACCCGACTTCTTCTAACTCGATCACGAACCCGAAACACAGCCTCGTTCTCGCCTGAAACTGGTGTGCCTCAGCTTCTCTAACAGACAGTTCGATGTTCACAGAGGTGGTCGTATGGTGGCGGAGTGGTGGTGTAGGTCGGGTTCTTCTCCGATTTGGTGGTGCGTGTGAAGAAAACGAGAGAGAAAGAAACGTGACTAAGAATGATCAAGGAGATGGTGGTGATTGATTTACCTATGATAGATCACACAAATCGAATGTAACTGACGTTATCATTTGTTTCGAAATTGAATGCGTCGATCACCTGGCTTCGACGGTTTCTATATTTATATTGACTTTGGGCAAATGACAACATTGGTCCTTCATGAGTTACAAAGGTGCTGTGATGTTTTTGTAATTACAAAATTAATCCTTAAGGTTAAGGGTTAACTAGAATAAGTTTGAGAGTTAACAAAGTTAACCCTTCAAGTTTAGAATAGGTTTACAGAGCTAACGGAGTTAACGAAACTAACGAAAGTGATGGAAATACGTGTGCATGCACGGATAAATCGAATGTGTAACTTTTAGAAGGTGGAAACCCAATTTGTTCACATAAAATGATAGATTTAAATATATTCTTATACGTTTATCCTCACATAAAATCATAAAATGCTACATACAATTATTTGATATCTTAGCGCATAAAATTATAAAATAACATGTGAATATATAAATACATCACATGAAATCATAAGCTCAATTGCCACATAAAATGATAAAACGTTCGCATGAATTCATAACATATGATTTATATAAAATCATAGAATATAAAATGTCTAGGCTTAAGTGCATGCTCGTATAGTGATGGTTATACAAAACTCTAATTTGCTACACTCAACATGAGTCAATCAAATAAATGTACACATAACTTTTATAACAGTTAAAGTAAATGTTCTCACGATATTTATATCAGTTTAAGTTTATTTAAATTAGGAAAAGACTTGAAAAGACGGACCGTCACAGTATCCCCTTGTTGAAGAATTTTCGTCCCGAAAATTGAGTAAGGTGGTTAATAAGTTAGTCACAAAAGAAATAAAAATTTTTTTTTCTCAGTCGTCACATCATCCCCTTGTTGAAAGAATTTCGTCCCGAAATTTAAATCCGTAACAACTGTCGTAAGAGTCAAATTGATAGTAACGTATAGAAAGAATCCAGATTTTCTACTCCAAAAGGAATGATGGATGATATAATCAAAATGTGTACCCAATGTTGAGGAGATGTCAATTGTTTAGAGGTTTTCGAAAGGAATTCGAATCAAAAGTATAGAAAATGATTTTCTTATCAGGCGTTCTCTTACGATTAGAAATCGTGTTGCGTTACGAGGCTGAACAGAGTGACACAATAACATAAGTATATATCTGAAATCAAAATTTCAATATGAAGAGGAATCATAATACATCTGAATAGTCACCAGCTATTGTAATCAATACGGGGAGTGAGGTTCCCATTTCGTGTCTCGTTTTCGGTTAAGGTGTTCGCATTCGTTAATAACTCAGGTGAATTGAAGGGAAGGGAATTTAAGTATGAGATAATTGTGTGCATGTAACCTATCATGAAGGTTTTACCATACGTGTCTAACCAAAACGTGAACGTCTGAATTTGCCTACCAACTAGCAAATAGCATATAACTACACAAGACTATTCATGTTATCATGGGGACCCATTGGTTGATTTAGTATTTTATGCAGTTATGGCCAATTAAATTCACATGATTCATAATAACATTCAAATTCACATTTCATGCAATAACGATTCAGATAGCATACGAGTTTCTTCGAAGATTTCTTTTAAAGTTTGATACAGTCAAAGCGTACTAACATGTAACCTATCATGAAGGTTTTACCATACTACGCATACAATTGTCCCAACACCTTATGTACTAGCATCGACCTTAACACGACATATATCTAGCATATAAATTCATAAACTTAACCAACACAACCCATACGGTGCAAAGTTGACGGGCAACTTCACACAGTCTTGTCATTCCCACCGAGGTAGGAGACTTAGGACCTTGTATGGTGTATGGTATTCACACTCAATCAAGTTAATACATTCATAACATGTCATTTTCTGGTTCCTAACACGTTTCATTCACATTAATAATCATGTAATTCTACGCAACTTATGTTTAAACCAGCACTTCAATAATTAACCAGTTTCTATACTCTAACATAGGATTATATTATCAAATTTAGCATGCATAAACACACGTTTGTAAACATTTCTCATGTGAAGGTCAGAAGTAAACAAAATATTTATCATGACTGAGGTCTAAAGAGAAATCTAATCAAAAGCCCATTTCCATCTAAAAGGTAACACGTAGCAGTTTGTTTTTAAAAAAAAAAGTTACTCGATTCTGTTAAGAATTATTCAAGAAATCACATAGACAATTAGGTTCAAATTCAAGTTGGAGTTCAGTATCATACAACATATCACCATGCACACCTTGCCAAAGAATCCAAAATTTTAAAGTGAAGATCCAGCAAAATAAAAGTGTAACTATGAGGTACCGAATATCGAAGAGTGCTCTGCAGGAATACGCATGGCATCAAGCATGAGAATAACAAATTAAGATGAAAAGCGCCAATGGTTTAGTTCGTGCATTCTGGTAATCGATGGGATATCAAGCTTTTGATAGTCGCAATTACACATTCGAAGAACGGCATGTGGGTTTAAACTGTCGCTGGTGAAGATACGCAGGGAGGATGCAAATAACGTAATGGATGGTATAAATTTCATAGAGAAATATACAACGTGCTTGACAGGATTCGACAAGGAATTCGTGTAAATAGATATCGAAATGAACGTGTCAACGGTTATACAATCTAATAGAGTAAACATCTCGTTACGGAATCTTCATTGTTCAAGCTCAATCTTCTTGGTGTTCTTGCGCTTAATGCGTCATGCTTCTTTTCTTGTCAAAACATCGGTTCAATGGTCTTCAAAAGTAAGATATAAAACATCAAGATGTTCAAAAGTGGTTTTGGGCTTTGATTTTATGGACGAGTTTTCTTTTGGGTTTAGCGCATGCTACTGCGGCTCAAAAGGTCAAATCGGTGTTTCATAGAAAATGATCAGGGGCTATCACCTTAGTGAATGCCAGAAAATTCATAAAAACAGTCAGTCGACCCAAAAGTAGTGTCCCTTAAACGAAAGTCGATCTACTTCTTACACATGCTTCTAAAAGTTGGAGTTGATCATTCGATTAGGTGGTTTGTCGTTCATAAGGGAAAATCTCTGATTTTCAAAATGTTGATGTTCGTCGGAGTCAGTTATCACGTAAGAGATTCTTCCGAAAGCATGGAGTTTGATTATTTCGGGCATGTCTCTTCTGGTAGAAATACATAAGGGATATCTGTAATCTCGGAGAAAGTAGCATCAAGCAGTTTTGTCGAGGACGTAGTCTTGTTAGATGAAGTTTCTCAAGATGAGGCTCCTGCGTATGACTCTAAAGTCAATCCTTGGTCCGGTACCGGTCCCACATTCAACGTGCCACTACTGTTTATATATAGGGTGTACCGCAGCTAACCCACCACACTACCAGCACCTTGAAAGTGTACCAGCAACCTACCATTACTAGCTATTAGTCAAACCACACCGGGTATTTTCATCGGAAATAAAGGACTTCAAGTTCCTCCCATACGCTTGAATGTAAAAGGGCGAGAGATCAATACGTTGTACAAACAAAAGGTGTAGGTATTTCCATTCACAATATCAGTAAGATGAGTACGATTTGCCATTCTAGTGAAGATCGTCGAGAGTTTGGCATGTGCAAGACGAATATCATAAAGCTTCAGATTTCCAGAAGATCAAGGTTTAAGTAGGCCACAAGGTTTAAGTTCAAGCTGGGTTCATCAATGAAAGTTTCCTGAATGGATGTTGAGGATCCGTATACTAGAAATTTGTCGGTAGTTGTTATGATATGAGCGCTAATAATGTACAAAATGTACGGATAACTTGGTGTACTCGATGGTAAAAAGGGATAATACAGGTTGATAGTACAATTAGCTATCGATAACAAGAATTTCATGCTCGATGGGTTAAATAGGGTCTCCACAAAAGATTTGTATTGTTACAGCGATTGAAGCACAAGGTCGTCTTATCATCAACGGTGTTAACTACTAGAAAAACTAACCAAAAGTGTAGCACCTTTCGGTTCAAAGTTTAGAAGCTTATCCAGGACATAATAGATTACAAAGCACGAGGATCAGAAATTGTCGGTTGCTAAATCATGAAAGGTTGAATTATGCAAACAAAATCGATAGTTCAGGCTTAGAAGATCAATCAGAATAGTCCTTACGTTAAAACTGGGAGTCATTAGTTTGAAAGTCAGGAAGGATTCTCACTAACATTAGCCCCATTGGAGATAGATATGCTTGCGGTGCTCACGGTATATAATTTATCCAGTTCGTTCATCTAACGTTGTCTAGGTATCCGTCCGATGAATATATGCCCAAGTTATATCACGATCGCAAAGTTCCAAGGATTGATAGGGTCGGTAAAGTCGTGAAGGTAGAATTATGATTCATAATGAATTCAAACCAGTCAAAGATTTCGTTAAGAGTTTTCGTAGTCAAGTATAACTTGTCATTTAAGTACACGAGTGAAACGATGTCTATTCAGGACTAGCATTCAATATATGTATCAGAAGAGTTCTCGAAGGGATTAGAATCCATTTAGAATCCATATATATGATAGATAAGACCATACACGATAACGTTTACAAAGATAGATGACTTCGATCATCCAGTCGAATTTCAACTTGCTCAACATTCAATGCCACGAGAGAAAACGAAAAAAAAATACAAGAATTTGGTCCCAATACGAACATTGGTTTGCCTAGTAGGATTCTCCAGGATTTCCATATACAGCAAATTACATTTACGTGTGCACCCGTAACTGTGATTTACTCTATATGATCACCCTAGTTCTTCTTACTTCAGCTACCAAGTATGGTGTGGTCACTAACCCATGGTTATCTTGACCAGAATTTGTTAATGAGACAAGTTTTCGAGAATAGAATGCTCACTCAGATTGGAATGACCCACCCGAAGCGAGTCAACCAGAAATTTAGCTCAATAGGATCTGAGTAGGGTTTATCACAACGACTCTAGCTTAGCTCGAAGTTAGAGAATAAGTATCACACATACTGGCGTGATCGCAATCCGACACACAAAGAGGGAATTTCAGTCGACCTGCATCAGGTTTCATTGGGGTTATAAGAATTGTACTCCAGTTGTATTATTTCAACGCACAACGCGATAAAAATCGAGAAGGGAAAGATCTTAAGAGATCACAGCAAATGTGAAGACGATCAGGATAACGAAAGTTGATATAAATGCCCCATAGGCAGCTACTTGAATTTATACCCTGCTAACTCTAGTGAAGCTAAATAATCGCGCTACTAGCACATCAAGATAACATTCCCTGAACGGATGAGTTTAGAGATATACGTAAGGCAGGTATAACAAGAACCTCCTAAGCTAAGATAGAGGTTTAAGGGCAAGAAGAGGTATTACACCACCTTCCTTATGCAGCATACATCCATAGTATGGGCACTACGCCCAGTTGTTCAATTCGGAATAATCCCGAGTAGCAATCAGCCGTCAAAAGTATAAACGTGATCCTTCGATCTGATTCGACGTCTCGTCGTACATGAATGTTAGCCAAGAGGTACACAACTTAAAGAGGTTAAGAAAAATGGCTCAAGACTAACTGACTCCTCGCCGTGAGTATAAGGGGATTGGATGACGTAAACGACTAATCGTAAACCAGGTGCGTGTAAGAGTGAGTATCACGATGCATGAGAGAAATGTTTAAGTGCAACTAATGAAAAACAGTGACAGTCTAAGACGTATCTTAGTTCGCTGCAACCAATGGCTCTGATACCAATCTGTCACACCCCCAAAAATCCCACGCGCGATAACGCGCTGCAGGGAGTGTGATAAACCAGGATCGCCATCCATTAGTTACACCAAACGACCAGTAATTAATAAAAGTTGTATATTTCATTAAAATATAAATTCAGAGTGTTACAATTGCGGAAGCGTAAATACAATTAAATTATTTATGTAAAAACATCGTCACCCAAGGTGACGTGGCTTGTTCAAAGACACAAAAAGGGTTTCAAAGTCTCATGCATGCGTACTCGTGATACTCGAACATCTGCAACCTGAGAAATAACATGCTAAAAAGTGTCAACACAAAGGTTGGTGAGTTCACAGGTTTAGTATCTTCAAAACAGTACAAGTTGTGAGCATAATCACTAATATATATCAGATAGCTAGCTAGGCTATGTACATGAAACTTTGCACGTGATGGTCACCGAAGCTGACAGTTGTTTATAGTTTGCCTTGTTTCGTTGAGGAAGAATATAACACCCGTTCGATATCCAATCGTGCCAGAGCGACTGGCCCGGGTGGGGTTTGTCAAACCCAGTAGTACTACAATATATTTCCCGCTATCATCACCAAATACTAACGGTACCATGAGAAGGACTTTGTTGTCTAGTGTGCCTCAGTAATCAGTAATCGTGTGATATATAAAAGTCTAATTATCTCAGTTGTGTAAATCATGCATGTTAATCTCCCCCAACAGGATTTAAAACAGTAAAATGGGGCCGTGAAACTCACCTTAGGTTGCACAGCAAAAGTTTCCAGATAAACAGTTAATCACGTAGCAAGATCGGGTCTTGTGAAAGCAATCAATCACCTAATGAGCATACGGGTATAAGTGTGTGTCCAAGTAAAGCGGCTAAGTCTAATGTAGACGACAAAAACGAATGATCGTGGGATTCGAAACAAGTCGAGGATGACACGTTTGCCAAGTCCGATGGATTATCGAAATAACACGAAAAATATAACATATATATCAATAGAATATATTTTCTAAGTTCAAAGGTCAAAATATATTTATATAACAAATATAGACCAAATACGCAAAACAACGTTAATAGCGAGTTTACAAACGTGAAACATATATTTAAATGTTCTCATAAATATCAACGATTTTAACAAACCTACTATGCGTGTATATATATATATATATTATAATAATCTATGCGAAATACATATATCTATATTTTTCTTTCTATGTAAAACCCATGATTCTTAAAATTATTGTGTACGAATATATATTAAAACTATATTTTAGTTCAAAACGTCAAAGTTTACGAGTTCAATAGTCAAAAATATATTATACGGGTTTAAACATTCCTAAGAAACCCCTTTAGACAAGTTTTAGTTGACCCCATGTCCCAAATTGCAACATTAAAAAAAACAGAAAATGTAGAGGTAGCAAAGGTTCGAACCCACGAACCCTAACCCATCAATCCAAAGCTCTAACCACTAGGGCAAATCTCCAGTTCGTAAGTAACCCCGAGCGATCTGATTTTGTCCCTACAGTGGCTGGAACCCGGATTTTCAAAACAAAACAAAAAGATTTGGGACCGGACGAGATTCGAACTTGAGACCTGCGGTTTATAATCACAAGCCTCAGCCATTGAGCTGAGACCCTGAGAACAGTTTTTAGCGAACTGGAAAATATATATCTTGATCCTTAGCGCAGTCATCTCCTTCAACCTTAAACTCCGGTGATCGGAGTTTATTCCGGTCACCGGAAAAACGTGAAACTCGAATACGTTTCTCAGAAAACATGCGATTAACATAAGAATGGGTTTACCTTGAATCAAAGAGGAAGTTTGCTGCGATGATGCTGATGAAACGAACCATACGCGAACCCGACTTCTTCTAACTCGATCACGAACCCGAAACACAGCCTCGTTCTCGCCTGAAACTGGTGTGCCTCAGCTTCTCTAACAGACAGTTCGATGTTCACAGAGGTGGTCGTATGGTGGCGGAGTGGTGGTGTAGGTCGGGTTCTTCTCCGATTTGGTGGTGCGTGTGAAGAAAACGAGAGAGAAAGAAACGTGACTAAGAATGATCAAGGAGATGGTGGTGATTGATTTACCTATGATAGATCACACAAATCGAATGTAACTGACGTTATCATTTGTTTCGAAATTGAATGCGTCGATCACCTGGCTTCGACGGTTTCTATATTTATATTGACTTTGGGCAAATGACAACATTGGTCCTTCATGAGTTACAAAGGTGCTGTGATGTTTTTGTAATTACAAAATTAATCCTTAAGGTTAAGGGTTAACTAGAATAAGTTTGAGAGTTAACAAAGTTAACCCTTCAAGTTTAGAATAGGTTTACAGAGCTAACGGAGTTAACGAAACTAACGAAAGTGATGGAAATACGTGTGCATGCACGGATAAATCGAACGTGTAACTTTTAGAAGGTGGAAACCCAATTTGTTCACATAAAATGATAGATTTAAATATATTCTTATACGTTTATCCTCACATAAAATCATAAAATGCTACATACAATTATTTGATATCTTAGCGCATAAAATTATAAAATAACATGTGAATATATAAATACATCACATGAAATCATAAGCTCAATTGCCACATAAAATGATAAAACGTTCGCATGAATTCATAACATATGATTTATATAAAATCATAGAATATAAAATGTCTAGGCTTAAGTGCATGCTCGTATAGTGATGGTTATACAAAACTCTAATTTGCTACACTCAACATGAGTCAATCAAATAAATGTACACATAACTTTTATAACAGTTAAAGTAAATGTTCTCACGATATTTATATCAGTTTAAGTTTATTTAAATTAGGAAAAGACTTGAAAAGACGGACCGTCACAGTCACCAAAGCTTAAGTCAACTCGTAAATCGTCTTGGTCTAAATCAAGTATGTCAGTTTAATCTGATTCAGGTTCCGATCCAAAATTAAAACTTTTACAAATTCGGAAACCAAAAGTTGTTTCCAAGGCCAACAAGGACTTTGTGGAAGACACCGGGTGACCCGACGCTGTTGAATCGGGTCGATCCCAATGCAACTAATGTTTTATTTGGTCTCAAGCAGGTGTTTCAGGAAGATCTTTCAGTGATTGGAAAATTATGATTGTGAAATATCTGTTCTAATTAAATTGAATTTCAAAATCAATTTTGTTTTTCAAAAGGATAAACGGCTAGTATTCGTGTTGGTTGATCACTTTTTCTTGTTTTTTACTTCGTCTCATTCTAAGGGGGAGTTTGTTTTTGCAAAAATACAAAAATAGTGTTTTGTTTTTCAGATTGTAACAATGAAAATATATAAATAGAGTTGTCATTTTTAGGGGGGAAATTTTGAAAAAGACAAAAACATTAAAAAATGCAAAAAGACAAAAACATTGAAAAATGAGAAATTGTATCTGACATGATTGGGAAATGATGGTACATTGGATGACTGTGTCTGACTTATGGATAAAGTAGATGAAAAGGCCATAAGACCATTTGATCGATGTGCAAGGTAGGCTCAACAAATCAGAAAGTATACAAATGTGATATACACTAAATCTGATGCTTGACCTAGTGGACAACATCTTGATGCATATCTCATGATATATCAAGAAAAAGATATGTGAAAAATAAAATGAGAAGTCACTGTGTATACATGTGTTCATTTTGCAAAGATTTAAACTTGTTTGATTTTCTTTATTTTGTCAAGCGATCGGACTTTCTCTGCGTGTCGAAAGATCGACCTGATCGTTGTTCGTTTGACGTTCTGCTTTATTTTCTTTGGTGTTTCGTATAACTCATCGGACTTTCTCTGCGTATACGGGAGTACCGACCTGATTGTTGTTGAGTTATACAATTTCAACTTGTTTTATTTTCTTATTTTGTTAAATCCGATGCCTTATCTGCGTATCGAAAGATCGACCTTAAGGTAGACGATTTAACGTTCTTATTTCTTTTTGCATGGAACACAGTTGACTATATCATGATAATAATCATTGTGTGATAAGATCACAAATGAGATCACAAAATGTGATAAGCAAAAGCATATCTGAGTATGTCTGATAGTGTGGGGTACACTGGTCAATGCAAGCTTAATCAATACCTTAACATATCCAGATGTTATGAGTACGATTGTGTCAGAGTTTAAAGTTGGACATATTATATCTGCAATCGACATGGCTTATGTGTTTCAATAATTGAAATTGAAATGTAGTTCAGCATGTTATGACCAATATGATTTCAAGTTGTGATCTTTCTCACAAAAGACAAAAATAGTGTCTAATTCAGTATTTTTTTACTTTTCATATCGGAAAATACCAAAAAGATTTTGGGTGTGTTTTGATATAAAGGTTCCAAAAGCCAAAAAGATTTTGTTTCTGTTTTGTTTTCGATTGATCAACACGAAATACAAAATCATTTTTCAAAATCAAAATATCTTGGAGTCTCGAAGAGACATTTTGCACCAAGATTATTTATGTTTGACAGGTTTCTAAGTGAGAAGAGAACATCACACCTTCAAGTCTTCTGAAGTTTGTTGATAAAGAGATTACACACGATGCAATATCAAGTATTCAAGATTAAACTCATCGTCAAGATCGAGGAAGAGTTTGATTGAAAATTGTTGATACATGGTTCTTGATCGTCATGTGAAGTATCGAATACAAGACGTATTCACACAAGATTGCTGAGGTCCAAACTCAGGCCGAACCTGGAGTTCGGACATGGCCGAACATGTGGCCGAACCTCAGGTTCAGCCGGTCGTATTTCAGCACTATAAATATGTTGTCTTGTGTAGAATTCAGTGGGGGTTGATGTCATATCTTCTGAGTGTCTCTGTGTAAACTCTCTGTGGTTAATAAAAGTTAGATTTGTATTTACTCTCTGTGTTCTATTCGTTTATATTGATTTCATCACGACTAAGTAGAAGATCCGTACGCTCACGCACTTTCACTAGTTCCTCGAACACAACAAGCAAAGAAAGTTGCTGGTTCAAATCAAGAAAAAAAAAACAGACAGCAGAAACAGAATGTCTTCACATCAAAGACTGATCATTACTATTCTGGAGGTTCTTCAAATGGTTCTTCTTATTCTCCACGAAGTTCACCTCCAAGGTATGATTCTTCTGATGGTTTCTATGATTCTTTTGGTTCTAAAACTTGTTTTGGTTATCATGATGTGTTCAGTCAACAGGGAAATAGAAAACCAAAGAATTTTTATGATACCAATCAAATTTTAGAATTGAATTTGGGTAGCAATTCCCTTAATGTTTTTCACAGGAAGTGTTACGCATGTCGTAAACCAGGACATCTTGCTGCTCAGTGTCCTACGAATGCGAACACTCACTCTTATGTGAACAAAACTGCTAAATATGTGGATTTAAATGGTCATATTTTTTATGAACCACAAGCGTTCATGTTCAAATCAACCAGTAAGTCGTCTTGGGAAAAGACGCAAGTTGATAATCCTGTGGGTTCATTGAAAATTTTTTCCTCGCCCATGATATGGAAACCGCGAGTTGTTTCCATGGCAAACAAAGTCCATGTTGAAGACACCGGGCGACCCGAGGCTGTTGACTCGGGCCGATCCCAAAAACACTAATGTTTTATTTGGTGTTGCAGGTTTCTTCATGCGTGTGTTGCTGGTAGACATATCATGCCGTAAACACAAACCATGTCGTAAACACAAGAAGACCTATCATGCGTCTGTTGCTGGTAGTGAAGAACTTGCATAATTTAGTATTTCAATGTTTTATCATTCTCAAACAGTCTTTCAAAAGAATTTTTTTTAAGAAAATGTGTTTACCAATCTAAAACTTAAAAGTGTTAGTGTTTGATCGATCAATTTTTCTTTCGTTTTCGTCTTTTTACAAGTGATAGTTGTACATATGTTTAGCGGGAAAAAATTGTCAAAAGCCCAAAATAGTGTCTTGTTATAGTTAAAATGAAAAATCCAAAAAATAGAGTTTTTTATTTTAGGGGGAGAAAAAGGCAGTAATACAAAAGATAAAAAAAATGAAAAAATCAAAATTGAGAAATTGATCATTGGGAAATGATGGTACATTGGCTGACGTTTCTGACTCATGGATAAACTAGATGAAAAAGCCATAAGACCATTGATCGATGTGTAAGATAGGCTCAGCAAATCAGAAAGTATTCAAATGTGATATACATTAAATCTGAAGCTTGACCTAGTGGACAACATCTTGATGCGTATTTCACGATAACAAGAATAAGATATGTGTAAATAAAATGAGAAGTCACTGTGTATACATGTGTTCATCTTGCAAAGATTTAAACTTGTTTGATTTTCTTTATTTTCTCAAACGATCGGACTTTCTCTGCGTGTCCACAAGACCAACCTGATTGTTGTTCGTTTAAGGTTCTGCTTTATTTTTCTTGGTGTTTCTTATAACTCATCGGACGTTCTCTGCGTGTACGGGAGTACCGACCTGATTGTTGTTGGGTTATACAATTTCAACTTGTTTTGTTTTCTTATTTTGTTAAATCTGAGGCCTTATCTGCGTATCGAAAGATCGACCATAAGGTAGACGATTTAACGTTCTTATTTCTTTTTGCATGGAACACAGTTGACGATATCATGAATAAAAATTAAATAATCGCTATGTGTTAAATCACAAGTGAATTCACAAAGTGTGATAAGCTAATACATATCTGAGTATGTCTGATAGTGTGGGGTACAGTGGTCAAAGCAAATCTAATCAATACAATAACATATCCAGATGTTATGAGTATGATTCTGCCAGAGTTTAAAGTTGGACAAATTATATCTGCAATCGACATGGCTTATGAGCTACAATAATTGAAATTGAAGTGTAGTTCAGCATGTTGTGACCAATATGATCCCAGAGTTTTTGATGAATGTGAACCTACATTCTTTGTAAAACAAAAATGTTTTGTTCCTATGTTTAAAAAGGTTCAAAAGGTAGGTTTTTCATCACAGCATCCTGTGATTGATTCATTAAAAACTGAGTTACCAAAACAATCACAATTCTGGAAACCAAAGCTGGTTTCAAAGCAAAATCAGGAAACTGGTCGACCAGAAGCAGTAGCTTCGGGTCTGTAAAGTCGTGGAGCGACGGATCGTTTGCTAATCAAGTGATAACGAGATAGAGACGAGATCAAATGTAAATACAGATGAGATCTGTATTGATAAAGCTTGAGAGCATACGCACAGTAACACACACAAAATATAAGATGAATGACCAGAAGTTCTAATGCTCTCTACACAAGCTACCTATTTGTAGGTGACATATTCTGGCTAGCGTACCACCCAGCATACCATCTGGTACGCTGGTCCGTACCAACTGGCATGGAGCATGGTACACTGCCAGCAAGACTCACTCTTATGCTCATTACATAGATACAATACACGAGACACAACGTAGCATAGGAATATGCTCTAACAAACTCTCCCTTAACGTGTAGTGTATCTATTCTAACTAAATCTCTAGTCTTCAATCTTCAACATTGTTGCATCCGATCTTTAACTTGAAATCTTGTCAGAAATAGAGCTAGCATGGCTGGATCAAGACTTGAACAATCTTTGAACTTTAAGATCCACTTGTGAAAAGTTACAACAAACTCCCCCTTATCATCATGCTTGAGTCTTGACACACAGAACCTGCAACTTTAGAAGACAAAAAGTGCAGTTTTTCCTTTTGAATTATCAAAATTAATTTAATCTTGGTGCAAAACTTCTCTTTGAGAATGCAACATATTGATTTAAAAAAAAATGTTTTTGTATCAAGTGTCGATCGATAAAAAACAATTAAGAAATAAAATATTTTTGACTGTTAAAAACTTTAGATCAAAACACGCCTAAAATCTTTTTGGATTTTTCCTAAATGGAAACATAAATGCAATACTGAATCACACTCTAATTCCTTCTCATGTTCCTTATAAACCTCCAAATCTGAATAAACCAACTTGTATTCCTCAGAAAGCTTTTGAATTATATTCAATAAGAAAGCATTTTCTTTCAACAAACTTTCCATGTTTTCAGCAGATTCATAGGAACTCGGTGCTAAACTTGTATCTGAACTATAATATACTTGTTGATCATGAGTGACAATCAAAGCAGATGAATCAAAATCTTAATCCCAATCATAAATGAACATCCCAAAAATTCTTAGATACATGATATATACAAATTAATAAATATGGTAAGACTATACATTGAATAGGTTGCATGTATTATTCGCTTGATAGCCAATGTGATGAATTGCACATAAACGAATGTGTTATCCGTTAAAGAAAGTAGAATATAAGATGAATATATGTTTATATGAATAAACATTGTTAGAACCTATTTGTTAGCAACACAAACCTTTTGTTTTCTTACCTTGTAATTGATACTTTGTTTTATAACTGACTTTGGATATGTACTTGGTAAACTTTGTTTATATATTAGCGTACTTGTTATGCTTCTTAGCGGACTTGTGACTTATGTTCCTAGCGGACTTGTTTTACTCCTAGCATACTTGTTTGATTGCTTATCTTAGCGGACTTGTTTATTCCTAGCGAACTTGTTTACTTAGCAGTATTGATCTTGTTCCTAGCGTACTTATCTTGTTCTTAACGAACTTGTTAGCGTACTTGTTCATGTTAGCGGACTTGTTATTGCTTAGCGTACTTGTTAGCGGACTTGTTATTGCTTAGAGTACTTGTTAGCGAACTTGTTAATGCTTAGCGTACTTGTTAGCGGACGTGTTGTTACCTAGCGTACTTGTTAGCGAACTTGATAATGCTTAGCGAACTTGATTATACTCTTAGTGAACTTGTTGTCCTGGTGGAATATTTTGTTGAATACTAGGTAATGATTGTGTTGTGTCAAACATTATTTTTGTCTCAGGCTCTCTAGTAGTATAAATACCAATTGGAAAACCCTATTGGGCACGCTTCAAGGAGTATTTTCCTACAGAGAGCTTTTGTGTATGTGTGTGTTCTTGGTGTTAGTGTGTGTTCTTGAGCTTTAGGAATCATCAATGGGTGAGCATTGATGCAGATTCTTCCATGAATCGACCATCACACATGATTTCCGCACTTGTGTGATGAATCATATGGGAACAACGTGCTCAAATCAGGTCCTAACAATTGGTATCAGAGCCTTGTTCTTCATTTTTGAAGGTTTTCTCAAAATGGAGAAAATCTCATATGAGTTGTCGATTTTGGATGGATTTTCTAGTTGTTTGAGTTGATTCTTGGTAGAAATCACTCAATAAACTCAATGTCATACTCAGATTTCTGAAAATCTCAAGCAATAATGTCGGATTTTCGGATTTCAGCCATAAACAGTCGCGTATATACGGCTCCTGTTCTTGAAAAAAAAATTCAAATTCTTTTTTCTGTTGATTCTATGTTGAAATTGATGATTTTTTAGGTTAAGACTACTAAAATCAAACAAATGGCACTGATTTCTCTCAAAAACATCAAGTATTGAAGATTTTAGAGGCTAAAAGTGGTGATTTTTGGTGTTCTTCACATAAACTCACTATTCCATCAAATTAGGTCATTTAGAGTGATTTTTGGAGTTCGTGACAGTTGAGTAATTTATTCCTACATGAATTTCGAAACTATTGATGATCTTAAACATTGATTTTGTCAACAATGAATTTTTGAGTTTGAATTTGCTCAAGAACAAGCTGTTCAAAATTTGGCTAAGTCTGAAAATTTGACTTTTCAAATTTTTTGCTGAAATCTCACTTACTAATGACTAATGATGTTTATTATTGTTGGTCTTGTAGGATTTTGGTGATTTCAAGCATTTTACAACTTTGCAAGCAAGTGAACCGATTTCGACTCATTTGACCCGTTAGCTTACTTTGTCTCGAAATTGACTACTGTTGATCATTTCAACATGTCGGATCACTTCACTCCTGCCATTGCTGGCACTGCTTGGAATTTGAAGGCGAAATTCCTATCTTACTTGGA
>JBCNJP010000010.1:66162702-66435825 GCA_039602395.1 Deinandra increscens subsp. villosa | reverse complement strand
TGAAGTGAGAATTCCTGTGACATCCGAGAATTTCAAGGTTAACTTCCGTTAGACAATTTCCGTTAGTTACGTTACAGGTGTTAACTTAGTAACTAATGCTTAACTAGGCCGAATACGTCCACGACCTTTGGTTGATCACCGAACCCGTCCATATGTGTTTATTTATTGAATTGCCTCTATGAGGAAGTATGTGCAACATGTTTGTTAATTAATTGTGTAATTGTGTGAAATTCATGAACCGTGCTTATCTTGCTTAGAATGTAAATTGGTCACTTTTGGTTTCCAGCGAAACTACCGGGCGAAACTATAGTGTCGCCCGGCTAGCTTAACCTTTGACTTACAGAGCCAGTTTCGCTTGGCCAGCGAAACTGCCAGCGAAACTAGCCCCTGATATATATATTTTATAAAACCCTAGTTTCTCCCCATTTGCATCATTTCACACAAAACACACACCACTCTCATCTGCTCACTCGAGATTTCTGGTCGGTCGAGAAAACCATCAAGGAACCATCATCTCATCTCATCCACTCAGGCCCTAGATCGAATTGTGAGTCCCAAAAACCATTATTTATGCATTTTCTATGTGTTTTCTTAAAAAGCATGCTTGAATCTTCATGTAATCACTTGATCTTTTGATACGTTGCTTAGGAATGCTAGATCTATCATAAAGTCAGTAACTTTACGTGTGAAATCAAACCATAATGAAGATTTATGCTAGATTAGGTCATTTTAGGTTTAAAATGCATTTTTGGTGATTTGATGATAAAAATCCATGTTTAAGGTGTTAAAACTTGTGGTTTGATGTTGGTAAATGATTATACATGCTAGACATTGAATTACATGAAGTATGGAAGCTGTTAGATTGATTTTTAGGCTGATTGTGAGTTTTTTCGCGACCAGCGACACTGCGTGTTCTCTGGGCGAAATTATGTAGCGAAATTATGTATATCTTCATCCAGCGACACTATGTAGCGAAACTGTAGTGTCGCCGGGTAAACCAACCAGACCTTTCCGAACGAAACTACCGAGCGAAATTCCCTGAACGAAAGTTCAAACCAGTTTCAAGCGAAACTAGGCTAGCGAAACTGCCTCAGCAGTTTCGGGCGAAACTAGCCTAGCGAAACCGTGTCATCGGGTATTCCCTAGCGAAAATGCTGCCCGTGCACATAGCGAAACTGTGTAGCGACACTGTCTAGCGAAACTATGATCTGACCAAACTCAAACTTGTGCAACTTACTTGAATGCGATGCCATGACTTACATGATTATACAATAATGAAACATGCTTTGATTTCTGTGTTATGTGAACCCTTGTTTATGATCAACCATCGGTGTCGTGTGTCGGTATGTCGTGTCGTAGTTCCAACGTGCTATGTTATGGGCCATAGTGACGTTAAGTTAAAGATTAGACACCAAAACTAATACTTAAGACCTAAACGTGTTCTTAGGTCTTCGATAAGCAAACACTACTTGGATTACTTAGCAAGTGTAGCAGTGCAACCAAAGGTGAGTGTCACTAACCCAATTATCGTGAACCCGTTTGGGTCACACTGAATAACTTAAAGGAAAACAATGCTGACAACCTTAAGAGTGCTATGCACCTCTCTGATGAACTTGAAACCTTAGGAGTGCTCGGCACCCACTTGATGAACTTGAAGTGTTTTATGGGAGACACTTGTGAAATACTTAAATAACTATTTCTAAAACGAAACTGGAAATATTTTCGGGATTCATGAGAATCCAAAGGAAAACCGTTTTAATATGGCTAGTGTAGGTTAAAGTCTAAACCACATGATATCACATGATTTCTAAGGATTGCCTTATAACTGAAAAAGTCCTCAACTAAATTGTACCATTAATTGTAAAGCGAGGGGATGTTGGGTAGATCTACTGGAGTTTGACAAACTCCGCCCCGTGGCACGGGGAGTGCACGGGGAGTGCACGGAGGTACAATATCAGCCTATCTGACCGTGATCCCGAGAGGACACGGGGGAGGCAAATCCGCGATGACGTAGGTCCGCAAAACATGATGGCACTGCCACTACAATATTAGTCAGCTTTGGTACAAACTTCCTTAGTGCATGGAACAACGGATTAGCTACCCGCGATATCGGTTGAGCACTTTAACTATACAAAACTAGTTCATACCCGATAACGTATGTTACGGACATTAATATTTCTAAACCACGCTACTATGATTTTTGACATTACAGAGCATTGTTTTTCACAAACGAATATTTCATAAGTATATGTTGACACGATTATGATTATGAGACCGGGCCACTGCATGACAGGCCACCGTGAACTCACCAACCGTTAGGTTGACACTTGCGTGGTTTAAACTTTTGCAGATCGCTGAGGAGTATCCGGAGCGGGTTGGCATGGCACACGAAGACTTTTATTTTTGATTAAACTTAATTGGGAATCTAAAACATTGATTGTAAAGCACGTGGTTAGTGCTGAGACGATATATTTTCCGCTGCGTACTTTGAGACTTTACTTTATGATAAATATTTGGATTTACCCTGATTCGTTTAGTATTTGTAACTAATGGTTGTGGTCCTGGTTTGCTCGCACCCCTTAACGGCATAAACTCCGTTAGTGGTTATTTGGGGGTGTGACAATTCCGCTTCAACTTCAACTTCAGCCGGAACATAGTAAAATTGACATTCAACCGGAAATCTTCCAAGCGCAATATTCCTTACAAATGTCGTCGAAGAGGGAAGAAATCAGAACGTCTATGGCAACACCATGAACAAGGATAGGTGGGGAATCAGCCTCAGCGGGTACAATAGGTGCTACGGGGGTAATAGGTGTAGTGGGGGTGACTAGAACAGCAGGGATGACCGGAACAACAGGGGTGACCGGAACAACAGGGGTGACTAGAACAACGGGTGTGACCGGAACAACAGGGGTTACCGGAACAACAGGGGTGACCGGAACAAAAGGGGTGACTCTAGCGGCTGCGGCAGATGACATCTCGCCAAACTCGTAGGTGCTATCATCAAAATGCTCTCGCTTCTTTAAGGGAAGCAAGGGCGAGTCGGTAGAAGCAAGGGTAGGCTCTGGGGTATGCGATCTCTTGCGGGTTGATCCCACACGAGAGACAAGGCGGATCCCATGAGTGGGGCGGAGAAAGACGGATTTTTGTGCGGTATACATGCGGAGGGGTCCAGAGGGAGTGGTCCTAAATGGGCGAAAAGGCGGGGCACACACAGGAGAGGCAACACGAGATGAGCTTAAGGTGACCGTAATAGAGTCTTCGCCATCGAGAGGGTCGTCAGCGGTGATATCCACATCATAAAATGGTGGCTCATCCGGATCTTCCTCGGAGTCCATCTCCTCATCGTCAGTGGCACGGTCAAGCACGCTAGTAGGTGAGGTTGGCGTGATAGTGGGTGGTGATGCTGGAGCTGGCTGAGGTGGTATTGTCTCTATCTCTGCTTCTGAGTCTGAAGATAGCTCAACGGGGGTAGACATGCGGTGTTAAAGTTTCCAAGTCATAATAATAGTCTTACGTTAGTGTAATTATAAGAGTTAAGAGATGCAACAAGTAAGGCATGTATGTGATGCAAGTAAGTAATGCATGGGATGGGGCTAGCAGAGCGTTAGGCTATAGACTAAGTTCTAGTATGCAACCTAGTTCTCAATAACCTTGGCTCTGATACCAATCTGTCACACCCCGGTATTTATTGTGTCGGGTGCGAGCGAGATGGATCACAGTCAAGATTACATAGAACAACCTCTGGATGATTAAACAACTAGAGCCGTTTAAAAGATTAAGTTGATTCAAAATGTGGAGTTTCATTCAAAGTTGCAGCGGAAATAGTAGTGAAAGTACGTTTGTCTTAATTGTTACAAAACAATTACATTTCAAAAAGATTTGAAAACATGAAACCGTTAGGTGTTATGCAATGAAATCTCCAAAAGTGCAGCTCGGTTTGACCATGACTCCAGAATAAGAAAAATGCAGGTCCTAAATGATATGATGTCCAGAATGCAGTAGAGTTTAATCACATGAGCATTCATATACTAAAACGAGTCAACATAAAGTTGGTGAGTTCACAGGTTTAGATAGCATGCATGTAAAGTTTGATAAACAAGTTTGATTGAAATCATTCCATCGTTTGACAATTTGTTTAGATACTGTTTTATAAATTACCATGAACCTTGAATACCGAAACTAACTGATTACCCACTCATGATACTATGTCCAACAGTACCGCATGGCCAATTATAACTGTATGTACTCTGTTGACTATTAAAACGGAGTCAGGATTGGAGTTACCAATCAGAGTATGGGCGTTAACCCAATAGATCAATCCACGAGTCATCGTTTCTGTTTGTAAATTAATCGGATTCAATTAATAGTGGGGCTTCATCATTACATGATCAAGCATGATACAATAGGATTTGGAATAGAAAAGCTCATGTAATTAATAAGGTAACAAGTAATCTATTTGTCAGGCAATGATTATGTTTGTAATGAATTCTCCCCCAAGTATTAAAACTGTAAAAGAAAGGGGCCGTGAAAACTCACCTGAATGCAAATGATTCAGTAAGATAGGCAAGTAAGCAGTCCTATACAATGTTATAAGACAACTTAGAATATAGAAATTGGGTAGACATCTAAGTCACTCCAATTTGGTTGGTCAAGTCTTGGCGTTATTTCAACCCGGTGTTATGATACGATATCGTTGACCTTCATGAAATATTTATTGAAAATAAATATTTATTGTGCGATAAATAAAATATTATTTATTTGCCGATTTTAGCCGCATTTCACGTTATTTGTAAATATGACTAAGGAAATGATCAAATAAACAAATACACATTTATTTTCATCATAGGTTCATATCAAATCAGAAAATTCAAGTTCAAAAGTCCACGTTCCTAGTTTTGTCGGTTTTGTCGGTTTGTGTCCGATTTAGCCGGTTTTGATCCTGTGACTCGTTCTAGGGCTTTGTAAACTATTAAAACACTTGGTAAACTTATTATAAGTCATCTTAAGTCCCTAAAAGTGATCAAGATCAGTTGTAACATTTATTTGTATATCTTTACAAAAATGGGTTTTCCGGGCCCGTAAATTGTCCGTTTTTGGTCCCGTTTTTCCCCAAATTTAGCTATTTTCAAAAGGGATCTTGTACTAGTGTTTTTATGACTAAAAACATACTTTACATAAACTTTAAAATGGGTCAAATTTTCTGTCCTAAAATGGCCCTGTTTTATCTATAATTTCTAAGACTTTTTAGTGGATAATTTTCATAGTTTTAGCTGTCCAAACATATCAATAAGTCGTATGGTGCTATCCATAACCTTCTAGCATGTTAAAAATTTCGGACCTAGGGTTCCAAGATTCACAAATTTCGGATCTAGTGGTTTGTTCATAAAACCAAGGCATATTGTACACATACTAGCATCATAACACTTATTTTTCTATAGATCTATACAATGTAGCGTATGAGGGGTTCAAAATACATGAAATAACTAATAGAAACACATGTTATACTAGATCTAACATGAAAATAAACATAGTTTTAGGTTACTAGAAACATAGGAGAATATGCATGTCAAAAGTTACCATTTTTAACCAAGACTTGTGGTTGGAGTTCTAGATGGAAAATATGACTAGTTAACATGATTAACTAGAGAAAAACCAAGAAAATGTCATCTACTAACTTGAGAAAACGTGGAGATGGATGGAGGATGGTAGATCTTGCTTCCTTGTTGCTCCTAGTAGCTTTGATTTTCAAATGTTCTTGAGTTTTGATGAAAAAAAAGCTAGAGAGAGAGTAGAGAGAGAGGTGCGACAGTTGGGAGGAGAGGGAGAGAGTGTTTGTGTGTGTTTTCTTTTGTGGAAGTGAATAAGAGTGGCTAGGGTTTCCACTTTAAGTATGTATATATTTGGTTACTTAAAAAGGAAGAAAAGAAGTAAGGGAGGGGGGGTGGCAGTTTGGGTTCACAACCATGAGAGGGAGAAGGAGCAAGGGGAGGGGGCCAGTCTCATGGAGAAAGGAGGAGAGGAGGGAGGGTCAAACAAGAATCTTGAGTGGTACATGCTAGGGTGGTGTAAGAAATCTAGGGTTATGGTTACTTAAAAAGGAAGAAAGAAAGGAAGAAAATAAGTAAGGGAGGGGGTGGCAGTTTGGGTTCACAACCATGAGAGGGAGAAGGAGCAAGGGGAGGGGGGCCAGTCTCATGGAGCAAGGAGGAGAGGAGGGAGGGTCAAACAAGAATCTTGAGTGGTACATGCTAGGGTGGTGTAAGACATCTAGGGTGGCTTTGTGTTGATTTAAGGTTGGGTAGGTGATGATGATGAGGTACATGAATAGTTATTGCTTTATGGTTGGGTGATTAGTAGGTGATTAGGAAAAGTAAGTAAAGGTGGTGGTCTTTGATTACTAGAAATCGATTATGTGGTGGTTCGGGTGTCGGTTTTGATCATGAAAGACAATATGATCAAAGGTGACAATTGGGTTTGATCATGCATGGGAATGAATGTGCATGATGATTAATGACTCAAGGTTGGAGAAAATAAAAGATACAAGTGTTGTTTAAATATAGTTTTCGTTAAATGGTGAAAAAAACATTGACGTTAAATGTTTATATAGAAACCTAATGGTTTTTCGTAATAAAAATACTAAACATTTAAAGGGTTTACTATTTGACGTAGTTGATAATTAAATAAATAAACTCAAGCGTTCATTGGATATTTACACGTCGAAGTAACGTTACGAACTTTGCACGTAATTTAAATACTACAAAAGTGACAAGATAATATAAAAATTATTTTTTTATTTTAAACCACATAGTTGTGGTGAAATTTCTTGTTATTGAAATTCCATCGGATATATATATATATGATATCATTGTTTTTAAGGTCGATCGTCGAAATGTTAATTTAGGGTTATGCCAAGACTAACGGATAGTTGCATAGTACGTTATTTACGTTAACTAAAACACAGATTTATGTACAAAAAACTGTTAATTACACGTATTATTATATTATTTGACTTAGAAAACTTACGGGTTGTCAAAGCTTGTAACCCTGAACTTTTGAAGAATTTGAAGAAGAGTCTGAAACTTTTCTTCCTTTAGCTTCGCTAGTGAATTTAGCTTTAATAGCTTCCAATTTGTTATCATGAATCAAAGCTTTTTCTTTTTCATGGGCAGATGAAGAACCAAAAGTAACTTGCTCACAAATCTGTTTATTTTCCAAAAATATTGAACTTGATATAAACTTCGGAGCTTCACCCAACTTCTTCTCCTTTTATCTGACTTGTTTTTCTTCTTCTTTGCCGGAGTTGCAAATTTAAAATAATCTTGCAATTCAGCTCTTGGATCAAGTGACACAGATGGAGGATTTAATATAACCACCGGAGCTGGAACAGAATGTAACTCCTCGTCTTTCACACTTTCGTCACTCTTCTCCTAATTGTAAACATAATTCAGTAAGGTAGGAGACATAACTGAATTCTTCACTTGCTTTTGAAGAGCAAGAATCTCAATTTTCAACTCAGATATCTTGACTTGAGCATCCAACAATTCTTTCTGAGTACCAATAAATTGATCTGATAAATCATTGTATTCAGACTTCAGTTGCCTTTTTGTATCACATATCTCCATTAACTCCGCATGAACCTTCTCCCACTTCTTCTTGAAATAAGCAACATCTTTGTTAAAATTTCATTCTTCTCACGAACCTGAACATTTGTATCTCAAAGCTATGAAATTTCTTCTTGAAGCTCTAAAATCCTATCTGCAGCTTTAACAGCAATTGCATTTGCTTTTTCATACTTATGCTGGACATGATAGCTCTTTTCAAATAGGTTCTCAAAATCTTGAACCGCATCAAGATGAGCAACCTTTTCTTTCTCATATTCAGCAACCCATTTATCTTTTTCCTTCACCAACTCTGAATTGACTTTTTCTAAATCAGCACATCTTTGTTGTGAACATTCTAAAGCAACTTTTACAACTTTGAGTTCTTCAGTTATCAAACCATAATCCTTTAACAAAGATTCAAAATTATCATTTGCAACAACACAAGCTTCACATTTCTCTTTTAGCTCTTTTGTAACTTCTATGGTAACATCTTCCACTACTGTTTCACATGAACTTGTTTCTGAATCTGAATCAGTTACATCCTTACGTACAACTTCGACTAGAAATGCAGATTCATCAGGATACAATGGAACATATTGTTTTAGATCAGCATTATAAACCATAGCTTTGTATACAGAATCTGTAACATGATCAGACTTAGAAGTAAAACTATCTGAATTGCAAACTGTAGTTAATGCCCTCTGATTATGTCTTTCGTCCATAACTGCAATATCCTTTTCCTAGTCATATCCTTCAACCTTTTGTGAAATCAAAGCTTGTGAATTTGAATTGTTTGTTGAAGATGAGGATGCAGATGCTTTTGAATTTTGACATTCACGAGCAAAATGACCAATCTTGGAATATTTGAAACATTTAACTTTGGATTTATCCAATCCAAGTTTTCCTCCTGGAAGAAAAGATTGTTTACCATGCTTCTTTATGAATCTCTTACCTCTTTCAAAAGTCCTAGCAAATTGCCAATGTAAATCTAACTCATTCAGATGATCATCATCCAACTGACCTAAGTCATTTGTAAGTAGATCAGCTTCTTCAATATTCCCAAAAATTGAACCACTAGATGATGAAATAAATACAGATAGCAATGAAGCTAAATCATCAGATGCATTATTAGACAATGTAAGCTTTGGTGATTGATTTGGACTTGTAAATGTACAACCGGGAGAATAACCATAATTCTCAGATTTTCCAGCAAGAAAAGCAGTAGTAGGACCTTCACTGAAAATGTTTGACTTTTTACACTACTAGAAAAAGCCCTTTCCTTGACACGCGAACAATGACACACGGGTAAATTATGACGCGCAAAAAAGGGTGTCATAAAAAATATGTCGAGTTTTTGAATATTTAATAGGTAGATGACGCACATTTTTGTGTGTCATAGAATAAGTGTCAAATTAAGTAAAAAAAAAACACGGACGACACATAAAATCCGCGCGTCAAGAATAGGTGTCGTTTTTTAGTTATTTCTCGCCAAACGTAATGTACGGCTTATCTAAATCCCGTCGCTATACTTAGGGCACTACTACAAAAATGGCCTTTCTTGAAGCTTTTTGCGCGTCAAGAGAGGGCCCAGATGACGCGCAAAAAAGCGTCATGGAAGGCAGGGTCAAGAATCCTCTTGACGCGCAAAATGCGCGTCATCTCATTCTTGACGCGCGAACGATGACGCCCATTTTATGACGTGTTTTGCGCGTCATAAAATGGGCGTCAAGGAAAGCCTCGTCATAAATCTTCTTATGACACGCATTTTTGCGCGTTATGGATTTAAAAAAAGTAAAAAGAATTAATAGAATCACTAGTTTTTACATTAAATGACAATTTACCTGATAATACAAAATAAAAATACACTTATAGCAAAATAATGCATTTCATTTATATAACAAAACAATTCATTGTATACAACTATTCAAATTTTTTCACAAACTATATTCTAAATAACTAAGAAGTTTGGGAGTTCCTTTACTATGTTATTATACATCTGGTTCCTTTACTATGCTGATTTGTTGCTCTTCTTCATTAATTTCGGGTTCAAAATAACCTGCATTTTCAAGAATCCAATTCAAAAGCTTAACATTCAGAAGTAGTAAACTGTTAATACTAACTCTGCTACCACCACCACTGTTTCTGAGCTCTGCATATGCTGTTGCAATGTACCAGATGTATAAACAAGAAAACTTATCATTAATTCCATCAACAACAATAAATACAAGGTAAACCATATATCATAGACAATAAGATTTATTTTAAGAAACTAACTCAAGATTGTTGCTGGTTGTTGCAACAGACAGCTTGAACATAGAATCAACTGCTTGTGTTAGGTGCTTATGGTGAAAAAATAATTTCTTTTCCTGGTTGTTACAGCTATAATCTTGGTTGCAACCATCTATTATTTCTCTCAGCATGTAGGAAACTCAACATGGGTCCGTGGTAAATAAAATAAACTGCATTCTTTAACTAGAATGTTACAGATATTGTGGCCTAGCACCAACAATCTTAGCTGGGAAAATAGAATGTTACGCTATTTTGGCCCGACTTTCTCTCATGCATGCTTGACTACTTTTTCAGCCCTCTTTAATTTTATTTTTATATTTTTCTAAACTGTGTTGAAGAAATTGTTTGTTTCAGGCATCCCAGCATGCAATCTTTTTCTTTGCCCGAGTTCCACAAATTAGGGAAAATTTTAAAGTATGTTGCTACTTGCCTGAACCATCATTTAATGTTTTTCCCTGCTTGTTGATACAAACTGTTACAAATCAAACCAAATACTTGTTATCAGGTGAACTATTACAAATCAAACCAAATACTTGTTATCAGATGATGACGAAGAATTACCTTGGCGTTAACACCATCAGAAACAATACAGTTCTCAGACTTCCACTATAGATAGTTGGTGCGACTGAACTTTGTGAATCCCCTGCAATGATTATATAAAGATTATAAGCATCTCATATAACAAACAAGTAATGTTAACAAAACAGGTAAATACTACATGACACAAAAATATGATGTAAACTCATATCACTTCCTGTGACAATAATCTTTTGACGGCAGGGGAACAAATATCACATATGAACAAATATCACCAACATAATTATCAATGCATATCTAATGAACTAATAGATCTCAAGTTGTACAAGGGATAGAGTATCTAATGAAAATCTCTTTTCTTCCGAAGATACAAGGGATAAGGTAACGAGAGATGAAGGCATAAATCAACTAAAAAGAAACTGACTAGAGTTAGTAGGGGCCGCATCAGCAGTTTGTTCTTGGGAACTAACTACAGATTGCTTAGATGCTGCACTCTGACTTGATCGTTGAACAGCAGGAAGAGTCCATTCCAATACTTTGAATGGTAGAGCTAAAGACCTAAGCTGCATATAAATAAATAAGTAAATAAATAAATAAATAAAAGACTCTATATGGTAAAGCGTGCCAAATATACCATGGTTAGAATGAGCTAATATGATATAAAGTTTAGGCACCAAGTTCCAAATTCTGTACATATCGGAATTTGTAAAAGTCTGCACATGAATCATAACCAGATTCATTTTAGTCTGAAATGAGGAAACTCACATTACTTCAATACTGGTTTGCTTCCTTTGAGTGAAATCAACAATCTGATTATTTTCCAAATTGACCTGTTGTAGTTCTCGTTACTATGGCTAGAGCCAAAGATAAAAGATTAAACATACAATAGATAAAGAGATGGAAATGACTCACTATTTCATCTTTAATAGCATGATGAAAGACAACTTCTAGAGTTTTCAGGCCTTGTAGATAAGGAAGAGGGATATCCAAGACTTCATAATACAAAATATTTGAAGTCTGCAATAAAGAAAAAGAAACAAATTTGCTAACTAATCCGATCAATTTATAGATAAAAAGTAATGAATAGCCTGATTGTAGTGAGCCAGCATGTCTCATAGATTTTCCATTCCATGATACTTGATTGGCTGAGGTTTAGGTTGCTAACAATAATAGTCGTGAGATGTAAGCCTGACTTTAGATGGATCCTAAGATGAGGATAAAGTGTAGATTATAAAAGTGCATAAAACCATCAATAAAGAACTTATTCAATTAGCATAAAATGCGCAAAAGACAAAATCTGATGTCATTTGATACAATTAAATCTCATGTACCCTTGCAATTGATCAAAAGCTGAAAAACCGAGGTGGTGGGCAAATACCTTGGTTGCGGAAGCGGATCGAGTCTTTGTGTAACTTGTTTTTGTAGAAATAAATGAACACCCGGATATGAACACGATGGTGTTTGAGATGTGATGATGATGATGAGCAAAGCTAGTGTAAACATGGATATATGAAGAACAAGATAGATAGATAAACAAGGTGGAATGATAGATGTAGAAACGAGATACGATCTTACTACTGCATGCTTTGATCAATGATAGTAAACACGGATGTAAATAAGAGATTTTGTATTGAATCACTTGAAGATTACAAACACAAGCTCTCTAGTTTCTCTCTCTAGAAACACACACAGAAAGTGTAGAAATGACAGAAGTGTTCAGAAGTGTTCAGCTCTCATTCTAACACTACCTATTTATAATAAGTGACTAACCACCCAGCGTACCAAACTGGTACGCCGGACCACATAGTCCGCCGGACCATGTGGTACGCCGGACCACATGGTCCGCCGGACCATGTGGTACGCCACTAAAGACATTTCTACCACAACTCATACTTAGACACGCTCACATAGATACAATACACGAGACACGTCATAGCATAGGAATATGCTTCTACAGACTCCCCATTAACGTGTAGTGTATCTGTTTTCTAACTAAATTTCAGTCTTCAATCTGCAACATTGCTGCATCCGATCTTCAACTTGAAATCTTGTCAGAAATAGAGCTTGCATGGCTGGATCACTCTTGAATCAACTTTGAACTTCAAGATCCACTTGTGAAAAATACTTCAAACTCCCCCTCTCACCTTGCTCGAGTCTTTGAAACACATAACTTGCAATTTCAGAAGATAGAAACGCGGTTTCCGTTTTTTTTTTGAAAATTAATTTAATCTTGGCGCAAAACTTCTCTTCGAGAATCCAAGATATAGATTTGAAATTTGATTTCGTATCACATGTCGATTGGTCGAAAATAAATAAGAAATAAAATCTTTTTGGCTTTTTGAAACTTTATATCAAAACACACCAAAAATCTTTTTGGACTTTTCAGATATGAAACATAAATGCAATACTGAATCAGACACTATTTTTGTCTTCTGCAAGAAAGATCACAACTTGGAATCATATTGAACATGACATGCTGAACTACATTTCAATTTCAATTACTTCAGCACATAAGTCATGTTGATTACTGGTATAATTTGTCCATCTTAAACTCAGGCACACTCATACTCATAACATCTGGATATGTTAATGTATTGATTAAGTTTGCTTTGACCAGTGTACCCCACACTATCAGACATACTCAGATATGTATTTTCCTTTATATCACACTTTGTGAATTCATTTGTGACTTGATCACATAATGATTGTATTCATGATTCTGTCAACTGTTTTCCATGCAAAAAGAAATAAGAACGTTAAATCGTCTACCTTAAGGTCGATCTTTCGATACGCAGATATGGTCTCAGATTTAACAAAATAAGAAAATAAAATAAGTTGAAGTTGTATAACTCAACAACAATCAGGTCGGTACTCCCGTACACGCAGAGAAAATCCGATGAGTTATACGAAACACCAAAGAAAATAAAGCAGAACGTCAAACGAACAACAATCAGGTCGATCTTTCGATACGCAAAGAAAGTCCGATCGTTTGACAAACTAAAGAAAATTAAACAAGTTTAAATCTTTGCAAAATGAACACATGTATACACAGTGACTTCTCATTTTCTTTTTCACATATCTTTTTCTTTATATATCATGAAATACGCATCAAGATGTTGTCCACTTGGTCAAGCATTAGTATTTAATGAATATCACATTTTTGAATACTTTCTGATTTAATGCCGAGCCTACCAAGCACATCGAACAATGATCTTATGGCTTTTTCATCTAATTTATCCATGAGTCAGACACGTAAGCCAATGTACCATCATTTCCCAATTATGTCGGATCAATTTCTCATTTTTCAATGTTTTTGAATTTTTCTATTTTTCTCCCCCTTAAAATGAAAACTCTATTTTTGGATTTTCATTTTAACACAAACAAAAACAAAAAAAAACGCTATTTTTGGTTTTCAATTTTCTCCCCCTAAACTACATACGGAATGTAAAAGAAAGAAAATTGACCTCTCGACATGGATACCTTTTAGGTTTAGCTTTCAGAAAAAATTTCAGTTTTGAAATTTGATATTGTCATGAAATTTAAATTAAATCAGCAGAATACTCCTCCATCAGCAACTTTCAATCACCGATGGGTCTTCTAGAAGTACCTGCACACTGGTCAAACACGTCAGTTTATAAAGGACCCGAAGCGAATTGCTTCTGGTCGACCAGTGTACTGATTTCCTTTTGAAACCGCTTTAGGTTTCCAGTGTTGTTGTTTTGGTAAATCAGTATCTGATGAACCAGTCACAGTTGATTCTGACGAACAACCTACAGATCAAACATTTTGAAAACGAGGAATAAATCTTCCTTGAGTTTTGAAAAATGTAGGTTGTGGAAATTCATCAAACACTCTGCCATATTCATTAATGAATCGCGGTTTGGCAGTTTTACCAACATATGGAACCTTTTCTCTTCTTGAACTAGAAGCAGCAGTGACATGACAATCTTGTGCCATATGCCCTTTTTGTCGGAAATTGTAACACAAACGATTGTTTATGTTTCTTTTCTTTGAAACCTGCATAGCTTCACACACATATTCATCTCCAAAATGATCATAAAAATTATCATATACCTGACGACGATGATCATGAACCCATTTAGAAGTCGGGCTCTTTGGAGTAGAATTTGATCCTCCAGAAGAAAATTTTGCAGATTGATTCTTCTTGTTCCTCGGATCAGTAGTCTTCACAAATACTTCAGCAATTTTCTGAGCATCCACGCAGTGTAGCGGGAATTCTTTGTCAGAAAATATTTGTTCCGAACCCTTGATCTTGTAGAACCTCTCAGGTTGAACCTTCTCATCTTTGAAGACATCTTTATTTACTTTCTTCACATTAACTCTTTTCATTTGTTGTTGTTTTGAAACTTTTGAACTACCACCGTGAGCAGCTTTTCCTTCAAATCCCAAACCAACACTCTTTTCTGAACCTTTCTCTCCCATTCCAGTAGATTTATGCCCATTCTTTGCCAACCTAGAAAATTCAGCTTTAACTTTCTTGAGATCGTTTGGAGCATTGATAATTGTTTCATCAATGTCAGCTTTTGAAGACGAAGACCCAGACACAACCTTTTGAGCTTTAGAGGCTTCAGTACTTTTGCCTTTTTCCTCTTGCTTTTCTTCAACAGACTTAGTATTAACAAATCGAGAATAATCACCAGTCTCAACTTTGTCTTTCAATTCATGAACACCTTCCTTGAGACTTCCTGGTGGTGACACGGTTTTGTTAAGCATCTTCTCAAAATTTTCATCTTTGGCCAAGAAATTTGTAAAAGATTGTGAGTTAGTAACATTTTTCAAAAGACGTTTTGAATCAATGACCTCAATCCTTAATTCATAAATTCTTTGATGAGCTTCAGCCAACTCCTTTTCTGTTGCAATTAGCTTCTTTGCCACTTTATTAGTTTCATACTTTTGCAATCTCAACTCATCTAGAGCGTCCAACAATTCCTTCTCGAGTTTATCTTCGTTTCTTTTCTGAATATCCAAATTTGCATTTTGCAACTTGTTCACTCTAACCAACTCCCTCTTCTCATCAAGTAACTTTTCCATATCAGTCTGATAAGATTGAATCTTAGTAGCTTGGTCATCAGACAGTTGAGTAAGTGTATCAAGTCTGGACTTGGATTTGTCAAAAAGATTTTGAAAATCATTTGCTGTATCCTCAGCTTCATCTTTCCATTTCTTTACTTCTTTGACTAATTCAGCCTTTTCTTCAGATAACTTTGTAATTTTCTGTTCAAACTCTTGTGTAACATTTTGAAATTTTGATTCTTTCTCTATAATCTCTGCTTGTAAATCTGAAAACTTTTCTTTTTGAGATTCTAACTCTTGGAATATACCTTCCAACTTTTGTCTATCAGCAACCAAATCATTAATTTTCTTCTCACAATCAGTGTTGATACATGGTCCTTGGTCGTCATGTGAAGTATCGAATACAAGATGAATCACACAAGAATGCTGAGGTCCGAACTTAGGCCGAACCTGGAGTTCGGACATGGCCGAACCTCAGGCCGAACCACAGGTTCGGACCAGCAGGTTTAGCTTAGTATAAATATGTTGTCTTGTGTAGAATTCAGTAAGAGTTCATGTGATATCTTCTGAGTGTCTTTGTGTAAACTCTCTGTGGTTAATACAAGTCAGATTTGTATTTACTCTCTGTGTTTTACTCGTTTATATTGATTTCGTTACGACTAAGTAGAAGATCCGCACGCTCACGCACTTTCAAGTGGTATCAGAGCATTTGGGTTGCTCTACTAGTCGGAAATCATTGTTTTTCGGAGTTTTGAGTTCAAATTCATGTTTTTTTGAGAAAATGAGTATCGTTTTTGAGTTCGTTTGATCATCTCGAGTGTGCTTCTCATCAAAAATTCATTCCTAATTCATTTCTATCGAGTTTATTTGAATTCCTGTAAAAAATTCCATCGAAAAACACTGAAAATCGAGAAAATGGTGTCGAGTGAAATCTGTCTCGTTTGAGGTTCGGACTCGTTCGGCCTAACCGCTCCGAACTCAAGGTTCGGACGAAGTTCGGTGAGCGTTTGGTGTTTTTCTTTGTTTCGGTGAGAGTTCGGTTACAGATCGGTCAACGTTCGGACAACGTTCGGTCTTTGTTACTCCGAAGGTCAGTTTCGGTGAGAGCTCGGCGAGTTTGTGTTTCGGACTAGGTTCGGACTAGGATCGGTGAACGTTCGGAGAAGGTTTGGATAAGGTTCGGCGTGAACAGTAACCTGTTTTTCGAAAATGTCTGATTTTCAAGCGTTCGCAGCTATTCAAAATTCGGTTCAAGCTACGATGCAAACGATGATGAATTATGATAATGAAATCGGACCAAGTCAAAAAGTTCCCAAATTGCTAAAATTGGAAGATTATCATAGTTGGGTTAAACGGTTTGAAGCTTTTGTCGATACAAATGACATTGATATATGGTTAGCGTTCACTGAGCAATATGTTTACCCTAAAGATGAAACTGGTGAACCAATTCTTCAAAGAAAAATGTCTTCTGAACAAAAGAAAGCTTATCAAGCTGAGAAAAAGGCGTATGGTACGTTAACGATGGCATTGCCTAAAGAGTTACTTCATCAATTTGCTGGTAACTACACATCAAAAAGTCTATGGGATGCATTGGAAAAACGATGTGAAGGCAATGACCAATACAAGAAAAGTCGACAAAAGGTTTTGAAGAAAGAGTTTAATAGTTTTAAGCATTATCAGAATGAAACGATTCCCAATCTGATTGCAAGATTTGCTCATCTGATGAGTGAAATGCGTTTGGTGAATCTTACTAAAGAAGAGGTTGATATGAAAGAAAAGATCTTGGAAGCATTGCCTGAAAAATGGGAGAATTATGTGATGATGATTACTCATGATAAAGATTTTTCAGGATTGTCTTTCAATTACTTGGTTCAAAGAATTCAGGCTCGGGATATGGAATTAATGGTGAATAAATCACTTCCTACACAAATTCAGAATCCTGCAGTATATCATGGTGAAAATGACTCTACAATGAATGCTGGGAAGTCTACTAGTCTCAGTTCTGCTCCTCCTACAGCATTTCTAGCAGGTAAAACTGAAATTCCAAGTTATTCTTCTGCTGGTTGTACTGTGTCATTTCCAAGTTCTTCGGCTCAAAGTGCATTGTCTGTTCAAACTGTCGATGATTATAATGCGTTGATGTCTGCATTGGTATCTTCATACTTTGGTGTTATCACTGGTGCTGTGAGTAATGCTGAGTTAGCAAATGAAGATTATGATCATATTGATTATGATCATTTGGAGGAAATGGATCTGAATTGGCAATATGCTATGTTAGTTCGTAGAACGAAGAAATTTTTTAATAGAACTGGTAAGAAGAGACTTAATCAGGAGGGAAAGATTGGATTGGACAAATCTAAGGTGAAATGTTATAAATGTTCAGTTTATGGTCACTTTGCTCGAGAATGTCCAAGTTCAACAGAAAGTAAATTGAAGACTGGTCAGCATGCGCATTTAGTTTTTCATCCATCCGATAAAGCTGAAAAGATTGATCAGAAATCTGCTACTCTTGCTCATGATTGGACTAATACATTTATGCATCCAGATGGTTTTGCCTGGAATGCAGATTCAGAAGTTAAGAAGAATCATTCTCCAATCTCAATTGCTTTAACCGTTCGACATGATGATGATGAAAGTTTGTTAACAGAATCTGATACTTCTTCAAGTATATCTTTGGTTCAAGAAGAATTACCTAAGTCTTCTGAGAATTCAAAGGATGATGAATTTAATTGTTATAAATGTGAAAAGTTGCTCAAGAAAATTGCAAGTTTTGAACAAGATTGTCAAATTTCAACTGAGGAAATTGTGGTGTTTAAGAAAGAGTTGGACGATTTTCAAAAGAAATATTATGCATTAGTTCATATTCACGAAGATGTTTTGAAGGAAAAGGCTCAATTAGCTGAAGAGTGTGAGAAAGCCAAAGCTGAAGCGTTAGATGCAGCTCAGGATTTTGAGAATCTGTTTGAGAAGAGTTATCCGGTTCAGCAAAAATATGACGAGGCTACTGCTCTCTTATAGCAACAACTGCTGTTACCGTTGAGAAGCTTCAAAACAAGATCTCCATGCTTCAAGATGAGAATGTTCTGTATAGAGACAAGAATAAAGTATTAACAAAGGATGTTGAGATCTATAAGGAGAAGCGAGAAAGTGTTCTTCAAGAACTGTTTGCAGAGTGTGAGATCAGAAAGTTACAGACTTATGAATATGATGATCTCAATGCAAAGTTCATCAAGTCACAACAAGAAGTGTTTGACGGTCAACAGAAAATTAATGACTTGAAATTGGAGATTTTGGAGTTGAAACGCCAAGTTAAGAATTGCAATTTGTCACCAACATTGCTTAATTTCTTATACAAGCAGGATCAGAGTTCAGAAAGTTCTAAGCAGAATGATGTTCACTCGGTACCTCAACCAGTGGATTTAATTGAAGTTACTACTGCTCAGATTGATCCAAAAGATGGCTTGCATGATTATTCCAAGTTTGGCACTCTACCCAAAAAGAACAAGTCTAAGTCTAAAAGGAAGGAGAAACCTTTGGGTGAAGCTCCCAAGTTTGTTTCAAAGTCTGTATTACTGGAAAATGAGAAGGTGTTTGATAAGGTTGCTTCGAGTTCTTCATCTGCAACCGAAGAAGAAAAAGTTTTGATTGAAAAGAACAAGCTGAAGGATATCAAGGCTAAATTGACTAGTGAAGCTAAATCCAGAGAAGCTTCAGGTTCTTCTTCAAGTTCTTCCAAGGTTTCAGGTTCCATGCACAAAGGTTTGGGTTTTGTTATGAAGGAAGTTCCAGATGTTGCAAAGAAACCAGTGAAAGCTGACAAGGCTGTTAAAGCTAAAGTTACAAAGAGATCACCATCTTCGAAGGAATTTGCTTATTATTCTGAAAGATCATCCTCTTTAAGGAGTCCATATCCTAGGTATGATTCTTCTGATGGTTTCTTTGATAACTTTAATTCAGAACATTCATCTGGTGTTTCAAAATCCAAACAATTTTCAAACAATTTTAGAGAAAGACTTTGTTATGTATGTCGTCAACCGGGACATCTCGCAGCTGAGTGTCCGACGACTGCATATATCCACAAAACTGCCAAATATATGGATAACAACGGCCAAATTTTTGATGAACCATGGTCCCCAAAGCTTAAGTCAACTCGTAAATCGTCTTGGTCTAAATCAAGTACGTCGGTTGAATCTGATTCAGGTTCCGATCAAAAATTAAAACTTTTACAAATTTGGAAACCAAAAGTTGTTTCCAAGGCCAACAAGGACTTTGTGGAAGACACCGAGCGACCCGACGCTGTTGATTCGGGTCGATCCCAATGCGACTAATGTTTTATTTGGTGTCAAGCAGGTGTTTCAGGAAGACCTTTCGGTGATTGGAAAATTGCTGATTGTGAAATATCTGTTTTTAATTAAATTGAATTTCAAAATCAATTTTGTTTTTCAAAAAGGCTAAACTGCTAGTATTCGTGTAGGTTGATCAATTTTTCCTTGTTTTTTCACTCCGTCTCATTCTGAGGGGGAGTTTGTTTTAAAAAAAAATACAAAAATAGAGTTTTGTTTTTCAGATCGTCAAAAAATGAAAATCTATAAATAGAGTTGTCATTTTTAGGGGGAGAAATTTGAAAAAGACAAAAACATTGAAAAATGAGAAATTGTATTCGACATGATTGGGAAATGATGGTACATTGGCTGACATTGTCTGACTCATGGATAAAATAGATGAAAAAGCCATAAGACCATTTGATCGATGTGCAAGGTAGGCTCGGCAAATCAGAAAGTATTCAAATGTGATATACACTAAATCTGATGCTTGACCTAGTGGACAACATCTTGATGCATATCTCATGATATATCAAGAAAAAGATATGTGAAAAATAAAATGAGAAGTCACTGTGTATACATGTGTTCATTTTGCAAAGATTTAAACTTGTTTGATTTTCTTTATTTTGTCAAACGATCGGACTTTCTCTGCGTGTCGAAAGACCGACCTGATTGTTGTTCGGTTGACGTTCTGCTTTATTTTCTTTGGTGTTTCGTATAACTCATCGGACTTTCTCTGCGTGTACGGGAGTACCGACCTGATTGTTGTTGGGTTATACAATTTCAACTTGTTTTATTTTCTTATTTTGTTAAATCCGAGGCCTTATCTGCGTATCGAAAGATCGATCTTAAGGTAGACGATTTAACGTTCTTATTTCTTTTTGCATGGAACACAGTTGACTATATCATAATAATAATCATTGTGTGATTAAAATCACAAATGAGATCACAAAATGTGATAAGCTAAGCATATCTGAGTATGTCTGATAGTGTGGGGTACACTGGTCAATGCAAATTTAATCAATACCTTAACATATCCAGATGTTATTAGTATGATTCTGCCAGAGTTTAAATTTGGACAAATTATATCTGCAATCGGCATGGCTTATGTGCTTTTATAATTGAAATTGAAGTGTAGTTCAGCATGTTATGACCAATATGATCCCAAGTTGTGATCTTTCTCACAAAAGACAAAAATAGTGTCTAATTCAGTATTGTTTTACTTTTCTTATCAGAAAATACCAAAAAGATTTTAGGTGTGTTTTGATATAAAGTTTCTAAAAGCCAAAAAGATTTTGTTTCTGTTTTGTTTTCGATTGATTAACACAAAATACAATATCAATTTTCAAAATCAAACTATCTTGGAGTCTCGAAGAGACATTTTGCACCAAGATTATTTATGTTGACAGGTTTCTAAGTGAGAAGAGAACATCACAACTTCAAGTCTTCTGAAGTTTGTTGATAAAGAGATTACACACGATGCAATATCAAGTATTCAAGATTAAACTCATCGTCAAGATCGAGGAAGAGTTTGATTGAAGATACAAGATACAAATTTGAATAGATAAGATGATACTGCACATGCTGAGGGGGAGTTTGTTGATACATGGTCCTTGGTCGTCATGTGAAGTATCGAATACAAGACGAATCACACAAGAATGTTGAGGTCCGAACTCAGGCCGAACCTGGAGTTCGGACATGGCCAAACCTCAGGCCGAACCACAGGTTCGGACCAGCAGGTTTAGCTTAGTATAAATATGTTGTCTTGTGTAGAATTCAGTAAGAGTTCATGTGATATCTTCTGAGTGTCTTTGTGTAAACTCTCTGTGGTTAATACAAGTCAGATTTGTATTTACTCTCTGTGTTTTACTCGTTTATATTGATTTCGTTACGACTAAGTAGAAGATCCGCACGCTCACGCACTTTCAATCAGCAACCAAATCTTAATTTTCCTTAATCAGACTTTGAATCTTCTTATCTTTCTGAGAACAGAATTCACAAACGGATTCATAACCAGTATTTCCAGATTCACTTGAATCAGATTCAGAATCAGTTATCTCTACTTCATCATCACCATGAGCAATTTGAGCCATCATTGCAAATGAACCAGTCCAATTAGACTCATCAGGAAAATCAGCTGACCAATCATAACCTTAAGTCAAAGCTTTCGTTGCCCAATCAGAAGTAATAGCAGTTAAAGCAATTGGTTGTGAATCATTAGAAGTTTAGTTATGTTGTTTGGCCACTTGAGAAACTAAAGTTGTTAAAGACTTTGAAGACGAAGCATTTGTGTTTGAACATTCACAAGCAAAATGGCCAAAATTAGAACATTTAAAACATTTTACCTTTGTTTTGTCGATGCCAACCTTGCCATTTGAATTTAAATTTAGCAAACCGGTATTTTTCTTGAATTTTTTAAACCTTTGAGCTAACATCGCCAATTGCCAACTAAGATCCATTTGCTCAAGATTATCAGGATCAATCTGATCAAAATCTTCTCCCATCAAATCAGATGTTGTCAAACCACCATTCAGCAATCCATAGTAGGAAGAGAATAAATCAGAAATTAACGCCTAATGTTCATCAGGTGTTTTTGCAGAAAACGAAGTCTGACTTGAATGATTTGGAACAGTGAAGTTACATCCTCTTGACGAATTTCCAGAATTCCCTGAACCATGACCAACAACAAAAGCAGTTTGAGGTGGATTTGATGAATTAATACTGAATGATTTTGCCTTTGCATTGATACTTGCAGAATTTTGTCCATGATATACTTCAGGATTTTGTAATTGAGCAGTGGACTTATTTGAGTTCATCATTTCCATTTCTCGAGCATGAAGCTTTCCGGTCAAATCATGAAATGACAATTCAGAATATTCTTTGTCATGAGTAAGTAACAACACATAACTTTCCCATTTTTCCAATAATGCTTCCATCAATTTCTCTTTCAATTCTTCCTCGGTCTTTTCAATCTTGACCACTTTCATCTCACTAATTAGATGTGAAAACCTTGAAACAAGAGCATAAATATTTTCTTTGTCATATTGTTGAAAATTCTCAAATTCCTTGTTCAAAACTTTTCGTCTACTCTTCTTATATTGATCATTGCCTTCACATCGAGCAGATAAAGCATCCCATAACTGTTTAGCCTTCTTGCAAGTACTGAATTGATGTAACAACTCGGTAGGTAAAGCCATGGTAAGATAACCATAAACTTTTTGTTCAAGTTCATAACTTTTTCTTTCATCCTTATCAAAATCTTGAATCTCTTTATATTCTCCATTGTCAGTTGGGCACACATACAGCTTTCGAATCGGAATCCACAAATCAATATCATTTGTGCTAATATATGCAGAAAAACGTTGCTTCCAATTTTGATAATCTTCCAACTTTAACAACTTGGGAACTTTCTGACTTGTTCCTATTTCATTATCAAAATTGAGCATAGCTTGTACCGTGCTTTGCATAGCCGCAAACGCTTGAAAATTGGACATTTTTCACCGAAAATGATACTTCAAAAACTTCGAACTCAAAAATGAAGGTCTTCCAAGCGGATTTTGGGGGTCAAACTGGGGGGTACAGACCTTTTAGGTGAGTACACTTCTAGATCTCGGAAAGACGAATGTTTTGGCTGGTATTGGGTTCCGTAACTCCAAACGGTTTGCAAGTTACGTCAGTTTTAGTGAAGGTCACTATTCTGCCAGCGGACCAAAATACTACCAGCGGATCAGATTTGTACCTGCGAACCAAATCCGGATCAGATTTCGTCCGGCGGACCAGATTTCGTACGACAGACCAGATGATACGCTGAAATAACTGCCGCGGATCAGATGGTACGCTGAAACTGCCACAGATCAAAAATATGAAGATTCCCTACGCGGACCAGATTAGCGGACCAGAATGCTGATGAAGATACGCGGGCGGACCAACCAGCAGACCAGAAAATTCATCCGGCGGACCAGAAATTCGACCTGCGGACAAAGCTGTAATCGAATGATTTTTCGATTTTGCAACTTTTGAAGCTTGAATTTGATTCAGTGAGGTGCGAAATCACTTCAGTAACACTCAGACATCATTTTTCATCTCATAAACACTCAAAATTGGAAAAATTTGATAAAAACGTGAAGAAACCCAAACTTTCTCTCTCTAAAAATCTGAAAAATGATCAAAAACACAGCAATAGAGCAGCCAATAGCTCTGATACCACTTGTAGAAATGAGATACGATCTTACTACTGCATGCTTTGATCAATGATAGTAAACCCGGATGTAAATAAGAGATTTTGTATTGAATCACTTGAAGATTACAAACACAAGCTCTCTAGTTTCTCTCTCTAGAACACACACACATAAAGTGTAGAAATGACAGAAGTGTTCAGAAGTGTTCAGCTCTCATTCTAACACTACCTATTTATACGAAGTGACTAACCACCCAGCGTACCAAACTGGTACTGCGGACCACATGGTCCGCCGGACCATGTGGTACGCCACTAAAGACATTTCTACCACAACTCATACTCAGACACGCTCACATAGATACAATACACGAGACACGTCATAGCATAGGAATATGCTTCTACAATAGATAAATAAAGATAACCGAAAGATTACATTTTACCTACCCCACGCATTCCCGGGTATCATGAACTTACTAGGTGAGTTCATGAACCCTCGACAAGCTTCAAAGAACCATGACTAACTCTCTCTCAAACATACACTCATCATCAAGTCTTTCACATGAGAAAGACTTACTATATATAATACAAACTCACTAAGGGCATAATAGTAACCTACCAACTAGTGACAATATTTAAACAATAAATAATATTCACTAGAGCCTTTTCTTTAGTTGAGTCTTGTGTCTTGAGTTGTCATGTTCTTCACCGTGTTGTCGGGACGGTAAATGTTAAGTGGCCGTTGAGTATAAATCACATCTATCCAAATCATGTTGGCTCGGTATCTCGATTCCCAACAATCTCCCCCTATTTGGTAGATGGTATACTCAACACTTGTGACATTGGTTCTTGTGTTCTTGCAACTTGACTTCAAGATAATCTTCATGTAGTTTCAAGTCTTTCATTCTTCAATTCTCCTTTGTGAATCTCCCCCTACAATAAACATTCTTCTAGCCCAAACCATAGGCTGTAAATATATACAGTGTTTACAAACTTCAACACAATGGCAAGCTACTTGAGGACTAAGTCATAACTCAAGGTACCAATATTGTTGAAAGTAAACAAGATAAAGGATCTATGAAAAACTCGAGAATTAACTCCACAATTCAACCATCTTGAAATACTTGGCCGAATACCAAACCAATGCTTTGCACGAGGATAAACCACTTCTTTTGCTTTCTTTTGCTAAACCCGTTGCAAAAAGTCTCATCATATCATCACATCTTCTCCCCCTAGACTTTTGCAACCCGTAGCAAAATAAATAAGCATGTTGTTGTAGACAAAACACATCCAAGTAGCATATCACAAACAAAAATCAGCCTTGCAATATCAACCGGTTAATCTTCATAATCCAACCAATAATAAACCCGTTTCGTCTTCAACATATCGACCCAAACTTGCGCATAACTTTCATAACCAATTCACCTCATAGCACGTCTGTCGTAAAGAAGGAACTTGATATAAAAGCATAATTTAGGTGTACCTAAAACATTTAAGACGAATCATGTTCTCGAGAGAACGAATAATGTTGGAGAAACAATATGAAGTGGTTGACGTGGATCCTCTTGGCTTCAATTTGGTTGCCACTGTGTGTTGACAACAACAAAAATATAACAGTAGCATACTGTTAATTTTCTCCAATTCTGTCTTCATGTCTGAGATCGATCAGCAGCCCAATCTGCCTAGAATACTGGTCTGGCCCAATCTTGCGAAGCAGCCCAACAAAGAGAAAGAGTGAACCGGCCCAGTAGGTGATTAAATAGCCCATTTATTTATCAAATAGAATAACCCTAGCTGGACACACACGTACGTACCAGAGAAATTCTATCTCCGCCTCTCATCTCTGTCGACGAGAAAACACATACCGACAGCCTGAAGTGTGTTTTCCGGTGACCTGATGCTGTGAAGAAGTGAACTCGATGGCCTGATCGAATTCCGACGACTTAAGGGCATGAGTACCGGTTGGTCGAGGATTCCGGTTGGAGGTATGTCGCTGTTCCGGTTGAAATCGAATTTCCGTTTGAACTCCACTATTCCGGTTGAATATGAAAGTTCCGGTTGAACTCCACTTTCCGGTTGATTCTAAATCTGGTTGGTTTTTCAGGTTGAAAACGAGTTTCCGGTTGAACTATGAGTTTCCGGTTAGGGTTAAATTTCCGCTTCACGTTGAAACGGAACAGTGATCTCCGGTTGACATCGAACTTCAGGTTGATTTTCCCGCTTGGTCATGAGGTTCCGGTTTGACTTCGAGTTTTCTGTTTGAAGTTTGCTTTTCTGGTTGAACTCCACAAACCCGTTAGAAGCTGTTGTGATCTAGATTTCCGGGTGGCAAGAGGTAGTTGGGCTGGAACTAGTCGGAACGGATCTCGTTTTCCGGTTCGA
The DNA here is from genome assembly GCA_039602395.1 of Deinandra increscens subsp. villosa. NCBI lineage: Eukaryota > Viridiplantae > Streptophyta > Magnoliopsida > Asterales > Asteraceae > Deinandra > Deinandra increscens. Next base: position 66,409,483 of record JBCNJP010000010.1, on the reverse strand, counting down.
TCTAAAACAGAACAGTGATGGTTCCGGTTGGACCAGATTGAAGCGATTCTGACTTCCGACATCATCAACTTAGCGACCATCATCTTTCTCTTCAAGGTAGAACTCAACTATGGAATAAAACCTGTGAAATCAATGGTCTGAACGTGGCTAACCCGTCACTATCTTCAACCTCTGTCTTTAACAAACCCTTGAACATCGACCCAGAACTGTTAACAGAAACGAGTATATGAACGAGCTCGAGCTGCAGTCTCATGTTCGTGTTTCTGAGTCCTTCGTTTTCTTTAATCGAAACCTGTAACTCACTCAATATTTTGTATTTTGTTCTTCTAATTTTCAAGAGAGAAAGAGAGTATGGTTGACCTTGAAAAGAGGGGATGGGAACATGAGAGGTGCATGTGACAGAAAAAGTTGTGGATAAAGAGATAACTCTTGACAAAAAGGACACACTATTGTGGAACTCAAGAAAGCTAAAGTCAAATAAAGCAAGTTGAATTTTACACACAAAGGATAAGTGTGATGTGAAAGAAATATTCACACACTTTTCAAGAGAGTCTTGAGATTGACAAATAAAAAGAAATTACCCATGAATTAAAAAAGATCTACGTATGATATGCAGAAAAATTCATGTTTTGAGTTTGGATTTAGACTAAGCTTGGAAATATCATAAATCCATTTGTGTTTCCGGACTAAAACACAAACACTCAACAGAATTACATTTAACAACTCAAGAATATATAAATAAATAGGTTTGACTAATCTAAGAGAGAAAACTTCAAAAACCTTTTTCATAAACTTTGAAAGACATGGAGGGAAGTTCAAAATGTTTCTAAAAAGTTTAACATCTCCATTTGTTTACAAAAACAAGCACATGAACACAAAGTTGAGATATCAGCCGTGAAGTTGCATTATCTCGACCATGGCTCTGATGCCAATTGAAAAACCGAGGTGGTGGGCAAATACCTTGGTTGCGGAAGCGGATCGAGTCTTTGTGTAACTCGTTTTTGTAGAAACAAATGAACACCCGGATATGAACACGATGGTGTTTGAGATGTGATGATGATGATGAGCAAAGATAGTGTAAACATGGATATATGAAGAACAAGATAGATAGATAAACAAGGTGGAATGATAGATAAACCAAGATAACCGAAAGATTACATTTTACCTACCCCACGCATTCCCGGGTATCATGAACTTACTAGGTGAGTTCATGAACCCTCGACAAGCTTCAAAGAACCATGACTAACTCTCTCTCAAACATACACTCATCATCAAGTCTTTCACATGAGAAAGACTTACTATATATAATACAAACTCACTAAGGGCATAATAGTAAACTACCAACTAGTGACAATATTTAAACAATAAATAATATTCACTAGAGCCTTTTCTTTAGTTGAGTCTTGTGTCTTGAGTTGTCATGTTCTTCACCGTGTTGTCGGGACGGTAAATGTTAAGTGGCCGTTGAGTATAAATCACATCTATCCAAATCATGTTGGCTCGGTATCTCGATTCCCAACAAAAGAACTCACCCTTTTGTCACTCTGACCATCAGATTGACCATCAGATTTGTCTGCAACTTATCAGCAGGTTTAGGCCCAAGAATAGAATTCAATTTTTTTGGCAGCATGTAATTTAGTAATTGCATCATCAACCACTTATAAAAACAAATCACTAGAAATTGAAGCCCCTTTAGGAAGCCCCATGTTAACAACCTTCCCCTTAAGTAGGTTTGCAAAGAGGAATTAGTAAAGGGCGAAGCAATACCTGCTATGGAAGACGCAATGCCCTTAATAGCTTCTTCAATCGATTATTTACAGCCAAGGAACAAGATACACGAGCAGAATCTAACAAGTGAAAGAGTGGAAAGCTAAAATCAACTAAATCCTGAATCATAAAATTAAAAAAGAAACCCTAACCTGAGCCGCCTTGTAAGCCAAATAGAGTATTTTCAGATTCAATCTTAAACCCAGCCAACTTTCATCTTCAGGTACAAAATTCTTGAGTCACCGTTGGAGGTGGATCCCATGAGCTTCGAATCAAGAAGCTTGAGGATGCCGTTCGGCGATAACTCTAACTCGATTTCAGATCTATAATCACGGATTGTGGAAACGTGCTCCTTGCTTCCTCTTCTCTCCTCCTTCTGCTCCATCGAGAAGATGATACGCTAGGACGCCCAGCGTGCTTCGATCACGTTCTTGTAAGCCAAGGAGCGTGGAGGGGGTAGGTGGCGGAGGGAGGAATAGTCCACCGCTGAGTCGCCGAGATAAATTAGGGCAAACTTTTATGAAGTATGAGCGGGAGTATACTTGTGAATTAGCCAAAGTGTAGACGAGCGGGAGTGTATTTGTGAACTAGGGCGGCAAATTTTCGTGGAGCGAGAGTGTATTTGTGAACTAGGGCAAGATTTCGTGAAGTATGAGCGGAATGAATTTTTTGGCAAAAATTTGGCGGGAAAAAATTATAAAACTACAGAAGCCTTTTTGACGCGCACATTTTATATGTACTTCGTGTTTTTTTTATTACTATATGACACAAACTTTATGACGCGCAAAAATGTGCTTCATCTACCCTCAGAATTTCTCAAATTACGATAGATTTATAATGACATGCGTTTTTGCGCGTCATCGTTCGCGTGTCAAGGAAGGCCTTTTTTCTAGTAGTGGGGTTTTTTTCCTTTTTCACCAAAACACTCTACTTTTGTCGTCACTCCCTCCGTCTCACCAAAACACCCTCTTCTTCTCTGTCCACGAGAATCGGCGCTGGTCTAGTTTCATCGATGACCTAGCTCCGGCGTGTGCAGAGTCGTCTTCTCCGTCGCATCCCTCCTTCAGTTGCAATTCGATTCGAGACTGACCACCATAAAACGATTTCAGGTATGTAACCCTAAAATTGGTCCTACTGAAATCATACCACGAACCCTAGAATTGCTCACTTCTTTCTTAGCCCCCTGACTATCAACTGTAACCCTAGAATTGGTCCTACTGAAATCATACCAGGAACCCTAGAATCACTCCTACTGAAATCATAGCACGAATCATTGAATTGCTCTTACTTAAATTTTGTTATAGATACCTTGAATTCTTGGTATGTATTAGATTTCTTTTACATTCTTGTTATTGAGAATTTCCGTTTCCCTTAAGTTGATGTTTAAAGCTTTGATATCAAAACTGAGCTAATAATTGTGAATTTCCCAATCTGACATTGTTGTTGGTTTGGATATCATGATTTGGTCTCTGAGTGATGTGATAATATACAGCCTGTGAACCATCTTCTATGACGTTTTCATGAACATTAAGAAATTTGATATAGTACAGGCTAGTCATACATCAGTATTGTGTCGTCGATAACATCCAAAACCTAAAAACATTTGTAACCATGTTGCATGACCAAAAATTTAGAGCAACTGTAACTGCCTATATATTATACCATTTGTAGCCATATTGCATTACGAAAACTTTATAGCATCTGCATCTGGCTATACATCTGGACTATTATATGCATCTTCCATCAGAAAGTTACACCAAAAGGTTAGGGCCATTGTTTATGCATCATATGGCCAATTACATGCTAAGCCAAAGTAAACAAAAGTGAGCTTCTTGTTTCTGTTGCTCGGAGATGGTTCTAATCACGCTTTTCCTTTGCTTTTTTACCTGGTGCCCTGCTAGTTTCTGTAAATATCATAATGGTTCACGTTAGTTGACATTGAATTGAATTTCAAGTAATTTAAGTAATTATAACTTATGAAACTTTTATAAATAAATACTTGGTTTGAATTGTTACATAATATAAAGTACCAAGTATAGTAGCTATAACAGTAGCAACACTAATATACCAAGAGCAGTACTGAAACAATATTAATATTTCCAATTGTAAAGCCTATTCTTATCTGATAATATGTATAGTTTACGCTATAGAAACTGTGTCGACAGTAGAAGTAATATAACCTACAACAGTAGCAGTACTAAAGCGAGCCTAGACAATAACAAAGATGACAAAAACAGTACTAATATAACTTTCAGTGAAGAAAATAAGTAATACAACAGAAATGAACTTGAAAAAGGTAACGGACAAACCTCCCAGCAGAAGAGAGTAGAAGGCCGGCGGAAATGTACGCATACCTATAGATAAGTATAAGAAATAGAAGTTACATCAGACATGAAGTAATAAATACATTATTATTGTCAATATATACCTACAGATGAAATAAGAAATTTCGTTAACTGATTTTCAAATGCATGAATTAGTTAGCAATGATTAAAAGGGGTATATAAATTTTTGATTACTGAGACTTCAAAACTTAATGCAGAATATGACTTTCAAGAGATTTTTAACACAAAGTCGCAATGCAACATACGTAGACATTAGTAAACATCATCAACTATCTTCGAAGTTAAAGTTAAAATGCTAAATCTTGAAGATTAAGTACTTGACACGCAACATTTATTAAATAGAAAGCTAGTATGTACAGATATAATTTCAGAATTAAGAATTCACAATATATGAACTATTATACATAAAACAACAAACCTATTGTTGTATCTGATCATATTAATATTTTCTGGATTCAGGATGCTTATAGAAAGTGTCGGCTTTTCTATCCTATAAAAGTAGTTATTACTTATTACACTTCACTAATGTAAATAATTAATTAACTAATTACCTTTTTTGTCTAACATGAAGAATAAATTAGTAACAATTAATAAACCTGGATTAATAGAAGAAATTAATTACACTTCACTAATTTAAATAATTAATCAACTGATTACCCTTTTTGTCTAGAAACATGAAGAATAAATATTAATAGTGAAATTTCGCAACTTTTCATGCCTGAAGTTTATGCAAATTTATCATTTTCAAGTTTTTATCTGACCAATGTGCGGCATGTACTTCACACAGCCTACAAATCAAAGTTCTCACGACACAAATACATGCTTATAAAACTGCCCAAGTTGATAAGATGTGACGTTCGAGCCATTTAATTGTAAAAATTGATGCTTAGCCCCATTCAATAAAACTGACAATCACTCTGTTAAACATGATGAACAGTAGATTGTCATTCACGAATCAGTTTTCATAAATGTATATTTACTAAATATCCAGATTTTCTAGGTATAAATAAGAAACAGTTTTGTTGAAATATTTGAGGTATTTTTGTTGGATCCTAATGAATTGAAAGGTGTGCTAATTGAATATGTAAATTGAGTTGTAAAGGCGAAAAAGCTAACATAAAAAATTGTAATAACCCCGTGAATTTCTAGGTCAGTCAATGAGCATTTTATCCAAAATGATTTGTGGCTGCTTGTTTATGTTGATTCTGTATTTGATTATTTTTTTTGCTATACAGAAAACTTCTATCATTCTCTAGGCCAATCGACATGGAGCCGAGCTAGCAGAAAGAGTTAGAGAGCCAGACTGCGTGGTAAGTTTATTTATATGCGTTTGTGCTGCCATGTTTTTGATGCTTGGAATATCTTGAATTTTTCTTAACACACACATATGCAGGTTCTACTTACACACACAGCAGCAGCTTGAAGTGCCCCCAGATTTCTGATTTTCTTTATAAAAGTGTGATCGTCAGTGGCAAGGTAAAGTTAACTAGCAGCCTTATACAAAAAATTGTGATTAAAGTTAGAAAAATAATCCAAATTAAACATAGAATAAATAATCATAATCAATGAATACACCTGTTTCTGGCAGATATATGGCTACCCTGTCCTGGTCAACAAATTAAACAACAAACATATTATTAATCTCTATAGCACTCTTAAATAATAAACTATTACAATAAATAATCATAATCAAGATGTAGTTAGTAAAACCCAAAGTTTTTTACAAAAGTTCAGAGTTTGAGCAAAGTAATATTATTTTCAGCAACAGACAAAATTTTCTGCAAGTTTTTTATAAAATTGTATAATTTTCAGCAAGTTTTTTATAAAAGTTCAGATTTTGAGCAAGAGACAAAATTATCAGCAAGTTCTTTTATAAAATTGTATAATTTTTTATAAAATTTTAAGCAAGTTTTTTACAAAATTTTTAGCAAGTTTTTTATAAAAGTTTTTACAAAAGTTCAGAGTTTTTTATAAAATTTTTTTACGTGAATGTGGCCGGTACTTTCCACGTGCTAGTGTGGCTGAAAAAAAGATTTTCTGTGAGTGCAGTGTTGCTGTTAAAAAAAAGATTTTCATAGGTTTAGAGATGCTATTAAAAGGTGTATTTTTTGTTTGTGTCAGTGTGTGTTCATGTTTAGTGAGGATTTGTTGGTGAAAGGGTTTGAGGCTGTTTAAAGGTTTAGATTTCGTAGGTGTAGCTTTCATTTGATTGTGTTCTATTCTGGAATGAACATAAGGATGCGTGTGAAAATGATTGTGTTCTATTCTGGAATGAACATAAGGATGCTTCTGAATGTCCAACTTGTGGGACATCTCGCTGGAAGAAGAATACCAAAAACGTGCCGAGAAAAGTTTTGTGGTATTTTCCTCCCATCCCTAGATTTAAAAGAATGTTCTCGTCACCGGAGATTGCACATGACTTAACTTGGCATGCACAACATCAAGTCATTGATGGTAAGCTAACTCATCCTCGTGATTCCCTCTCTTGGAAGCTTGTTGAGAACACATGGAAAGAATTTAGAAGAGAAAATCGGAATCTTAGATTAGCCTTGTCTGCTGATGGTATCAATCCTCATAAGTTAGTAAGTTCGAAGCATAGTTGTTGGCCGGTTACCCTAATAACATATAATCTACCCTCTTATTTGTTTATGTCAAGAAAATTCATGACGTTGACTCTATTGATATCAGGTCCAAAGCAACCTGGTAACAATATTGACGTCTACTTGGCACCGTTGATAGCAGATCTCAAACTCTTGTGGGAAACTGGCATTAGGACATTTGATGCTTATAAGAAAGAATATTTCAATCTAAGAGCAATATTACTATGGACTATAAATGACTTCCCCGCATATGGTAATATATCGGGGTGTGTTACCAAAGGTTATAATGCATGTCCAATATGTTCTGAGAATACTTGCTCACAATGGTTACCTAATTCCAGAAAAGTATGCTTCCTTGGGCATAGAAGATTTCTCTCACCTAAACATCCTTTTCGTAAACGAAAAAAAAGACTTCAACAACAAACAAGAGAAAGATGTGCTAACGAAACCATTATCAGGTGAAGAAATTTACGACTACTTGGCAGGATTTAAGAATACATGGGGGCAAAAGATAAAGTCAAAGAAGGAAAAGTCAAAGACGGAGAAGTCAAAGAAGAAAAACCCAAAGAAGAAAAAAGAAAATATCTATGAGAGAGCTAAATTTTGGCATAAAAAGTCAATATTTTTTGAACTTGAATATTGGAAGAAGTTGCTTGTTCGTCATCAGTTAGATGTTATGCACATAGAAAAAAATGTGTGTGAGAGTGTTTATGGGACACTGCTAAATTTGCCTAACAAGACGAAGGATGGGTTAAAAGCACGACAAGATCTTGAGGATCTAGGCATTAAGCCTGAACTACAAACTCAACCAAAAGGGAATCAAATTTATCTTCCGCCTGCCATCTACACATTGAATAGTTCGGAGAAACATCTATTTTATGATACACTGTCCAACATAAAAGTGCCTGATGGGTATTGCTCCAATTTCAAGAATCTTGTGTCCGATGATGTTTCAAAGATGAAAGGTTTGAAGTCTAATGATTGCCATGTACTAATGCAACAACTTCTCCCTTTTGCAATTAAAGGGGTGTTAAACGTGAAAGTGAGGAAAACAATCATAAGCTTGTGTCATTTTTTCAACGAGTTGTGTAGTAAAGTTATTGATGTTAGTAAGCTAAGCAAGTTGCAAAGTAATATCGTATCAACCTTGTGTTTGCTAGAGAAGTATTTTCTTCCTTCGTTTTTCGATGTCATGATTCACTTGATGGTGCATTTAGTTAGAGAGGTGAGGTTATGTGGCCCGGTTCATTTTAGGTGGATGTATCCATTTGAGAGATTCATGAAAACACTAAAAGGGTATGTACGAAATCATCATCGGCCCGAAGGCTGCATTGCAGAATGTTATGTGGCAGAGGAAGTCTTAGAATTTTGCTCGGCCTACTTAAAAAATGGTAACTCAATTGGAAATCCTCATGAACGTGTTGATGAAAGGATCCGCACCGGCAAGCCTTTATCGGGGGCTACGATCGATGTTGTGGATACTAAGTTACTTATTGAAGCTCATCTTTATGTATTGCGAAACACTGCTGCTATGGAACCATACACCGAGTAAGATAATCTAATTTTTTTAATTTATATTTATATATATAATAAATAACAATTCTTCTAAGTTCGAATATGATCTAGGCAACATATGTTGGAATTGAAGGATCTTAACCCCCGTCGAAACAGCACCTGGTTTGCAGAGCCAACATAATCGGACATTCATTAGCTGGTTTAAAAATGAGATTTTATTTTTATTCTTTTATTCTAATAATAATTTTGATAATTCAGAAAATATTTTTTTATAGTTTTATTTTAATTACCTTAAATTATTTCCAATAGGTTGAAAAACGTTTGGCTAATGGGGAAGATATTTGCGATAGTGTTCGTTGGTTGGCCAAATGGCCTAATTTTGTTGTCAATAAATATAGCGGTTTTGTCATCAATGAGTATAAGTTCCATACAACCTCTCGAGATGAATCTAGAACCACTCAATGTAGTGGAGTATCCATAGTTGCGCATACTATGCAGATTGCTAGTGCAAAAGACTCAAATCCCGTGTATGGTGTTGTTACTTATTATGGTTGTATAAAGGAGATATGGGATCTTGATTATCGCATGTTTACAGTTCCTGTTTTTATGTGTGATTGGGTTGATAGTCGTGGTGTTAAAAAAGGTGATTTTGGATTCACAGTTGTCAACTTTGGTAGGCTTGGTAATCAGTCTGAATGCTTCATATTAGCTAGTCAAGCCAGACAAGTTTTTTATGTTCAAGATCAACAGGATAGGAATTTGTCTGTTGTTGGGTTCACACCACATAAGATGTATAAGTATGGAGATGATGATGAAATTGATGATACGTTTGAATTTGATGCTCCTGTTGATGTACAAGACCCCACTTTAGCAGATCTTGACGATGATTTTAATTGTACGCGCTCGGATGACGAGGGCATTTTAATTTAGTCTATTTTATGGAAAATAAAAAGTTAATTTTATTTTTGGTATGTTTCTAATCTTTAGTTCTTAGCTTAAACTATTTTTTACTCACATGCATGTTGTTACTAACTATATATTATATTTGAACAGGTTGTTTTTTGGGCCATGGCCGATTCAGATTCTGATCATTCATGACATGAAGATCACGAAAATAATTCAAATAATGAAGAAACAGTGACCAAATCACAAATAGGACCGACGGTAAAATCAAAAACTATCAAAGAGAAAATAGTAATTACTTATAATAAAAGAGGTGTCCCAGATGGAGAAGGTGCAAAAAAACTATCTTTTCGAGGGACAGGTTGCAAGATCTATGGTCCCCATAACTTATGACTCTTGGTTGGATGTTGGTAAGGAAAAAAAGGAAGCTTGTTGGAAATTTGTTTTGGTAAGTCTAAACTCTTTGGTTTAATTAGCTTGATATGCAGTTTTGTATTGAACTGTTTGCTATATATTTCAGACACGTTTTGTACTTCACCCAAAGAGTCGAAAGCACACACTTCAATCAATTGGGTCAAAGTGGAAAAACTTCAAACACACTCTTTACAAAAACTTCTTTTTGGCCAAAAAAAGATGATCTTACTATTGACTTTGATATATTAGGTGAGAACATTGATGTTTTGATGGAAACTAGTCTTCAAGGAGAAGCTTTAATACCGTTTCCACTTGAAGATGAGTTTATTGAGAAAGTCAAAGATGCGGTTGGGTATATACTAAGTTGGCCGAGGCACCTAGTCATTCAGTTCTCTGATTTGGTAGGTTTTTTGCAAAATTTTCACTTGAACAAAACAAAATCTGTTATAAGATAATCTATTTAATTATATTATTTTTTGGCAGAACATTATAAGCAAGAAAAAAGTTAGAACAAAGAAGGTTGAGCTGAGAAAGGATGCCAAGAAGTGTGAGGAGATGAAGGATGCATCAAAGAAGAATGAGGAGAGGAATGATGAGTCTAAGAAGGATGAGGCAAATAATGATGAGGGTAGGAAGGATGAGCGAGCAACACAGAAAAAGAATGATGAGCCACAGAAGGAGACGAGACAAGAAAATAAGAAACGACAAATAGACCCCGATGTGCAACTCCTTATGGGTGATGCCATTGTTGAGTTAAAGGAGAAAAAGAGAAGTAAGTTGAGTGAAAAATAGTCGGAGCAAAGAAAGGTAATGACGAGAGGTGAGAGGAAGAAAAGGGTCAGAATGACAAGTCCTACTATGTTAATGGCTGCAATGATGGTTGATGGACGCATGAAACATATCGATACTATAAAAGTGCAGTGTGAGAATGATATGTTTGGGTATGATAGCTTCACATACTTAAGTTGGAATGATTTTGACAAAGTTTTTGCAATGAATGAGTTGAGTGGGGCTGCGGTTACTTCTTATTCAATGTAAGTACTTTATTTGAATTTAAAGGATTGTTCGTTACTTATTATATTTTATTAGTAGAAATATGATCAATGTATGTTAACAGGTACTTGTATGAGTAAATAAAGAATGGTTCAAAAATAGATCATGGAATCTATTTTGTGTCCCCGACTGCAACCATGAACCATGATAAGAATGGGAAGGCTAAAAATGTTGATGATTCCAGTCGAGTCGTTGCAGATCGGTTAAGAGCAAGAAAGAACAATGACATCGTCATATTACCCTACAATCCCGGGTTTGATTTTGAACAAAATCTTGTTTTGTTTGATCTATTAGTTGTTTGACGTTGTTTGACATGATTCTGGTTTCTGCTTTTTTTTTTTTTTTTTTTTTTTGTAGAGGACATTGGGTGCTGGGTGTACTAGACATGAAAAATATGAGATGCTATTATCTTGATTCCCTAAGGCCTAGCTATGTCAATCCGCAGTGTAAGCAAATAGTTTATACGTAAGTAAATAATAGAGATGCACAAATCATTATATTATGTAAGGTTTTGGTAATGCAAATGATTTTTTTGGGAGGACAATTGGCTTATATAATGTACAAACTGGATCCAACAAGACGAGTAAACTCCAATGGGTCAACTCAATGGTGAGTATTTCTGTTTGCTACCGTTTTATGCTGTTATTTTGGGTTGTATTTGCACGTCAATTCTGCTGCTACTGTACATATATGCTTGTAAAAAATAGCCCTTAAAAAACAGCCATTTTGACCCATTAAGGTGTAAAAAACAGTCCTTAAAAAATAGGATTTGCTTAAACAGTTTTAAATAACAGCCCTTATAAAGCCATTTTGACCCATTAAGGTGTAAAAAACAACCCTTAAAAAACAGGATCTGCTTAAACAGTTTTAAAAAACAGCCCTTATAAAACAACCTTTAAAAAACAGCCATTTTGACCCATTAAGGTGTAAAAAACAGCCCTTAAAATATAGGATCTGCTTAAACAGTTTTAAAAAACATCCCTTATAAAACAGCCTTTAAAAACAGCCAATTTGAACCATTAAGGAGTAAAAAAGAGCCCTTAAAATACAGGATTTGCTTAAACAGTTTTATAAACATCCCTTAAAAAACAGCCCTTACATATTTTGTACAATCTAATGTTTTCTTGTAAAAATAGTTATCATACCCATTTTGACCCATTAAAGAGTAATATGTAGTTTTCATACTATATTGACTCAAACTGATCGTTGATGTCTTTCTAAGATTAGTTATATATTTTAAATGTTTTGTAGTGACTTCTTATGTTCTATTGTTTGTATTGTCCACTCCAGCCGGGAATTACAGAGTGTGGTTATTATGTGTTGAAATTCATGAAGGAGGTAGTTAGGCATGGACTTGTAGTCCTTGAAAAAAACAAAGTAAGTTTTTTCATATTCTAATTATCTTTATCTTTGATGATCACCTTTTCTTCATTTTATCTTTACACAAATTGGTGGAGATAGTAATACTTACACGGATGCTGATTTTGATGAGATTCGGGAAGAATGGTTGACCTATGCTTGCAACTTCATTTATATGGCCGCGGAGTAGTTATTGAACATATATATATGCATTTAAACTTTGAACATTTTACTTTTGTCATTGTGATCAAATTGCATGTATGAACATGATGAAATCGAATTATTTTCAATTGCTATATGTATGGAATGGATTGTTTTGGTACACCAGCTATTATTTATTTAGGTTTGTGAAATATGATTTAATATGGAAATCAGTAATCTTAGGAATATTTATTTAAAAAAAAACAGTTAAAAGGATGACACGCATAAATGAGCTTCATAAAATATATGACACACAATTATGCGTGTCATAAATAGACGACACTAAAATAATATTATTATAAAAAAATTATTAAAGACAGACGACACACGAAGATGACGCGCATTATGGGTGTCAAGAATGGAGTGTCATTGATGGCGTGTCATTGTTCGCGCGTCAAGAACTTCTTGACACGCATTTTGCGCGTCAAGAAGCTTCTTGACCCCGGCTTCCTTGACGCGCATTTGCGTGTCAAGAAGACCCTTTCTTGACGCGCAATGCATGTCAAGAAAGGCCATTTTTGTAGTAGTGTTAGCATTCATGATCGACTCATTTTCACCATGATAGGCAGCTGATTCTGTACTTGTGCAGGCATGGATTTGTTCACGTTCAATTCCATGTCTCTTGCTTGTATCTGCTCAATCAAATTGATGAATGACAATCTTGAATATTCTTTATCATGAGTAATCATCATTACATAGTTTTCCCATTTTTCAGGTAATGCCTCTAGTAACTTCTCTTTCAAATCGGCTTCTTCCTTTTTGATGCCAACTAAAGACATTTCACTCAGTAAATGTGAAAACCTAGTAATAAGCTTTGAAATATTTTCATTTGGAAAATGCTTGAAATTGTCGAACTCTTTCTTTAGAACCTTTTGTTTACTTTTCTTGAATTGATCATTACCCTCACATCATTTTTGAATTGCATCCCACAATTCTTTTACTGAAGTATAAGCAGAAAATTGATGTAATAAGTCGGAAGGTAATGTCATCGTTAAAGTTCTTTAAGCTTTTTGTTCAGCTTGATATGCCTTCTTTTATTCACCAGTGAGACTTTGTTGCAAAATTGGCCTTCCATTTGTACCCGTTGGATATTCATATTGATTATTGTAAGATAACCAAAAATCAACATCATTAGCGCCAACATATGCTCCGAATCGCTTCCCTAACTTTGATAATCATCCAGTCTGAGCAACTTCGGAACTTTTTGACTTGTTCCTATTTCATTATCGTAGTAAATGATAGATTGCATCGTGTTTTGAATCGCAGAAAACGCTTGATAATCGCTCATTTTGAAATTACGATACTGAACGCAAAAACTTCAAACTCTAGCGTCTTAAAAGTGGTATTTGGGTACCAAAATGGAGGGTACTGGCTGTTAGGCCAGTAAAAGTGTAGATCTTTCCGAGACGGTCATTTTGGCCGGTATTGGGTTCTGTAACTCAAAACAGAACTCAAGTTACGTCAGTTTTAGTGAACATCACTTTTCTGCCAGCGTACCAATCTTGTTCTCAGCGTACCATTTCCGGACCAAAACACTGAGCGGACCAAGTCGCGAACCAGAACACCCAGCATACCAAACGAACTTGCGTACCATTAGGGAACCAGAATGGTACGGAGTAACAACCTACAGACCAGAAAAATTGTTAGAGCATATTCCTATGCTACAATGTGTCTCGTGTAATGTATCTAAGTGAGCATGTATATGAGTCCAAAGAGCAGCGTACCAGTTGGTCCGCCATACCAAATGGTACGCACGTACCAATGGTACGAAGGGTGGTACGCAACTCAGTTAGTGTCACCTATAAATAGGTTGACTTGCTTAGTATGTGAGAACAGCTAGCCATATCATCTCCACTAAGTGTGTGTTTATAGTCGTGTTCTAGATAGAGAAATAAAAGCTTTGTAATTGTTCTCTTTGTGAAATCAATAAAACAAAGCTTATTTACATTCTCGTGCACTAGATTGATCGATTCATCTAGTAGTAAGATCATTTCTGTGTTTTACAAGTGGTATCAGAGCGAATCCAGGTTGCTCTGCTGGTTTGAATTGATCAAAATTGGATTTTTCTAGTGAGAGTGAGAGAAAGTGGGTTTCTTTGGTTTTTCATCAAATTCTTCCAATTTCGAGTGTTTCCGAGGTAAAAATAATTTCTTAGTGTTCCTAGTGAGTTTTCGCACCTTTCTGAAGCAAATTCCAGTCCAAATTGTCAAAATTCGCGAAAATCCGTCAAATTTAGCGTGGTACGTTTCTGGTCCGCCTCAAGAACATCTGGTCCGCCGCTGGTCCGCCAGGCAATCTTCAAGTCTGGTCCGTGGCAGTTATTTTTTTGGTCCGCTGCTGGTCGGCTGGCAGTTTCTTAAAAGTGTCATAACTTTTGCATCAGAAATCGCTAAGAGAGCCATAAGTAATCAAATCGATCGTCTCGACGAGCTCTACATTGTTCGTTCATTTTCAAATTCAAATTCAAATTCTAACATCTTCATTTTCGAATTTGAAGTTTTGACATTCGATTTCACCGTTTTCAAAATGTATGCAATTGATGCATTTATTGCGAGTCATAGTCAGAATGTGCCGAAGTTGATAAATCTTGAAGATTATCATGGTTGGGCAACAAATTTTAGAGCATATATTGTTGACTTGGATAAACGGTTGTGGTTACCGATTTCAAATGAGTATCAGTATCCAACAACATTTGGTGGTCAGTGTAAGATGAGATGGAATTTTTCAATTGAAGAAAAGGAATCATATGATCAAAATGAAAAGGCTAAAGCACTTCTTCGGTTAGCTTTGTCTATAACTCTTAAAAATCAAGTCAGAGATTATGGAAACGCAAAGCGGATATGGGATTTTGTAAAGAAACAGTGTGAGGAACACATGTCTAACATTTCTCAGAAAACAGTTGATCAAGAGTTGAAGTTTAAAGGAAACATTGAAGAGTTAAAGAAGAAAGAAGCGAAGTTATCTGAAGAAAATCGTATTCTGAGAAAAGAATTGGAGGAATGGAAAAATAAAATTCATGATGGTTACGAAGCAAAAATTCAACAGAGTGCATCTTCCTCTTGTACAACGTGTACTGATTTTGCTAAACTTAAGGAAGATTGGTTGAAAGAAAAAGAAGTGTTAATTAAAGAATGCAATAAAGCTAAGGCTAATGAAAAGGAAGTTGTTGAAGATTTTGATGCTTTATTTGCTAAGTGCTATCCTCTTCAACAAAAATATGAAAATGTTCATAAAATTGCTGTCGAAGCTGCTGATAGAGTAATTCAACTTCAGGAGGAACTCACAAAGTTACGTGATAAAAATGGTGAGGTTCAAAGTCAAAATGACATTTTGAAACAAGATGTTGACTATTATAAGAAACAGGTACAGAAGGTTACTGCAAAACTTCTTGCTGGATGTGATAGAATGTATAGTCAAAAGCTTAAGTATAACGAGTTGTCTGAGCAATTTATTGCTTCTCAAAAGGGGTTACTGGAAGCTAATACAAAGGTTTCCAAGATAAAGATTGAAATGCTTGATCTTCAACGAAAACTTGAATATTGCAATACATCAAATGTGTTTCAGAATTATCTGTATCATCTGGAACGACATAGCAAACCAAACAAAGATGTTGATAATCATGAAGTTCCTGCTCAAGTGATTGATCTGAAAACACCATCTAATGATAATTCAATCCAGAAGTTGCAAGATTATCCTAAAGGAGATGGTGTTAAGTCTTGAAAAACAAAGAAGTCAAAACCTAAAAAGAATAAAAAGGAGGTTGATTATTGCAAAGGATTGAAATTTGATTCCATGTCTACATTTCTTGATAAAGAAAAGATTTTTGAAGGAAATCTAGGACATGTGAAGATTCCTGATTTTTCTAATATTGTGATTGACAAATATTTACTAAATAAGGAAGTTGGTGTTAAAGCTATCAAAGATGAATTTTCTCGTCTAGCTTCACAAGGGCATTCTATGAAAGAACATCCTAAGCAGAAGAATAGTGGTTTGGGATATGAAGGAAAAGAAGTTCCGATTAATGATTCCAATAAGAAGAAGTTAAAAGATGAGCAGACAAAGAAACAGAAGGTGTCTACAAAGAAGAAGCCTCGGTTCTGGAAGAAGAAATTATCTTCACCATCTGCTGATGAAAAGATTTCTTCTGAAGAGTTTTCTTGCCTATCTGATGCTACACCACCAGGCGGTAAAAATTCAGATTCATTTTATTCTGCTAAATCGAACAAGTTTATCATCAAGATAAATTCTTTGGTTATGGAGATGATTCAGGTTTTTATGATTCTCCAAAATGTTTTCCAAAATTTCAAAAACCAAAGAAATTTAAATCTGTGATTTCAAAAGTTTATGATGCATGGTCGACTGATCAATTTGGAAAACCAATTTCAAACACTAAAACTAATCATCGACTGTGTTATGTTTGTCGTGAAAAGGGTCATTATGCAAATAATTGTCCTACGACAACTAACAATTTATCATCAAATGCCAAACATACAAAGTTTGTTGATCCCGATGAAATTATTTTTAGTGCACCAATACCCAATTCTAAATTTTCATGGAAAAAGAAGCTTAACTCAGAAAAGTTGGGTAGTAGTTCTGATTGTCACTCATCCGTTGACAATGGTTCACCAGAAAGTTTAAAACCAAAACAGGTATGGAGACCAAAGGTTGTCTCAACAGCCAACACTGATTTTGTTAAAGACACTGGATGACCTATCACAAATGGGGATGAGGGTCGGGGTTTTACGAACTTATTATTTTCCAGTGTGTGCAGGTATTTCAAGAAGACCTGTTAGTGATTTGAATATTGCTGACAATGGAATACTTGCGGTTGATTTAAGTTAAAATGCATTGTTTTCATTTTGAAACACTGATTTTCAAAAACATCATTTTCAAAAATGTGTCAAGTGTTGATCGATCATTTTCTTTTTGTTTGTCATTTTCTTTCTTTCATATTTTTAAGGGGAGACAATTTGAAAATTCAAAAAATAGTGTTTGTATGAATTTTACGGGGAGAAACAGAAAAATACAAAAACATTGAAAATGAGAAATTGATCCGACATATTTGGGAAATGATGGTACATTGGCTTACGTGTCTGGCTCATGGATAAAATAGGGAAAAAGCCATAAGATCATTGCTCGATGTGCTTGGTACGCTAGGCATTAAATCAGAAAGTATTCATATGTGATAAACACATTAAATACTAATGCTTGATCAAGTGGACAACATCTTGATGCATATCTCATGATATATCAAGAAAAGATATGTGAAAAAGATAAAATGAGAAGTCATTGTGTAAACATGTGTTCATTTTGCAAAGATTTAAACTTGTTTGATTTTCTTTATTTTGTCAAACGATCGGACTTTCTCTGCGTATCGAAATATCGACCTGATCGTTGTTCGTTTGACATTCTGCTTTATTTTTCTTGGTGTATTGTATAATTCATCGGGCTTTCTCTGCGTATACGGGAGTATCAACCTAATTGCTGTTGAATTATACAACTACACGTTGTTTTGCTTTCTTATTTTCTCAAATACTTGGGCTTTCTCGGCGTGTCCACAAGACCGACCTGATTGCTAGGTATTTGGGGTTCTGCTTTATTTTTGCATGACTTACCAAGGATGATTAAATCTCTATGAAAATTTGCTTCTATATGATAAACATGATGATTTACCAGTATTTCTGATAGAGTGGAGGCCGAGTTATCAGTGCATGATAATATTACTTTAAGCTTTGTAATTGTTCTCCAGTAGTAAGATCATTTCTGTTTTTTTACAATAATAACCGTCACGAACCAAACTTGAAGATTGCTGTACGGACCAAACTCAGCGTACCAAAATCTCGAAGGAGATTGCCTTGCGGACCAGGGGCGTATCAAATGTTCTCCGGCCGGACCAGATGCGTACCACGTGAAAATGAAACTGAATTTTTGAATTTCTGATGTTTTTGACTGGAATATGGATCAGGAAGATGCGAAAACACTTTAGGAACACTCAGAAATCATTTATCATCTTTGATACTCTGTGAATTGCGAAAATTTGATGAAAAACGAAGAAAACCCAAACTTTCTCTCTCTAAAAACACTCGAAATCACAGAATCCGTTCAGCAAATGAAACCTGATAGCTCTGATACCACTTGTAAAGTCGTAGAGCGACGGATCGTTTGCTAATCAAGTGATAACGAGATAGAGACGAGATCAAACATAAATACAAATGAGATTTGTATTGATAAAGCTTGAGAGCATACACATAGTAACACACATAGAATATAAGATGAATGACCAGAAGTTCTAATGCTCTCTACACAAGCTACCTATTTATAGGTGATATAATCTGGCTAGAGTACCACCCAGCATAACATCTGTTACGCTGGTCCGTACCAACTTGTATGGAGCCTGGTACGGTGCCAGCAAGACTCACTCTCATGCTCATTACCTAGATACAATACACGAGACACAACGTAGCATAGGAATATGCTCTAACAGGGTCAAGTTAAAAACTAATGAGTTTGACCAGTGTGCAGGTACATCTAAAAGACATATCGACGATTGCAAAGTTGTTAGTGGAGGAGCATTCTGCTTACCTTAAGATTCTTGCAATATATTTTTCTAACCTATAAATTTTCTGAAATTCTTAAACTGCAACGGTATCAGTGTTGATTGATCAATTTTTCTTTCTTTATGCATTTTCAATTGCTTAAAAATACAAATATAGAGTCTTGTTTTTGTAAAATGAAAATCCAAAAATAGAGTTTTCATTTTAAGGGCGAGAATTGCATGTAAGGGGGAGAAATTGTGAAAATGCATGTTATGGGAAGAAGGTGAATACATGCACAATATATAAGGAAGGAGAATACATGCAAAATATATACAATTTTGAGAAATTGATCATTGGAAAATGATGGTACATCGGCTTACGTTGCTGACTCATGGATAGAGTAGATGAATGAGCTATAAGATCATTGTTTGATATGTTTGGTAGGCTCGGAAAATCAAAATGTATTCAGATGTGATATACACTAAATACTAATTCTTGACCATGTGGATAACATCTTGATGTGTATTCATGACAAAAAGAAAAATAAGTGTGAAAAATAAATTGAGAAGTCACTGTGTATACATGTGTTCATTTTGCGAAGATTTAAACTTGTTTGATTTTCTTTATTTTGTCAAACGATCGGACTTTCTATGCGTATCGAAAGATTGACCTGATTGTTGTTCGTTTGACGTTCTGCGTTATTTTCTTTGGTGTTTCTTATAACTCATCGGACTTTCTCTGCGAGTACGGGAGTACCGACCTGATTGTTGTTGGGTTATACAATTTCAACTTGTTTTATTTTTCTTATTTTGTTAAATCTGGGGCCTTATCTGCGTATCGAAAGATCGACCTTAAGGTAGACGATCTAACATTCTTTTTTTTTTTGCATGGAACACAGTTGACGATATCATGAAAATATTATACTTTGTGAAACTTCACAAGTGTAATCACACAAAAAGAAAAAGAAAAAGAAAAAGAAAAAGAAAAAGAAAAAGAAAAAGAAAAGGAAAAAGAAAAGGAAAAAGAAAAAGAAAAAGAAAAAGAAAAAGAAAAAGAAAAAGAAAAAGAAAAAGAAAAAGAAAAAGAAAAAGAAAAAGAAAAAGAAAAAGAAAAAGAAAATGTCTAAATATGTCTGATAGTGTGGGATACACTGGTCAAAGCAAGATCTAATCAATACCATTAACATATCCAGATGTTATGAATATGATTTCGCCTGAGTTTAAGATGGACAAACTATACCGGCAATCAGCATGACTTATGTGCTTCAATTAGCTGAAATTGAATTGTAGTTCAGTGCGTCATGACCAATATGATCCCATATAATGAACTTTGTCATACCAAAAATAGAGTTTGATTCTGTATTGCAAATTCATTTCATTTCAAGAAAAGTACAAAAAGATTTTTGGCGTGTTTTAACATAAGTTTGAAAAATCAAAAAGATTTTAGGTTTGTTTTGATATAAACTTTCAAAAAGCCAAAAAGATTTTGTTTCTGTTTTATTTTCAATCTGATCAACATGTGATACAAATTCAAATTTTAAAATCATATCTTGGAGTCTCGAAGAGACGTTTTACCCCAAGATTATTTAAATTTTGAGCAGGTTGATAAACTGAAAGAAATCACAACTTCAAGCCTTCTGAAGCAGTTGATAAAGATCAGAGAATTACCAGACATTGTCAAGTATTCAAGATCAAGCTACGATCAAGTTGAGGAAGAGTTTGTTTGAAGATTTATTTCATTGGACAAACAGATTCTACACTTGAGGGGAAGTTTGATTGAAGATATAGTGTTAAGGATGTTGAAGAGATACAACACACGACGAGGGGAGTTTGTTGATACCTGGTATGTGCGTCGTGTGATGTATCCAATAGAACAATGTTGTGTGAAGGTTCAAGAAAAGTCAAGACCAAGTTCAAGTCTAGGTTCACTGCCCGCTGAACCTAGTCTGAACCTGGAGTTCGGACCTGCCGAACTTGGAGTTCGGACCTGTCGAACTTGGAGTTCGGACAGGGTTCGGCCAGCAGGGTATATATAGTGAGTTTGGTCGTTGTTTTGCATACGAGTGACGGACTGAGAGAGTGTTAAGTGTGTGTTTCTGTAGTGTGATTCCCTGAGTCTGTATTCTAAGTGTCCAGAGTTGTAATTGCTCTTTGATCAATAAAACAACTCTTAATTACTCGTTTTGTATCCGATATAGCTAGATTAAGTAGGCGATCCAATGCTCACAACTTTTCAAAAGGAATTGCTAGGCAATTCAATGCAGCTAGAACTCCTCAGCAAAATGGTGTTGCTGAGAGAAGAAATAGAACTTTAATTGAGGCTGCAAGATCTATGTTGGCTGAATCAAAATTACCTGCAACATTTTGGGCTAAAGGAGTAAACACTGCATGTTATGTACAAAACATGATTTTGATTGTAAAACGTCAAAACAAGACACCTTATGATATTTGGAGAAAAAGAAAACCTAACTTATATTTTCTCAAATCATTTGGCTGTCCTGTAACAATACTGATAACCAATGAGCAATTGTCAAAATTTGCTGAAAAAGCTGTGGATGGCTATTTTGTGGGATATTCTGGTGTCTCTAAGGCATACAGAGTATATAACACCAGTTCTAAAATTATTGAAGAAACCATAAATATGGTATTTAATGAAAAGTCAAAGAACAATTTTAGAACTGAGCCCTCATGGTTATTTGATATTGATTCACTAACCACTGCTTTCAATATAACTATTAATAAGCTTCTTAGTGAAAATATGCAGACAGAAGTACCTCAAAATGCTACAAATGGCAGGTTCAAAGGTGTTGATCCTCCATTCTTCTCATCTGTCAGCACAAAACCTTATGTCCCAGCAACCAGTTTCAACTTGACTCCAGGAGATGTTATTCAATTCAATTCTGATGGAACACCTATTCCTCATATTGCAATTGAATCAGAACAACCAGCTGAAATTCATCTGGTAACTCATCAAGACACTGATGTAAGTCTTGGAAACTCAAGAAACAAAGGTGATCTGAACAATCAATCACATGCTTCAATAGAAAATCAGACATGATGTAGCAACTCAACCTCCACTTTACCTGAAGGATTAAGCTCACCTACTCCTGCTGATGACATTATTGGAGAATTCATTGAGCCTGTTGCCTCACAAAATCAAGATGTTCAAGAATCACCCCCTTTAACAGAAATACCAGAATTAGTGCTTATCAATGAGTTTATCCCATTAAACCTTTCTGAGCCTAATTGTCATCATGAATTCCCACCTACTTGTAACTTTAGAATTTTGAAAGATGTATCCTCTAGAGAATGTTATAGGAGAAGTGGAAGCACCTGTACTCACAAGAAGCAAATCAACTGATGCAAACATCTGTCTACATGCATGCTTCTTGTCACAGGAGCAACCAAAGAAAATAATGAAGCTTTAAGAGAAAACAGTTGGATTGAAGCTATGCAAGAAGAACTGCTTCAAATCAACAAACAAAGAGTATGGGAATTAGTGGATCTACCAGAGAATGCACCATCACCAACTGGAACCAAATGGGTTTTTAGAAGCAAGAAGGATGAAAGGGGCATTGTAGTAAAAAACAAGGCAAGGTTAGTGGTTCAAGGCTTTGCTCAAGAAAAGGGAATAGACTACGGTGAAGTTTTTGCACCAGTAGCAAGATTAGAAGCAATTAGGATATTTTTTAGCTTATGCTGCTTACAAAGACTTTCATGTCTACCAAATGGATGTCAAAAGTGCTTTTCTGTATGGGTTATTGAATGAAGAAGTGTATGTTTGTCAACCACCTAGGTTTGAAGATCCACATTATCCAATCAAGGTTTGCAAACTGATAAAAGCTCAATATGGTCTTAAACAGGCACCAAGAACCTGCCATCAGTGACAAAGTCATTACCTACCCTACATTGACATCCAAATCTTGGGAAGGGTAAGAAAAAAATGACTGATGATGAACTCCTACAGGCAGAATATGAGAAGAAGTTCAAACCTGCCAACAAGAACGTGTCATCTCCTGAAAACAAAATAGACTGTTCAAGAACGGTATTTATTCCTATTCTTGACCGGTATGGTGAAGATCGTGATGGGAGAAAAGAATGTGACAAGGAATTATCGAGAGAATTCAATGAAAGAATGATGAGTCACATGGCTCAACTGAAGAAATTCAGTGAATTAAAAAGAAGAAGCAGAGAAGGTGTAAAGATTCCTGCAAAAATGTTTGAAGCAGCGAAAGCAAAGGCCACAGAACCTACAAGGCTTCTGGATAGGCAAGAGACCATCTTACCTTACAGTGATGTAAGTATGATAAACTCTGTACTTGCAGCTGATTTAATTGAAAGAATGGATTAGGAAAGACTATACAAAGAGATGAGCAGAGGCTTTTGTGCTTCAAGACAACTTGAACATTTATCAAGACAATGAAGAAGTGTTTGATATTATAAAAGAAGCCAAAAGAAGGTCTACAGAAGAAAGGAAGAAGAAGCTAGACCAAGCAAAAGAAATGAGGCATCAATCATTTATTGAAGAAGCCAGCCTTGCTGTAAACAAAGAAAAGGAACAGATGAGGCGAGCTGTAAATGATGCTAACTAGGAGTTACTGAAAAGATGGAGAGACATTATCTTAGCTAGAGGATGGGTCACCCCTAAAGCCATTAGCTTGACCTCTGCTAATGATTTATGTGATTTAATGTCAATGGTAGTAGAAGAAAGAAGGAAATCTCAGGCTCAGCCAAAGACTTGAAGCTGATAATATCACTCATGAGCAATTGAAGACTGAGGAAACGCGGAAACTTATCAAAGCTCATCTTACAAATGCAGAGGAGACAAGAGCACTCAAAAGGTACTTCATTGAGATTTTAGGAGAGGAAAAGAACACAGTCAACCCCTAGTCTTTGAATATTCTAAGAGACAGGTATAGTGAGGTAAGAAATGAGCAATCAAGGATACCAATCTGTCACACCCCGGTATTTATTATGTCAGGTGCGAGCGAGATGGATCACAGTCAAGATTACATAGAACGACCTCTGGATGATTAAACAACTAGAGCCGTTTAAAAGATTAAGTTGATTCAAAATGTGGAGTTTCATTCAAAGTTGCAGCAGAAATAGTAATGAAGGTACGTTTGTCTTAATTGTTACAAGACAATTACATTTCAAAAAGATTTGAAAACATGACACCGTTAGGTGTTATGCAATGAAATCTCCAAAAGTGCAGCTCGGTTTGACCATGACTCCAGAATAAGAAAAATGCAGGTCCTAAATGATATGATGTCAAGAATGCAACAGAATTCAAACACCTGAGAATTCATATACTAAAACGAGTCAACATAAAGTTGGTGAGTTCACAGGTTTAGATAGCATGCATGTAAAGTTTGATAAACAAGTTTGATTGAAATCATTCCATCGTTTGACAATTTGTTTAGATACTGTTTTATAAATTACCATGAACCTTGAATACCGAAACTAACTGATTACCCACTCATGATACTATGTCCAATAGTACCGCATGGCCAATTATAACTATATGTACTCTGTTAACTATTAAAACGGAGTCAGGATTGGAGCTACCAATCAGAGTATGGGCGTTAACCCAATAGATCTATCCATAAGTCATCGTTTCTGTTTGTAAATTAATCGGATTCAATTAATAGTGGGGCTTCATCATAACATGATCAAGCATGATACAATAGGATTTGGACTAGAAAAGCTCATGTAATCAATAAGGTAACAAGTAATCTATTTTTCAGGCAATGATTATGTTTGTAATGAATTCTCCCCCAAGTATTAAAACTGTAAAAGAAAGGGGTCGTGAAAACTCACCTGAATGCAAATGATTCAGTAAGATAGGCAAGTAAGCAGTCCTATACAATGTTATAAGACAACTTAGAATATAGAAATTGGGTTGACATCTAAGTCACTCCAATTTTGTTTGTCAAGTCTTGGCATTATGGCAACCCGGTGTTATGATACGATATCGTTGACCTTAATGAAATATTTATTGAAAATAAATATTTATTGTGCGATAAATAAAATATTATTTATTTCCAAGATAATAATTAGTTTTAGAAATAGTTTATATTTCCCAATTAAATATCATGTGAGTTCAAAAGACTTTTATAGGAAGAAATGACGGTTTATGATCAAAACGAGCTTTTTTTGCCGGTTTTAGCCGCATTTCACGTTATTTGTAAATATGACTAAGGAAATGATCAAATAAACAAATACACATTTATTTTCATCATAGGGTCATATCAAATCAAAAAATTCAAGTTCAAAAGTCCAAGTTCCTAGTTTTGTCGGTTTTGCCGGTCTGTGTCCGATTTAGCCGGTTTTGATCCTGTGACTCGTTCTAGGGCTTTGTAAACTACCAAAACACTTGGTAAACTTATTATAAGTCATCTTAAGTCCCTTAAAGTGATCAAGATCAGTTGTAACATTTATTTGTATATCTTTACAAAAATGGGTTTTCCGGGCCCGTAAAGTGTCCTTTTTTGGTCCCGTTTTTCCCCAAATTTAGCTATTTTCAAAAGGGATCTTGTACTAGGGTTTTTATGACTAAAAACATACTTTACATAAACTTTAAAATGGGTCAAAGTTTCTGTTCTAAAATGGCCCTATTTTATCTATAATTTCTGAGACTTTTTAGTGGATAATTTTCATAGTTTTAGCCGTCCAAACATATCAAGAAGTCGTATGGTGCTATCCATAACCTTCTAGCATGTTAAAATTTTTGGACCTAGGGTTCCAAGATTCACAAATTTCGGATCTAGTGGTTTGTTCATAAAACCAAGGCATATTGTACACATACTAGCATCATAACACTTGTTTTTCTATAGATCTATACAATGTAGCGTATAAGGGGTTTAAAATACATGAAATCACTAGTAGATGTTGGAACTTAAAATCTATGTGACTGACGCCATCAAATCTGTTTACCGAAGCATTCGACTGAAGAATCCATGTGAATTGATTCAGAGACGCGGGTTGTGATGCTAGAGGCTTGCTGATTGGACCGAAGACCGTTTTCTGGAAAAGTCAACCGTTCGGGTCAACGGTCAACGTAAAAGTCAACGGAA
This sequence comes from Deinandra increscens subsp. villosa, assembly GCA_039602395.1. NCBI lineage: Eukaryota > Viridiplantae > Streptophyta > Magnoliopsida > Asterales > Asteraceae > Deinandra > Deinandra increscens. The sequence continues at coordinate 66,383,715 of JBCNJP010000010.1, read as the reverse complement.
GATCGGTTCGAGCGAGTCAAGCTTCGTATTAATTAAATCAACTTTGATTTAATTAATATTTATGTTCATTTCATTTACTTGTAATTCTGTTATGTTATGTTATGTTTTTACTATTGTTAGTCACCCTCACTATATATATAGTGAGGGTGCCCCATTCATTAAAGAAGGAGAGAGTCTTAGAGAGAGAGTCTCCAAGATGGATGGATGATTTCTCTTAGGAATGGTGAGTCTTCCATTCTAGAGAGAGAGAGTGAGTCATGAATTTCTAGAGAGAGATTGTGTGTTCTTCATGATTTCTTGATTGTAATCATTCGATTAATGAAATCATTCGATTAGTTCATCATATTTCTCATGTTTATGATTATCCTTTGATTCTTCTCATCTTTATCTTCATCTCATTTTGGGGGTTTTCGAATCTGAACCTTTGTTCTTGCTCAAGATCAGGATTCTTGATGTGAGAATCGGTCCTGACAAATGGTATTAGAGCGGGTAACCGATCAGATTTCATCTCATGATGAATCTGGTCACTCGAATCTGGATTTTGAGCTTGAATATAGTGAAGATTTGAAAACTCATTTTTTTTAGAATTTTTCTCATTTTTCTTCATTATTGATGGATTCTGGACAAATCTGATGTTGTTAGATGTTAGGTTATTGTTCATGGAGTCTATCTTGATGATTGTATCTTCTATACGTTCAAATTAGTAGAGAAATGATGATCCGAGCAGATTTTTCGTAACTGTTGAGTTTTTCCCGTTTTTGGGGTTTTTGAAGAATTTTGGGCTTGATTCTTCGTTTTCTGGGCATTTCTTCATGGATTTGGATGAAACGAGATATGATTCTAAGTGGAAATCGCATTTCGGATCCATTGGAAGCATCCGTTTCATCTGATTCTCAACAGTTTGGGTAGATCTAGAAAAACACACACTAGTGTGTGTTTCATGGTGTTCTTCGTGTTCTTGAAGATTTCCAGAAGTTTGGAGCTGATTTGATCCGAGTTGCTGCTGTTTATGTGTTGTTGGTGGCCACAACAATGTCGTGAATGGTTTATTATCACATCTCGTGCATCATATCGAGATTTCCGATTGTTTCTGAGCAGTTTCAAGATCACCAAGTAAGGATTCTTATTCTTCATCATGTTTTCTAGATTTCTCTAAGTGTTTTTGAAGCTTTGAAGATGTGCTTAGCAGGCTTGTTGAGTTCTTAGCGGACTTGTTGCAATTCTTAGCGAACTTCTACGGCTCTTAGCGAACTTGAATCAGGTCTTAGCGAACTTCATTAGTTCTTAGCGAACTTGTTTGCTTTAGCGTACTTGTTTGCTTTAGCGGACTTGTTTCATGCTTAGCGGACTTCTGGTGGCTTAGCGGACTTGTTTTCCGTTAGCGGACTTGTTTAATGGGTCTTCGTTCGAGGCTTTTTCAGAGGTTTTTGATCGTTAAAGGTTGTAGAGCTTCGAGCTACGAGTTCAACGAGCTAAGAATCATCAAAATTGGTCAAGTATTCGTCGAGATATGGGTGTTTCACGGTTTTCTGGCGAAGCTTCGTTTTTCTGATGAGTTTTCCGATGTTCATTAGGGTTTCGCAGGTATGGCGGTAGAAGACGCCTACGTGGCAGCGTGCCATTAGACAGAAGAGAATTAATTCTCTCTCCTTGGTCGGCTGCAACCTCATTCCTTTAATGTTGTTGAAAGCTGATTGGCTATTGGAGAATAATGTGGGCCCCTGCTGTACAAGAATGATCCGTTGAAAGTTTATTGGTTGCCAATTAGTGATTGGTGAATACATTCACGCGTGGGACCCGACTTGGTTAAAGAACCGTTGAATGTGTTTTTTTTCTATTCTTTTTTGATTGGTTGATATCATCCTCACACGGATCACCATCTAGACCATTGAAAGCCTTTAATCCCAGCCGTGAACTATTGTGACTAACCAATTCTGATTGGTTGTTGGCAAAGGACTTGGTTTATGGCTGTTTTGGAGGGCTTTAACTCCACTAATAATTTTTCCTGCATTAATTCGTTAAACGCGGGTTCTTTCTATCAATCTTTTACGAGATGAACGAGATAACGCTACGAATGGAATTGCGGAAATTTTTTATTAGTCTCAGATTTATTTCATTTTAGTGGGGTTCTTGTTTATTGACGTCACGCGCAACGTTTGCTATCGATCACTGACGGGTTAGCTTTATTATCCGGTTAATTACTCAGCTTTCTCGTTATATCTCACGGTTTATTTTTAGTGGATGCAGCGAAGATGTCAACTAACCGGATTAACTGGAATCTCAGTTAATTATGGAATTTATCCGTTAAATTTCTCGAGAAGCGGTTCCTTGACGAAAAGTGACGGAATTTTTCAGATCGGGCCGCTTTCACTAGTATTTCTCAGAGATCTTCACGGAATATTTTTCCGAGCTCGTTTTTCTTCGCCTAAAATTATGAAGACTCCGGTTATGATTATTTTACGCTCGGGATCTCAATTTTTCTCAGATTTGACAATTATCTTTATTTTTCGCATCCAACCCAGTCACGCGGAACACAAGATTTATTTATGGATCTTTCACAACTGTCAGCATCCGATTTCCGGTTTTTCGCGAGATTGTCCGATTTCAAGATTGTTTATCTGATTTCTCTAGGCAACCGATCGCGACGGTTCGACTCTCCGCATTTGATTTTACGCTTCCGACTTGAGGTTTTTTGAGAGATTTAGAGAAATAGGACGAATTATTATGGATTTGGATATCGGGTCGATTATCCGGAGTTGGAGCATGTTCGATGATTGACTGGTTCATCTGATTCAGTTTGTTGCGGTTTTGACTCCGATGTTCAGCATTTTCTCAGTATTGTACCGGACCGTGTGAACCGAGTGAGCGGAACACTTGGATCTCGACTGGAGCAACGAGAACAGAAGAAGCTTATTCAGAGGGGGAATCTCTACAATAGATTGTCTCCGGTTTATCAGTTTCTCATTGAAGATGTACGACAGAGCGATTCTTCAGCAGTTAAACAGATTTGAAAGCATCAGTCAAGGAGGAATTGTTGGAACTTAAAATCTATGTGACTGACGCCATCAAATCTGTTTACCGAAGCATTCGACTGAAGAATCCATGTGAATTGATTCAGAGACGCGGGTTGTGATGCTAGAGGCTTGCTGATTGGACCGAAGACCGTTTTCTGGAAAAGTCAACCGTTCGGGTCAACGGTCAACGTAAAAGTCAACAAAAGATCGGTTCGAGCGAGTCAAGCTTCGTATTAATTAAATCAACTTTGATTTAATTAATATTTATGTTCATTTCATTTACTTGTAATTCTGTTATGTTATGTTATGTTTTTACTATTGTTAGTCACCCTCACTATATATATAGTGAGGGTGCCCCATTCATTAAAGAAGGAGAGAGTCTTAGAGAGAGAGTCTCCAAGATGGATGGATGATTTCTCTTAGGAATGTTGAGTCTTCCATTCTAGAGAGAGAGAGTGAGTCATGAATTTCTAGAGAGAGATTGTGTGTTCTTCATGATTTCTTGATTGTAATCATTCGATTAATGAAATCATTCGATTAGTTCATCATATTTCTCATGTTTATGATTATCCTTTGATTCTTCTCATCTTTATCTTCATCTCATTTTGGGGGTTTTCGAATCTGAACCTTTGTTCTTGCTCAAGATCAGGATTCTTGATGTGAGAATCGGTCCTGACAGTAGAAACACATGATATACAAGATCTAAAATGAAAATTAACATAGTTTAGGTTACTAGAAACATAGGAGAAAATGCATGTCAAAAGTTACCATTTTTATCCAAGACTTATGGTTGGAGTTCTAGATGGAAAATATGACTAGTTAACATGATTAACTAGAGAAAAACCAAGAAAATGTCATCTACTAACTTGAGAAAACGTGGAGATGGATGGAGGATGGTAGATCTTGCTTCCTTGTTGCTCCTTGTAGCTTTGATCTTCAAATGTTCTTGAGTTTAGATGAAAAAAAGCTAGAGAGAGAGTAGAGAGAGAGAGAGGTGCGACGGTTGGGAGGAGAGGGAGAGAGTGTGTGTGTGTGTGTTTTCTTTTGTGGAAGTGAATAATAGTGGCTAGGGTTTCCACTTTAAGTATGAATATATATGGTTACTTAAAAAGGAAGAAAGAAAGGAAGAAAAGAAGTAAGGGAGGGGGGGGTGGCAGTTTGGGTTCACAACCGTGAGAGGGAGAAGGAGCAAGGGGAGGGGGGCCAGTCTCATGGAGCAAAGAGGAGAGGAGGGAGGGTCAAACCAGAATCTTGAGTGGTACATGCTAGGGTGGTGTAAGAAATCTAGGGTGGCTTTGTGTTGATTTAAGGTTGTGTAGGTGATGATGATGAGGTACATGAATAGTTATTGCTTTATGGTTGAGTGATTAGTAGGTGGTTAGGAAAAGTAAGTAAAGGTGGTGGTCTTTGATTACTAGAAATCGATTATGCGGTGGTTCGGGTGTCGCTTTTGATCATGAAAGACAATATGATCAAAGGTGACAATTGGGTTTGATCATGCATGGGAATGAATGTGCATGATGATTAATGACTCAAGGTTGGAGAAAATAAAAGATACAAGTCTTGTTTAAATATAGTTTTCGTTAAATGGTGAAAAAAACATTGACGTTAAATGTTTATATAGAAACCTAATGGTTTTTCATAATAAAAATACTAAACATTTAAAGGGTTTACTATTTGACGTAGTTGATAATTAAATAAATAAACTCAAGCGTTCATTGGATATTTACACGTCGAAGTAACGTTACGAACTTTGCACGTAATTTAAATACTACAAAAGTGACAAGATAATATAAAAATTCTTTTTTTTTATTTTAAACCACATAGTTGTGTTGAAATTTCTTGTTATTGAAATTCCATCGGATATATATATATGATATCATTGTTTTTAAGGTCGATCGTCGAAATGTTAATTTAGGGTTACGCCAAGACTAACGGATAGTTGCATAGTACGTTATTTATGTTAACTAAAACACAGATTTATGTACAAGAAACAGTTAATTACACGTATTATTATATGATTTGACTTAGGAAACTTACGGGTTGTCAAAGCTTGTAACCCTGAACTTCTGAAGAATTTGAAGAAGACTCTGAAACTCTTCTTCCTTTAGCTTCGCTAGTGAATTTAACTTTAATAGCTTTCAATTTATTATCATGAATCAAAGCTTTTTCTTTTTCATAGGCAGATGAAGAACCAAAAGCAACTTGCTCAAAAATCCGTTCATTTTCCAAAAATATTGAACTTGATATAAACTTCGGAGCTTCACCCAACTTCTTCTCCTTTTTTCTGACTTGTTTTTCTTCTTCTTTGCCGGAGTTGCAAATTTAAAATAATCTTGCAATTCAGCTCTTGGATCAAGTGACACAGATGGAGGATTTAATATAACCACCGGAGCTGGAACAGAATGTAACTCCTCGTCTTTCACACTTTCGTCACTCTTCTCCTAATTGTAAACGTAATTCAGTAAGGTAGGAGACATAACTGAATTCTTCACTTGCTTTTGAAGAGCAAGAATCTCAATTTTCAACTCAGATATCTTGACTTGAGCATCCAACAATTCTTTCTAAGTACCAATAAATTGATCTGATAAATCATTATATTCAGAGTTCAGTTGCCTTTTTGTATCACATATCTCCATTAACTCAGCATGAACCTTCTCCCACTTCTTCGTGAAATAAGCAACATCTTTTGTTAAAATTTCATTCTTCTACGAACCTGAACATTTGTATCTCGAAGCTATGAAATTTCCTCTTGAAGCTCTAAAATCCTATCTGCAGCTTTAACAGCAATTGCATTTGCTTTTTCATACTTATGTTGGACATGATAGCTCTTTTCAAATAGGTTCTCAAAATCTTGAACCGCATCAAGATGAGCAACCTTGTCTTTCTCATATTCAGCAACCCATTTATCTTTTTCCTTCACCAACTCTGAATTGACTTTTTGTAAATCAGCACATCTTTGTTGTGAACATTCTAAAGCAACTTTCACAACTTTGAGTTCTTCAGTTATCAAACCATAATCCTTTAACAAAGATTCAAAATTATCATTTGCAACAACACAAGCTTCACATTTCTCTTTTAGCTCTTTTGTAACTTCTATAGTAACATCTTCCACTACTGTTTCACATGAACTTGTTTCTGAATCTGAATCAGTTACATCCTTACATACAACTTCGACTAGAAATGAAGATTCATCAGGATACAATGGAACATACTGTTTTAGATCAGCATTATAAACCATAGCTTTGTATACAGAATCTGTAACATGATCAGACTTAGAAGTAAAACTATCTGAATTGCAAACTACAGTTAATGCCCTCTGATTATGTCTTTCGTCCATAACTGCAATATCCTTTTCCTAGTCATATCCTTCAACCTTTTGTGAAATCAAAGCTTGTGAATTTGAATTGTTTGTTGAAGATGAGGATGCAGATGCTTTTGAATTTTGACATTCACGATCAAAAGGACCAATCTTGGAATATTTGAAACATTTAACTTTGGATTTATCCAATCCAAGTTTTCCTCGTGGAAGAAAAGATTGTTTACCATGCTTATTTACGAATCTCTTACCTCTTTCAACAGTCATAGAAAATTGCCAATGTAAATCTAACTCATTCAGATGATCATCATCCAAATGGCCTAAGTTATTTGTAAATAGATCAGCTTCTTCAATATTCCCAAAAATTGAACCACTAGATGATGAAATAAATACAGATAGCAATGAAGCTAAATCATCAGATGCATTATTAGACAATGTAAGCTTTGGTGATTGATTTGGACTTGTAAATGTCCAACCCGGAGAATAACCATAATTCTCAGATTTTCCAGCAAGAAAAGCATTAGTAGGACCTTCACTGGAAATGTTTGACTTTTTAGCATTCATGGTCGACTCATTTTCACCATGATAGGCAGCTGGATTCTGTACTTGTGCAGGCATGGATTTGTTCATGTTAAATTCCATATCTCTTGCTTGTATATGCTCAATCAAATTGATGAATGACAATCCTGAATATTCTTTGTCATGAGTAATCGTCATTACATAGTTTTCCCATTTTTCAGGTAATGCCTCTAGTAACTTCTCTTTCAAATCGGCTTCTTCCTTTTTTATGCCAACTAAAGACATTTCACTCAGTAAATGTGAAAACCTAGTAATAAGCTTTGAAATATTTTCATTTGGAAAATGCTTGAAATTGTCGAACTCTTTCTTTAGAACCTTTTGTTTACTTTTCTTGAATTGATCATTACCCTCACATCGTTCGGCTTGATATGCCTTCTTTTGTTCACCAGTGAGACTTTGTTGCAAAATTGGCCTTCCATTTGTACCCGTTGGATATTCATATTGATTATTGTAAGATAACTAAAAATCAACATCATTAGCGCCAACATATGCTCCGAATCGCTTCACCCAACTATGATAATCATCCAGTCTGAGCAACTTCGGAACTTTCTAACTTGTTCCTATTTCATTATCATAGTAAATGATAGATTGCATCGTGTTTTGAATCGCAAAAAATGCTTGATAATCGCTCATTTTGAAATTACGATACTGAACGCAAAAACTTCAAACTCTGGCGTCTTAAAAGTGGTATCTGGGTACCAAAATGGAGGGTACTGGCTGTTAGGCCAGTAAAAGTGTAGATCTTCCCGAGACGGTCATTTTGGTCGGTATTGGGTTCTGTAACTCAAAACAGAACTCAAGTTACGTCAGTTTTAGTGAACATCACTTTTCTGCTAGCGTACCAATCTTGTTCTCAGCGTACCATTTCCGGACCAAAACACTGAGCGGACCAAGTTGCGAAGCAGAACAACCAGCGTACCAAACGAACTTGCGTACCAGCAGCTGACCAGATCAACTGGCGTACCATTAGGGAACCAGAATTGTACGGAGTAACAACCTACGGAGCAGAAAAATTGTTAGAGCATATTCCTATGCTACAATGTGTCTTGTGTAATGTATCTAAGTGAGCATGTATATGAGTCCAAGGAGCAGCGTACCAGTTGGTCCGCCATACCAAATGGTACGCAGATACCAATGGTACGGAGGGTGGTACGCAACTCAGTTAGTGTCACCTATAAATAGGTTGACTTGCTTAGTATGTGAGAATAGCTAGCCATATCATCTCCACTAAGTGTGTGTTTCTAAGTGTGTTCCAGAGAGAGAAACAAAAGCTTTGTAATTGTTCTCTTTGTGAAACCAATAAAACAAAGCTTATTTACATTCTCGTGCACTAGATTGATCGATTCATCCAGTAGTAAGATCATTTCTGTGTTTTACAAGTGGTATCAGAGCAAATTCTGGTTGCTCTACTGGTTTAAATTGATCAAAATCAGATTTTTCTAGTGAGAAAAAGTGGGTTTCTTTGGTTTTTCATTAAATTCTTCCAATTCCGAGTGTTTCCGAGGTAAAAAACGATTTCTTAGTGTTCCTAGTGAGTTTTCGCACCTTTCTGAAGCAAATTCCAGTCCAAATTGTCAAAATTCGCGAAAATCCGTTGAATTTAGCGTGGTATGTTTCTGGTCCGCCTCAAGAACATCTGGTCCGCCGCTGGTCCACCAGGCAATCTTCAAGTCTGGTCCGTGGCAGTTATTTTTTTTGGTCCGTCGCTGGTCCGCTGAATCTGGTCCGCTGCTGGTTCGCAGGTTCATTTGGTCCGTTGGCAGTTTCTTAAAAGTGTCATAACTTTTGCATCAGAAATCGCTACGAGAGCCATAAGTACTCAAATCGATCGTCTCGACGAGCTCTACATTGTTCGTTCAAAGTTGATTTTCAAATTCAAATTCTAACATCTTCGTTTTCGAGTTTGAAGTTTTGACGTTCGATTTCACTGTTTTCAAAATGTATGCAATTGATGCATTTATTGTGAGTCATAGTCAGAATGTGCCGAAGTTGATAAATCTTGAAGATTATCATGGTTGGGCAACAAATTTTAGAGCATATATTGTTGACTTGGATAAACGGTTGTGGTTACCGATTTCAAATGAGTATCAGTATCCAACAACTTTTGGTGGTCAGTGTAAGATGAGATGGAATTTTTCAATTGAAAAAAAGGAATCATATGATCAAAATGAAAAGGCTAAAGCACTTCTTCGGTTAGCTTTGTCTATAACTCTTAAGAATCAAGTCAGAGATTATGGAAACGCAAAGCGGATATGGGATTTTGTAAAGAAACAGTGTGAGGAACACATGTCTAACATTTCTCAGAAAACAGTTGATCAAGAGTTGAAGTTTAAAGGAAAAATTGAAGAGTTAGAGAAGAAAGAAGCGAAGTTATCTGAAGAAAATCGTATTCTGAGAAAAGAATTGGAGGAATGGAAAAATAAAATTCATGATGGTTACGAAGCAAAAATTCAACAGAGTGCATCTTCCTCTTGTACAACGTGTCCTGATTTTGCTAAACTTAAGGAAGATTGGTTGAAAGAAAAAGAAGTGTTAATTCAAGAATGCAATAAAGCTAAGGCTAATGAAAAGGAAGTTGTTGAAGATTTTGATGCTTTATTTGCTAAGTGCTATCATCTTCAACAAAAATATGAAAATGTTCATAAAATTGCTCGAAGCTGCTGATAGAGTAATTCAACTTCAGAAGGAACTCACAAAGTTACGTTATAAAAATGGTGAGGTTCAAAGTCAAAATGACATTTTGAAACAAGATGTTGACTATTATAAGAAACAGGTACAGAAGGTTATTGCAAAACTTCTTGCTGGATGTGATAGAATGTATAGTCAAAAGCTTAAGTATAACGAGTTGTCTGAGCAATTTATTGCTTCTCAAAAGGGGTTACTGGAAGCTAATACAAAGGTTTCCGAGATAAAGATTGAAATGCTTGATCTTCAACGAAAACTTGAATATTGCAATACATCAAATGTGTTTCAGAATTATCTGTATCATCTGGAACGAGATGGCAAACCAAGCAAAGATGTTGATAATCATGAAGTTCCTGCTCAAGTGATTGATCTGAAAACGCCATCTAATAATAATTCAATCCAGAAGTTGCAAGATTATCCTAAAGGAGATGGTGTTAAGTCTGGAAAACAAAGAAGTCAAAACCTAAAAACAATAAAAAGGAGGTTGATTATTGCACAGGATTGGAATTTGATTCCAAAATGTTTTCCAAAATTTCAAAAACCAAAGAAATTTAAATCTGTGATTTCAAAAGTTTATGATGCATGGTCGACTGATCAATTTGGAAAACCAATTTCAAACACTAAAACTAATCATCGACTGTGTTATGTTTGTCGTGAAAAGGGTCATTATGCAAATAATTGTCCTACGACAGCTAACAATTTATCATCAAATGCCAAACATACAAAGTATGTTGATCCTGATGGCATTATTTTTAGTGAGAAGTCATTGTGTAAAATAAAATATGTGAAAAATAAATTGAGAAGTCATTGTGTAAACATGTGTTCATTTTGCAAAGATTTAAACTTGTTTGATTTTCTTTATTTTGTCAAACGATCAGACTTTATCTGCGTATCGAAAGATCGACCTGATCGTTGTTCATTTGACATTCTGCTTTATTTTTCTTGGTGTTTCGTATAATTCATCGGGCATTCTCTGTGTATACGGGAATATCAACCTGATTGCTGTTGAATTATACAACTTCAACTTGTTTTGCTTTCTTATTTTCTCAAATACTTGGGCTTTCTCTGCGTGTCCACAAGACCGACCTGATTGCTAGGTATTTCACAAATGGATCTTGAAGTTCAAAGATTGTTCAAGAAGTGATCCAGCCATGCAAGATCTATTTCTAACAAGAAATTTCAAGTTGAAGATCAAATGCAGTGATGCTGAAGATTGAAGATTGAAGTTTAGTTAGCATAGATACATTACACGTTAAGGGGGAGTTTGTTAAAACATATTTCTATGCTACAATGTGTCTCGTGTAATGTATCTAAGTGAGCATGTATATGAGTCCAAGGAGCAGCGTACCAGTTGGTCCGCCATACCAAATGGTACGCACGTACCAATCGTACGGAGGGTGGTATGTAGCTCAGTTAGTGTCACCTATAAATAGGTTGACTTGATTAGTATGTGAGAACAGCTAGCCATATCATCTCCACTAAGTGTGTGTTTCTAAGTGTGTTCTAGAGAGAGAAACAAAAGCTTTGTAATTGTTCTCTTTGTGAAATCAATAAAACAAAGCTTATTTACATTCTCGTGCACTAGATTGATCGATTCATCCAGTAGTAAGATCATTTCTGTGTTTTACAAAAATAACCGTCACGAACCAATCTTGAAGATTGCTGTACGGACCAAACTCAGCGTATCAAAATCTCGAAGGAGATTGCCTTGCGGACCAGGGGCGTATCAAATGTTCTTCGGTCGGACCAGATGCGTACCACGTGAAAATGAAACTGAATTTTTGAATTTCTGATATTTTTCACTGGAATATGGATCAGGAAGATGCGAAAACACTTTAGGAACACTCAGAAATCATTTTTCATCTTTGAAACTCTCTGAATTGCGAAAAATTGATGAAAAACGAAGAAACCCAAACTTTCTCTCTCTAAAAACACTCGAAATCACATAATCCGATCAGCAAATGGAACCTGATAGCTCTGATACCACTTGTAAAGTCGTAGAGCGACAGATCGTTTGCTAATCAAGTGATAACGAGATAGAGACGAGATCAAACGTAAATACAAATGAGATTTGTATTGATAAAGCTTGAGAGCATACACACAGTAACACACACAGAATATAAGATGAATAACCAGAAGTTCTAATGCTCTCTACACAAGCTACCTATTTATAGGTGACATAATCTGGCTAGCGTACCACCTAGCATACCATCTGGTATGCTGGTCCGTACCAACTGGTATGGAGCCTGGTACGGTGCTAACAAGACTCACTCTCATGCTCATTACATAGATACAATACACGAGACACAACGTAGCATAGGCATATGCTCTAACTGGGTCAAGTTAAAAACTAATGAGTTTGACCATTGTGCACGTACCTCTAGAAGACCTATCGACGATTGCAAAGTTGTTGGTGGAGGAGCATTCTGCTTACCTTAAGTTTCTTGCAATATATTTTTCTAACCTGTAAATTTTTTGAAATTCTTAAACTGCAAAGGTATCAGTGTTGATTGATCAATTTTTCTTTCTTTATGCATTTTCAATTGCTTAAAAATACAAATATAGAGTCTTGTTTTTGTAAAATGAAAATCCAAAAATAGAGTTTTCATTTTAAGGGGGAGAATTGCATGTAAGAGGGATAAATTGTGAAAATGCATGTTATGGGAAGAAGGTGAATACATGCAGAATATATAAGGAATGAGAATACATGCAAAATATATACAATTTTGAGAAATTGATCATTGGGAAATGATGGTACATTGGCTTACGTTGCTGACTCATGGATAGAGTAGATGAAAGAGCTATAAGATCATTGTTTGATATGTTTGGTATGCTCGGCAAATCAGAATGTATTCAGATGTGATATACACTAAATACTAATTCTTGACCATGTGGATAACATCTTAATGCGTATTCATGACAAAAAGAAAAATAAGTGTGAAAAATAAATTGAGAAGTCACTGTGTATACATGTGTTCATTTTGCAAAGATTTAAACTTGTTTGATTTTCTTTATCTTGTCAAACGATCGGACTTTCTCTGCGTATCGAAAGATTGACCTGATTGTTGTCCGTTTGACGTTCTGCGTTATTTTCTTTGGTGTTTCGTATAACTCATCGGACTTTCTCTGCGAGTATGGGAGTACCGACCTGATTGTTGTTGGGTTATACAATTTCAACTTGTTTTATTTTTCTTATTTTGTTAAATCTGAGGCCGTATCTGCGTATCGAAAGATCGACCTTAAGGTAGACGATTTAACATTCTTCTTTTTTTGCATGGAACACAGTTGACGATATCATGAAAATATTATACTTTGTGAAACTTCACAAGTGTAATCACACAAAAAGAAAAAAGAAAAAGAAAAAGAAAAAGAAAAAAAAAGAAAAAGAAAAAGAAAAAGAAAAAGAAAAAGAAAAAGAAAAAGAAAAAGAAAAATAAAAATAAAAATAAAAAGAAAAAGAAAAATAAAAAGAAAATGAAAAAGAAAAAGAAAAAGAAAAAGAAAAAGAAAAAGAAAAAGAAAAAGAAAAAGAAAATGTCTGAATATGTCTGATAGTGTGGGATACACTGGTCAAAGCAAGATCTAATCAATACCATTAACATATCCAGATGTTAAGAATATGATTTCGCCGGAGTTTAAGATGGACAAACTATACCGGCAATCAGCATGACTTATGTGCTTCAATTAGCTGAAATTGAAGTATAGTTAAGTGCGTCATAACCAATATGATCCCATATAGTGAACTTTCTCATACCAAAAATAGAGTTTGATTCTGTATTGCAATTTCATTTCATTTCAAGAAAAGTACAAAAAGATTTTTGGTGTGTTTTAACATAAGTTTGAAAAATCAAAAAGATTTTAGGTTTGTTTTGATACAAACTTTCTAAAAGCCAAAAAGATTTTGTTTCTGTTTTATTTTCAATCTGATCAACATGTGATACAAATTCAATTTTCAAAATCATATCTTGGAGTCTCGAAGAGACGTTTTGCGCCAAGATTATTTAAATTTTGAGCAGGTTGATAAACTGAAAGAAATCACAACTTCAAGCCTTCTGAAGCTGTTGATAAAGATCAGAGAATTACCAGACATTGTCAAGTACTCAAGACCAAGCTACGATCAAGTTGAGGAAGAGTTTGTTTGAAGATTTATTTCATTGGACAAACGGGTTCTACACTTGAGGGGAAGTTTGATTGAAGATATAGTGTTAAGGATGTTGAAGAGATACAACACACGACGAGGGGAGTTTGTTGATACCTGGTATGTGTGTCGTGCGATGTATCCAATAGAACAATGTTTTGTGAAGGTTCAAGAAAAGTCAAGACCAAGTTCAAGGCTAGGTTCACTGCCCGCTGAACCTAGTCCGAACCTGGAGTTCGCATCTGCCGAACTTGGAGTTCGCACCTGCCGAACTTGGAGTTCGGACCTGCCGAACTTGGAGTTTGGACAGGGTTCGGCCAGCAGGGTATATATAGTGAGTTTGGTCGTTGTTTTGCATACGAGTGACGGACTGAGAGAGTGTTAAGTGTGTGTTTCTGTAGTGTGATTCTCTGAGTCTGTATTCTAAGTGTCCAGAGTTGTAATTGCTCTTTGATCAATAAAACAACTCTTAATTACTCATTTTGTATCCGATATAGCTAGATTGAGTAGACGATCCAATGCTCACAACTTTTCAAAAGGAATTGCTAGGAAATTCAATGCAGCTAGAACTCCTCAGCAAAATGGTGTTGCTGAGAGAAGAAATAGAACTTTAATTGAGGCTGCAAGAAAACCTAACTTATATTTTCTCAAATCTTTTGTCTGTCCTGTAACAATACTGATAACCAATGAGCAATTGTCAAAATTTGGTGAAAAAGCTGTGGATGGCTATTTTGTGGGATATTCTGGTGTCTCTAAGGCATACAGAGTATATAACACCAGTTCTAAAATTATTGAAGAAACCATAAATGTGGTATTTAATGAAAAGTCAAAGAACAATTTTAGAACTGAGCCCTCATGGTTATTTGATATTGATTCACTAACCACTGCTTTCGATATAACTATTGATAAGCCTCTTAGTGAAAATATGCAGACAGAAGTACCTCAAAATGCTACAAATGTCAGGTTCAAAGGTGTTGATCCTCCATTCTTCTCATCTGTCAGCACAAAACCTTATGTCCCAGCAACCAGTTTCAACTTGACTCCAGGAGATGTTATTCAATTCAATTCTGATGGAACACCTATTCCTCATATTGCCATTGAATCAAAACAACCAGCTGAAAATCATCTGGTAACTCATCAAGACACTGCTGTAAGTCTTGGAAACTCAAGAAACAAAGGTGATCTAAACAATCAATCACATGCTTCAATAGAAAATCAGACAGGATGTAGCAACTCAACCTCCACTTTACCTGAAGGATTAAGCTCACATACTCCTGCTGATGACATTATTGAAGAAATCATTGAGCCTGTTGCCTCACAAAATCAAGATGTTCAAGAATCAATCCCTTCAACAGAAATACCGGAATTAGTGCTTATAAATGAGTTTATCCCCCATTAAACCTTTTTGGAGCCTAATTGTCATCATGAATTCCCACCTACTTGTAACTCTAGAATTTTGAAAGATGTATCCTCTAGAGAATGTTATAAGAGAAGTGGAAGCACCTGTACTCACAAGAAGCAAATCAACTGATGCAAACATCTGTCTACATGCATGCTTCTTGTCAGGAGCAACCAAAGAAAATAAATGAAGCTTTAAGAGAAAACAGTTGGATTGAAGCTATGCAAGAAGAACTGCTTCAAATCAACAAACAAAGAGTATGGGAATTAGTGGTGTTGGATATTAGATGTCCTAACCCGACCCTTAGCGTAACCGACCCGAAAGAGTTACACCGGTGTCAACGAACTAATAATTAATTAAGTGTTAATTAATTAAAGCAAACGGTTTAAATAAATAATAGTTATTTATTTTAACGTAACGAAACAATAAATCGTAAAACGTTTACGAGAATTGTCGGCGAATGATTATCTAGTCGTAACCGGTTAACGGACTAGTTAATTATTGGGCTTAGGGCTTTAATCGCGAGATGGGCCTTGCTTGCCCAAGAAGTCAAGGAGAATCTATAAAAGGGAGGGAGGAGGGATTAGAAAGTGACCTAATCGCGACTCCTCCTCCTCCCTTGTCTCCTAGCCGTCGCGACCCCCCTTCCCTTCTCTCTCTCGTTTCCGGCGCACCACCACCACCTCCCTCCGTCGCCTTTTCCGACGCATACGATGGTGAAACGTGACCCACGTTTGATCGCCGCCGCCTTGGAGCTCGAGACCACCGTCGCCGCCGCTAGAGCCGCCGCCACCGCCGAGAGGGTCGCCGCCACCACCGCCGCCGACATATTTGGCGAGGACCACCGAGAGGTGGTTCTCGCTTTACCCGCGCCACCGAGACCGTTGTTTGAACCATCTCGTGCCGCGACCGTTGAACCGGGTGAAAACCCTAAGTGGCCGGCGCCATTGTATGCCGCCGCCGTCATGCCACTACGTTCGTCGCTTCCACGCGTGTCGGACGAAATCGATATTGTATCGGTTTCGTCGCCATGCACGATGAAACCGTTCGACTGGAATGCTATGATTCATAGCATGGTTTCGTTACCGCCACCACCGCCCGTTCATGAGATGAACGCGCCTGTGGTGCCCGAAATGCCGTCTTCAAAGTCGGTTGAAGATTTGACTTGCAGATTCGAGTCGGGCGTTACCGTTTGCCCTAGCGCCAGTTCTTCGAACCCCGGTGTCTCGAACGGTTGTTCGGACTCCGCCAAGGTATATCTAAATTGTTTAGATTGTTCGATTTAATTTTTCCTGTATTTACGCGTACACAGTGATCAGATCCTGTCTACGGTTTTTACTATATTCGCGTTGTAAAACTTATATTTCCGCTAAGCAATTAATCTGATTAATTGACCCGTTAATTTATTCGGTAAAAATTCAAACGGGCAACCCGGATACCCACTGTAAAACCCAACAGTGGTATCAGAGCCACGATCACTGCGCGTAAATCTGTAACGGTCTTTTCGTAACCGGTGGTTCGCAATTTCGATTCGTTTCCAAATTGCGAACGGAATTAAATTGTTTAATTCGTTTTATGATATTGTGTGTTACGGTTGACCCTTTAAATTTATTAAATGTTTTGGCGTGTTGTATTTCTCTGATTGGCTCAATTGTTGACTCAATTGTATCTTTATTTGGTTTTGGTGGACCCGCCGTTTTTCGGGTTTCAAAGTTGTAAATTAGAGCTAGGTTTACTAAGTTGTTAGTAAATTGTAATTTTATAAAACCCAAGACCGAAGATCGGACGCTCGCCAAAAAGGTGTCTGGAGGCTAGTGGGAGTTGAACCGGATCCACGAACGCACCGAGTTTCCTTCCTTGTGGTTGTTCACCTTTATATTGTCATGTCCCATTGGTCTTGCTAAATGGCTCTAGCAAGTCCATGCCCTTATGCCGTTAACACACAATTGACCATTCGCGACACTTAGATATTTTAAATAGGTGATTTAAAATAATTGTCCCGAGTGAAGATAGGGTTTATTGTTTGTGTCTAACGATCACTAAATATTAAAATTGGTTTTAATATCCCTATCCGGTAAATAAAAAAAAATTGATAGTTCATGCCGTCCAAAATCAAGTCTAACTTGGAACGTATTGACCGGAGCATCAGTGTTGGAGTATTTCAACACCGCACTTGGTGCCGAGGGTACCTTCCAGGGTGGGGGCATTGGAGTATTTCAACACCGTGCCAGCCGCATTGACCATTTGGGATTACTATCGCTTTCTTTATGTATGTTTGTAGTGTTGGAGTATTTCAACACCGCACTATAAATGTATATAGACAAAGTGGGCATGGATGAGGCTAAACGTATCGCAAAATATAATTTATTATATTATGCGGCCTCATAAACGAGAGTCGCGACTGAGACTTCGCGATTGACAACCGTTGTCAGTTTGGTTACACGAGTTTGCTCCTGAGGCTCATTTGGCGGTCTCAAGTAAAATCGTCTAATCGAATTCTCAATTTTCTTATTTAATAAATCTTACCAATTTATATAAGAAAATGGTTTACACCGAAAATACTAATTTAAAAATTACTTTGCATTATTTCAGAAGGCTAATGAAAACACAGTTCCTCTAAGTTCAATGGTATCTCTGGACCCATTCACTGAGACGAACTTCTTGTCATGGCAAACCCTCCTGAGGAACATCTTGAAGCTTTTTGGAAAGCTGTATGTTCTTGACCGACCCATCCCGAGCACGCCGTCTTACTTGTTAAACGACCGCTCACGGATGGAAATCCAGAAGCACAGTGATGACTCTCGGGAAGTCACTGAGCTTATGTTATCTAGCATGACACCGGATTTTTGGTATAACTTTACCGACATGGGAGCGTATGAGATCTAGAGGGGTGAACGATGTAGGGCACTTCAACATTTTGTGAACCGCCACATGTCGCCTAATTCCTCTGCCTATGATCATGTCATGATGATGAAGGGGTATCGCGACAGACTGATCGACCTCGGCTACTCCATTCCTGAGGGGATGGCTCTTGATGTAGTCCTCGGATCTTTACTCGAGCATTATCGCTTGCATGCGGTAAATTGCTCGGCTCAGACTTTAGATGAGGTTCTGACATTATTTCCAAATGTCAAGATCAGGACCACACCGGCTGTGCTCAGAGTTGCTGATACAGGTATTACCAAGACCAAGAACAAGGTCAAAGAGACAAAGGGCAAGAAACCATTGGCGCCTTGTAGAGGCTAGATTATGAGGCTTGTAATATTAAATATGTTGGGCTGGGCTTAGAGGGTTTAATTAGAATCATAGGCTAGTTTGATTATTGTATTTAGGCTAGTTTATGATTGGGCTTGGGTTTACTATTGGGTTTATGATCCACAAGGGGCCCAATAGTAAACCCAATGAGGTAGTATATAAACCTCACTTGTTCATGTTTATGATTAAGCCTTGAGTTACAAGTTTACGATTTCATCTTCATCTTTGCGTTTACGATCAGCTCATTGCTTCAAGATAGTAGCTTGTTCTTCATTCAAGAATCAATCTTTATCATAGATTGAATCTCTTCATCTACTATTTTCTTGAATCAATCTCTCACGAGGATTCCGCACTCGTGTTAGATCATTATATCGTGTGTTCAGGAGTTTTCAGGACCTACACGCCTCCTCCTCAGGAACGTCAATGCTTTGAATGTAATTAGATGGGCCACTGGAAACGTAACTGCCCCGTCTACCTTGCTAAGATCAGGATGACTAGAAACCCCGGTAAGGGTCGCTCATCAGGTATGTCAATAAATGTTATTGAACTTTTCACTGTTTCCTCCAATGCATGGGTATTTGATACCGGATGTGGTTTTCACATTGTAAATGTTTTGCAGGAACCTGAGAAGTGGAAGAAGATAGAACAAGGCGGTATGGAGCTCATCGTTGGTGATGGAAAAAGAGTCCCGGTCTTGGCTACCGGCATATGTTCTCTTTCATGTTCTATCGGTCTTGTAGTTACTCTAGATAACTGTTTATATGCTCCTGGATTGTCCAGAAACATTATTTCTGTCTCTTCCTTGTTTGAACAAGGTTTTAAGTACAAGTTTAATGGAAATTCCATTTTTACCTACTTTAACGATATCTTTTATTTCGAGGCTAAACCTCGACATGGTATATATGAGATAATTGTTAAAACGTAAGATCAACTCTATCATGTTTCTAAACGAAACAAAGTTGATAACGATTCGTCGTTATGGCATCATCGACTAGGTCACATAAGCAAAGCTCGCATTAAGAAGCTTCAATCTGCAGGGATTCTCGAATCCACTGATGCAGATACCTTCAGTGAATGCGAATCATGCTTATCTGGAAAACTGACCAAGTCACCCTTCACACATGTTGGTGAACGGGCTAATGATCTGTTAGGACTTATACACACTGATGTGTGTGGGCCCTTTCGGACCGAAACGAGAAATCGGGAACGCTATTTCGTATCTTTCATAGATGACTATAGCAGATATGCTTATGTCTATCTGATGAAACATAAGCACGAAACTTTTGACAAGTTCAAAGAGTTTCAACACGAAGTAGAAAATCAACTAAATCGAACTATTAAGATACTTCGATCAGATAGAGGTGGTGAGTATCTTAGCAACGAATTCCTTGATCACCTCAAGGCTTGTGGAATTATTTCACAACCCACTCCTCCCGGTACACCACAGTTGAATGGTGTTAGTGAAAGGAGGAATCGAACCTTGTTGAACATGGTTCGATCAATGATGTGCAGGACTAACTTGTCCCACTCCTTTTGGGGTTTTGCTCTCTTGACCGCCGCTCGCCTAATACATCTGGCACCGACTAAGAAAGTGGATAAGACCCCATATGAGATATGGCATAATTCTTCTCCTAATCTTTCTTACCTCATGGTATGGGATGCGAAGCATATGTCACTAGCGAATCTGACAACAAGCTCGATCCTCGAGGTGAAAAGGTGATTTTCATCGGATACTATCGTAATACCGGCTATTACTTTTACCATCCTGATGGAAACAATGTTTCTATCAAAAGGAAGGGTAAGTTCCTTGAGAAAGAGTTTCTCAACAGAGGAACCAATAGTGATCTAGTGGATCTCGAAGAAGTTCGAGAAACACAAAACCCTGAGACAGTCACTAGGTCTGACCGACAAATGGTTGTCGCTCCATCAGACCAAAACACAAGCGTTCGCATGAACGAAAGGACACACAAGGCACCTGATAGATATCTCTGGCATCTAGAAGGTCCCGATGTCCTATTAGTAGCTAACTCAAATGATGAACCTACTAATTACAAAGCTGCTGTGTCAGATCCTGAATCTGACAAATGGCTTGAAGCCATGAATGCCGAGATGCAATCCATGCGTGACAATCAAGTATGGGACTTGATTGAGCTACCCCCCCCCCCCCGGTTCTTGGGCAGTAGGGAGCAAGTGGATCTTTAAAAGAAAAACTGACATGCATGGAAAGGTGCAAACCTATAAGGCACGGCTTGTTGCGAAAGGTTTCACTCAAACCCAAGGGATTGACTATGATGAAACCTTCTCGCCCGTGGCCATGATCAAGTCGATCAGGATATTGCTTGCCATAGCCGCATACCATGACTATGAGATATGGCAAATGGATGTAAAAACCGCTTTCCTGAACGGACAACTCACTGAGGATGTCTACATGGTTCAGCCTGATGGTTTTATCGATCCTAAATATCCAAATAGGGTTTGCAAA
This sequence comes from Deinandra increscens subsp. villosa, assembly GCA_039602395.1. Lineage (NCBI taxonomy): Eukaryota > Viridiplantae > Streptophyta > Magnoliopsida > Asterales > Asteraceae > Deinandra > Deinandra increscens. Next base: position 66,362,844 of record JBCNJP010000010.1, on the reverse strand, counting down.
CTGAATAAGTCCATTTATGGACTTAAACAAGCATCTCGAAGGTGGAACATTCGTTTTGACCAGAAAGTCAAAGAGTTTGGCTTTGCTCAAAATGAAAATGAACCGTGTGTTTACAGAAAGGCAAGTGGGAGCGCTATATCATTCCTCATATTGTATGTGGATGATATACTGATCATAGGAAACAACATCCCCATGCTTAACGAGGTTAAGGTATGGCTATCATCTTGTTTCTCTATGAAGGATCTTGGGGAAGCCGCTTACATTCTGCGAATTAAGATTCACAGAGATCGATCGAAGCGGCTTCTGGGTCTCAGTCAAAGTACATACATTGACAAGATTATAGCACGGTTCAATATGAGCAACTCCAAGAAAGGAGTTGTGACATCCGAGAATTCCAAGGTTAACTTCCGTTAGACAATCTCCGTTAGTTACGTTATAAGTGTTAACTTAGTAACTAATGCTTAACTAGGCCGAATACGTCCACGACCTTTGGTTGATCACCGAACCCGTCCATATGTGTTATGTGTTTATTTATTACCACTATGTGGAATTATGTGCAACGTGATTTAAATGCATGATCATTATCAAAAGCATGACTATTTGTTACTTGTTGAATTATGTGACAACTTGCTTAATTGTGTATTTACGTATTTATTATTATTAGCATGACAAATTGCTTAAATGTGTATTTATGTGATTAATCAAGTAATTAGGGTGTATGCATACATGTTAATCATGGGCTAATCACTTGCTGATCATTGGGGCCCAAATCCCAATGATAAGCCCACCAAGCCTTAGTATTTAAATAAAAATAAAACCCTAAATCTTCCATTTGCATGACTCCACCATAAAACACACACACACACACTCTCTCCATTCTCTCTCTCGTGAACCATTTCTGGTCAGCCAAGAATCACCACGAGCCACCGTCATCTCAGCTGGTGAACCCACCCATTCGGATCCTAGATCAAACCGTGAGTCCCCAAAACCATTTTTCTTGCATTTCTATGTGTTTTCTTAAAAAGCATGACCAAATCTTCATGAAATCGTTTGATCTTCTGATATGATGCTTAGGAATGTTAGATCTAGCATAAAGACTGAAACTTTACGTGCAAAATCATGCCATAATGAAGATCCATGCTAGTTAGGTCATTTTATGCTTAAAAGTGTTCTTGGAGATTTAATGGTGAAAATCCATGTTTAAGGTGTTAAATTTGCTTGTTTAATGTTGGTAAATGTTTATGCATGCTAGATACTGAACTATATGAAGTATGGAAGCTGTTAGATTGATTTTTGGGCTGATTTACGAGTTTTCTGCGACCAGCGAAACTAACAGATTCGTTAGGCGAAACTATAGTTTCGCAAACTGTTTGAATCTTCATCCAGAGACACTATACAGCGAAACTATAGTGTCGCCTGTGAAACTAAGTGTGTTGCTCGAACGAAACTACCGAGCGAAACAACCTGAACGAAAGTTCAAATCAGTTTCGAGCGAAACTAGATAGCGAAACTGTGCCATCAGTTTCGAGCGAAACTATCTAGCGAAACTGTGCCTTATATAAACGAAAGTTCACACCAGTTTCGGGCGAATCTAGCCAGCGAAAATGTGTCATCGGGTATACCCTAGCGAAAGTGCTGCCCGTGCATATAGCAAAACTGTGTAGCGAAACTGTGGCCAGACCAAAACCCAAACTTGTGCAACTTATTTGAATGTTATGCCATGACTTACATGATTACGCAATAATGAAACATGCTTTGATTTCTGAGTAATGTGAACCCTCGTTTATGATCAACCATTGGTATCGTGTGTCTGTATGTCGAGTCGTAGTTTCAACGTGCTATGTTATGGACCATAGTGACGTAGTTAAAGTTTAGACACAACCTAACACCTAAGACCTTAATGTGATTATTAGGTCTTCGTTAGCAATCATAGTTGGATTATTTGAAGTGTAAGCTGTGCAACCTAAGGTGAGTTTCACTAACCCTTTAATTGTGAGCCCGTTTGGGTCACAACGAATTTACTTAACGGAAAACAACGCTGACATTTTGAGGTATTGCCAAATGGGATATCTGTTATGGAAGTTGGAGTGTTTTATGGGAAGCACTTGCAACTGTCCATCCTTGGGGTTTCAAATGAAATCCGCAACCATCTATTTAATACTTAAACTCATTTGGGATTTCAAATGAAATCCGGAACAACCATTTTGACACTTAAACTCTTTTTAGGATTTCAAATGAAATCCAGAATAAACGGTTTTAATATGACTAGTGTAGGTTAAAGTCTAAACCAAATGATATCACATGATTTCTAAGGATGCCTTAAAACTTGAAAGTCCTCAACAATTTAGTACCATTAATTTGCGAAGCGAGGGGATGTTGGGTAGATCTACTGAGGGTTTGACAAACCCTGCTCCGCGGTACACAAATGTGTAGCCAACTGGTTGGAGGCCGAACGGAGTTCAATATCAGCCTATTTTAGTTGTGGGTCCCATGAGGAACACAACTGGAGGCACAAACCATCGGCAAATGCCGAACTCTGTTACGTCAGCTTTGGTACGAACTTCCTTAGTGCATGGAAACCGGATTAGCTACCCGCGATATCGGTTGACCGCTTTAATCTTTACTTAACTAGTGCATATTCGATAAATCAACACTTGGCATTGTTTTGCAAAACTATTACTTATTTATATGTTGATACCTACGCTTATGAGACCGGGCCGCTGCATGACATGCCCACTGTGAACTCACCAACCGTTAGGTTGACACTTGTGTGGTTTTCACTTTTGCAGATCGCTGAGGAGTATCCACCGGAGGTTGGCATGGCACCCGAAGTTACTTATTTCATTTTGAACTTAAATTTGGGAATTGAATAACAATTTATGTTTTGTAATTAAAGCACGTGGTTAGTGCTAAGATACTCATGTTTGTCCTTCCGCTGCAAACTCTTAAACTGTTTTGTGATGAATGTTTGGACTTTACTCTGATTCGTTTAGTATTTGTAACTAATGGTTGTGGTCCTGGTTTGCTCGCACTCTTTAACGGTATAAACTCCTTTAGTGGTTAATTTGGGGTGTGATAGATTGGTATCAGAGCCATAAGTTGCAGAGAACTGGAATCATTTTTGAAAAACGATTTGGAAACTGCAACTTGAAACATTAGTTACAAACGAACAAACAAATTCCCAAAACAAAATTTTTACGTGCCAACATGGGATACTCACTCTGCTGTGTAAGTAAATACTTCATATGTATATTATATATATATATATATATAATATATATATAGACTGTGTCTAGGTAGTCTAACGGAAAACCTTAGGAAAATTTTACACACGAATATGAAATGCGAACGCTAAGACGCACACTATTCCGGGGGAAAGCGATAACGAAACGATGCTACACGCTACGTCCTGATTTCTACTACGCTGACTACGCGACGGTGACTTTTATGGGAAAGCCGACTTTCGACGATAGTACTTACGACTTACGACGTTCTCCGACGACGCTTCGATTTTGCACGAAAATTTTTCTGGACTAATAGTGGGATAACGGGAAATTGTTAATATACATATTATGGGATATGTATAGAGTATAACTGTGACTGAACACTGGCTACTTTAACTATCCAGAAAATGCCTGGAAGAGGACACGAAAGGAACAACATTAACCTGACGCCTGCACAACTGCAAGCTATGATAAACGAACACGTGCAAGCTGCGGTGGCAGCCGCCCAAGCTGCATTCGCCGCACAGGGTAATTATTATGCCGGTTAAGGCTCAAAGCGATTATATTTTGACTTGTTTAAACTTAAGACCCAAACTATTTATGCATCCGGAAACCTCCATCACTGCACGTTTAAGTCCTTTATGGACTGCAAGCCGATGACGTTTTCCGGCGAAGAAGGAGTGGTAGGACTCCTCAGGTGGATCGAGAAGTCTAAGAAGGTCTTCTCTATGTGCAACTGCCCTGCTGAGGACAAAGTGAAATATGCGACTGGTACCTTCGAGGGAGCTGCTCTCTCCTGGTGGAATGCCGAAATCTAGATGATTGGGTTAGATGCGGCTAATGACATGGAATGGGAAGCGTTTAAGGAACTGGTTATGGAGGAGTATTGCCCTCGGGATCAAGTCAAGAAGCTGGAAGGAGAATTTTTGAACTCCAAGATGTCTGGGTCGGAAATTGAGGAATACACTACGCGTTACCACGAGTACGCGGTACTATGCCCAACAATGGTTGATGCTGAATTTAAACGCATTGAGCGTTATCTGGAGGGTCTCGCACCCCAAATCAAGAGCTTGGTGACAGCTAGCAACCCAACAACCGTGCAGCAAGCCATCCGTTTGGCTCATAAGTTAACCGATAAGGAAATCGAGAGGGGTACTCTACCTGCAAAGACCACTGTGAAGACTGCCTTAAGTGGCAAGCGTAAGGCTGAAGAAGAAGCTCCAGCAACATCTGTAAACAATCAAACTGTTGGGAATCAATCTGGTAGATCCTCTAACTCCCAATATCAGAACAAGCGACCTGACAACACAAGGCCCAATTTCAGCAATGGCAGCAACAGTGGAAGTAACAACCGCCAAGGCGGGAATGGAAACTACAAGGGTAAAGCCCCGTTCTGTAACAAGTGCGGGAAACACCACAATGGTATGTGTAGCAAAGGTCTGGAGTGTGGAAGATGTGGGAAACCAGGGCATGAGGCTAAAAACTGCTGGACCAACTTACAAAGGTTAAACAACAACGGTCAGAACCAAGGAGGAAATAACAACAACAGGGGAAACGGAAACAACCGCAACGGGCAAGGAAACAATCAGAACAACAACAATGGTGGAGCCCGTGGCTGTTATGAATGTGATGCGCAAGGCCACATGAGGAAACATTGCCCGCAACTGCGCAGACAAGGGAATGGTAACAATGGAAACGGTGGAAACCCGGGCAACGGAAATGGTAACGGTGGGAATGGTAATGGTGGAAATGGTAATGGTGGGAATGGTAGAGGTCGTGCTTTCGTTATGGGTCAAGGAGAAGCTCGCAACGATGCCAACGTGATTAACGGTAAATTTATGCTTAATGGTTACTTCGCTACTGTATTGTTTGATTCTGGTGCTGAAAGAAGTTTTATTTCCACTAAGTTTGCTAGACTAATTAATGCTAAACCGATTGACTTAGATGCTAAATATGTGGTAGAGTTAGCGAATGGTAAACTTCATGATACGACTCAGATAGTTAAGGACTGTAAGTTAGAACTAGCTGGCCATACGTTAGGAATCGATCTTATGCCTTTTCCGATTGGTAGTTTTGATGTCATAGTAGGAATGGATTGGTTATCTGAAAACCGAGCTGAAATTTTATGTCAAGAAAAAGTGATTCGTATCCCACTCAAAGAAGGTGAAGTGTTAACAGTTCAAGGTAAAAAAGGTGGAACAGTCACTGGTATTATTTCGTTTCTTAAAGCTCAAAAGTGGCTTCGTAAAGGACACTTCGCGATCCTTGCAAACGTCACCGACACGACACTTCCCGAGCGTAGAATCAACGATTACCCGATAGTCCGCGACTTCCAAGATGTATTTCCTGATGAATTGCCTGGTTTGCCTCCATTTCGACAAGTCGAGTTTGGAATCGACTTAGCTCCCGGAGCGGCTCCGATTGCACGCGCACCGTACCGTTTGGCGGTAAGCGAACTCAACGAACTCTCCGCACAACTTCAAGAGTTACTCGACAAAGGATTTATTCGTCCAAGTTCGTCTCCATGGGGAGCACCGGTATTATTTGTTAAGAAGAAAGATGGAACGTTCCGAATGTGTATCGACTACCGAGAGCTTAACAAGGTTACGATCAAGAATCGGTATACACTTCCTCGAATCGACGATCTTTTCGATCAACTGCAAGGTTCGAGCTACTATTCAAAGATTGATCTACGGTCTGGATATCACCAACTTCGTGTTCGTGATGAGGATATCCCTAAGACTGCTTTCAGAACTCGGTATGGTCATTACGAGTTTTTAGTTATGCCGTTTGGGCTAACTAATGCGCCTGCTGTGTTTATGGATCTGATGAATCGAGTGTGCAAGCCGTACCTCGATCAGTTTGTAATAGTTTTCATTGACGATATTTTAATCTACTCCAAGACAAAGGAAGAACACGAGAGTCACCTACGACTTATCTTGGAATTACTCCGCAAGGAACAGCTTTACGCCAAGTTTTCAAAGTGCGACTTTTAGATTCGCGAAGTCCAGTTTCTTGGACACATTGTTAATCAGAATGGAATTCATGTCGACCCAGCTAAAGTGGAAGCTATCAAGAATTGGTCTACTCCGAGAGCGCCGACCGAAATCCGACAGTTTTTGGGACTTGCCGGATATTACCGAAGATTCATCAAGGGTTTCTCGCAATTGGCTCAAACCTTAACAGCTTTAACGCACAAAGGGGTGCAATATAGATGGGGTGAAAAAGAAGAACACGCGTTTCAAACTCTTAAGGACATGTTATGTTCAGCTCCGATTCTCTCATTACCCGAAGGGATAGACGACTTCGTGGTTTACTGCGATGCATCCATTCAAGGACTCGTTTGCGTGTTGATGCAACGAGATAAAGTGATTGCCTACGGGTCCAGGAAACTGAAGGTTAATGAGAAGAATTACACAACACATGATTTGGAATTAGGAGCCGTTGTATTTGCACTCAAGATTTGGAGACATTACCTCTACGGAACAAAGTGCACGATATTTACCGACCACAAAAGCTTACAACACACCTTTGAACAAAAGGACCTCAACATGCGACAACGAAGGTGGGTCGAGCTACTAAATGATTATGACTTAGCGATTAATGTCACACCCCCAAAAATTCCACGCGCTATAACGCGCCGCAGGGAGCGTGACAAACCAGGATCGCCGTCCATTAGTTACACCAAACGACCAGTAATTAATAAAAGTTGTATATTTCATTAAAATATAAATTCAGAGTGTTACAATTGCGAAAGCGTAAATACAATTAAATTATTTATGTAAAAACATCGTCACCCAAGGTGACGTGGCTTGTTCAAAGACACAAAAAGGGTTTCAAAGTCTCATGCATGCATACTCGTGATACTCGAACATCTGCAACCTGAGAAATAACATGCTAAAAAGTGTCAACACAAAGGTTGGTGAGTTCACAGGTTTATCAGTTCGAAAACAATTCCAGTTAATGTAAATCGACTGTTCAACAACAGTCCTAGTTCAGTGTAAATCAACTGTTCCTTGACAGTTCAAGTTTAAGTTCAAGGTTGACTGTTCAACAACAGTTCGAGTTCATGTTTGAGTTCAGTTAATAAAATCCAGATAATATATCAATAGCTAGCTAGGCTATTTTCAAGAAATCAGTGCACGTTTGACTGGATAAACTAGCTATCCAGTTACTGAAGCTCGACAGGTTCAATTGTGCCTCGTTAAGACTAAGAAGTATATAACACCCGTTCGATATCCAATCGAGTCAGCGCGAATGACCCGGGTGGGGCTTGTCAGGCCCAGTAGATCTACCAAATAAGTTCCCGCTGATGTCACATTGACAGTAACTATAAAGTGAGGGCTTTTCAATAAGTGTGCCACTATCATTCAGGTGATATAATTATCTAACACTTCAAATGTTTGCATGCATGTTAATCTCCCCCAACAAGATTAAAACAGTAAAATGGGGCCGTGAAACTCACCATCCGGTGCACAACAAATTCCAGATAAATAATAATGGCAAGTAGCACCTAGCAGGTCTTGTGTACTCTACCAAACACCTAACGAGCATGTGTACATAAGTGTGTGTTCAATCGGAAAAAAAAACGACTAAGTCTAGTCTAACGATTAAAGGTAACTAATGTCAAACTTTGGCATAACGAGGGTTTATTAGTCCAAAACGAGTCGAAGGTGGCACATTGCCAAAAATCACGACGATTTCGAAGATTGACGAAAAGTATATTATTAAACAATAATACTTGTCCATGAAATCGATTGATAAAATAGGTATATATGTATATAAATATATATATACATAAGCAAATATATAACTATATCGATAACGTGTTCTCAAATGTACTTATATGTTTATACATATTTTTATATAATTCTATAATTATATAATTCTAACGTTTAGAGAGTTTATATTGCACGATTCAACAAAATACATTATTCATATACGTAGAATTTATATAAATATAAGGGTTATTAAAACGTTCATTTTATATTTTCTACGTACGTATATTTATATATTTTCCAAATGTGTATTCCTTTATAAATCACCGTCAAATAACCAAATATTTTATACAAAAATCTATTTATATAAATCAATGGGGTAACAAGTAAGCTAATGACGTCTATGAAAATCCTAAGGGTCCAAAACTGTGACAACCGGCAATTTCCCAGGTTAACCCCGTTAATAACTTGTGTTATATTTCAATAACGTCCGTTACCTCGGTTAACTAGAATTGTTACACGAGCATTGCACATGAGTCTAGACGTCGGTTAACCTACCTGAATAATTATATTTTGTGATTTTATGTAAATCATATTTTATAATTTCATGAAAACGTTTTGTCATTTTATGTGACGAATATATCTATGATTTTATGTGGTATATAAGTATATATACATACACATTATTTCTTTTTATGATTTTATGTGACGATATGTTACGTAGATTACTCGAAGAATTTCTATAATTTTATAGTTATGGGTTATAACTATGATTTTATGCTAGATATATATATATATTTTATATTTTTATAAAACTTCGTTCGTTAAATACGTTGTGGCGTACACTTGAGTAATCATCACCATGTTACCCTTCGTTAGACCTCGTTAGAGTTCGTTAGACATTCCTAAACTTTGAGGGACCGGTTTTGGCAATTCTTAAACTTCTTTTAATTAATGAAACCTGGAGGGACTGTAGCTGTAATTACACAAAATGTAACGCTAGTTATGAATGTGTGGGAAGGACCATTTGTGCCAATAGCTGAAAGTCAATTTAATGACTTTTAATTCATCAACCGTTCCCATCGACAGAAACCGCCGCTCCTTTAGAAACCCAACAATCAATCCGACATTCAAGTCATCGTCGGTTACACGATTGCTCCAATCGATCGGTCCCTGTGTACCATCATTAGAGAGTTGAGAGCACAATTGATCACCTCCATCAACACCCGAACTCTCTCACACTCTCACGATCGTTTTACTTTTTCTTTTCGAGTTCTCCGGCGAACTCGCATTTCCGGTCAGTCACCACTTTCTCATTACCCTTTTCATACATCACTGAGATCACCATTCCCTACTGAGCAACCCCGAAGCATTAGATTCGAGAACGGAGCAACGCCAAACGTCAGAGTCGGGATTTTTCGGGTTCTTCTCGGCATCTAAAACGCATCGGAATTCCTTTTCGATTCGAGGTAAACCTTTCTCTCATCTAATCGCACGTTTCTGGGTCTATTTAGGTGTTATTACGATTTTCCGGTGACCGGAAATATAACTCCGGCCACCGGAGTTATGGGGAAGAAGCTGGGTCGAACGGGGTTAGGGTTATAAGAATTGGGCTCCGGGTCATGACGTGAAAGGGTCGCTTGGCGGAGCGGTTAGGGCGTATGCCTGTTTCGCGAGAGGCGCGGGTTCGAAACCCGGCCCCTACCTCCCTGTTGCTTTCTTTTTTCCTCTATATTCAATCATTTGAACCAAGCCCCACTGTATATTGATAAAATATTTTCTGGTCGAGTTTAAAACCAAAACAGAACACTGCCCTGGTGGCTTGGTCGCTATACCATAACGTACAGGTCACGGGTTCGAGCCCCGTGACCACCATCTTTGTTGTTTTTAAAATCTTTTTGGGAATTCCAGGTTTTCTTGGTTTAATATCCAAACCAACTATTACACGGCTACTAAATCTCGACCCGTGTAGTTCCATAGACACCGTTAGGGTATTCCTCAAATTTTTATATTATGAAAACATTATGACTTAAATAGATCGAAATTTTATAGTCTCGTTATTATTAATAAAAAAATAATAATTTATTATTATTACTTTTTTTTTGAAATATATATAAATATATATACATTTGATTTATTGTCCTATGAACGTTTTAAATATTTTCATTAAACTCTTGAAAGTTGACACGACATATAAATATATATTTGGGACGTTTTATTTTTCACGTTGTTGACTACACCCCGATATTTATATTTATAAACATATATGTTTACCCGATCGTCTCTACATTTATTATTTGGAATAACATACGCACATTGATTTTTGTAAACCTGTGTTCTTGATTAAATGTCATTTGTGACTACTTTCGAACCAACGATTTTCATCACGTGTTGAAATTGTTACCTACGTCGTATTTGGAATTACTTGATTTAACACCGTCGTCTAGGCTATGTTACTCATGTGCGGACACACACTTACGTATGTAAAATCAATAGGTGCTTGGTAGTTACGCAAGACTCGGAGTCTTACTAAATTGTAGCAGCGCACCCTAAGGTGAGTTACACAACCTTTACGTTACGTCCGGTTTTGGACGATAACACACGCAAACACGTTACACCTGGGTTAGGGTGATAACACGACAACTTTGATGTATGATTAAAGTAGAAATCCAGTATATATCACATGTTCACGTAAAATGCTTTATCTTTGCAAGTCCTTACTTTATCGAACCGTTAATAGCGAATAGTGAGGGGATATTGGGTAGTACTACTGGGGTCTGACAAACCCCACTCAGCGGGCACGAGATGCACCACCCGACTGGCGGTCGGACTGAGGACAATGTCAGCCTAACTTACCGTGATCGAGTAGACATGGGGAAGGCAAAACACGTAAGGAATTATTCCTACAACTAATTGGTCAGCTTCGGTTGCGAACGTTTTAGTGACATGAACTTAGGCTCGTTACCTACGATATGGATTGTACTGTTAATATACATGCTTACATACGAATAAAAACTGTTGTATTCGTACTGCATAACTATACTAGTTATACTTATGTGCTTATGTGAACTCACCAACATTAGTTGACACTTGCTCTTATGCACGCTTTGCAGGACGCTAGGAGAATCGGATTTTTGGGCACGTACGCTGGTTAAACCTTTTATTTTGGGAATTCATTTTCAAAACTTTTTCAACTTGAACTGGTATTTACTTATCGGGCGCTTGTTTTTGCGCAACATGACTTTCACGAGCTTCTGCTAAACTTTAACTCTGATTGATATTTCCCGTTTGGAAATATATTTACATTTTGAACCCTCAACTTATGTTTAATGTAACTAATGACTCGGGTCCTGGTCTGGTTCACACCCCACACGGTTAAACTCCGTTAGTGGGAATTGGGGGTGTGACAGATTGGTATCAGAGCTCTTGGTTGCAGAGAACTAGAATTTTCAAAATTCTAAACTGTAACTGTTTTCGAACATTAGTTACAAAAATTCCCAAAAACATTTTCTTTTTGCGTGCCAAAAATCGATTACTCACATTAGGTTGTTTTTCCTTTGTTTGTGTCTGTCTGGGTTTTGGCAGTATGACACCACACGATAACACGAGGGGTAAGGGAAAGAAAATTGCCAACGAACAGTCATCATCCTCTAACCAACAAGGCCGCGAGCCTGAGCAGCCTGGGTACACGATAATGGACTTCCTTCGGATCAACACATACGTCCTGATAGGTGTGCACCAGACGATTATAGCTGGTTGAATCCGACAACATATCGGTTGCTTGATATGTTTCATGTGCCGGACAGGGTTGACCTACCCTTTGATTTGAATCGGGTCATTGCGGGATTGGTAGCAGCTTATGACAACACTCTTAGAGAAACCAGACAAAATTCCATTAGCAATCGCACACACGATAGAGAAATCGAGCGATTACGGGCTGATAAGAGGGAGCAGGATACCTACCACTACAACTTGTCCCAAGGGGTAATGGGTATCCGTAATAGGGTCACCGAGCTTGAGTCGCGACCCAATCCAGCAGGTTTGGAGCATGAACTGCATCTAGCACAACATCAGATTGCTGAACTCCAACATTCCAATGCAGCTCTTCAACACTCCAACGCGACACTTGCGGCGCAGGTCGCCACCCTCCAAGTGCAAATGGCAGCCCTGCAGATTCAAGGTGATCCTGTTCAGGATGAAGAGGAGGAACCCTTCGAAGAGGAACCTTTTGAGGAGGAGCCTCAAGAGGACATGGAGGAAGAACCAGATGTTATTGACCCATGATCAAATCTGTCTTCTTTATCTTTTATTTTGTTACTTCGAATAAAATTGACTGGGTGTTCATTTTATTTTGAATGTTTCAAATACTGAGATACATCATGGTTGGATTTAAATTTTGTAATGGATATTACATCTTCATTTTCCCAATGTGTTCCTAAAAATTATGTCGTGTGATGGATGAATGCATGAATAATTGTTTAGTGCTTAATGAAATTAATATTGGGTATATTAATCAATAGAATGTCTTTCATGACAAACGGAATCATGGTTGAACACCTCACAGCAGCCCAGATCCAAGCTTTGATAAATGAAAACGTTGCGGCAGCACTCGCCGCGGCTCAAGTGCAAGGAAACAATAATGGTGATAAGTAAAAAAAAAGACGAAAAATTGAGTACATTTTTTTTCTCTTCTCTCAATTTCTAAATTATTCTCTGAAATAATTTCCTGAAAGATTCCAAGCCCAGCTCAATGCACCTTCAAAACTTACATGGATTGTAAGCCGCACACATTCAAGGGTGATGAAGGAGCCGTGGGTCTGCTGCGCTGGCTCGAGAAATCAGAAAAGGTGTTCTCAGTGTGCAACTACCCAGTTGCGAATCGGGTCAATTTTGCAATCTCTATACTCGAGGGAGCTGCCCTCACTTGGTGGAACGCGCAAATCCAAATGTTAGGACTCGACCCAGCGAATGCTATGACTTAGCAAGAATTCAAGGATGCCATCATGGAGGAGTATTGTCCTCGCGATCAGGTCAAAAGGCTGGAAGGTGAGTTCCATGATTCGAAAATGGTAGGTTCTGAGGTTAAACAGTACACCGCTCGCTACCACGAGTACGCGGTGCTATGTCCTACGATGGTTGATGCTGACTTCATAAGGATTGAAATGTACGTGGATGGGTTAGTTCCACAAATCAAGGGAACGGTTACTGCCTCAAACCCTGCAAATGTGCAGAATGCTATCAGGTTGGTCCATAAGCTGACTGACCAGGCCATAGAGCAAGGAACTTTGCCACCCAGGAAGGTCCCCAAAACTGCCCTAGACGGGAAAAGAAAGAGACATGACGACTCTAGTAACAACAACAACAATGGTAGTGGCAACAACACTAGGAGACCCTCCAACTCTCACAATCAAAATAAGAGGTACAACAACTCCAGGGGTGACTATAACAACAATGCCGACAACAACAACAACAATAAACACCGTAACAACGGCGGGGATGGTGGTAGGAACGGTGGAGATGGCGCCAAAGGTCGAGCTTTCGTTATGGGTTCAGGTGAGGCAAGAAACGATGCCAACGTCATTACCGGTAAGTTCCTTCTAAACAACTACTTCGCAAATGTCTTATTTGATACTGGTGCTGAGAAAAGTTTTATCTCGACTAAGTTCCGTAAGTTGATTAAGGCTACCCAAACTCCACTAAAAGCTAGGTGCACAGTTGAATTAGCAAATGGTAAGCTTCTTGACACCACTCACTTGGTTGAAAACTGCACATTAGAACTAGCTAGTCATAAACTAAGTATAGACCTTATGCCTTTTACCATCGGTAGTTTCGACGTGATAGTGGGCATGGATTGGCTATCCAAACATCAGGCGGAAATTGTCTGTCAAGAAAAGGTCATACGAATACCCGTAGCAGGAGGAGAAGTACTCTCGATTCAGGGCGAAAAAGGAGGTATTGTCTCCAGAATCATATCATACCTTAAAGCGCAAAAGTGTCTTCGGAAAGGACACGTGGCAATCCTGGCCACCATTACGGACCAAACCAGGGTGGAGAGAAAAATCAAAGACATTCCGATCGTACGCGATTACCCGGAGGTATTTCCTGAGGAATTACCTGGCCTTCCTCCGCATCGGCAAGTAGAATTTGGGATTGACTTCGCTCCGGGAGCAGCTCCGATCACGCGTGCACCATATCGTCTAGCGGTGAACGAATTGAATGAGCTATCCACACAACTACAGGAACTGCTAGATAAAGGTTTTATTAGAGCTAGCTCGTCGCCATGGGGAGCACCTGTGTTATTCGCCAAAAAGAAGGATGACACATTTAGGATGTGTATTGATTACCGCGAACTAAACAAGGTCACTATCAAGAATCGATACCCTCTTCCACGAATAGATGATCTTTTCGACCAGCTTCAAGGATCCAGTTACTATTCCAAGATTGATTTAAGGTCCGGTTACCATCAGCTTCGAGTCCGTGAGGAGGACATAGAAAAGACAGCCTTCAGAACACGCTACGGCCATTATGAATTCTTGGTAATGTCTTTCGGGCTGACAAATGCACCAGCTGTGTTCATGGATCTCATGAACCGTGTGTGCAAGCCCTACCTGGACAAATTCGTCATTGTGTTCATCGACGACATCCTCATTTACTCAAAAACCAAAGAAGAACACGAGGAACACATGCGGTTAATCTTAGAATTGTTAAGGAAAGAACAACTCTATGCGAAATTCTCTAAGTGCGATTTTTGGATCCGAGAGGTTCAATTTCTGGGTCACATCGTCAACGAGCAAGGTATTCACGTTGACCCAGCCAAGGTCGAAGCCATTAAAAAATTGGTCTACCCCTAGAGCTCCTACAGAAATTCGCCAATTCCTAGGTTTGGTGGGTTAATACCGTCGTTTTATAAAAGGATTTTCTCAGTTAGCTCAACCATTGACCGCTCTTACGCACAAAGGCATTCAATACAGATGGGGTGACAAGGAAGAGGCAGCCTTCCAAACTTTGAAAGAGAAACTTTGTACTGCACCTATATTATCTTTACCTGATGGGATTGACGACTTCGAGGTCTATTGTGACGCTTCAACCCAGGGACTCGGATGTGTACTAATGCAAAGAGGTAAAGTTATCGCATACGGGTCAAGGCAACTAAAGTCCAATGAGAAGAATTACACAACTCATGACTTAGAGTTGGGTGCTGTTGTATTTGCCTTGAAATTTTGGAGACACTACTTATACGGTACCAAGTGTACGATATTCACTGATAACAAGAGCCTCCAACACATATTTGAACAGAAGGAACTCAACATGAGACAACGTAGGTGGGTTGAATTGCTAAACGACTACGACCTTGCGATAAAGTATCATCCAGGCAAGGCCAACATGGTGGCCGATGCTTTGAGTAGAAAGGAACATGTCAAACCTAGAAGAGTTCGAGCTCTGCAATTAACGATCCATACAGGGCTACCGGATAGACTCTGGGATGCTCAGAAAGAGGCCCTAAAGGAGGAAAACTTTGGGTCTGAATCATTACGTGACATATATGGAACTTCGGAAGTTAAGTCTGATGGACTTCGTTATTATAATGACCGTATATGGGTACCTTTGCATGGAAATCTTAGAGAACTGGTGATGGACGAAGCTCATAAGTCCCGTTATTCGATCCATCCAGGTTCTGACAAAATGTATCAAGACTTAAAGGGGCTATATTGGTAGCCTAATATGAAAGTTGATATCGCTAGATATGTCAGCAAGTGCTTGACGTGCGCGAAGGTCAAAACGGAACATCGAAAGCCAGCAGGATTATTGCAACAACCTAAAATTCCCGAATGGAAATGGGAAGAAATCTCGATGGATTTCATCACGGGATTGCCCCGTTCTTCTGGCGGTAACGATATGATTTGGGTTATCGTTGACCGGTTAACAAAATCCGCCCATTTCCTAGCCATCAAAGAAAGTGACAAAACAGAGAAACTTGCAAAGATATACCTCAAGGAGATTGTCAAGCTTCACGGAGTGCCTTTATCATTTATCTCCGACCGAGACCCTAGGTTTGCTTCAAACTTTTGGAGATCCTTACAAGCAGCGATGGGCACTCGCTTAGATATGAGTACCGCATATCATCCTCAAACAGATGGACAGACTGAACGTACCATCCAAACTCTCGAGGATATGCTCAGAGCATGTGTGCTCGACTTTGGAAAAAATTGGGAAACGCATCTACCGCTGGTAGAATTCTCCTATAACAACAGCTACCATACCAGTATTGGAGCCGCTCCATTTGAGGCTCTGTAATTCCACAAAAACCATAGCAACTTAAGGCAAATTTTCGGGACGAAAATTCCTTAACAAGGGGATGATGTGACAACCGGCAATTTCCCAGGTTAACCCCGTTAATAACTTGTGTTATATTTCAATAACGTCCGTTACCTCGGTTAACTAGAATTGTTACACGAGCATTGCACATGAGTCTAGACGTCGGTTAACCTACCTGAATAATTATATTTTGTGATTTTATGTAAATCATATTTTATAATTTCATGAAAACGTTTTGTCATTTTATGTGACGAATATATCTATGATTTTATGTGGTATATAAGTATATATACATACACATTATTTCTTTTTATGATTTTATGTGACGATATGTTACGTAGATTACTCGAAGAATTTCTATAATTTTATAGTTATGGGTTATAACTATGATTTTATGCTAGATATATATATATATTTTATATTTTTATAAAACTTCGTTCGTTAAATACGTTGTGGCGTACACTTGAGTAATCATCACCATGTTACCCTTCGTTAGACCTCGTTAGAGTTCGTTAGACATTCCTAAACTTTGAGGGACCGGTTTTGGCAATTCTTAAACTTCTTTTAATTAATGAAACCTGGAGGGACTGTAGCTGTAATTACACAAAATGTAACGCTAGTTATGAATGTGTGGGAAGGACCATTTGTGCCAATAGCTGAAAGTCAATTTAATGACTTTTAATTCATCAACCGTTCCCATCGACAGAAACCGCCGCTCCTTTAGAAACCCGACAATCAATCCGACATTCAAGTCATCGTCGGTTACACGATTGCTCCAATCGATCGGTCCCTGTGTACCATCATTAGAGAGTTGAGAGCACAATTGATCACCTCCATCAACACCCGAACTCTCTCACACTCTCACGATCGTTTTACTTTTTCTTTTCGAGTTCTCCGGCGAACTCGCATTTCCGGTCAGTCACCACTTTCTCATTACCCTTTTCATACATCACTGAGATCACCATTCCCTACTGAGCAACCCCGAAGCATTAGATTCGAGAACGGAGCAACGCCAAACGTCAGAGTCGGGATTTTTCGGGTTCTTCTCGGCATCTAAAACGCATCGGAATTCCTTTTCGATTCGAGGTAAACCTTTCTCTCATCTAATCGCACGTTTCTGGGTCTATTTAGGTGTTATTACGATTTTCCGGTGACCGGAAATATAACTCCGGCCACCGGAGTTATGGGGAAGAAGCTGGGTCGAACGGGGTTAGGGTTATAAGAATTGGGCTCCGGGTCATGACGTGAAAGGGTCGCTTGGCGGAGCGGTTAGGGCGTATGCCTGTTTCCCGAGAGGCGCGGGTTCGAAACCCGGCCCCTACCTCCCTGTTGCTTTCTTTTTTCCTCTATATTCAATCATTTGAACCAAGCCCCACTGTATATTGATAAAATATTTTCTGGTCGAGTTTAAAACCAAAACAGAACACTGCCCTGGTGGCTTGGTCGCTATACCATAACGTACAGGTCACGGGTTCGAGCCCCGTGACCACCATCTTTGTTGTTTTTAAAATCTTTTTGGGAATTCCAGGTTTTCTTGGTTTAATATCCAAACCAACTATTACACGGCTACTAAATCTCGACCCGTGTAGTTCCATAGACACCGTTAGGGTATTCCTCAAATTTTTATATTATGAAAACATTATGACTTAAATAGATCGAAATTTTATAGTCTCGTTATTATTAATAAAAAAATAATAATTTATTATTATTACTTTTTTTTTGAAATATATATAAATATATATACATTTGATTTATTGTCCTATGAACGTTTTAAATATTTTCATTAAACTCTTGAAAGTTGACACGACATATAAATATATATTTGGGACGTTTTATTTTTCACGTTGTTGACTACACCCCGATATTTATATTTATAAACATATATGTTTACCCGATCGTCTCTACATTTATTATTTGGAATAACATACGCACATTGATTTTTGTAAACCTGTGTTCTTGATTAAATGTCATTTGTGACTACTTTCGAACCAACGATTTTCATCACGTGTTGAAATTGTTACCTACGTCGTATTTGGAATTACTTGATTTAACACCGTCGTCTAGGCTATGTTACTCATGTGCGGACACACACTTACGTATGTAAAATCAATAGGTGCTTGGTAGTTACGCAAGACTCGGAGTCTTACTAAATTGTAGCAGCGCACCCTAAGGTGAGTTACACAACCTTTACGTTACGTCCGGTTTTGGACGATAACACACGCAAACACGTTACACCTGGGTTAGGGTGATAACACGACAACTTTGATGTATGATTAAAGTAGAAATCCAGTATATATCACATGTTCACGTAAAATGCTTTATCTTTGCAAGTCCTTACTTTATCGAACCGTTAATAGCGAATAGTGAGGGGATATTGGGTAGTACTACTGGGGTCTGACAAACCCCACTCAGCGGGCACGAGATGCACCACCCGACTGGCGGTCGGACTGAGGACAATGTCAGCCTAACTTACCGTGATCGAGTAGACACGGGGAAGGCAAAACACGTAAGGAATTATTCCTACAACTAATTGGTCAGCTTCGGTTGCGAACGTTTTAGTGACATGAACTTAGGCTCGCTACCTACGATATGGATTGTACTGTTAATATACATGCTTACATACGAATAAAAACTGTTGTATTCGTACTGCATAACTATACTAGTTATACTTATGTGCTTATGTGAACTCACCAACATTAGTTGACACTTGCTCTTATGCACGCTTTGCAGGACGCTAGGAGAATCGGATTTTTGGGCACGTACGCTGGTTAAACCTTTTATTTTGGGAATTCATTTTCAAAACTTTTTCAACTTGAACTGGTATTTACTTATCGGGCGCTTGTTTTTGCGCAACATGACTTTCACGAGCTTCTGCTAAACTTTAACTCTGATTGATATTTCCCGTTTGGAAATATATTTACATTTTGAACCCTCAACTTATGTTTAATGTAACTAATGACTCGGGTCCTGGTCTGGTTCACACCCCACACGGTTAAACTCCGTTAGTGGGAATTGGGGGTGTGACAAAAACAATAAAATAAAATACAACAAAACGGGTGGTTAATGGGTTCGAACATGTGACCTTCCAATCTCATAACAACGCCTAACCACTAGGCTAGCCGCTAATTGTTAATTAAATCTGGTTTAGAAGACTTTTATTTTAAAACAGCTGAAATGTACCCGAAAATCCGGTTTATTAAAAAGAAAACATTGTGGCAATGTTTCGAACCCACGACCTAACCGTTATAAGTTTGGGAGGTTAGCCACTAGGACAGACGTCGCTTTTGCTTAAAATCTGGTTTCGAAAACTAATGAATTAAATACTTCTGAGTCATCTTCTTCACAAAAACAACCTAATCTCATATCCGCCATTGTTGAACCAGAAATATTACAGGATCTCGTATGATGAACCATAGCACAATAAATCGAGAATAAGATGGTTTTTGGGTTACCTCAAGTTGTAAAAACGAACTCCGAACACCAACAATAGCAACGAACGCGATCGGTGATGATGACCCCGGAAGACGAACTTGAACCGATGTCACGGGAACGACCTGAGGTGTTCCAAGAACGGCTGTGTGTTCATGTTCAGATGGTGATGCACGTTAATTGTATTAGGGGTTGCTTCAACCATGGTGGTCACCGGTGGCAGAAGCTCGATCGGAGACGGGACGTGGGTTTTGTTGACGGTGGTTCGTCGGGGATCAGGAGGAGCCAATGTGTTTAAGAGTCGGTTTGTTCTTTTTTGTGTGAAAACAATGATTGGAATGGGGAAGTTTGAGTTGGTTCAAGAGGCTGATCAAGAGATTAGGTTCGTAACCGACAATGATTGAGTGAATGCTTGAAGCGATCAGTTGCCGGAGAAGTAAAACCGTCGCCAGTTTCAATTTAAGTCATTAAATTGACTTTGTCAATTTGGCAGATCTAGCCCCTCCAAGTTTACACTATGAGTGATAAAGTTTAGTTAAATACAAAAGCAGTCCTTCTAGGTTTTATTAAAGAGAAATAAGTTTTAGAAATCGCATAATAGGTCCCTCGAAGTTTATTAAGAAAAATGTTAACGAACTCCTTAACGGAATTAATGGAGATAACTTGACGATGAATATACGTGTATATGTCAAAACCTATTTAGCGCATAACGTTTTATAATGTATAACCCTTGATTCATCACATAAAATCATGAATATAATTCTAATAAATATATATGATTTGGGTTCACATAAAATGATAACATAAGATTATAACAATACATATTTATCTCACATAAAATCATAAAACTTTACGTGTAACTACGTGACACATTGTCACATAAAATAATAGAATATAATGTGCATATATACATATATCACATAAAATCATAAGTATATTTTTCACATAAAATGACACAGTGTTCACATGAAATCATAGAATGTAAAACATCTAGTCTCAAGTGCATGCTCGTATAGTGATGGTTACACAAACCCTAGATAATAAATTCAACACAAGTCAATCTCATAAATGCTCACATAACATTTATAGCAGTTTAGGTTTAATCGGGAAAAGACCTGAAAAGACGGATTGTCACAGTATCCCCTTGTTGAAGAATTTTCGTCCCGAAAATTGAATAAGGTTGTTAACAAGTTGGTCACAAAGGAAAGAAAGAATATATATATATATATATATATATATATATATATTAGTCGTCACATCATCCCCTTGTTGAAAGAATTTCGTCCCGAAATTTAAATCAATGATAATTGTTTGAAGAGTCGAAATGACGGTAACGTATCGAAAGAATTCAGGTTTCCTACTCCAAAAGGAGTGATGGATGTTATAATCAAGAATGGGTACCAGATGTTGAGAAGATGTCTAAAGCAATCGAAAGTATAGAAGGAAATTTTCCGATCAAACGTTTCTATAGGAAAAGTCGAACAATCGCATTACAGGAATCGTGTCGAGTGATAAGGCGAATAAGGTAACATGATAACGTAAGTATCTGAAATCAAAATTTCGATGCAAAGAAAGACCATAATATGTCCGCGTAGCCTTCAACTGTTGTACCAAATGCTAGGAGTGTGATTCCCATTTCGTGTCTCGTTTTCAATTAAGGCGTTCGCATTCGTCAATAACCCAGGTGAATTGAGGAGAAGGGAATTTGAGTACGAGAAAATTATGTGTTCATCAAGTCACTCAGTGTTTGTCTAATAGGCCCGTTGTCTAACGAAAACGTATATGCCTGAATTTGTCTACCAAGTGGCAAATAGCATAGAATTGCACAAGACTGATCAAGTTAACATGCAGACTCATTACTTGACTTAGTATCTGATGGAGTTATGACCAATTAAGTTCACATGATTCGTAATAATATTCAAGATCACCTTTCATGCAATAACGGTTTAGATAACGGTTGACATGGTCAACGCATGCTAGCATGCAATCTATCATGCAGATTTTACCATACAATGCATAAAATTGTCCAACAGCTTATATACTAGCATACAACCCTGACATGGCATATCTTCAGCCTATAAATTCACAAACTAACCAACACAACCCATACAGTGCAAAGTTGACGGGGCAACTTTACACAGTCTTGTCATTCCCACCGAGGTAGGAGACTTAGGACCTTGTATGGTGTATGGCTTTCATATCCAATCAACTTAATAAATCAATCAACATGTCACTTCCTGGTTCCTAGCACGTTTCATACATACAACTGATCATGCATTTCTACATGACTTACGCGTTAACCAACACTTCAATGATTAATCGGTTTTTATACCCTAAACAAAGGATTAGATTCTCAAATTTTGCATGCATAAACAAATATGTTTTTTTTTTATAAAAAACATTTCTCATGAGGAGATCGAAAGCAAACAAACTATTTATCATGGTTAAATGGTTCAACAGTTGCTCACATACTAAAATATAACTGGTACCGTACTGATTTTGTGAAACAGAACCGAGGTCCAAATAGTAATCAGTTCGAGTGCTACCATTGCATTTGGAAGGTAACACGTGAAAGTTTGTTTAAAAAAATTAATTCAATTCTACTAAGAATTATTCAAGTAATCATGTAAGCGGTTAGGTTCCGATTTATATTGGGTTTCAACATCATACAACATATCATCATGCACATTACCTTGCTAAAGAATTCAGAAACTTAAAGTGAAGATCCAACGCCAAATAAAAGTGTAACTATGAGGTACCGAATATTGAAAAGTGATCTGAAGGATTACGCATGGCATCAAGCATGAGAATAGCAAATAGAGGAAAAGCACCAACGGCTTAGTTCGTGAATTCGAGTAAACGATGAGATAGCAAGCTTATGATAGTTGCAACTACACATTCTAAGAATGACATGTGAGTTTAAACTGGCACTGGTGAAGATACCAGCAGGGAGGATGCAAATAATGTAATAAATAGTATAAAACCCATAGGGGAATATATATAGCATGCTTGACATGATTTGGCAAAGAGTTCACGCAAATAGATACCAAAATGAATGTGTCAACGATTATACAATCTAATAGAGTAAACGTCTCGTTAGGGAAATCTTTATGGTTTAAACTCGCCAGTGTGCCCAATCTCCTTGGTGTTCTTGTGCTTCATGCGTCATGCTTCCTTTCTTGTCAAAACATTAGTTCAAACGGTCTTCAATAGTAAGATAACGTACGAAAGGGTTATAAAAGGGTGTCTGCGAGACACAAAACATCAGGATGTTCAAAAGTGGCTTGGCTTGGGGTGCTTGTACATATGCGTTTTTGCTAGGGTTCAGTGCAAATTTACTGCGGGTCAAAAGATCAAATAAATGGGGTGTTCGATAGAAAAGGATCAAGGCTATCACGTTAGTGAATGCCAGAGAGTTTATAAAAACAAGGCAGTCGACCCAAAAGTATTGTCCCTTAAACGAAAGTCGGTCTACTTCTTAACACATGCTTCTAAAAGTTTGAGTTGATCATTCGATCAGGTGGTTTGTCATTCATAAGGTAAAATTTCTTATTTCAAAACGTTGATGTTCATCTCGTCAGAACCCACGTAGGAGAGTTTTTTAAAAGCATGAGTTTGATTATTTCTGGTATTTCTCTCTTGGTAGAAAACGCAAGGGATATCTGTAATCTCAGAGAAAGTAGCATTAAGCAGTTTTGTTGCGAGCCTAGTCATGTTAGATGGAGTTTCTCATGACGAGGCTCTTGTGTATGACTCTAAAGTCAATCCTTGGTCCCGTACTGGTCCCACATTCAACGTGCCACTAATGTTTATATATAGGGTGTACCGCAGCTAACCCACCACACTACCAGCACCTTGAAGGCGTACCACCTACCCACCATTACTAGATATTAGTCAAACCACATTGGATATTTTTGCCGGAAATAGAGTACGTCAGGTTTCTCCCATACGCTTGAATGTAAAGGGGCGAGAGATTAAAACCTCAATATGTTGCACAAACAAAATGTGTAGGTATTTCCATTCACAAGACCAGTAGGATGTGTAGACGTTATCGTTCTAGGGAAGATTGTCGGGGGTTTGGCACGCGTAGTGCGAATATCATAACGCCTTATGTTTCAAGACGATCCAAAATTTAAAGTAGGCCAATAGGTTTAAGTTCAAGCCAAGATTCATCAATAAGAGTTTCCTGAAAATGATGATGAGGATTCGCGTACCAGAAATTTATCGATAGTTGCTATGAGAGGAGCATAAATAAATATACAAAATGTATGGATAACTTGGTGTACTCAATGTGTAAGAAGGGTAAATATAGTTTGATCGCACAATTTGCTATTGATAATAAGAAGTTCACGCTCGATGGGTGCAATAGAGTTTCCATATAAAGCTTGGTATTGTTACTGCGATCGAAGCACAAGGTCATCATATCATCAATGGTGTTAACTAGTAGAAAAACTAACCAAAAGTGTAACACCTTTCGGTTCAAAGCTTAGGAGCTCATCCAGGTCATAACGGATTACAAAGCACGAGAATTAGAAATTGCCGGTGGCTAAATCATGAAAGGTTGAATTATGTAAAAATAATAATAATAATAATAATAATAATAATAATAATAATAATAATAATAATAATAATAATAATAATAATAATAATAATAATAATAATAATAAGTAATAATAATAATAATAATAATAATAATAATAATAGATAGTTTAGGCTCAGGAGATCAATCGGAACAGTCCTTACATTATAGCTGGGAGTCATTAGCTTGAAACCATAAAGACTTTTCACTAACATACCCTATTAGGGAGAATGTGTCTTGCGGTGAGGTAGGCAGTTCGTACAATCTTGACGATGCTACTAGCGACAAGTTTTGGTTCGCACAGTAAAATCAGGGAGTAAGAATCTTCATAGGGAACTTCACAAGAGTTCAGCTACGTTTCCAGTGCCCGCGATATATGATTTATATGATTCATTTATCCAACGTTGTCTGGGTATTCGTCCGGTGAATATATATCTGAGTAGTCTCATGACCATAAAGTTCCGAGGATTGATATGGTCGGTAAAGTCGTGAGGGTATAATTCTGATTCAATATGAATTCAAACCAGTCAAAGATTTCACCAAGAGTTTTCGTAGTCAAGTAAAACTTGTCATTTAAGTACACGAGTGAAACGATGTCTATTCAGGACAAGCATTCAAAATATGTATCAGAAGAGTTCTCGAAGGGAGTAGAATCCATTTAGAATCCATATATATGATAGATAAGACCATACACGATAACGTTTACAAAGATAGATGACTTCGATCATCCAGTCGAATTTCAACATGCTCAACATTCAATGCCACGAGAGAAAAAAAATACAAGAATTTGGTCCCAATACGACATTGGCTTGCCTAGTAGGATTCTCCAGGGTTTCCATATACTGCAAATTACATTTACGTGTGCACCCGTAACTGTGATTTACTTTATATGATCACCCTAGTTCCTCTTACTTCAGCTACCAAGTATGGTGTGGTCACTAACCCATGGTTATCTTGACCAGAATTTGTTAATGAGACAAGTTTTCGAGAATAGAATGCTCACTCAGATTGGAATGACCCACCCGAAGCGAGTCAGCCAGAAATTTAGCTCAATAGGATCTTAGTAGGGTTTATCACAATGAGCATATCTTAGCTCGAAGTTAGAGAATAATTATCACACATACTTGCGTGATCGTAATCCGATACACAAAGAGGAAGTTTCAGTCGACCTGCATCAGGCTTCATTGGGGTTATAAGAATTGTACTCCAGTTGTATTATTTCAACGCCCAAAACGATAAAATCAAGAAGGGAAAGATCTTAAAAGATCACAACAAATGTGAAGACGATCAGTATAACGATAGTTGATATAAGTGCCCCATAGGCAGCCACTTGAATTCATACCCTGCTAACTCTAGTGAAGCTAAATAATCGCGCTACTAGCACATCGAGGTAACATTCCCAGAACGGATGAGTTTAGAGATATACGCAAGGCAGGTATAACAAGAACCTCCTAAGCTGAGATAGTGGTTTAGGGACAAGAAGGGATTACACCACCTTCCCTATGCAACATACATCCATAGTATGGGCTATATGCCCAGTTGTTCAATCCGGAATAATCCCGAGTGGCAATCAGCTCGTCAAAAGTATAAACGTGATCCTTCGATCTGATTCGACGTCTCGTCGTCCATGGATGTGAACCAAGAGGTACACGACGCCAGAGAGGTTAAGGAAAATGACTCGAGAATAACCGGCTCTTCGCCGTGAGTATACGGGGAGTGGATGATGTAAACGACAAATTGTAAACCAGGTGCGTGTAGGAGTGAGTATCACGATGCATGAGAGAAATGTTTAGGTGTGCAACTAATGCAAAACAGTTACAGTCTAAGACGAAAATCTTAGTTCACTGTAACCAATGGCTCTGATACCAATTTGTCACACCCCCAAAAATTCCACGCGCGATAACGCGCCGCAGGGAGCGTGACAAACCAGGATCGCCGTCCATTAGTTACACCAAACGACCAGTAATTAATAAAAGTTGTATATTTCATTAAAATATAAATTCAGAGTGTTACAATTGCGAAAGCGTAAATACAATTAAATTATTTATGTAAAAACATCGTCACCCAAGGTGACGTGGCTTGTTCAAAGACACAAAAAGGGTTTCAAAGTCTCATGCATGCATACTCGTGATACTCGAACATCTGCAACCTGAGAAATAACATGCTAAAAAGTGTCAACACAAAGGTTGGTGAGTTCACAGGTTTATCAGTTCGAAAACAATTCCAGTTAATGTAAATCGACTGTTCAACAACAGTCCTAGTTCAGTGTAAATCAACTGTTCCTCGACAGTTCAAGTTTAAGTTCAAGGTTGACTGTTCAACAACAGTTCGAGTTCATGTTTGAGTTCAGTTAATAAAATCCAGATAATATATCAATAGCTAGCTAGGCTATTTTCAAGAAATCAGTGCACGTTTGACTGGATAAACTAGCTATCCAGTTACTGAAGCTCGACAGGTTCAATTGTGCCTCGTTAAGACTAAGAAGTATATAACACCCGTTCGATATCCAATCGAGTCAGCGCGAATGACCCGGGTGGGGCTTGTCAGGCCCAGTAGATCTACCAAATAAGTTCCCGCTGATGTCACATTGACAGTAACTATAAAGTGAGGGCTTTTCAATAAGTGTGCCACTATCATTCAGGTGATATAATTATCTAACAGTTCAAATGTTTGCATGCATGTTAATCTCCCCCAACAGGATTAAAACAGTAAAATGGGGCCGTGAAACTCACCATCGGGTGCACAGCAAATTCCAGATAAATAATAATGGCAAGTAGCACCTAGCAGGTCTTGTGTACTCTACCAAACACCTAACGAGCATGTGTACATAAGTGTGTGTTCAATCGGAAAAAAAAATGACTAAGTCTAGTCTAACGATTAAAGGTAACTAATGTCAAACTTTGGCATAACGAGGGTTTATTAGTCCAAAACGAGTCGAAGGTGGCACATTGCCAAAAATCACGACGATTTCGAAGATTGACGAAAAGTATATTATTAAACAATAATACTTGTCCATGAAATCGATTGATAAAATAGGTATATATGTATATAAATATATATATACATAACCAAATATATAACTATATCAATAACGTGTACTCAAATGTACTTATATGTTTATACATATTTTTATATAATTCTATAATTATATAATTCTAACGTTTAGAGAGTTTATATTGCACGATTCAACAAAATACATTATTCATATACGTAGAATTTATATAAATATAAGGGTTATTAAAACGTTCATTTTATATTTTCTACGTACGTATATTTATATATTTTCCAAATGTGTATTCCTTTATAAATCACCGTCAAATAACCAAATATTTTATACAAAAATCTATTTATATAAATCAATGGGGTAACAAGTAAGCTAATGACGTCTATGAAAATCCTAAGGGTCCAAAACAATAAAATAAAATACAACAAAACGGGTGGTTAATGGGTTCGAACATGTGACCTTCCAATCTCATAACAACGCCTAACCACTAGGCTAGCCGCTAATTGTTAATTAAATCTGGTTTAGAAGACTTTTATTTTAAAACAGCTGAAATGTACCCGAAAATCCGGTTTATTAAAAAGAAAACATTGTGGCAGTGTTTCGAACCCACGAACTAACCGTTATAAGTTTGGGAGGTTAGCCACTAGGACAGACGTCGCTTTTGCTTAAAATCTGGTTTCGAAAACTAATGAATTAAATACTTCTGAGTCATCTTCTTCACAAAAACAACCTAATCTCAAATCCGCCATTATTGAACCAGAAATATTACAGGATCTCGTATGATGAACCATAGCACAATAAATCGAGAATAAGATGGTTTTTGGGTTACCTCAAGTTGTAAAAACGAACTCCGAACACCAACAATAGCAACGAACGCGATCGGTGATGATGACCCCGGAAGACGAACTTGAACCGATGTCACGGGAACGACCTGAGGTGTTCCAAGAACGGCTGTGTGTTCATGTTCAGATGGTGATGCACGTTAATTGTATTAGGGGTTGCTTCAACCATGGTGGTCACCGGTGGCAGAAGCTCGATCGGAGACGGGACGTGGGTTTTGTTGACGGCGGTGCGTCGGGGATCAGGAGGAGCCAATGTGTTTAAGAGTCGGTTTGTTCTTTTTTGTGTGAAAACAATGATTGGAATGGGGAAGTTTGAGTTGGTTCAAGAGGCTGATCAAGAGATTAGGTTCGTAACCGGAAATGATTGAGTGAATGCTTGAAGCGATCAGTTGCCGGAGAAGTAAAACCGTCGCCAGTTTCAATTTAAGTCATTAAATTGACTTTGTCAATTTGGCAGATCTAGCCCCTCCAAGTTTACACTATGAGTGATAAAGTTTAGTTAAATACAAAAGCAGTCCTTCCAGGTTTTATTAAAGAGAAATAAGTTTTAGAAATCGCATAATAGGTCCCTCGAAGTTTATTAAGAAAAATGTTAACGAACTCCTTAACGGAATTAATGGAGATAACTTGACGATGAATATACGTGTATATGTCAAAACCTATTTAGCGCATAACGTTTTATAATGTATAACCCTTGATTCATCACATAAAATCATGAATATAATTCTATAAATATATATGATTTGGGTTCACATAAAATGATAACATAAGATTATAACAATACATATTTATCTCACATAAAATCATAAAACTTTACGTGTAACTACGTGACACATCGTCACATAAAATAATAGAATATAATGTGCATATATACATATATCACATAAAATCATAAGTATATTTTTCACATAAAATGACACAGTGTTCACATGAAATCATAGAATGTAAAACATCTAGTCTCAAGTGCATGCTCGTATAGTGATGGTTACACAAACCCTAGATAATAAATTCAACACAAGTCAATCTCATAAATGCTCACACAACATTTATAGCAGTTTAGGTTTAATCGGGAAAAGACCTGAAAAGACGGATTGTCACAATTAAGTATCACCCGGGAAAAGCCAATGTTGTGGCTGATGCCTTAAGCCGAAAAGAGTACGAAAAGCCTCGACGAGTACGAGCGCTGCAACTTACCATTCACACGGGACTGCCGGATCGAATCCGCGATGCCCAACGAGAAGCTTTAAAAGAAGAAAACTTCGCAGCTGAAGCACTGCGAGGGGTGGATGGTAACTCTGAAATTAAGTCCGACGGACTCAGATATTACAATGACAGAATTTGGATTCCTTTACTTGGGAATCTCCGTGAGCTCGTGATGGACGAGGCTCACAAATCAAGGTATTTGGTGCACCCTGGATCGGACAAAATGTACCAAGATTTGAAGAACTTGTATTGGTGGCCGAATATGAAAGCCGACATTGTGCGATACGTGGCTAAGTGTTTAACATGCTCAAGAGTTAAGATCGAGTACCAAAAGCCTTCTGGATTATTGCAGCAACCAAAGATCCCGGAATGGAAATGGGAGGATATCTCCATGGATTTCGTAACAGGACTACCTCATCGATCGAATCGACCGGATGCGATTTGGGTTATCATTGATCGACTAACCAAATCTGCACACTTTATTCCAATGAGGGAAGGTGACAATATGGATAAGTTAACGAAGCTGTATCTTGACCGAATTGTGGCACTTCATGGGGTGCCTAAGACCATTATATCCGACCGAGATCCTCGATTTACTTCTAGACTATGGCAATCTATGCAAGACGCGCTGGGAACCAGACTGGATATGAGTACAGCTTATCACCCGCAGACCGATGGTCAGACGGAACGAACTATTCAGACTTTGGAAGACATGCTCCGAGCTTGCGTTCTCGACTTTGGTAAAGACTGGGAGGCTCACCTTCCGTTGGTGGAGTTCTCCTACAACAACAGTTATCATACGAGCATCAGTGCAGCACCTTTTGAAGCTCTTTATGGCAGAAAATGTAGATCGCCCGTGTGTTGGGCCGAAACGGGTGAGAAAGGACTCACCGGACCAGAAATCATTCATGATACAACGGAACGAATTATTCAAATCAGAAATCGGATAGCCACAGCACGTGACAGGCAAAAGAGCTATGCCGACAAACGCCGTAAACCTCTGAAGTTCGAGGTAGGCGACAAGGTACTATTGAAGGTATCTCCCTGGAAGGGAGTGGTACGCTTCGAAAAGCGTGGAAAGCTGAATCCTCGCTATATCGGTCCATTTAAAATCATTGGGGAAGTAGGCCCGGTGGCCTACCGATTACAACTCCCTGCCAAACTCGATGGAGTTCACAACGTGTTTCACGTCTCTAACCTGAAGAAATGTCTGGCTGAAGAGACTGAAATAATTCCTTTGGAGAAATTGGAAATTGACGAACATCTGAGATTTATTGAGCAACCAGTAGAAATCATGGTACGCGAGGAGAAAGCCCTCAAACGTAGCAAGATTCCGATCGTCAAGGTTCGATGGAACTCAAGGCGTGGACCTGAATATACTTGGGAACGGGAGGATCAAATGAAGAAAAAGTACCCTCACTTGTTCGAGAAAACGTCCACGGAAACTCAAGGTATGATTTAATTTTGGGGACCAAAATTCCTTTAACAGGAGGAGGATGTGGCGACCCTAAAACTTTTGCTTTCTTTCCCCAGCAACTACAGTAACAACGACAGCCGAGGCTGCGAACGCTACAACGCAAGAATAATTTTCGGGACGAAAATTCCATTTACAAGAGGATGATGTGACATCCGAGAATTCCAAGGTTAACTTCCGTTAGACAATATCCGTTAGTTACGTTATAAGTGTTAACTTAGTAACTAATGCTTAACTAGGCCGAATACGTCCACGACCTTTGGTTGATCACCGAACCCGTCCATATGTGTTATGTGTTTATTTATTACCACTATGTGGAATTATGTGCAACGTGATTTAAATGCATGATCATTATCAAAAGCATGACTATTTGTTACTTGTTGAATTATGTGACAACTTGCTTAATTGTGTATTTACGTATTTATTATTATTAGCAAGACAAATTGCTTAAATGTGTATTTATGTGATTAATCAAGTAATTAGGGTGTATGTATACATTTTAATCATGGGCTAATCACTTGCTGATCATTGGGGCCCAAATCCCAATGATAAGCCCACCAAGCCTTAGTATTTAAATAAAAATAAAACCCTAAATCTTCTATTTGCATGACTCCACCATAAAACACACACACACACACACTCTCTCCATTCTCTCTCTCGTGAACCATTTCTGGTCAGCCAAGAATCACCACGAGCCACCGTCATCTCAGCTGGTGAATCCACCCATTCGGATCCTAGATCAAACCGTGAGTCCCCAAAACCATTTTGCTTGCATTTCTATGTGTTTTCTTAAAAAGCATGACCAAATCTTCATAAAATCGTTTGATCTCCTGATATGATGCTTAGGAATGTTAGATCTAGCATAAAGACAGAAACTTTACGTGCAAAATCATGCCATAATGAAGATCCATGCTAGTTAGGTCATTTTATGCTTAAAAGTGTTCTTGGAGATTTGATGGTGAAAATCCATGTTTAAGGTGTTAAATTTGCTTGTTTAATGTTGGTAAATGTTTATGCATGCTAGATACTGAACTATATGAAGTATGGAAGCTGTTAGATTGATTTTTGGGCTGATTTACGAGTTTTCTACGACCAGCGAAACTAACAGATTCGTTAGGCGAAACTATAGTTTCGCAAACTGTTTGAATCTTCATCCAGAGACACTATACAGCAAAACTATAGTGTCGCCTGTGAAACTAAGTGTGTTGCCCGAACGAAACTACCGAGCGAAACAACCTGAACGAAAGTTCAAATCAGTTTCGAGCGAAACTAGATAGCGAAACTGTGCCATCAGTTTCGAGCGAAACTATCTAGCGAAACTGTGCCTTATATGAACGAAAGTTCACACCAGTTTCGGGCGAATCTAGCCAGCGAAACTGTGTCATCGGGTATACCCTAGCGAAAGTGCTGCCCGTGCATATAGCAAAACTGTGTAGCGAAACTGTGGCCAGACCAAAACCCAAACTTGTGCAACTTATTTGAATGTTATGCCATGACTTACATGATTACGCAATAATGAAACATGCTTTGATTTCTGAGTAATGTGAACCCTCGTTTATGATCAACCATTGGTATCGTGTGTCTGTATGTCGAGTCGTAGTTTCAACGTGCTATGTTATGGACCATAGTGACGTAGTTAAAGTTTAGACACAACCTAACACCTAAGACCTTAATGTGATTATTAGGTCTTCGTTAGCAATCATAGTTGGATTATTTGAAGTGTAAGCTGTGCAACCTAAGGTGAGTTTCACTAACCCTTTACTTGTGAGCCCGTTTGGGTCACAACGAATTTACTTAACGGAAAACAACGCTAACATTTTGAGGTATTGCCAAATGGGATATCTGTTATGGAAGTTGGAGTGTTTTATGGGAAGCACTTGCAACTGTCCATCCTTGGGGTTTCAAATGAAATCCGCAACCAACTATTTAATACTTAAACTCATTTGGGATTTCAAATGAAATCCGGAACAACCATTTTGACACTTAAACTCTTTTTAGGATTTCAAATGAAATCCAGAATAAACGGTTTTAATATGACTAGTGTAGGTTAAAGTCTAAACCAAATGATATCACATGATTTCTAAGGATGCCTTAAAACTTGAAAGTCCTCAACAATTTAGTACCATTAATTTGCGAAGCGAGGGGATGTTGGGTAGATCTACTGAGGGTTTGACAAACCCTGCTCCGCGGTACACAAATGTGTAGCCAACCGGTTGGAGGCCGAACGGAGTTCAATATCAGCCTATTTTAGTTGTGGGTCCCATGCGGAACACAACTGGAGACACAACCTAACACCTAAGACCTTAATGTGATTATCAGCCTATTTTAGTTTGATGTGTTGCAAACACATCCCTTTTTCTTTAGTATTTTCATATATATTTGAGTCAAATTGAGTCGAGTTTGTGTCATTTTTATTTGGTTTTTATATATTTTATAGTTATTTGAGTCTTAATGTGTTTTTGAGTCATTTTTGTATATTTTGGCGTGAGTTTGAGTCTTTTATTTTTAATTGTATTTATTTGGTCAATTGTGTTCAAAATGGTTAAATATATCTACTTGTAGTTTCCTATAAGAGTCCAAGGGGATGGTATGATATTGCATCAAACTTCAAGGGCTTAAATGAGTTGATTATTAAACTTGAAGTTTTCATGGTAATTACAAGAAACTTGAGGGGTTGAACTGGAAAATGTGCATCACAAAATAAATGGTGGATCATGTATGCATATCACGTGGACTACAAGTAATTATGGGGATGCCAATTTATATTGTACGTGACTTTGGAGTTTGGATGTCAAATTGGAAAAAATAAAGAAGAAAAAAAAATAAAAAGGAAAAAAAGACATGCCTTTGATCTTCACGTGGAGAACAAAAGAGAAGTTTTAGTCTTTTCTTTTATGGGCTGCAAGTGGGCTACAAAATAAAATACTAGAGTTTTGAGCAGGATTCACGTGGGTTTTGGAAGCCAGCAAGTCAACAAAGTCAAGAAAAATAATTAGGTTATATAAATAATTAGGGGGAGACGACAATTTTTGGGATCAACAATTCGTCAAAAGAGGACTCCCTGGGACAAAATTCAGGGAAGAAAGAGGCCAAGGAACGAAGAGGAAACATTCGGGATTAACCATTCGGCATTACTAAGCAACCCGGGTTCTTTTCTTTATTTGTTTTCTTGAATAATTGTTTGTCTTAAATTATGCTCTTGAACGAAGTTATGGTTTTTATTATGATTTTTGTTCTTGACATGGTTATAGGCTAAACCTTCAAGTACTACCTAGATTTTATGATGACTTCTTGATGTTAGCGACTTTATTCGGTTTATGACATTATTCTTGATGGATTGACACTCTATTCAATTCCACTAATTTTCTACAATTGTATGCATGTGCGTATTAAAATTATGATTTTGATTGTTGGTTAATTCTTATCTGGCTTGCGAATGTCTTTCGGTTTGAGTTAGGTAGTTTGATAGTGTGACTGTGTGTTTGCTATTGATTGTGGTTTCTAGGTTTAGTGGTCATAGAATTGATTAATTTTCATTATTGTGGGTTTAATATTCTGCCTATCTAGAGACTCAAAAGGTAATAGATTGTCGGGTAGTCGGACTGGTTAATGAACTAGGATAACATTGTCTCAAAAGGAAGTGCCCTAGGAATTAAGCTAGTCTGTTATCCGTGTCAGTTGTAGTTATTAGAGGTAGCTCCGGCTAGTCTAGGGTGCCTTAGATTGTTTCGAGGGTGTTCAAGGGTAGTTGAAGTGGGAAGTACTCAAAAGGTGAACCACTTGTCCGAGCGTTAGAGTTGTCAATTAGGAAGAACTCAAAAGGTGAACTAATAAACCGGTAAGCATATTCCAGTCTTTAGGTATTCTATCAGTAACATCCGGAGAGTGATTCGGGTGTTCGTAGAGTTTCTATAGGTTGCGTGTTAAGATCCCGGTTCCATCAGAATTGTCATAACCGAGTGAGGTCGTTAGTATTAATTAGGATTCTAGGTCTAGGTGGTACCTTTCTCATATCTGGTTTTCCCCTAAGTTTTCTCAGTCGTCGGTTGTTAGTTAGTTAATTTAGTTCATTTAGTTAATTTTCTATTCATTTAAAAAATCCAATTTAATTCTCAGTAATTTCCATTTCTTAGGTCTAGGTTAGTTTTGTCTATAGAGTGTCTCTGGGGTTCGATATTCCCGGTCTTGCCTTAGCTTAGCTACAATCCGATAGGTACACTTGCCTTAGGTTTCGGTTTAGTTTTAGGAGTTTCGGTAAAATTAGGTGTCTAGGTCTAGGAATAGGTCTAGGTTTTTATAGCATTTTTAGGTACGTTCCGAGCACATCAAGTTTTTGGCGCCGTTGCCAGGGACACTTGGCAATAGCAAGATTAACTAGGTCGTTGTTAGGAAATTTTGAGTCTTTTAGGGTTTTTTTTTTCCGCGTCTAGAGTTTTAGGTTAGTTTTTGCGTCTAATAAATTTTTATTTATTGTGTTTCTGTATTCTGTTTATTTTGTGTTTTTCGCCATGGCCACTATCGATCTATAAAGCTTCATCGTAAATATCCGACAGTTCGCGGAGGAGATGGCCACATGGAGTAGATATGATCCGCGATTACCTCAGGGCTTGGAGATTGTAGAGAATGCTGTTGGCCTGATAAAACGGCTTCATGAAGAAAACACACCACGTTGTATGAGCTGCGGTGGACCACACCACTACAATGATATTTGTCCGGTTCATGTTGGTATAGGTAGAGCTATCTGTCAAAGGATATTTCAAGAGCGAGAGGAAAGAGAAAGGCGTACGGGAGAGTCATCCAGAACAGTGTTTGAGGAAATCCGATATCAGGAGACGTTAATGGACGTTGAAGTCCCACCTCCGGTTACTCAAGGTATACAATGGATTTGGGATGATGATGACTGTGATCTGAATCAATGGACAAATAATATTTCAACAGAAGCCACGGTGATCACTGAACAAGAAGATTTGATAATAGAGAAGGATGGTCCGGAAGATGACATACAAGAAGGTATGGATGAGGAGCTTCCCACGGATGATGACATGGTTGATGGGGATGCATACTCTTCGGATCCAATTTGGGATTGGTCGGAGGATGAGGAAAACATTGTGGGGGATGAGGATTGTGAGGATGAGATCGCAGCATGTACAACAACAAATAAAAAAGTTGAGGAACTGCTTCAACAAGGTGATTCGGATGATTTATTTGAAGCACAAATGGTGGAAATGTTTGGTGAGGAGTGGACGACGATGTCACCAGAAGCGTTAGATGAGGATCGGTTTGACCCGGAGGGTGATTTGCAGAAGCTTGAAGAGATGTTATACGGAGAGCCGACCGTTAAGGGTGAACACGTCCCACTCGAGGAAGAACTTCGTGAGATTAGCGAGGCTCAAGCACCGAGGCACATACCGTACTCAATCTCCATTCGGGACGTGTTGAGGTGTGAGAAATCAACAGAGGAGCCTAAGGATGTCCCACTTGGTAATGTGTTGAGTGTTAATGATGATTTTGTGTTTAGTCCAAGTGTGGGGACGATAGAGGACGTAGATTGTAAGAATGACCCGAGATTGAGCTTTATTGTAGTTATTAAGTTAATTCCGGGTAGGTTTAAACACCGGTGGGTCGACAAGTTTATAGGTATGATTTTAAGAGAATGGTTAGTTGGGGCCTTAGAAATTTTAAATGATTTGATGTTTATGGCCATGATTAATAAAAATGTTAAAGAGAAGCCTCCGGATGGTTTGGGAGGTGTTTTTACTGTTTTGAACTGAAATGATAAAGTGCACGGGGTTGTAAAGTTTGTAATCACGTTTCAACTTGTTTTTTTTTAATTTTAGTTTTATTCTTATTTATTTTTATTTTTCGTGATTAATGGTTTTCGTCGAGTTGTTTGTTTTGTTTGTTTTTGTTTGGCAGGTTCGATGATGTTTGCGTTGAGATGCTCATGGAGATTCAATGGAGGACCCGCGGTTACAAGCTCGCCTGTCACTCATCTAAATCAGAAATCAGGGGAGTTTGTTCCAATTTTTCTTTTTATTTTTATTTTTTATTTTTCATTTGCACTTTTATTTTTAGTGTGTTTATTTTATTTTTTTTATTTTATTTTTATTCTCATTCCACATTGAGGGCAATGTGTGGTTCAAGTGTGGGGATGGGAAGCCTTGCGTCTTTTTATTATTTTTATTTGCGTTCTATTTATTTTTATTTTAGTCTGCTTTGAAAAAAATAAATTTTTTTTTTGAAAAGTTGTTCAAAAATGTCCGAGATTCTGGCTGCATTTAAATGGAAAATGATAGGTAAAACTGGGAATTGATTGTCTTATTTTGTGCTTAAA
The DNA here is from genome assembly GCA_039602395.1 of Deinandra increscens subsp. villosa. Lineage (NCBI taxonomy): Eukaryota > Viridiplantae > Streptophyta > Magnoliopsida > Asterales > Asteraceae > Deinandra > Deinandra increscens. The sequence goes on along the minus strand of JBCNJP010000010.1, from coordinate 66,325,721 downwards.
TGATAAATTAATGACTTAAAGTCAATAATTTGGGAAATGTGATTAAGTATGGTGAGAATGGAAAGCATTACTAAACTATGATGTGTCGGTAGGCCCAGCTGATCTAGGAGTAGCTTAAATAGCCTGTGTGTTTATTGTTGTATAAATATGCTAATCAGTCTGCTAGTGGGTTCCCATTTTAGGAGTGATAGGGATACTGAATGTGATGATTAGGAGGAAAGAGACCGCTTTAGGCTAGATACTCTTATGTCCTTAGAATTTCCAATAAGCATGTTAGTTAATAATCTGGTTAATGAATTAGAGTGAAGGGGCAGAATACTCATGTACAAACTAAGGATAGTATCCCGTGGTAAGTACCTCTGATGATGTTCCGGATCTCGCGGGCAAAATACTCACGTATGATTTCGGGGGTAAGACCTTGTGAAAAAGTACCTCTGATGATGTCCGTTGGTAAGTTACGTAAAAGTAACCAATTAAAAAAAAAAGAAAAAAGGAAAAAATGATGAAAAGAAAAAAAGAAGAAAAGAAATGTTAGTTTAGAGAATAAATGCTCAAGAAGTTGCATTCCAATAATTAGTTATTCTTTGGACATCTTAGTATCTGGTTTAAGGGGGGTTGGAGAAAATATAAAAATGTAAATCATTATTACCCTTTGCTTTGACTGAATATGATTCGGTAGTAGGTTGAACTTGACCTTTCTTTAGTGGGATCCATATGCGACTGAACTTTTATCTGGTAATTTCATAAACACATGGGGGCGAAAGAAAAGGTCGGTGGTTAGGTTTAATCGGATCGAAATATCGGCAATTGTAGTTAGTATGTTAGTACGTTATGGATTGTGGAATTGTATGGGGGATTGTTAAATGTAAATGATAAATGCTTAGAGTCAATTTCCTGGTTGTGATTCCATTGCAGTATTTTTCGAGGACGAAAAAAGAGTCAGTGTGGGGATGTTTGATGTGTTGCAAACACATCCCTTTTTCTTAAGTATTTTCTTATATATTTGAGTCAAATTGAGTCGAGTTTGTGTCATTTTTATTTGGTTTTTATATATTTTATAGTTATTTGAGTCTTAATGTGTTTTTGAGTCATTTTTGTATATTTTGGCGTGAGTTTGAGTCTTTTATTTTTAATTGTATTTATTTGGTCAATTGTGCTCAAAATGGTTAAATATATCTACTTGTAGTTTCCTATAAGAGTCCAAGTGGATGGTATGATATTGCATCAAACTTCAAGGGCTTAAATGAGTTGATTATTAAACTTGAAGTTTTCATGGTAATTACAAGAAACTTGAGGGGTTGAACTGGAAAATGTGCATCACAAAATAAATGGTGGATCATATATGCATATCACGTGGACTACAAGTAATTATGGGGATGCCAATTTATATTGTACGTGACTTTGGAGTTTGGATGTCAAATTGGAAAAAAAAAAGAAGAAAAAAAAAATAAAAAGAAAAAAAAGACATGCCTTTGATCTTCACGTGGAGAACAAAAGAGAAGTTTTAGTCTTTTCTTTTATGGGCTGCAAGTGGGCTACAAAATAAAATACTAGAGTTTTGAGCAGGATTCACGTGGGTTTTGGAAGCCAGCAAGTCAACAAAGTCAAGAAAAATAATTAGGTTATATAAATTCGCTACGCAAGAATTAGGGGGAGACGACAATTTTTGGGATCAACAATTCGTCAAAAGAGGACTCCCTGGGACAAAATTCAGGGAAGAAAGAGGCCAAGGAACGAAGAGGAAACATTCGGGATTAACCATTCGGCATTACTAAGCAACCCGGGTTCTTTTCTTTATTTGTTTTCTTGAATAATTGTTTGTCTTAAATTATGCTCTTGAACGAAGTTATGGTTTTTATTATGATTTTTGTTCTTGACATGGTTATAGGCTAAACCTTCAAGTACTACCTAGATTTTATGATGACTTCTTGATGTTAGCGACTTTATTCGGTTTATGACATTATTCTTGATGGATTGACACTCTATTCAATTCCACTAATTTTCTACAATTGTATGCATGTGCATATTAAAATTATGATTTTGATTGTTGGTTAATTCTTATCTGGCTTGTGAATGTCTTTCGGTTTGAGTTAGGTAGTTTGATAGTGTGACTGTGTGTTTGCTATTGATTGTGGTTGCTATGTTTAGTGGTCATAGAATTGATTAATTTTCATTATTGTGGGTTTAATATTCTGCCTATCTAGAGACTCAAAAGGTAATAGATTGTCGGGTAGTCGGACTGGTTAATGAACTAGGATAACATTGTCTCAAAAGGAAGTGCCCTAGGAATTAAGCTAGTCTGTTATCCGTGTCAGTTGTAGTTATAGAGGTAGCTCCGGCTAGTCTAGGGTGCCTTAGATTGTTTCGAGGGTGTTCAAGGGTAGTTGAAGTGGGAAGTACTCAAAAGGTGAACCACTTGTCCGAGCGTTAGAGTTGTCAATTAGGAAGAACTCAAAAGGTGAACTAATAAACCGGTAAGCATATTCCAGTCTTTAGGTATTCTATCAGTAACATCCGGAGAGTGATTCGGGGGCTCGTAGAGTTTCTATAGGTTGCGTGTTAAGATCCCGGTTCCATCAGAATTGTCATAACCGAGTGAGGTCGTTAGTATTAATTAGGATTCTAGGTCTAGGTGGTACCTTTCTCATATCTGGTTTTCCCCTAAGTTTTCTCAGTCGTCGGTTGTTAGTTAGTTAATTTAGTTCATTTAGTTAATTTTCTATTCATTTAAAAAATCCAATTTAATTCTCAGTAATTTCCATTTCTTAGGTCTAGGTTAGTTTTGTCTATAGAGTGTCTCTAGGGTTCGATATTCCCGGTCTTGCCTTAGCTTAGCTACAATCCGATAGGTACACTTTCCTTAGGGTTCGGTTTAGTTTTAGGAGTTTCGGTAAAATTAGGTGTGTCTAGGTCTAGGAATAGGTCTATGTTTTTATAGCATTTTTAGGTACGTTCCGAGCACCTCACAACACTTGGCATTGTTTTGCAAAACTATTACTTATTTATATGTTGATACATACGCTTATGAGACCGGGCCGCTGCATGACATGCCCACTGTGAACTCACCAACCGTTAGGTTGACACTTGTGTGGTTTTCACTTTTGCAGATCGCTGAGGAGTATCCACCGGAGGTTGGCATGGCACCCGAAGTTACTTATTTCATTTTGAACTTAAATTTGGGAATTGAATAACAATTTATGTTTTGTAATTAAAGCACGTGGTTAGTGCTAAGATACTCATGTTTGTCCTTCCGCTGCAAACTCTTAAACTGTTTTGTGATGAATGTTTGGACTTTACTCTGATTTGTTTAGTATTTGTAACTAATGGTTGTGGTCCTGGTTTGCTCGTACCCCTTAACGGTATAAACTCCGTTAGTGGTTAATTTGGGGGTGTGACAGGAGTCGTCCCTATGACAAAGGGTGCTATCTTGAACAAATCTCAATCCCCACAAACGGAGAAGGAGATCGACCAAATGGCTTCGATCCCATTTGCTTCTGCTATAGACTCAATTATGTATGCCTTGCTCTGCACTCGACCGGACGTCTCGTTTGCGTTGAGCCTGACAAGTCGATACCAACAGAGTCCCGGTTTAGCTCACTGGACTGCTGTAAAGAACATCCTGAAATACCTGAGAAACACAAGTGAGATGTTTTTGGTATATGGAGCAACTGATGAGCTCGCTGTAAAGTGTTACACCGATGCTAGTTTTCAGACTGACCGAGATGACTCTCGATCGCAGTCCGGATACGTATTCACCCTCAATGGAGGAGCTATTTCGTGGTGTAGCACCAAACAGTCAGTAGTGCCTGATTCCACTACTGAATCCGAATACATAGCCGCCTCAGAAGCTGCCAAGGAAGCAGTATGGATGAAGAATTTCATCACAGATCTCGATGTGGTTCCAAGCGTTAAGCAACCCATTGAGATGATGTGCGATAACACAGGCGCTATTGCTCAAGCCAAAGAGCCAAGGTCTCATAAGAAGGCCAAGCACGTCCTGAGGAAATTTCACTACATAAGAGAAGTAGTTGAAAGAAATGAAATAAAGATATGCAAAGTAGAGACAGATCAAAACTAAGCTGATCCCTTTACAAAGCCCATGACTCACGAGACTCATGATCGTCACAGAGAAGCGATAGGGCTTAGATTAGCTAAAGACATGTTTTGATTTAGTATTTGGGTGTACGAACATATAACAGTTATCTATACTATTCATATTCCATCGGTAAATGCAATATGGAATTTTCATAACTGTGTTCGATGTTGATACGTTTAATCATCCCTGAACAATTGTTGATATTGTTCTAAATGTCCGTAGTCGGTTAGAGACGTGGGAACAGCTCTAAATCAAGACTATTCTGATTTTCATCCTTAAAGGGGTTTAACGTTCAAAGTCACAGACCTCATTAGAGAATGACGTTGGACGTAACTCGTGTCAAGCAATTCAATCATGGAAGTTTTGATTGCTTGATTATTGGTATGCTCTAATGTTTCCTTAGGCCTGAGACGTATACTGGAACTCTCGTTTACTATGATTCACAGCATGGTTTCGTTACCGCCACCACCGACCGTTCATGAGATGAACGCGCCTGTGGTGCCCGAAATGCCGTCTTCAAAGTCGGTTGAAGATTTGACTCGCAGATTCGAGTCGGGCGTTACCGTTTGCCCTAGCGCCAGTTCGTCGAACCCCGGTGTCTCGAACGGTTGTTCGAACTCCGCCAAGGTATATCTAAATTGTTTAGATTGTTCGATTTAATTTTTCCTGTATTTACGCATACACGGTGATCAGATCATGTCTACGGTTTTTACTATATTCGCGTTCTAAAACTTATATTTCCGCTGCGCAATTAATCTGATTAATTGACCCGTTAATTTATTCGGTAAAAATTAAAACAAGGAACCCGGATACCCACTGTAAAACCCAACAAGTGGATCTACCAGAGAATGCACCATCACCAACTGGAACCAAATGGGATTTTAGAAACAAGCTGCATGAAAGGGGCATTGTAGTAAAAAACAAGGCAAGGTTAGTGGTTCAAGGCTTTGCTCAAGAAAAGGGAATAGACTACGGTGAAGTTTTTGCACCAGTAGCAAGATTAGAAGCAATTAGTATATTTTTTAGCTTATGCTGCTTACAAAGACTTTCATGTCTACCAAATGGATGTCAAAAGCGCTTTTCTGTATGGGTTATTGAATGAAGAAGTGTATGTATGTCAACCACCTAGGTTTGAAGATCCACATTATCCAATCAAGGTTTGCAAACTGATAGAAGCTCAATATGGTCTTAAACAGGCACCAAGAACCTGCCATCAGTGATAAAGTCATTACCTACCCTACATTGATATCTAGATCTTGGGAAGGGTAAGAAAAAATGACTGATGATGAACTCCTACAAGCAAAATATGAGAAGAAGTTCAAACCTGCCAACAAGAATGTGTCATCTCCTGAAAACAAAATAGACTGTTCAAGAACGGTATTTATTCCTATTCTTGACCGACATGGTGAAGATCGTGATGGGAGAAAAGAATGTCACAAGGCATTATCGAGAGAATTCAATGAAAGAATGATGAGTCACATGGCTCAACTGAAGAAATTCAGTGAATTAAAAAGAAGAAGCAGAGAAGGTGTAAAGATTCCTGCAAAAATGTTTGAAGCAAAGAAAGCAAAGGCCACATAACCTACAAGGCTTCTGGATAGGCAAGAGACCACCTTACCTTACAGTGATGTAAGTATGATAAACTCTGTACTTGCAGCTGATTTATTTGAAAGAATGGATCAGGAAAGACTAGACAAAGAGATGGCAGAGGCTTTTGTGCTTCAAGACAACTTGAACATTTATCAAGACAATGAAGAAGTGTTTGATATTATAAAAGAAGACAAAAGAAGGTGTACAGAAGAAAGGAAGAAGAAGCTAGACCAAGCAAAAGAAAAGAGGCATCAATCATTTATTGAAGAAGCCAGCCTTGCTGTAAACAAAGAAAAGGAACAGATGAGGCTAGCTGCAAATGATGCTAGCTAGGAGTTACCGAAAAGATGGAGATACATTATCTTAGCTAGAGGATGGGTCACCCCTAAAGCCATTAGCTTGACCTCTGCTAATGATTTATGTGATTTAATGTCAATGGTAGTAGAAGAAGAAGGAAATCTCAGGCTCAGCCAAAGACTTGAAGCTGATAATATCACTCATGAGCAATTGAAGACTGAGGAAACACAGAAACTTATCAAAGCTCATCTTACAAAAGCAGAGGAGACAAGAGCACTCAAAAGGTACTTCATTGAGATTTTAGGAGAGGAAAAGAACACAGTCAACCCCTAGTCTTTGAATACTCTAAGAGACAGGTATAGTGAGGTAAGAAATGAGCAATCAAGGATATCAGAAAGAATAAGAATTCCTAGATCTCCAGGAGTTTTCTCAGGTACACCTTCTCTTCCTCCTAAACCTATGAGTATCATAGACTCAGTTCTTGGAAATACACCCTCTACTCCACCAACTACTACACAAATCTCCACCACGCCTATCAAAAGAAACCCACCTAGGGCCAGCAGACCTCAATTCACAAAGCCACCTACCAAAAAGTCCAAACCTAGCAAACCCATTACATCAAAATTCAGAGCTAATAACTTCACACCCATTGAACCTCTCATCAAACCCAAACCAAAACCCATAACATAATCATCCCATATTCCTTCAATCCAAAAATAATCTCACCATTCCACACAACCACCTTCTACACAACCAACCTCAGCACCCACTGAAGCAACCAACCCTGTGAACCCACCAGAACCCACAACAAGTACATCAAGAAGAAATAAATTTATGGCAAAAAGGAAAAGATCTCAAGTCATTTCCTCTAGTTCTGACTCATCTTCAGACAAGAAAGAACCTGAAGATATGCATACTGATAGAAGAAGAATTCTTTCATGGAAATTTGATGAAGACTCAAGTCTCTACCTGTTCACTACAAACACCAACGAAGTTCTAAGACTCAGCAGCAATGACTAAGTGCTCAAGAGCAGTCCCTCATGATGAAGATAAAGATGCACTTTGACATAACAATAAGGGACATTTCATCTGCTGAACCTATCAGAACTGACTGTCCTGTTACTCATGTGGGATTGAAGGTAGCTACCGACAGATACATTGTATACAGAACTGATGGATCATTCACACGACACATAGAGATAACTCCAGGTGAATGGAACTTTAATGATCAGAAAACTATACTGGATTGCATGCTCACCAACCGACTGTTCAGATTTGACATGACAAAGGATAAGTAAAAGGAATCAGCTTTGCTGAAGAAGTTACTTGTTTTTTGTTTAAGATAGTTTAAACCATTTTGTTTTCCATTTAGTATGATATTCGGAAGATTTTGGAAGCATCATCGTAGGGGGAGATTGTAAGGAATTATTTCTTCTGAAGAAAAGATGCTTATCGGCTAAACATGTTATCGATTTCATATTACTTTTCTTGTATTCGATTTCATATTACTTTACTTCAAACAGAACATAAGAATTAACTTGTTTCTGCCTGGTTATTCTAAGTAAAACCTTGTAATTTGTTCAACTCTATAACCAGAATTCGATCCTACATTAAAGACTAATAATACTTTAAGGTATTTTCCAGATCCCCTTGTAATATGTATATTCAATGTAAACCAAGGCAATATTAACATTGTTGTGATCTATATATTTAGGATCCAAGACCAATCATCCCCAATAATAGTGGCATTCCAACTGGATCCACTTAGCCTGGTTTTCCACTTATCCAAATTAGCAGCAGCAACCAGCAAGGTGTTATCAGATCAAATCATAACATAGAATGCAAAAAAACAGTTCTGGGATAAGTACTGCTAGGAAATAGATTAATCACCAATCCTTTATTTTAATTGGAACCTCGCAGCAGCCTTGAAACTGTTAGACGTGTTAGAGCATAATCCTACGCTTCAGTGTGTCTTGTGTGTTGTATCTAAAAGAGAGCTTTCTGTTAAGTCTTAGTGTCAACTAATCAAGCTCCCAACCATTGGTTAGGAGCTAACGAACCAATGGTTATCTGGACAGCGAACCAATGGTTAGTTGGATGGTTTGCCAGTTGGTTAGTTGCATACTATAAATAGGTTGACTCGTTTAGGTCATGTAGATTTTTACCTCATCCATCTACATTTCTGTGTATGTTTCTCTCAAGCTTATATGAATACAAGTCTCTTTGTATTTACTCTTCGTGTCATTGAATTGATCTCATAATCACTAGATTAGCAAACAATCCATCGCTCCACGTCTTTACAAGTGGTATCAGAGCTTTCTGGTTCCATTTGCTGATCAAATTGTAGTGACTTTAGAGATTTCTAGAGAGAGAAAGTGGGTTTTTGATCATTTTTCATCAATTTTCCTCAAATTCGAGTGTTTCTGGTGTCAAACTTGATTTCAAATCATTCCTAGTGTGTTTTCATTGCGTACAGCTACAAATCACAGTCTAAAACCTTCAAATTCGTAAAATTTAGGAAATTTCAGTTTGGTTCACCGGATGAATATGATGGTTCTGCATGATGCTTATTCCTCCGAACCATTGGTTCCCTAGGCAATCTTCAACCAACAAACCATTGGTTCCGTAGGCAATCTTCAACCAACGAACCATTGGTTCCCTTGGCAATCTTCAAGCTCCTAACCATTGGTTCCCTGAAATATTGGTTCGCTCCTAACCATTGGTTAGTTGGAAGTTTTTGGTTCGCTAATCAGAAAAGTGAGGTTCACTGAAACTGATGTAACTTGAGTTCCATGAAGAGTTACGGCAGCTAATACCAGCCAAAACGACCGTCTCAACGAGATATATGCTTTTACTGCCTTATGGCTAGTATCATCCGTTTCATTATCTAAATTCTACTTCTAAGACCTTTGTTTTGCGTTTGAAATTTTCGATACTAATATTATAGTTTCAAAATTAGTGATTTTCAAGTACCTAAGTTGTTAAAGTTGGAAGATTATCATAGTTGGGTTAAACAATTTGATGCATATGTCAGGAAAAATAATGTTGAGTTGTGGTTTTTCGTTAGTAAAGAATACATATATCCAACTAGTATTAATGGGAAACCTAAACTTGAAAGGTATCTTACAACTGATGAAAGGAAAAGTAATGAGAGAGAAGAAAATGGTTTGCGATGCTCACCATAGCTTTACCAAAGGAGTTAGTACATCGATCTACAACATGTTATAACTCTAGTAAGTTATGTGATGGTGTTGCGCAACATTGTGCTGACATTGAGACCGTAAAGATTGATGAATGTTCAACTGAAACTGGTACATAATCAAGTGATTTAGAATCAGATAATTCAGCATCTAGTGGTTTAGATTCAGGAAGTAATGAGTTGTTAAATGAACAAGATTGTGTTATTTCTTCCAAGAGTGAAGACATTGATGGTTGTCTAACTGAATTTGAATCTAAAACAAGTTCTTGTGAGACATTTGATAAAGGGTGTGATACTTTCATAGAAGAAGTTCAAAAGGAAGTTTCTTCAAAGTGTCCAAAGTGTGCTAAACTTGCTAAGATTAAATATGGTTTATTGAAAAAAAGAAAATGTTGATTGAAGAATATGAAAAAGCTAAAGCAGCTGCTGAATGCATTATTTAAGAAAAGCTATCCAGTTCAACAAAAATATGAAAGAGCTAATCAGATTGTTGTTGAGGCTGCTGATAAGGTTATCATTCTTCAACAAGAAATTTCAAAACTTCCAGATGGCAATGTTCTTTTTCGAGATAAGAACGAAATTTTAACAAAAGATGTTGATTATATTAAGAAGAAATGGGAAAAGGTTACTGAAGAATTATTGTAGGAATGTGATTTGAGAAGACGACATAAATGTGAATATAATGAGTTGTTTGAACAGTTTATTGCTTCTCAAAAGGATCTGTTGGATGCTCAAGTGAAGATTTCCAAATTAAGGACTGAGATTCTTGAGTTGCAACGACAAGTAAGAATTGTAATTTGTCACCTACATTTTTGAACTATTTGTATAAGATGGGGAAGAGTGCTGAAAGTGCCAAGGAAGCAGATTTACACAAAGTTCCTATACCGGTTGATATGTCACAGTTTTCATCGGCTCTGGTAAATCTGAGTGAAGAAATATATGACTATTCTAAGTTTGCTACTCCAGTTTCAGAAAAGCAGAAGAAAAGATCGAAGTCTGAAAAAAATAAGTTTGAAGCTGGCAAAGCTGCAAAGTTTGATGTTGGTTACATCATTTTTGGAAGATGAGTGGATATTTGATATGAATGAAAAATTAGTTGGTATTTCAACTGAAGCTGAATTTGATAAATCTTTGATTCATGTGACAAGCTAACGGATATTAAAGCTAAATTTACTAGAAAAGCTAATGAAAAGAATGCTTCTAGTTCTCAAGCCGAGTCATAAAAAATTCCTGGCTACAAGCACAATGTTATTGGTTATGTAGTCAAGGACGTCCCCGTTTCATAAGTCAAATAGAAGAAGAACGTTGTTACTAAATCTATTCAGAATCAACAAGTTCAAGCTAAACAACACATGAAGCAGAACGTCTATTGTTGGAACTTAAAATATATGTGACTGACGCCATCAAATCTGTTTACCGAAGCATTCGACTGAAGAATCTATGTGAATTGATTTAGAGACTGAGTTGTGATGATCGAGGCTTGCGAGTTTGGACCGAAGACCGTTTTCTGGAAAAGTCAACCGTTCGGGTCAACGGTCAACGTAAAAGTCAACGGAAGATCGGTTCGAGCGAGTCAAGCTTCGGTTTATTTAATCAGCTTTGATTTAATTAATTTTTATGTTATTTACCTTTCTTGTGATTTTCAGTTATGTTATGTTTTTCTGTTGTTAGTCACCCTCACTATATATAGTGAGGGTGCCCATTACAAGTAAAGGAGTCTCCGAATGTGGAGATGATGATTTTTCTTGTAGAGTGTGAGATTTCCATTCTAGAGAGAGAGTGGGTCATGGATTCTAGTGAGAGAGAGTGTTCTTCATGATTCATTGATTGTAATCTTTCGATTAATGAATTCATTCGACTTGATCATCATCTTTCTTGTTTATGATTATTCATGATTCATCATCATCATCTTCTTCATTTGTTTTGAGTTTTCGAATCCGAATTCGTTCTTGCTCAAGATCGAGATTCTCGTAGTGAAAATCGGTCCTAACAAATGGTATCAGAGCGGGTACCGATCAGATTCATCTCACCGTGAATCTGGTCACTCGAATCTGAGATTTTGAGCTTGAATGGTGAAGATGAGAAAACTTAGTTTTTAGAGACTTTTTTCTATTTTTTCTTCATTTCTGGATGGATTCTGATGATATGGATGATAGATTCATGTTTGGGAGTGCATCAGGATGTTATTTAGTGTTCTACATCTTCAGATCTGGTGGAGAAATGAAGATCCGAAGTTATTTTTGGAACTTTGAAGTTTTTCCCGTATTTGAAGTTTTTGAAGATTTTTAGCTTTGATTCTTCGTTTTCTGGGCATTTCTTCATGGATTTGGATGATATGAGGTATTATTTACAGTGGAAAAGGCATTCCGGATCCATTGGAAGCATCCATTTCGTCTGATTCTCAACAGTTTGAGCGGATCTGGAAAAACACACACTGACGGTGTAAGTGTGTGTTCTTCGTGTTCTTGAAGATTTCCAGATTTGGGAGCTGATTTGATCCGAGTTGCTGCTGTTTATGTGTTGTTGGTGGCCACAACAATGTCGTGAATGGTTTATTATCACATCTCGTGCATCATATCGAGTTTTCCGATTGTTTCTGTGCAGATTTCAAGTTCATGAGTAAGTTTCTTCACTGTTCATCATTTTTCCAGAATTGTTCATCAGTATTGAAGTTATGAACATTGCCTTAGCGGACTTCCAGTGTTCTTAGCGAACTTGTTCTCCTCTCCTTAGCGAACTTGTTTGCTTTAGCGGACTTGTTTCTGCGTTTAGCGGACTTGTTTTCTGCTTAGCGGACTTGTTCCTTAGCGAACTTCTCAGACCCTTTAGCGAACTTGAAATGGCTTTAGCGGACTTGTTTCTTAGCGGACTTGTCAACTGGGTTTTCGTTCGAGGTCGTTTCGGTGGATTATGTTCGTACAGTGTTGTAGAGGATGAGCTTACGAGTTCGTGGGTATAAAAATCGTCAATTTTCGTTGAGTATTATTGAAGTTATGAGCAGAATACGGTTTTCCGGTGGGCTCACATTTTTTCGGTGGTTTCTCCGGTCATATTAGGGTTTCGCAAGTGAGAGGGAGATGACAGTGACGTGGCAGTTGGTCATTGGCTACTGCTGAATTGTCTCTCTCCTCTTGTCCGATTCCAAGAGACATTCCCTTTAACGTTGTCAAATTTAATTGGTTGTTGAGAATGTCGTGGGTCCCGCCTCATCTAATACAACCGTTGGAGACTGTCTTTTTGTCACCACCTCCCAACATCCTTTATTGTTGTTGGATTTTGATTGGCTGCTGAATTGGCGTGGGTCCCAATTTCTCAAGATTCTCGTTGAAAGTCTTTTAGCTGGTATTTTCGGATTGGTTGATGGAGTAAACGCGTGGGACCAGCCCAATAGAGACAACTGTTGAGGCCTTTCACGTTGTCTATGTTTCATTGGTCCTCCATTATTTCACGCGGATCAGGGCCTTCAGCCATCAGATGGCTTTGATCTGAACCGTAGGTTCAATTTTGTTCCTGAATTCTGATTGGTCAAGGGATAGTCACACGGATTGTGCTTCTTTGAGAGGATTTTTTCTCCACTAATTAATTTTCTGCATTTTTGTTAAACGCGGAGTTTTTCTTATCAGTTATTTACGAGACGAACGAGATAACGCTGCGACGGAATTTCAGAAAAATTTATTAGTCACGAATTTATTCTATTTTATTGGGGTTCTCGTTTATTGACGTCGCGCGTAACGTTTGCTATCGATCACTGACAGGTTAGCTTTATTATCCGATTAATTACTCGGCTTTCTCGTTATATCTCACGGTTTATTTTTAGTGGATGCAGCGCTGTCGTCAACTAACCGGATTAACTGGAATCTCAGTTAAATATTGGAATTTATCCGATTAAATCTCTCGGATGACCGTTTCTTGAAGAAATTTAACAGTTTATTTTAATTTTCACATCCAACCTCAGTCACGCGGATTATTCACAACTGTCAGCATCCGACTTCCGGTTTTCGCGAGATTGTCCGATTTCAAGATTATTTATCTGGTTTCTCTAGGCAACCGATCGCGACGGTTCGACTCTCCACATCTAATTTTTTCCGCTTCCGCATCCGATGTTTTCAGAGAGATTTAGAGAAATAGGGGGAATTATTATGAATTTGGATATCGGGTCGATTATTCGGAGTTGGAGCATGTTCGGTGTTTTACTGGTTTATCTGATTCAGTCAGTTGCAGTTTGGACTCCGAGATGTAGCATTTTCTCAGTATTGTACCCGACCGTGTGAACCGAGTGAACTGCAGCACTTGGATCTCGAACTGGAGCAACAGGAAAAGAAAAAGCTTATTCAGAGGTGGAATCTCTTTGACAGATTGTCTCCGGTTTATCAGTTTCTCATTGAAGATGTACGGCAGAGCGATTCTTCAGTAGTTGAACAGATTTGAAAGCGTCAGTCAAGGGGGAAATTGTTGGAACTTAAAATATATGTGACTGACGCCATCAAATCTGTTTACCGAAGCATTCGACTGAAGAATCTATGTGAATTGATTTAGAGACTGAGTTGTGATGATCGAGGCTTGCGAGTTTGGACCGAAGACCGTTTTCTGGAAAAGTCAACCGTTCGGGTCAACAGTCAACGTAAAAGTCAACGGAAGATCGGTTCGAGCGAGTCAAGCTTCGGTTTATTTAATCAGCTTTGATTTAATTAATTTTTATGTTATTTACCTTTCTTGTGATTTTCAGTTATGTTATATTTTTCTGTTGTTAGTCACCCTCACTATATATAGTGAGGGTGCCCATTACAAGTAAAGGAGTCTCCGAATGTGGAGATGATGATTTTTCTTGTAGAGTGTGAGATTTCCATTCTAGAGAGAGAGTGAGTCATGGATTCTAGTGAGAGAGAGTGTTCTTCATGATTCATTGATTGTAATCTTTCGATTAATGAATTCATTCGACTTGATCATCATCTTTCTTGTTTATGATTATTCATGATTCATCATCATCATCTTCTTCATTTGTTTTGAGTTTTCGAATCCGAATTCGTTCTTGCTCAAGATCGAGATTCTCGTAGTGAAAATCAGTCCTAACATCTATAAATCAAGAAATGATCGTTATTATTCTGGAGGTTCTTCTTATGGTTCAAACTATTCATCAAGAAGGTCATCTCCCAGGTATGATTCCTATGATAATTTCTTTGATTCATTTGATTCTAGTTATTCTTTTGGTTACTATGATTCTCCAGCTCTGATTCATAGTTGGAAGCCAAAGAATGTTTTCGGTCAGAATAAAAATCTTGAGCTTAATTGTCATAACCCAACCGATGACGGAAACCTCGGTGCATGATTAGATTGCCCATAAGCTCATGACAACTAATTTAGTGACAATAGTTAAATAATGAATTTTGTTGATAATGTAAGTACACGGACGTATCTTACTACTGCATGAATCGATCAATATGATGAACACGGATGTAAATAAAACTTTGCTTTATTGATTCACTTAGAGATTACAAGGAAATCTTGAGAGAGAGAGAGACACACTCAAATACACACAGTTAAGAGTGAAACCAATGATAGAACTTCTAACTCTCTCTAACATGAACTATTTATATTAACCATTAAATCAAGCGTACCAACCAACATACCATTGGTACGTTGGCTCCGTACTAACTGGTACGACCCATGGTATATAGACCCTAAGACTCACACAAACATGCTCTGATCTAGATACAATACACGAGACACATTGTATCATAGGAATATGCTCTAACAAACTTCCCCTTAACTTGCAGTGTATCTATGCTAACTGTTAGAGCATATTCCTATGCCACGATGTAATCTTCAACTAAACGTTAGACTTTAATTTTCAGCATTACTACATGTAATCTTCAACTTGACATTTCTTGTCAGCAACAGAACTTGCATGGCTGGATCAGAACTTGAACAATCTTTGAACTTCAAGATCTATTTGTGAAAGATACTTCAAACTCCCCCTTTCACCATGCTTGAGTCTTGTCACACAGAACCTGCAATTTCAGAAGACAGAAACGTGGCTTTATTTTTCTTTTGAAAATTAATTTAATCTTGGCCCAAAACTTCTCTTCGAGAATCCAAGGTGTAGTTTTGAAATCATAATTTTGTATCTTGTATCGATAGGTCGAAAACAAATAAGAAACAAAATCTTTTTTGCTTTTTGAAACTTTACATCAAAACATACTGAAAATCTTTTTGATTTTTCTAAGTTTATGCTAAAAGACACTTCAAATCTTTTTGGAATTTTCAAGCATGAAATATAAGTTCAATACAGAATCAGACATTATTTTTGTCTTTTGCGAGAAAGATCACAACTTGGGATCATATTGAACATAACATGCTGAACTACACTTTAATTTCAATTACTTCAGCACATAAGTTATGTCGATTAATGGTATAAGCTGTCCATTTTAAACTCAGGCACAATCATACGCATAACATCTAGATATGTTATTGTATTGATTAGATTTTTTTAACCAGTGTACCCCACACTATTAGACATATTCGGATATGGTTTTATATCACACTTTGTGACTTCACTTGTGATTTAACACATAGTGATTGTATTCATGATCTAGTCAACTGTGTTCCATGCAAAAAGAAATAAGAACGTTAAATCGTCTACCTTAAGGTCAATCTTTCGATACGCAGATAAGGCCTCGGATTTAATAAAATAAGAAAATAAAAATAAGTTGAAATTGTATAATTCAACAATCAGGTCGGTCTTGTGTAGATGAAGAGAAAGTCCGATAAATTATACGAAAAACAAAATAAAATAAAGCAAAACGTCAAACGAACAACAATCAGGTCGATCTTTCGATACGCAGAGAAAGTCCGATCGTTTGACAAAATAAAGATAATCAAACAAGTTTAAATCTTTGCAAAATGAACACATGTATACACAGTGACTTCTCATTTTTCTCTTCCACACATCTTTTCACTATCTTGAGATATGCATCAAGATATTGTCCACTGGTCAAGCATTAGTATTTAGTGTATAACACATCTGAATACTTTCTGATTTTAAGCCGAGCCTACCAAGTACATCGAACAATAATCTTATGGCTTTTTCATCTAGTTTATCCATAAGTCAGACACGTAAGCCAATGTATCATCATTTCCTAATTATGTCGGTTACAATTTCTCATTTTTCAATATTTTTGTATTTTTCAGTTTTTCTCCCTCTTAAAATGAAAACTCTATTTTTGAATTTTTCATTTTAACAAAAACACATAGACACTATTTTTGATTTTTCAATTTTCTCCCCCTAAACTACATACGGAATGTAAAAGAAATAAACCTGGCCAATCAATACTAATACCTTTCAGTTTAAGCGTTCATAAAAACTTTCAGTTTTGTAATATGAAGCATTGAATATAAGTTACGCAGGAAACTCTAATATCAGTAACTGCTGGAAGCTTGAACTTCACAATCACCGACAGGTCTTCTTGAAGTACCTGCACACTGGACAAAACAATTAGTTGTTAAATGACCCGAAGCACACAGCTTCTGGTCAGCCTGTGTCTTAAGTAAAATCATTTGCAGCCTTACTGACCATCTTAGGTCGCTATTGCATTTTGGCTTTTTTCAGTTTGAATTGAGTCATTATCAGGTGATGAACCACTAACACTAGAATCATATTTGAAAAATTCTTTCGTTTTAGATTTAAAGCGTGAAGGACTCAGTAAAAACTCTGCCAAATACATCAATAAATGTGGCAGATTTATCAGAAAATGATCTTTTGGCAATTTCAGGACAATTTTGAATGATACTAATGCATGACACACATCATCAGATTCAAAATTATCATAAAAATCATTAAAAGCTTGAAATCGGTTAGCATGCACCCATTTTAATGTAGCACTTTGAGGTGTAGAATTTGAACCAGATGAAGAAGAATATTTGAATTGTTGACCAACTATTGAATAACTTTCAAAAGACTTCTTCTTTTGTTCTTTACCCCCGAAACCTTTCTCCATGGTAGAAATGAAAACCTGAGCCAAGTGATAAACTTGATCCAGGTTGGTATCCTTCTTCTCTTTTGGAATCTTCTTTGGTATATTCTTCTTGTCTTGCTTATTAACATTTTGATTTTTATTACCTAACCCTGAACGTTTGTAATCTGGTATCTTTGACACTTCGACTTGAGAATTAGAAGACCCAACTTTAGCAGCCTTAATAAATTTAGCTTTAATACTCTTTAAGTTGTTAGCTTGTACCAACTCAGCGGCCACTTTGTCTTCAGACACCTTTTGATCTTTCTCACTTTCCATTTGCTTGTCAGATGACTTTGATTTCTTCTTTTTCAAATTCAGAATAATCTTGATTTGCATCAGAAGGATTGACATCAGCCAGAGTATCAGTTTGAATAACTGGATGTGGAATCTGATTATACTCTTCTCCTCCAAAAACTTTCTTGAAATTCTGATCTTTGCACAAGTAACTTGTGAAATAATGTGAATTCTTCAGATTATTCAATTGCATGTCAAGAATCAAAACCTCGGCATTTAAATCTGATATCTTCTTCTGTGCTTCAACCAAAGCCTTTTCTAAATCGATTAACTGTTCTGAAGCTCTGTTAAACAAAAACTTTTCTCTTCTCATATTATCATGAGCATCATACACTTCTTGTGTAGTTTTATCCACCTGTCCCTTATAAATGTCTACTATTCATGTCAACAACTTGTTTTCTTTTGTCAAGCTTGTAACTTTATCTTGTAATTTGGAATGTACCTCTTGATGTTGATCATGCAAAACAGTAACTTCATCATAAGCTTTCTTAAGTTCATCATAATATTTCTGAAGTGAATCCAATTTTGCTTTTGATTTGGTAAACAACGCATCAAAATCTTCTGTTAGTTCCTTAGCTTCTTTCTCCCATTTCACAGCATTCTTGAGCAATTCTGCATTTTCATTTTGTAACTTCAAAATTTGTTCTTTATCTTCACTAACCATCTCATACAACTTTTTCTGAAGTATTACAAACTCTTTCATCAACACACTCTTTTCTTTTATTAAGTTCTCATTTGACTTGAAAATTTCATCAGAATCTTCACACTTCTTTTTGTAAATTTCCAATTCTTCTTCCCTCTTCTTGTTGTCAACAATTAACACTTCTTTTTCTTCAACTAACTCTCTAATCTTACTATCCTTTGTGAACAGAATTCACAAGTTGATTCATAACCACTTACTTCATAATCAGAATCACTTGTTTCAACTTTCACATTTGCCATCAATGTTATATGTGAATCTCCAGTGAGACTAGTTTCAAAGTTTCCATTCTAGCATCATTTGCTTGAGAATGACATAAAAATGCAGATTCATCCGGAAAATCTGCAGCCCAATCATAACCTTCTTGAGCCACCATAGCTTTTGCTTCTTTATTGTGAATATGCTTATCCGAATTACACTTTTCAGATGATGATTGATTACATTCACGAGCAAAATGTCTGAACTTAGAATATTTGAAACATTTAATCTTTGACTTATCCAAACCAAGTTTTTTCCTTGAAGAACAGATGTCTTTCCATGTTTCTTCATAAATATTCTTCCTCTCTCAACTATCATAGCAAACTGCCAATCCAAATCTAATTTATTCAACTGATCATCATCCAACATATTTAAATCATCACCAAACAAACCAGAATTACCTATTTGGCAAAAAATTGATCCAGAAGAAGACGATATGAAAGCAAAGAACAATGTAGCTAGATCTTCAGTTGTTTGAGCAAAACTAGAATTGTTTGTTGATTTATCAGGAATAGTAAAACTAAACCTGAAGAATAACCAGAATTGTCACACTTCCCAGCAAGAAAAGCTGTTAGTGCATGATTAAAGCTTGAACTAGAATGTGATTTGCTTTAGCATTCACGGTAGCAGAATTTTCTCCAAAATATAATTCAGGATTCTGAACAGAAGGATGTGCTGAGTTTTCTACAATCATTTCCATTTAACGATCTTGTAATTTACTTGTCAATTGATTGAATGTCCAACTTGAGTAACTTGGATCATTAGTTAACATCATAACATAATTTCCACATTTATCAGATAAAGCTTCCAAAAACTTCTCTTTTAATTCATCATTCTCCTTTTCAACTTGCACAATTTCAAGTTCATTGATTAAATGCAAAAACCTTGCGATCAAATCCGACACTTTCTCATTCTCACAATGCCCAAATTATCAAATTCTTTCTTCAAAACTTTCTGTCGAGTCTTTTTATATTGTTCATTACCCTCACACCTTTCTGCAATAGCATCCCACAATTCCTTAGAAGTTGTATAATTCTTAAATTGATGCATTAAATCTTTAGGTAATGCCATTGTGAGAAAACTATAATTTTTCTACTCTCGTGCAAAGGGTTTTCTTTCCTTATAATCAAAATTGCTTATCATCTTGACTTTCTAGCACTTAGCATTGGATACCCATACTATTTTTCAATCGGAATCCAAAAATCAACATCTTGAGAAAAAACGTATGATTCAAATCATTTCTTCCAATATAATAATCCTCTAATTTTAGAAACTTGGGAAATTTCTAAGTTGTTCCTATTTCATTATCATAGTTCATCATGATTTACATTGAAGTCTGAGTAGCTGAAAATGCTTAAAAATCGCTCATTTTGAAGTTAAATATTGAACTTCAAAACTTCAAACTAAAAAACGAAGGTCTTAGAAACGGATTTTTGGGGTTGAAACAGAGGGTGATGCCCATTAGGTGAGTAAAAGTATAGATCTCGTCAAGACGGTCGTTTTGGCTGGTATTGGGTTCCGTAACTCAAAACATAACTTAAGTTACGTCAGTTTTAGTAAATGTCACTTTTCCGCCAACGTACCAAAACTACCTTCGACGTACCAAAATATCGCCCTCCGTACCATAAACCTTCACCGGACCAGCAACGTACCAACTGTCTTCAACATACCAAGAAACGGACCAAACCAACTCGGCGTACCAATGAACAGTAGCGTACCACCTTGGTACGACATAACTGCCTGCGTACCAAAAATAATCGTCATACCACGGATGGAGATTGCGTTCCGTACCAACACTCATCATACCAGAAATCTATGAAGATTGCCTAGCGTACCAAGTAGCGTACCAATGGATCATCCGGCTTAACATCGAATTCATCGGGCGTACAAACACAGATTCGACTGATTTTTGCAAATTTGGACGTTTTGGACTGGAATTTGTAACAGTAAGCAACAAAAACAGACTAGGAACGTTCGGAAATCAGTTTTAGCACCAAAAACACTCACAATTGAGAAAAATTGATGAATTACAAAAGAAACTCCAACTTTCTCTCACTAGAAATCTGAAAATTGATCAAAACACAGTAGTAGAGCAACCTGGATTGCTCTGATACCACGTGTACGCTTTAATCTAGATACAATACATGAGACACATTGTAGCATAGGAATATGCTCTAACATGTGTCAATCCCTATCCCGATGTGCCCGTTTTGCAATGAAGGTGAAGAAACTGAGATCCGTTTATTCATAGGATGCGGGTTAGTTTCTGTCATTTGGTGCATTTTAGCGTAATGGTGCAAGGTAGATCGTACATTTATATTCAACGTTAAGGTTCTTCTGATTCCGGTCAAAGCTTCGAAGGCGATCAAGGATAAGGAGGTGTTGGTGGATGTTATCTTTCGTGTGGCTGTTTGGTGCATATGGCGAAGCAGGAACGGGCTCGTGTTTGATGGTAAAGAGTCACCATCAACGAGATTATTTTGGATATTAAATCCCTAAGTTTTTTTGGGTCAATAGTAGGGTGAAAGGGTGGAGGATTGGGTGGAAGAATGGTGTAGTTTAATTTCTAATGTAATTTTGGTGTGTTGTTTTGGGGCCGGCTTAGCTCCTTGCTAGACGGTGTTCCCGAGTGCTAATGAAATCGCTGAAAAGAAAATATATTAAAATATGGTTTTAAGCAATGTGATTTGTGATCCAACGTTGTCTGTTAAAAAAAAATATACGGGTATCGAACATGATACCTCATGTTGGAATTCTAGATAGCAAAACAACTGAACTTCAATTAAACTTTAATTCTATGTGCAAACCAACATCTATATAATTAAAATATGTCTTTAGCCTTGTAACTTGTGTCGTTGTAACTTGTGCCGTTATAACTTGTGCCGTTGTTTAATCTTGTATATGGTAATAATTACATCCTTTATTTGTTTATTAGGTTTGGAAAGGAAGAGAAAAACCATGCCATCTTTCTCCTAGAAGGAACTAACGTTTCATCTTCACGTCTGGTTCTTCTTCACGTCAGGTTCCATCTTCGATCATCATCTTTCTTATGAGAAGACATAGAAACATCGTCATTTGTACCTTGTTCTATTCGCGACTTCTACCTGTTACCATTCACTATTTCAACTAGTGGCGAACACAAGAATTTTTTTTATGGGGTTCGTAAATTTTCGGTGTAGAAATTTTTTTTGATCGTCCACCCTATATACAATTATTTTTTGTTTTATTATTGTCCACCCTATATACAAATAATTTTTAGACCAATTTGGTTCGGGTCGGGTTGGGTCGGTGACGGGTCAATCGGAATACGAGAACGAAATTACTAAACAAGACAAAAATATAAAAAACTTGGAACAAACTTCATCATTCCCCAACTTAAATAATTACAAAACACTTCAACTTGCTCTCTACGGGTTTTCGATCATTTTTTGAAACCTATCAATCATATTATCCGTAGACACCTTTTTAAGCAACTCCTTCTCAATATAACATATACAACTATCACTCAAATTTTCATCTCAAATTCGATTACGCAAATCAGACTTCACAATCTTCATTGCAGATAAGCATCTCTCAACAATTGATGTTGCCAGGGGTAAAACAAGAGTAAGCTTTAATAAACGGTACACGAATATAAAGAATAGTGTTTTTTGTTTCAACCATCAATCGTGCAAGACTAGATAGACAATCCAAATTGTCAAACCTTGTATCTCCTTTCAAATTATCAATGTAGATTATGAGTTCAATCTTAAGTCTTCTTCTATCTTATTCATCAAAATGACATGGATACATCTCAGCTGACCATAGTATCTTTGGTATATCAAAAGATGCAAAATTATCACATGGACTCGAGCAAGCCATACAAGTAAATAAATCAGAAGTTACCTCGTTTAAACAATTTCCAAACTCTTGTATTTGCATATCCACCATCGTGTTGAAACAATCATACTCGTAATAATGTCGACACGTCATGTTAGTCTTTTGTCTTGGATTTCTTAGGTTAATGTAGACATCATCCATGTTTACCATTTTTGAACATTATGTTTTTCACAAGAAGAGTTGACCGTCTCAAGAAATGATGGAAAACTCTCTAATCTAAAATTCTCAAGTCCACGCTTGGTTGATATACCAATGACATTGCATTCAACAAATCTTGGTCTTTCTTTTGAAGACTTTGAGACGAATTGTTTGTTGAATCAAGAAGGTGCGTCAATAAATACAAGTAAAATACAAAATCATACCTTCTTAAATCTTCTATAAGTCCTCTCGCTTGTGTGATCTTAATAGCATTCGAAGCCATTTCTTTAATGTATTTAAGAACTTCAATGATCGAATCATATAAAGTAGCCAAACGAGAAACAGTTTTATAATGTGAATTCCAACGAGTATCTCCAGCCCTTGTAAGTAGTTTTCGTTCAACGGGATCCCTTGGAAGAGTATTAACATCATGTTGGGCTATATATTAGAGGTATGGACATTAGTTGTGGGCTTGTTAGTTATTGGGCTTTTGGGCTTAGTTAGATTATATTTAGGCCATGTGGGCCGATTTCTTGTGTTTATGATTGGGCTATTTGTGTTTATGATTGGCCCTAGGGTTTGTAAGAGGTAGTATAAATACCTCTCTTGTTTATGATATTGATAAGCTTTTGGAAAACTGTTTACGATTTCTCTCTCTCACTTAGGTGTTTACGATCAGTCCCATTTGCTTCAAGTTTGTAGTGTTTTGCATTCAAGATTCGATCTTTCTTATCGATTGAGTCTCTTTCTTCTACATTCTTCTTGAATCAATCACATACGAGGATTCCGCACTCGTTTGTGATTAAGATATCGTGATTGGTTAATATTCGGACCTACAATTGGTATCAGAGCTAAGAATCTGTGATTCGAGGCTCTCACGATATTGATTCAAGCTATTTTCTGGAAAAAGCTAGTGTTTTTGAAGATTTAAAGGCTGTTTTGGTGTTTACGAGTTCTGTTGCTGCTGTTCTTCGTGTTTCCGATCGGTTTCTGGGTTTATATGAGTGTTTATGACTGTTTCTTTTGAAGATCTGCATCGGAATCAGGTTTACGAGTTCAAGATCGCATTTTTATCGTGTTTACGATCCGGTGAATCGTGTTTACGACTGTACTTGGTCATAATCGACGTGTTTACGATTTTTCATTACCGGAATCTCAAATCGTAATCGGTGTTTACGACTCCTTCGAATCGCAATCGAGTTTACGATTCATTTTAATCGGAATCGTGTGTTTACGACCCTTGCTTGTCGTAATCGTTAATCGTAATCGGTGTTTACGAATTTTCTTACCGGAATCAGAGTTTACGATTTGCCTCCATCATAATCAGGTGTTTACGATTTCGCTTGGATCGTAATCGTGTGTTCTCGATCGTAATCAGGTGTTCACGATCGCAATCACACATTTTGGACATTTGGACTTTAGTTTTAAGTTTCCCTAAGCTTTCGTAATGGATTTCGAACCGAGTATGTATCAGAAGTTGGATTTTGAGATTGGATCCATCACTCGTCCACCTAGACTCACATCGGCGGATAATTTTCTGGGGTGGAAATATAGGTTTGAAAACCACTTGAAGAGTGTTGATTTAAGATTATGGAGAGCGGTAATTCATGGGCCACATACACCTACACATCCAGAAGGAACCAATGCAGGTAAAGCTAAAATGGAAGACGAATATGATGATGATGATTGGGAAAGATGCAACAAAGCAGAGAGGGCCTTTGCTATAATGACTATGGCACTTACACCAGATATTGCACAAGGATTTAAGCAC
Organism: Deinandra increscens subsp. villosa; assembly: GCA_039602395.1. NCBI lineage: Eukaryota > Viridiplantae > Streptophyta > Magnoliopsida > Asterales > Asteraceae > Deinandra > Deinandra increscens. The sequence continues at coordinate 66,301,487 of JBCNJP010000010.1, read as the reverse complement.
TGCAAGACTGCCAAGCAACTCTGGAATGCTTTGATTGTGGCTTATGAGGGAAATCCGGACATTAAGGCAAGCCGCAAGCAAATGCTGAAGCAGAAATTCAATCTGTTCAACCACATTCAAGGTGAATCCTTCGAAGCACAGGTGCAAAGGTTCGTGTCTCTGATGGCCGAAATGTCAAGCTATGGTGTTGAACCGGATCTGGAAGATAAGAATCTGAAACTGCTGAATAGTCTGCCCAAATCCTGGAATACCAACATCTCCATCATTAAGGACAACAACAAGCTGAGTGAGCTATCTCTTGATGAAATGATCAACAAATTGAAGTCAAAGCTTATTGATGACAAGCAGAGAGAATTGAACCATATAAGCTCCCTTAGTTTGGCGGGAAAATTGAACCAAGCCCTGTTGTCAGAAGAAGTGGATTCTAAGCAAGATAGAAAGTCAGCTGGAAGTGGACCAAGCTCTGTCACAAAGTCAACTGCGTTTGTGGCACAACCTCATGCAAGTTCAAGTGGAGGTGTCAACCCTGATGCTACGAATGATCCTAACTTTGCCCTCGGAATGGGCTTTATGAACATCTATCATGCTCTCATGGCAGGAACTTTAGTGCCTATTTAGATGCTGTCGGGGGAGCTAAATCAGATAAATCCAGAAGATGTAGAGATGTTGGATGTCTCTTGGCAGATGGCAATGGCTGTTTTCAGAGCAAAGAAGTTCATGGCAAAGACTGGGAGAAATGTATGGAAGGACCAAGATAAGATCAGGATGGGGTTTGACAAGAGCAAGCTGAGGTGCTACAACTGTGACGAGTATGGGCATTTCGCAAGAGAGTGCACAAAGCCGAGGAAAGAAAGAACAGAAGAAAGGAAAGCTGGTGATGGCAAGGGAAAGGCTGAGTCAAGTGCTTTGGTTGTGCAGGAAGGAGGTGGATATGACTGGACTCCTCAGTTAAAAGAGTTTAGCCTGTCACATGCAATGATTGCTGCTATGGAAAGGGATGATGAGGAAGAGCATGCATTTGTTGTGACTGATGAGAAACCTGAAGAAACTCCAGTGGATGACAAGGAAGCCTTTGCTGCTGAGATTGATAACGGCAAGGTATGTCCTGATCCCACTTGTGCTCGTATAATTCCTGGACTTAGACAAATCTGTAAAAATTATCAGTTAGAATTGTTTGAGATAAAATGCGAGATGAGTTCCTTTAAGGGTAGATGGTAGAAGAATGAGGAAAAGGTAAAAGCTCAGAAACTAGACATAGTGAAATATCAAAAACTTGCTACTGAGAAAGCTCTTCTGTATGACAACGCTAAGTTAGAAATAGCTGAGCTTAGTAAGCAGATAGATGAACTTAAGCATAAGAACAATGAGTTGCAAGTAAAACTTGATATGAACCATATGAGAAGCAAGAGAATGCTAGAGGCCAGTAAGTCTTTAAACACATGCATAACTGAGGTTAGAATAGGTAAGGACAAAGGTGGAATAGGGATTAGCTTCTCAGACAAAAACAAGAATGATGTTCCTCAAGATAAGACTAGAGACATAATAGGAATAATCCTTGAGGAGGATCAAGTTGATAGATCGGAAGCAGGAACACATGAGATAGGACCTCCCTTAGATAGTGTTCTAGTAGGAGTGACACCTATGACTGATCAGGAAGTTGAAAATGAGAAACACATGATCTATGGGTTGGGTAAACAGAATGAAACAATGGCATCCACAGGTAAATCAGGTCCGTCCCATGAATCATTAAACAATAGTGTTGAACCTGTTGATGGCTTTGTTTCATGTGCAGATGAAGTAGGTATTGAAGATGTGTCACGGGAGGATGCTGAATGTTTGAAAGTCAATGAATGTCATGTGTCTAGTAGTTCTAGTCTTAATTTACCCAAGGACGATGTTCTGGCATTTGTGTCAGAACTTAATACGTCCAAGTCAAAACAAGTAGTTGTATCTGTGTTGTCAAAACATCTTTCTAATTCCAATGAAAAAGTTGATGGTTTTAAAATTCACGTGCCTAACACTAAAGTAAGTCGTGAGACTAAGCCCAAAGATTTTGTTGCTTATCCCCAGGTTGTGTCAACTTTCAATAGAACAAACAAATCTAAGTCAGAGCAATTTTGTTTAATTACACAACCGGAAAAAGATGAAAAACGTGTTATACACAAATGGGATGATAAGCCAGAGTGGAAGTCGTCTTACCCAAGACGTTCATACCTCTGTAGTCATGTCAATGGGCCTAGACTCATGAACTGTTTTCAATGTGGAAAACTAGGACACTTTGCTGCTAATTGTGTGAATAGACCATTTCAACCATACTATCCGCAAAACCCACGGACTAGTATGTTGGAGAAAATGATGACAGGAGAAAAGCAAAAGCAGAAGCAACAAGCTTTGTTTAAGGGGAAGTAGTGCTTGGAACCAATGAAGACTCAACAGTCTAAGGTTTCAAACACAAAGGCACCTGTGACAAAGCCTGTTGTTGAAAAATGGAATGTGGCCAAAACTCCAAAACCAACTTATGCATCAAAAGGAGTTTACAAAAGAAATGATCAGATAAAACCAGAATTTGCTGAAAAACAAGTGGCTAAGGTCAAAAGAGTTAATAAACCTAATGGCAAAGCGAAGGTTGAGCAACAACAGGTTTTAAAACAAAAAGATGTCACTCAACCAAAACAACTGGTTTACACAAAACTGAAACTTGAATGGACACCTATTAAGAAGCCATCTGGTAAAAAGGCCATATCTCCGCAAAAGAAACCTGTGTCAGTCAATAACTCATCAAATGTGTTTAAACCACAGAAAGACACCACCTGGAAACCAAATGTCAACATTCAAATTGTGAATGTACCTGAAAAGCCAGAAATGACCCTCCAATTAGTTAATTACATTGATTCCAAAGGTGTGCCCAGATCTGTTATGGCCTGGGTACCTAAATCTCACTGATCTCTGATTTGTGTAGGGACGGCTAAGAAGATCTATCAACAATCTCTGGTACGTTGATAGCGGTTGTTCCCGACATATGACCGGAGACTTATCCCTTTTGGAAGATGTGGAAGACTTCAATGGGGGAGGAGTATCATTTGCAGGTGGTGTAGGTGGAAGAATAAGCAAGAAAGGAGTGGTGAGAAGCGGTAATTTATCATTCACTGACGTACACTATGTGGAGGAGCTGTCACACAGTTCTGTGTTGTTTAACCGCAAGGAGTGCACTATTCTCAAGCCTGGTAATTTATGATTCACTGACGTACACTATTCTGTGTTGTTTAACCGCAAGGAGTGCACTATTCTCAAGCCTGGTGTGAAGATTCCAGAGGAGTGCATCTTGATGAGTACTCCGGGAAGAGCAAACTCTTATCAGCTTAATATGGGTCAACCCCCAACTTCAGAAGAAGCCTGTCTCATATCCAAACAAAATGAGAACTTAGCTCTTTTCTGGCATAGGCGTCTGGGGCATGCTAACATGAAGAATTTGACCAAGCTTGCAAAGGGAGAACATGTCAAAAAGCTGCCTATCAAAGATTTCTCTACTGTGGAAAAGTGTGTGGCTTGTGCGAAGGGGAAGCAGCACAAGTTGCCACACCGTCCGAAGATAGCAAATTCAATGTCATCCGTGTTACAACTTCTTCACATGGATTTATTTGGGCCAATGCAAGTTCAAAGCATCAGCAAATTCTCTTACTGTCTCGTGATTGTGGATGACTACTCACTGTTCACTTGGGTCTTCTTCTTATCAAACAAGTAAGAAACTCCGATCTTAGTGAAACAGTTTGTCACGCTTATAGAGAATCAGCTGAACGAGAAGGTCAAGGCTATCAGAACGGACAACGGAACAAAATTTAAGAATGCAAAGTTAGATATGTTTTGTGGAGAGAAGGGAATAGAGAGACAATTCAGTGCACCCTACACTCCGCAACAGAATGGAGTCGCTGAGAGAAGAAACAAGACACTTATTGAAGCAGAAAGGGCAATGATGTGTGAAGCTAAATTGCCAATCTTCTTCTGGGCTGAAGTAGTTAATACGGCTTGTTACGTGCAGAATCGTGTTCTTTTAAACAAGCTTCATGAGAAGACTCCGTATGAGATTGTTTACAAAGAGAAGCCAACAGTGGGATATTTCAAGACATTCGTGTGTCCATGCACGGTTCTGATTCAGTCCGATGTGGGGAAATTCGAAGCCAAGGCCGATGAGTGTTATTTTGTGGGTTATTCAGCAAATAGTGCGTATCGTGTCTACAACAAAACCACAAAGGTCATCATTGAGGCATATAACGTGGACTGGCTTGAAGACAATCCTACAGATGCAGGGAATGGACCGACTTGGATTTTTGACTATGGGTCGCTGTTTGAAGGGTTCAACTTTTCAAATGTTTTCCATCATTTGGGTGAAGAAGAAGACATTATTGCACAATCATCTGAATCAAGACCTCATGCTGAGAAATTTGGTGAGAAAGCACCAGATGCAGTTCCCACAAATGTCAATGCAGATGCTCCGGGATCTTCGGGAACTAAAGATGATGATTTAGAAATTTCTCTAAACCAAGGTATGAGTGATAATACTGTTAATTCTAACCTGCCTGTTTTTGTTTTTGTGCCAGATGTTCAAGTATCAAGGATCAATAAAGACCATCCAATCAGCAATATACTTGGACCAGTTTCAGCAGGTGTTACCACTAGAAGCCGCACGGGAGATATTAATTTTTGCATGTATTCGTGCTTCATATCCCAGATTGAGCCTCCTAATGTGATGGTTGCTCTCAGAGATCCATGTTGGATAGAGGCCATGCACAATGAACTTAATCAGTTTTCTAAGCTGGGAGTGTGGCGCCTAGTGGAAAGGCCAGAGAACAACAAGGTTATACCCACACGTTGGTTATACAAGAACAAGAAGGATGACACGGGTATAATTGTCAGAAACAACGCAAGGTTGATTGTTCAGGGCCACAGAAAAATTCATGGAATTGACTATGATGAGGTGTATGCACCCGTGGTAAGATTGGAGGCTATTCGGATATTCCTTGAAGTTGCATCATATCTAAACTTCACAGTTCGCCAGATGGACGTCAAGACAACATTTTTATATGCAGAAATGAATGAGGAAATATATGTGACTCAACCACCGGGATTCATAGATAAGGAGCATCCAGATCATGTATATCTTCTGGATAAAGCTTTGTATGGAATACATCAAGCTCCACGCAGGTGGTATGAGACACTATCAACACACCTGGTGGAGAATGGATACTCAAGAGGAGTGGTTGATCAGACTTTGTTTAGGAAGAGGGTGAAGGATGACATCATCATGGTGCAGGTTTATGTAGATGACATCATCTACGGGTCAACAAACGAAGAGTTATGCACCGAGTTTGAAGAAATTATGAGAAGGAAATTTGAAATGAGTGATCAGGGAGAGATGAGCTTCTTTCTAGCCTTGCAAGTGAAACAAGATGAATCTGGGATTCTTATTCACCAAGCAAAATATGTGAATGAGATTCTAGAAAAATTCAAGATGCAAGACTCCAAGCCATCTCAGACCTCTACTGACAGCAGATGCAGATGGGGAGCCAGTGAGTGAATTCATGTATCGCTCGATGATTGGATCACTTATGTACTTGATAGCAAGCAGGCCAGATATTATGCATGCAGTGTGTCTGTGTTCCCGCTATCAGGCTAATCCTAAACTTTCACATTTAATTGCTGTTAAACGTATTTTTAGGTATCTAAAGGGTGGGCCTAGGCTTGGACTTTGGTACCCAAAGAACACTGATTTCCAATTGTTTGCATATACTGACAGTGATTATGGAGGCAGTGATCTTGACCGGAAGTCAACAACTGGTGGATGTCAGTATCTGGGAGATCGACTCATTTCTTGGCAGAGCAAAAAGCAGCATACCGTCTCGAAGTCAACTGCAGAAGCTGAGTATGTGGCAGCATCCGCTGGATGCTCACAGGTAGTATGGATAAAAAATCAGCTCACTGATTACGGTATGGAATTCCTTAACACTCCTATCTTTTGTGATAATGCTGCTGCTCTAGAGATTGTGAAAAACCCCGTTCATCACTCAAAAACAAAGCACATAGACATCAAGGTACATTTTATTCGTGATTGTTATGATCGGGAGTTAATTCAGCTTCAAAAGGTGAGCTCAGACCAGAATGTGTCTGACATTTTCACAAAACCCTTACCTCGTCCCAATTTTGAAATGTGTGTCGAAGGCCTAAGGATGATTGCCTTCGAGGAATGATCTGATCAAAATTTCTTGTAAATATTTTTTAGAAAAATCAAAAATATGTGTTTATCTTTCAAAAGCCTCATAAAAACAGGGGAAGAATTATTGTTGTTTCAGAAAATCTAAAAAATATCTGTTTGAGGTTTTTATGATGTCTTTTGTTTGCCTTGAGTTGGTAGGAAGTGATATAAATTTCCAAGACGATCGGAGACTGACACGTGTAAGGTAGAAGTGAAAGACATCTCAAAGATGATGTTTGGTAAGCTAAATCAAAAACAATGATCATCCATGTAAGTGCAGTAAACTTAACTCCTATATATGTTTAGTTTTCCATCCTAGTTTACATAGTTTAAAAGACTGAGTCCCAGCAAAAACGGGTTGAGAGTGGTATTCACCTAGTATTCACTCTCTCACACGCCATGTTTCAGCTGTTATGACAACACCACAGAAAAATGAAAAGAAAAAGAAAATGAAAAGAAAAGGCAAAAATCAAAAAATATTGATGATAAAAATAAATAAATTATTTTGTTTGGTCTTCTCTGCGTGCTTATGCGGCCGACCTGATCACCGACTGATAATTAAGAAAATAAGGGTTTGTCATGACGGTGTTGCATGGTTCCTCAAGTTGGGGGTTTGTGAATCCTCAATAAACTCTGAGGTTGGGTAGGTTTTGCTATGAACAATTGGGTGTGGGGACGGTTAAACATGTCGGTAATTATGTACCTCAATTAAGCACTTAAAATGTTTTAACTGGATGTGAGTTTATATGGTTTCAAAATTTTTGAACAATCATTTAGAGCGTCGAGTAACGGAAGCTAAAAAGGGTTCCTCAGTTAAAGATTTGTTTGGTTTGATCCATGATTTTAAATCAGCTTCGAGGCAAGTAAATTTTAAATTTCTGTAATTAGGGTTAATTGTTTATGGTTTATTTTATATTTCAAGTCTTTAAATTTATTTTTTTTAAATATTATTTTATGATCATGATCAGATACTCGGGGTATGAGTCTGAGGAGAAGCTTCGTAAATTCTTAAATTCTTCAATGTTAACAATTTTTAAGAGAATTTACATTTTATAGAGGTTTGGGTGTGTTTAAATTGTTTCTGAAACTTGAGGGGCCTTAGTGTAAATTTTTTTTATCAAAACCCCATTTCCGATATTTCCTCACCATTTACGATCCACCATACACACCTTTTCTCTACGTTTACGATCCACCTTCGAAACCCTAACCTCCGCCACTACCCTCGCCGGAAAAACGATCCGACCCATCTCTGGCCGTCCACTGTGCAATCCAAGTTCACCATCACTCTCGGAATCGATTTCCGACCACAAAAACATCAAAACCCCCTTCCATTCGTCTGTGATTGTCGGTGGTCTCTCGAGTTTTGTGCGTTCGAAACCGAGATTGATTTTTCTTGTGTTTTGGTGTGACATACCCGCTTTTAGAAGTCAGATTTGTGTTTACAACTCGTTAAAGGTAATGGTGGATGTTATTTTGAATGTATAATGTGTTTTAACCAGTTTCCGAGTTAGTTGTAGGTCTATCAATGGAGGTATTGCGTGTTTACGATCGTCGAGATAAAGAAGACGACTCTTCAGTGTTTCCGATTCGATGTTTACGATCCTAGTATACGACAAAAGAAGATTACGATCGGGCTTCGGATTAATTTGGAGATTACGATTGGACTTGGTGTTCACGATTGGGCCATAATAGAACCGATCCTGAACTCGATTAAAATATCGTAAATACATGTTTTGGATCGTAATCTCATTATAATAAAGACTATACACTTAATTTTCTCATCAAAACTGATCAGTTTAAGTATAAATTAAGTGTGTTTGTCAATCTGTGACGGTAAATCAATTATTTTTCCTAAAAGTTTAAATTGAAATTTTGTGAACTTCAAAAGTAAAATTTGATTTTCAATTGAACTTCGACAAGGGTTAATAAACTTAATTGCACTTTAACGAACAAGTCTAATACATGTGTCTTGTCTTTCTCAGATGGCAGACGACATGCTTGACGAAGAGATAAAGTTTGAAAGTGATCACTGCATCCCGGCGTATCTTGAAGACCCACCAGAGAAGCATATGGAATTATTTTATTCACTGGTGGCCGGGATGAATATCTGCAAGATAAACCATGCCCTGAGATCAAGTGTGCTGATTGATAAGCAGCTTGTAAGGGAGTTCTGGGGATCTGCTAGAGCTGATGCAGATAAAACAACAATCACTGCAACAATTCAGAACAGGGAGGTAGTGATTCAAGAAGATGACATCAGAAAAGGGCTGAACATCATTGATAGTGCTACTGATCCGATTGAGTATCCGAAGGAAGTTGTTCTAGCGGGTGCTCAATCTCTGGGATATGAAGGAAAGTTCCCTCCCATCTTCAAGAAGTTGTTGCCGCATTACTGGAGGTGTCTGGCTCACTACTTGCAAAAATCATTTCTGGGAAAGAGAACTAGCTTTGATCAGCTCAACAAACTGCATGGAACAGCATTTGTCGCATTGGCCTTGGACTGGAAATTCAATTTCTCCAAGATGATGTTGTTGGATTGGATAGGCAATGCTGACCTAAGCGCCCGAAAACAGTTCCTGATGACACCAAGATTCGTTCAGATGGTGGTCATGAAGAAATATCCTATGATTAAAGAGAGGGTGGAAAAACTGGATATTAAAGTGATGGATTGTGGGGTGTTTGGACTACAGACCCAAGACAGAAAGGGTAAAAACAGTTTTGAAGGAAGGCTTGAGTGGGTCAAGAGGGGTGCATTTCCCGAAGTGGCAAGGGAACAAGAAGTTGAAGAATCTGAACCTGAAGCCGATGTGCCAACTGTAAATGCATCTGTTGCTGAAGATCAAGATATAACAGCAACTCCAGCTGTAAATGTGCAAGAAGAAGATGTGGTGATACCTTCAGATGAAGAAAATGTGATGGACGACATCTTTGCTATCAAGGGAATATGGATGATGATATCTATGGAGACTTGGAACAAATCAATCTTAAAAGATCAATAGATGTCCTAAACTCATCTTCTAGTGGTGACTCCATCCCTCAAGAGTTGGATATTCAGTTCAATGTGAATGAGATACTTGAAGAGCCCATTCCTTTCCGTGAACCATCTCCCAGGAAGAAGACAGATCCAAGGAGTATCCGGTTCAAATTCACAAAGACTAGCTCAAGTCTGTTGATGGTACATCCAGCAGGGTCTAGTTCTCAAGATCCAATTATTCAAGAAGAAACAACTGATCAGAATGTTGAAGATCAACCTGCCCAGGTTCAGACTGAAAGCCCTCTTCTGAGTGAGCGTAGCCCTGTTCATGAAGAAAGGCAATCTCTGGAGGTTGATAACACTGTTGTAGTACCCAGCCCTGTCAGAATAAGTGTCTCTAGTGGAACAAGTCTGCCGCCAACTGTTATTCCAAGTTTCCGCCCACTTCAAGCTGCTGAGCTACCAATTGAGACGAGGATAAGTGCAGACCCTCACATAAACTTTCTGATGTCTCAGAACAGAATTAGGGAGACTGAGATAAAAGCACTCCAGGCAGAAAACAGAAAGTTAAAGGACAAGGAGGTGGCTGACAAGAATAGAATGAAGTATCTGTATGAGACCTTGATGGACCTGAAGAAGAAGTTTGGTGATTTGAAAAATGTTGTGGAGTCAAATACTTCAGGTGCCCCCTGGTCAAAGTTCATCTCAGGGTGTGCAAGGTACAGAAGCAGTAAATGTGGATGATGGAGATGACACTATCGAGATGTCTAACAATGCCCGAAGTGGAAGGGTCATCTCCAAAGCACCAGAAGGTCACGAAAACTGGTTTAAGGAATTCTTTAAAGGACCAGCCCCCACTCAATACACCCTTGATGTTGGTGAAAGCTCTATAGACAAAAGGGGGAGTCGTGAAACTATTCTGTGCTGGCACTATGACACAGAGAAGAAGCTGTTTGTTGTGATCCGTGACGGCTATAGTCCAGTAGAGTACTATAGAACACGTGCCCAATTTCATTCATGGACTGAGCCTGAGATTAGAAGTCTGCTTAGAGCTCCATACATCAACAGATGGAACAGCACCGAAGGAGATCTTATTCGAAACAATCTGATGAGCCAACTGGAAAATAATTTTGCAAACTTTGACCTGAAGCAGGTAAGATGGGTCGAGACTGGAACTGACCCAGTAACTGGTGAGCCGATAGGTGAAGCAAGGAGACCACCCACCAAACGCACAAGAGTGATCAATATGTTGGATGAGATCGAAGACGGTACCTTAGTCAAAAGCTTTGACTGTTGGTGTTATGATCCAACGACTCACGAGGTGGTGGTTCTCTGCAAAAGAATGAGGCAATTTCGTTTCTACGATCCGGTCGATCTGCTGAGATTTGGTGAAAAAGACATCAAGCTCCTAGCCTCCCAACCTATTCTCGGTGATGAGACTGATATGGAAAGTGTTGTAAGGGTAGGGATCTTCCATGGAACGGCTAATCGGATCGTGGCAAATGGATGGTGGTCGAACAATGTGCAGAATACTTTCAGATTCGATCTGCAGCTGCCATAGGTGATCTAATGGTTCATGCCTAGGGGAAGATTGTTGGGCTATATATTAGAGGCATGAACATTAGTTGTGGGCTTGTTAGTTATTGGGCTTTTGGGCTTAGTTAGATTATATTTAGGCCATGTGGGCCGATTTCTAGTGTTTATGATTGGGGTATTTGTGTTTATGATTGGCCCTAGGGTTTGTAAGAGGTAGTATAAATACCTCTCTTGTTTATGATATTGATAAGCTTTTGGAAAACTGTTTACGATTTCTCTCTCTCACTTAGGTGTTTACGATCGGTCCCATTTGCTTCAAGTTTGTAGTGTTTTGCATTCAAGATTCGATCTTTCTTATCGATTGAGTCTCTTTCTTCTACATTCTTCTTGAATCAATCACATACGAGAATTCCGCACTCGTTTGTGATTAAGATATCGTGATTGGTTAATATTCGGACCTACACATCAACATATTCGAAGTCTTTGAAGATGAAGATTGCACTTTACGCACTACAAATCGGTCCATAATCCCTACATATAAAGTTTTATATAAAAAACTGAAGATCAATGTAGGGAGGAATTCATTGTTTTGTTTAGTTAACTTGTCTAGATTAGTTTCTTTGTAATTTTGGTCTTTTGGTAGTTAGCGAAACTACCGAGCGAAACTGTTGTTTCGCTCGGTATCTAGTTTAGACTGTCTCAGTGACAGTTTCGCTTGGCCAGCGAAACTGCCTACTGGTTAGTATATATTGTTGCCTTGGTGCACACTCTTGTAACTTTTGCAACTTTGAGAACCCTGATACAAGAAATCTGATTATTGGTAAGTTTGGTGACGGCTAGGAGCATTTCATACTATCTTTGTAGCTTGTATTCATCTCTTATCATTCTTTTGGTTCAAGTTGTGATTGTTCAATACTAGAAACCCATTTTAGCTATTGGAAATCATCTATTGTTGTTATTTCATTGGTTTTTCTTCTCAAAACACCATCCTTAGCACTGTAAAAGTTCAGTGAGGACCAACAAAAACTCTTATCAAACACACAATTACATAAAGTCAATAAGTATATAAAAAACAGTGGCTAACAGTGGCAGTGGCTAACAATTACACACAATTACACAAAATGAAGCCCAATGTTCAAAACAATCACAATATGTTCAAAACTTTGTTCAAAAATCACATATAAAGCTAACAATCCGTCAAAAAATTAGATGAACATAACAGTGGTAGTGGCTAACCGAGTTCGGAGTTCCCATTCTAGCAACAAATTCTGAACAATTAGGCGCCTCGTACACGGCGATGTGGCTTGATTCCGACGAGCTTCCGGCTTGATTCCGGCGAGATCACAACAGGTCAGCAGCGTCGATCGAAATTTTGGGCTACCCCTTTCTGCCGCTCGTTTCTTCCTTGCGTATTACGAGTTTACGAATAGCGCAGCCACCAGCTCCAATTTCCTTTTTTTTGGGCCTAAAATAATGTGGTTGGGCTTTTTCTAACTTTCTTTGGGCAATTGGGCTTGAAATAGTTTGTGTTAGTAATGATTTGGGCTTCTTTTTTTAGTTTTTTTAGTTTACTATTATTAATTATTAGTGATTTAAAAAAAATTAAAACATGATTTTATTTTCTTTAAGTTGAGGGTCGGTGTAAAAATTCTGTTGGGTTCGGTCACAAAATTTCTTGGGGTTCGGTTCGTAAAAAATCAGAAACTTAGCACACCATGGAAAAAATTCATTGGTGTCGCGCAAACCCGTACCTCCTCACCTAAGTCCGCCACTGATTTCTACATGGTTCCATTCATGATTTTTGCCTTGTTCGATTCACGCCGTATGTGGACAATGCTCATCTTAGTTACCGGCATGTTTCTTAATCACTATGTGTATAACTTTTTCATATTATTCTTGATTTATCTTGAATCACTCTAGTGTTTGGATTCCGCACATTAACTAGAGATTGTGATATCGTGTTTGGGTTATTTTCGATCCTTACAATTGGTATCAGAGCCAAGAAATGCAAGTTTCGAGGCTCTCGAAACTTGCGAAATCCAATATGTTTAGGTAGATTGTATCTCTATTTTTTTGTAGAGTGTATCTTTATTTTTTGGCAGATTGTATCACGATACTGTCTCAATTTTTGACAGATTGTATATCAATTTTGGTTCTCAATTTGGACAGATTTTCTTTGGTTCTTAGTTTGGACATAAACTGGATAGATTGCACTACTATAAAAAAAGACCTATAATGACGTGCAATGCGCGTCATAAAAGGGTATAGATGACCCGCATTTGCGCGTCAAGGAAGCCCCATCATAAAAGGCGACAACGCGCAAAAGCACGTCATCAGCTTAGACCGCGCATTTATGACGCGTATTGCATGTAATAAATGTGTGTCATAAATGCATGTGTCAAGAAATCATCCGTCATAAAAAGAGATGACACGCAAAAAGGCGTGTCATGGTTTTTTAAAAAAAGTAAAAAAAAAATTATGATTTCTTAGAATCACTAATTTCCACCTTAAATGACAAATAACCTTATAATAGAAAATAAAATACTTTATAGCAAAACAATATATTTCATATATACAACAAAATGATATATTGTATACAATTAAACAAGAATAGTCTATATTAGTTTACATCATATGGTTCATATCACTAATGGGTCATGAGTAAAATTGAAACAACACAAGTCAAACGGGTAAAATTGCACCATGATAACCTTCTTTGTAGCTTCTAACCTCCACCCGTGCACCTTTTTGGTTGGTAGAAACTGTTGAATCGTGTGTACTACATATAATCCTCAACTTTGTTGTGCTTACCTGTTACTTCTGTCCTTTCATACCCTTATCACTGAAGTAGTAATGCATCAAAAAAAATGTTCCTCTACTGCACCTTAGCTATTACTGTTGCCAAAAGAAGTTCTTATAGTTGTTATATATAGACCTGTAGTTAATCATCTTTCTTCTGAAATCAGTGATTGGATTAATGAATTAATGGGGTGATATATATGAATTGGAATGTTGAATCATATATAATAGAGTTTTAATGGGCAAAATGACTAGAAAACAATGCAAGAAATAATTACATGTACCTGCGGGATCTTAGTAGAAGCTTATGTAGATGTGTGATCCTCTTTGTCAGTTATGTTAGGATCATTTTAAACATACTAGCTTCTTTTATGATTATTATTTTGTAATCTATTAACTGAAGTCAAATATTTGCTACCACCAAAACTAATATCTTTAGTCAGCTGTTTAACTTTTGGTTTCTGCCATACACGGTATTGTTTTAGCCTCGTACAGAGTTCACTTGGAAGTTACACTTGATCTGTTAGCTCACTGATTATCTCTTGACCAAATAAAAACTCAACTTTCTGCATACTAGGATAACGTCAGCATTCATCAAGGTTGAACACCTGACAAACATACAAAAAATCAAATGAATTCGGGATCTCATCGAAATAAACTGATATGAAGAAGAAGAAAAAACCTAAAACTAAGTGTCATACTCTTATTATTCTCTAGTAGCTCATTATATGGTTGTTGTACTTTCTCACTGTTGGCATTCGTCTTAATAAGTTCTTGTTCATGCTCAGAAAGTGGTGTCCATAATTACAGATAAAAAAACAATATTTAGTTCTAAAGAAAGTTAAACTCCGTAAAGGCCAAAGGAGTACAGTTTCCTTACTAAAAAGGATTCAATGGTTGCTTGTTCCCCAAAAAGAGCTAGATGTTATTTTTTCACTTTTTATTCTCAATGAACACTGAAAGGGCTAACCTCTAATGCTTCTAAGTCGACATCTGGTTGCAGTGTAGGAAGAGAGAATATAGTAAACCAGCCTTGTGTATCTGGTCTTTCAAAAATGGAAGCTTTCTTGACATTTCAGCCTTGTGTTGCAAGAGTGGACATATATGCATTACACATTTACATAAACTTTGAATGAGGATTTTGGGAGAAAAAAATACAGATTCGGTTTATACATTCTTACCCTATATATTTATTAATTATATGCTCCTATGAAACCTGCAATAAAATGATAACATAATATGGGATCACAATAATGCCTTTATTTAGCATCCTAGTCCTTTCTAATTTCGAATGAACATAATATAAGCACATAAAATGTTAGAAAACCTTATACAACTATAGATTATTGTGTTTAAGGGCTTAGCACACATGTATACACAGCTTGTAAGTGATGAGAGAATCCAGCCACAAATACTAGCTTTTGTGGGTTTCATACATTAGTGAATACGCAGGCGAGAATGCTATGAGTACAAAAAGCACATATGATAAATATTTCATTACAACATCGACGTATTCTTCTTTTTTTCAAGCATATGTATCGCAATCACTGGATTTCAGTTTAGGTATGCTTCCACTTGGGTTAATCTTAAAAACAATTAAAAAGGAAATAATTACTTATATCTACAACTTTTAACTTGTTAGATTGTCCGGATATGATTAATATAATAAGAAATATCAAAATAATTAACACATAACTCAATGTGCATTGCTTTCCCAAATTTTCAGAATTCGATGCAAACCCCAATTCCAGAACTTGCAAGTATCATCCATGAAGTATCGTTGTCCAGTAAGTATAGGAAGATAATGAGCTGACAATTGAAACTCACGACCACTGATTTTGCAGAAAGTCCCTCCATAGATTTATTTTTGTTCCAGAACTATATACTACATTTATTTAGCATGGTAATGGTTAATTAAATGCTTTTCAAAATTGAAAAAAATTGGAATGAAGGTATATTTGACATTACCGTTCTTAAATGCCAAAAAGTCAAATACTAAATGAAGCAGTGAAACAAGCATGGTAATTCCTAGGAAATAGAGATTTCCTTCCACAAACACTCTCTGTATTATGAATGATATGATAAACTTTCATATATCTCTCACAAAATGAGATGCTTTTGGATAAAAAACACACAATCTTGGCCTTTCTGGTGTCCCTCCACCTCAAACAAATGAATGACTATGAACCTTTACGTAAGTAAATTACATAAGCTACTGCACATCAATTAGATACAATCAGATATGCATGTAACCTAATCCAAAAAAGAAAATATAGATATGCATCAACAACTTCAACAAACAATTATTCAGGATAGAAGACATACACACAACACTAAACCTGGATTGGCGATGTCACCATCTTCTTATGTTACTTCGACGGGGCAAGCCTAATTGTCTTTAATTATTTTCAATTTAGCTTCTATCCACCTGGAGTTTCCAAATGATTCGGTTGTCAGTCAAGTATTTTCAATTTAAAACTACAAAGCTCAAAAACATCGGTTGATGTTTATTAAAACTAATTAATCAAAAGTCAGGATGCACATATAGGTCATTCAAGTAATTGAAACTCACATTACTAATCAAGATCACAGATAGACATCACAAATCTTCATCTACCCAATTTATTAATCAAATCAGATGGATGCAAATATAGGTCAGAATTATAGGTGTAATTAGTTATGCAACATTGAGATTAGGTTCATAACGCTAATCTGACTAATATATAGTCACAAAACTCGACCTAACATCCTACAGTCTCAAAACTCATATGTAGAACTCATAGTCTCAAAACTCTATGAAAATGCGTGAGCATCGGATCGTCTACTCGATCTAGCTAATCGGACATCGAAACGTAATTAACCGATTGTTTTATTGATCAAAATGAACAATTACAATCAGTGAAACACTCAGAAACACAACACAGAGAAACACTTTCAAAACACACACTTAGGAAATCTCACATGCTCAGAACTCTAACAACAACAAAGACCAAACATCTATTTATACCCGCTGGTCCGAGCTTCGGCCGAACCTCAGGTTCGGCCAGTCCGAACTTCAGGTTCGGACCTAGTTCGGCCAGACCTAGTTGACTTGATCTTGTACTTTTGTTTGATACTTCACACGACACACATATCAGGTATCAACAAACTCCCCCTCGTCGTGTGCAGTATCTCTTCTATCTTTTCAACATCATCAAATCTGTATCTTCAATCAAGCTCCCCCTCAAGTGTAGAATCCGTTCGTACAATGAAATGAATCTTCAAACAACCTCCTTCTCAACTCGACCGTAGCTTGATCTTGAATACTTGATGACATTTTAGTGTATCTCTGGTCTTTCATCAACATCTTTAGAAGACTTGAAGTTGTGATAACATGCACATAGCAACCTGTTCAAACAGTTAAAATAATCTTGGCGCATAAAGTCTCTTCGACTCCAAGATATGATTTTTAAAATAATTTGTATCACGTGTTGATCAGATCGAAAATAAAGCAGAAACAAAATATTTTTGATTTTTCAAAGTTTATGCTAAAACACACCGAAAATCTTTTTGTTCTTTTCTGAAATGAAATTGCAATACAAAATCAAACACTATTTTTGGTATGAGAAAGATCACTATATGGGATCATATTGAACATATTGCACTGAACTACACTTTAATTTCAATTAATCGAAGCACATAAGTCATGCTGATTGCTAGTATAATTTGTCCAACTTAAACTCAGGCAGAATCATACTCATAACATCTGGATATGTTAAGGTATTGATTAAATTTGCATTGACCAGTGTATCCCACACTATCAGATATAATCAGACATTTTCAGCTTTTCTTTTCTTCCTTTTTGTGTGACAGCACTTGTGATTTTTCACAATGCATAATATTTTCATGATATAGTCAACTGTGTTCCATGCAAAAAGAAATAAGAACGTTAAATCATCTACCTTAAGGTCGATCTTTCGATACGCATATAAGGCCTCGGATTTAACAAAATAAGAAAATAAAACAAGTTGAAATTGCATAACCCAACAACAATCAGGTCGGTACTTCCGTACACGCAGAGAAAGTCCGATGAGTTATACGAAACACCAAAGAAAATAAAGCAGAACGTCAAACGAACAACGATCAGGTCGATCTTTCGATACGCA
This sequence comes from Deinandra increscens subsp. villosa, assembly GCA_039602395.1. Lineage (NCBI taxonomy): Eukaryota > Viridiplantae > Streptophyta > Magnoliopsida > Asterales > Asteraceae > Deinandra > Deinandra increscens. Next base: position 66,283,786 of record JBCNJP010000010.1, on the reverse strand, counting down.
GAGAAAGTCCGATCGTTTGACAAAATAAAGAAAATCAAACAAGTTTAAATCTTTGCAAAATGAACACATGTATACACAGTGACTTCTTTATTTTGAAATTCACACTTATTTTTCTTTTGTGTCATGAATTATGCATCAAGATGTTATCCACATGGTCAAACATTAGTATTTAGTGTATATCACATCTGAATACTTTCTGATTTGCCGAGCCTACCAAGCATATCAAACAATGATCTTATAGCTCTTTCATCTACTCTATTCATGAGTCAGATACGTAAGCCAATGTACCATCATTTCCCAATGATCAATTTCTCACAATTTTATATATTTGGCATGTATTCACCTTCCTTCATTATATATTTGGCATGTATTCACTTTCTCCCCATTACATGCTTTTTCTTAATTACTCCCCCTTACTTACAATTCTCCCCCTTAAAATGAAAACTCTATTTTTGAATTTTCATTTTACACAAAAACATGACTCTATTTTTAGGTTTTTTTTTTGAGAAAATTTAGAAATAAAGAAAAGTGATCAATCAACACGGATACGATGCAATTTTAGAATTCAGAAAATTTGCAGGTTAGAAAGATTTATCATGAAATTTAACTTAAGCAGAATACTCCTCCATCAATAACTTTGCAATCGTCAATAGGTCTTCTAGAAGTACCTGCACACTGGTCAAACTAATTAGTCCATAAATGACCCGAAGCGAATCGCTTCTGGTCGACCAGCGTCCTTGTTTTGCTTAGAAACCACCTTAGATTTCCATTGTTGTTGTTTTGGTAATTCAGTTTTTGATGAAACAATCACAGGTGAGTGTGATGATGAACTTACACTTTGAACCTTTGAAAACATTGGAACAAACCGTTTTTGTTTATGGAAGAATGTAGGTTCAACTTCATCAAAAACTCTGCCTTGTTCATCAAAAAACTTTGGTGTGGCAGGTTTACCAAAAACTGATTTCTTGTGAAATCTTTGGTGTGAATCAGCAGGTGATGGACAGTCTTTTGCCATATGCCTTGGGCGACGGCAAATATAACAGATTCTTGTCATTTTGTCCCATCTTTGATGTACCCATTTAGATGTAGGGCTTCGAGATTGAGAACTTTCAGAAGAAATGTTGTCTTTTATAAAAACCAGATGAAATCTTCCAAGCATCCACGCAATGAAGAGGAAATTCTTTGTCCAAGAAAAGCTTATCAGAACCATTGAGCTTGTAGAATCTCTCAGGTTGAACTTTGTATGCTTTGAACACTTCTTTCTTCACATGTTTCATTTTAAGCTTCTTCAAGTTTTGTCTTTCAGATGCTGGAATTTGCTCAGCTTGAACATTCTTTTCTTGAAATCCTAAACCAACTTGTTGACTAGAAATCTTTTCTTCAGAATTAAAACCCTGGTGTCCATTCTTTGCCAAGCTTGTGAATTCAGCTTTTATATTTTCTTTTTATCATAGAAAATAGTCTCATCAATTTCAGGTTGAGACTGAATCTTTGCACTAGACATAGCTGAATTTTCTTGATCAGCAGAGGATGAACTAGAAACAAACTTCGGTGCTGGAGGAATCTCAGATTTCATAATCTTTTTCTTGTTCTTCTTGCTTTTCTTCTTCTTAACAACCTTTACTTCTTCAGAAGTAGAAGATGAAATCTTTGAATAATCAAAATCGTCAACATGTTCCTTTACTTCTTTAAAAGCTTCTTTGATATGTGCCGGGGGTGATGCAGTTTTATCAAACATCTTTTCAAAATTGACATCATTAGCTAAGAAACTTGTGAAAACTTGAGAATTAGAAACATTGTTGAGCAACCTATTAGCATCAAGAACTTGAACTTTGAGATCAGAAATTTGCTGTTGAGCTTCTGCAAATTCCTTTTCTTTAGCAATCAAACGCTTCGCAACTTTGTGAGTTTCAAACTTTTGCATGCGAAGATTGTCAAGTCCTTCATGTAACTCCTTTTTCAATTTATTCTCATTTCGCTTCTGAATTTCCAGATTTGCAGCTTGAACTTTGTTAACACTAATCAAGTCACGCTTCTCATCCAACAACTTTTCCATATCAACTTGATATGCTTCAATTTTAGCAGCAGACTCTTCAACACTCTTAGTAAGCAAATCAAGCTTGATCTTGGATTTGTCAAACAAATTTTGGAAATCATTAGCAGTATCTTCTGCTTCATCCTTCCATTTCTTCACTTCTTTCACCAACTCATCCTTTTCTTCACAAATCTCAGCTTTCGAAGTTTCAAAATTCTTCTTATCTTGTTTCAAAACTTCTAAAACTTCATTTAACGTTTTAATTTCAGTAGTCAAACACTCATTCTTCAATATCAACTCCTTTTCATGATCTTTAGAAATATTCAGCTCTGAATTAATCACATCAAATGCCTCAGTCAATTGTTGAACTTTATTCATCAACAAAGCATTTTCTTTCATCAGACTCTCCAAGTTCTCAGCAGATTCATAAGAACTTGGAATTGAACTAGTATCGGAACTAGTATCTGAATAGGAATCATCTGATGGAACATGAGTAACAATCAAAGCTGATGAATCATAACCAAATTGTTGACCCCAATCATAAACACCATCTTTTTGTGCTGTCAAAGCTGTAGACTTGCTAGTGTTACTAGTAGATGGTTAAGTAAAACCAGGCTTGGATGATTGTGAAACACCAGACTTGTTTGTATGTGTCTGTTGACAGTCTTTAGAAAAATGTCCAAGTTGTGAACATTTGTAACACTTTAATTTGGACTTGTCAAAACCCAATTATCACCAGAAATATTCCTTTCATGTTTCTTAAAGAATCTCTTAGATCTTTGACATAACATAGCATATTGCCAAGATACATCCAATTCAGTTAGTTGATCATCATCAAGAGCATTAAGATCCTCACTGGTTAACTTTGCATTAGCAACATTTTTGAGAACCAAACCAAAAGATGATGAAATCAATGCAGAAATCATTTTGGCACAATCATCTGTTGATTCAGCTGAAAAAGCATGTTGACTTGAAAAATTTGGAATTGTGAAATTGCAACCCCTTGAAGAATTATTATCAGAATTTCCTGAAACTCCAGCTATAAAAGCAACACTTGGTGCTGTATTCTGATTTGGTTTAGACTTTGCACTCATGCTTGCACTATTCTCACCATGATACAGTTCTAGATTCTGCAAAGTAGCAGTTGACTTCTTTGAATTTAACATTTCCATTTCTCGAGCATGAAGTTTTCCAGTAAGCTCGTGAAATGTCATTGCAGAATAATCCTTGTCATGCGTGATTAGTAAAACATAATTCTCCCATTTCTCTGGCAAGGCTTCCAAAATCTTTTCTTTCAAATCAGCATCAGTTTTCTCAATCCCAACAACCTTTAACTCACTAATTAAATGTGACAACCTTGAAACAAGAGCAGTAATATTTTCATTGTCATAATTCTGGAAATTATCAAACTCTTTGTTCAAAACCTTCTTTCGACTCTTCTTGTAGTCATCATTACCCTCACATCTCGCTGATAAAGCATCCCACAATTGCTTAGATTTCTTGCAAGTGCTAAATTGATGAAGCAACTCGGTAGGTAATGCCATCGTAAGATAACCATAAGCTTTTTGTTCAAGCTCATAAGATTTTCTTTCAGCAAGATCAAAAGTATGAACTTCTTTAAAATCTCCCGCATCAGTTGGGTGTTGATAAAGTTTCTTGAGCGGGATCCACAAATCGATATCATTCGTACTTATGTAAGCAAAAAATCGTTTCTTCCAATTTTGGTAATCTTCAAGCTTCAACAATTTGGGAACTTTCTGACTTGTTTCAATTTCGTTATCAAAATTCATCATGGTTTGCATCACACTTTGCATTGCAGCAAACACTTGAAATTCCGACATCGTTGAAAATTTGAATTTGGTGACCGAACCTGCTCCGATCCTATCACTAACCTCCGAACTCTGTCTGAACCTAAATCCAAAGTCGGAACTATGTCCGAACCTGCTTCGAATCAGAAACAACAGGCCGAACTCCTAAACAACTCCGATCTATCTCCGAACCACCTCTGAACTCCGAACTTTGACCGAACTCTCACCGAAGACACACCGAAAGATGTCCGAACGTCAAGTTCGGAGCAGTTACTCCGAACCTGATCTGGAAACTCCGAACTTCGAAGTCATATTTCACAAATCGCACAAAAATGACTGTTTTCGACAAAACTTGATACTGTGGATTAGAAAAATCGATAAGAAGTGATTTAGAAGCAAAATTGACACCAATAGCTCGATAGGAATGATGAAGAACACGAAAACAAACTCGAGAAACACCAAAAACGTTTCAAAAATCCGATAATCGCAACCACAGATCAGTAGAATGAACCAGAAAGCTCTGATACAACTTGAAAATGCGTGAGCATCGGATCGTCTACTCGATCTAGCTAATCGGACATCGAAACGTAATTAACCGATTGTTTTATTGATCAAAATGAACAATTACAATCAGTGAAACACTCAGAAACACAACACAGAGAAACACCTTCAAAACACACACTTAGGAAATCTCACATGCTCAGAACTCTGACAACAACAAAGACCAAACATCTATTTATACCCGCTGGTCCGAGCTTCGGCCGAACCTCAGGTTCGGCGAACTTCAGGTTCGGACCTAGTTCGGCCAGACCTAGTTGACTTGATCTTGTACTTTTGTTTGATACTTCACACGACGCACATATCAGGTATCAACACTCTACCTAACATCCTACATCCACAATCACGACATAATCACCAAACTGAAGATTCTTGTGCTAATTTGTCGAATTAAAAGATAAAAAAGAAGAGATAGAGCAAATAATCGAACCTATTGCACAAAACATCAACAATCGGCAAGATGGAACGAGGCACCTTCTGTCAAAATCGAACCTATTACACAAACTTTTAGTCACTATCTGTCATTGATGGGCTAACGTCGAGCAATTTTTTAGTCGTCGACAAAGATAAAGTGGGAGATACCGGCGGCCAAAATCTAGGGCAGAGATAAAACGGGTTCGAACCAAAAGGTATACAAAGATGATAAGAAACAAAATTGAGAAGATCGATTACCTATTGCTCTTAGATGTTAACTTGCGAGAACCTGCTGCTTGTCGTATACTGCTCGTCTACGGAATGGAGAGACTCAATATCTTGGACAAATCGATGACAACGATGGGCAGCGATGGAAGATTCATAGAACAAGTGAAATTTTAGGGCAAATTTCAGCGATGTGCTCGTCGACAGGATGAAGCTTTTACTAAGGAGTGATGTGCTGTGAACGACAATCAATGAGTAGCGATTAGAGCGAAAATTAGGGCAAATCGATGAGAAGATGGAGCATATACGCTTTGGTGGAATTGGTTTGGAGTGAGGAGAGTTTTGGTGGGATGGAGCCAATATTAGGCAATGTAAGTGTTTTTGGAGTGAGGAGCGGTAATATGATTTTGGTGCCCAGCAAGCACGGGAAAAAATATAAAGCGACGGAATTCATGACGCGCTACTTTAGAAAAGTCATTCGTGTTTCTTTTGGTTTTTTTATGACAGCAAATTTTTTGACTCGCAAAAATGTGTGTCATCTATTCTTAATAATTTAGTAATTATGATAGTAGTTTAATGACACTCACGTTTGCACGTCATAAAACTAGCGTGTGTCATAATTTACGCATCATTAAAGGCCCTTTTTCTAGTAGTGACAATACCCATTTGGGTTTCGTAATTAGTATTTTTTTATGCTCTCGGCAAGAAGGTGCTGTCATTCGACATCATCTCGTTTGTAAAACTTCTCTGAGGTATATCCTCTTCTCTTCTTTTCTTTTCCTTCTTTTCATCATTCGTTTATCTATCGTATTCTTCTTTCGAGTATGTTTTCCAGGATTCGATTAGTTGACATAGCATTGTTTCATGATTTCATTGTCACATGTAACACTTGTATGTATTGATTTAGTCGGTTTATGAGTGCTCAAATCTGTGATGGATTCATGTGTTCATATGCTTTATGGTTCTTTGTTAAATAGTGTTAATGGTTTGTGATGCTAATATAGTGGAATACGGTCGTATTGGAGTCAATGGATTTGTCAAAACTCTTATAGAACATGAATTGGTAAAAACACGATTTTTGACAGAAGCTGTTAGAAAAATAGACCATCTTGCAACGACCGTAACTTGATCAATAATTGTCGAATGCATGTGATTATTTTTTAATCAATTAAGTCAATGTATTAGCTTTAATTTGGCTACTCCTAGACCTGCTAAAACCCCCGTATGGTCACTTAACTTTCTTCTACAATATTTGTGTGCAAGTCTGTTTTTTTTTTTTTTGTCAGTGTTACGAACTTGTGTCAACTTGTTAAGCATGCTATGTTAGTTTTTGCTAAATGATTATTAAATAAAAAATATTTTTAACATGGAAATCAAGGATCTAGAGATTTTGGTAATTAAACTCAAAGGTTTGGTAAATTGAGCATGCTATGTTAGCAACCATTCGGATTTTTAGTCAAATTCAAAATAGCATAACTCACTCAATTTTTATGTAGATTGAGTATTTCTTTTCACAAAATGTAACTTGAAGTCTTATCTTTATTTTGGATATTTTGGCATTCTAAAAGTCTATTTTTTGGGCACAGATCCTGACGGTGCAAGATCAGTGTACAAACAACAACGTTCCAAGAATTTGTATTTTATGTTGCTAATTTTTGGCATGCTAAATTGTTATTTGGATTATGTGTTGAACATGAAACATGTTTATAATGTAGGTAGGTACATTTCTACAAAATTTGGGGATTTAATTCTGAGATTAAGTGAGGTTGCATGTTGGACTTCCGGGCATTGATTTTAATTGCTAGTAGTGAAATGTATGCATGCTTGTATCATGTGCTTCGTATTGTGAAGATTTATGCTCTTGCATGTTAGGACCAAATTTTATGACTTGTTAAAGTGTGAAACCTGATGTACTTGTGAAACCTTACACCGTACAAAGTCCTAAGTCTCCCATCTCGATGGGAATGACAAGATTGTGCAAAGCCGCCCCGTCGACTTTGCACCATATGGGTGACGTAGGTTGTGTTTGTTGACTGCTTTTATATGTATTGTTAAGCTTGAAACCTTATTCATATACAAGCATGTGTCAGGGCCTATATATGTATGCATAGCGGTGTGGTCTTGTTATGAATCAACATAGGATCATGCTAGTTACAAATGACATTACTCATATAACATATCAACCAACGTGTCCTTGGGTCATTGTATCGGTCATGTTTTCCTCTATTCTGATTCTCTAAGTCGTTAGGAAAATTCTATGTACATTCGTTGTGCTTAATCGATGCACTTTTATAAGAAGGTTAATCAACCTTAATATACACGTATATTAGGTCACACGTAAAAGATTCGCACTTGTTCATATGCGGTTAGTAGCAGTGTAACCGAAGATCAGTTTCACGGCCCCACTATACACGTATATTTACTGTTTTTAGATAACTTTTATAATTCCGACATATCACATGCACCTTCAATGGCACACCTAACGAAGCATCAATGTGATAGACCTGGAGCCTACTCGATTGACGACTCGACTGCACTTAAAGCCTAGACTGAGGCCTTGACCTCAAAATTCATGAAACTCGACACCAGTAACTGAAGAACCCATCCCACCTCCCAAAGAAAAAAAGAAACACCTACCCCTATAGCCATTGAGGAAACCATGAAAAGACCGAAGGCTCCATATCCCGGCAGATTGGCTAAAGTTAAAAGCGATGAACAGTTAGGTTAATTCATGCACCTTCTAAAGAGCTACATATTAACCTCTCTTTCATTGAAGTGTTTTCCCAAATGCCAAAATACAGTAATTCATGAAGGATTTCCTCACTAACAAAAGAAAATTTGTTGAACTTAACCTCGTTAACCTAGAAACTCCGCCATTCTATCCAATATCATTCCCCAAAAGCAACTTATCCCGATAGCTTCAACATTTCATGCTCTGTCGGTGGAATTTCAGTCACGAACGTTCTTGCAGACCTTGGAGGTAACATCAACCTTATGACAGCCTCCATTTATCAGAAGCTGAAACTTGGAACACCGACACCTACCAGGATGAGCATCTAGTTGGTTGTTCGATCCGTTAAGTATCCTTCAGGAATTGCTTAGAACCTCCTAGTCAAGGTAGCAGAGTTCGTTTTCCCTGCTAATTTTATGGTTCTTGATATGGAGGAAGATAAGGACGCACCACTTGTCTTAGGAAGACCATTTCTATCCACCTCCCAGGCAGTGGGAGACATAAGAAGAGGCACTCTCATGGCCAAATTTAGCAAGGAGGCATCATTCAACGTTGGAAGGAAGACACTACGTAAAAATTCACCTTTGGCCACGGGAAAAAACAATGACCAAAGGTCTTTGGTCATGGTTTTTTCCATTTCAATCGACACCAAAGGTCCCGTCACCGTATGTATCATACGGCCACGTTACAATATCAGTGGCTGAAGCCACCTAGAAGCGTGGCTAAAGGGTACCAATATTTATTGTTGTAATCAAACAATTCTTCCGGAAAGCGTGGCCAAAGGGTCCCAACGGCCACATGTGTTTGTGTAACGTGGCCTTTGGTATTATATGGTCACATATATTTGTGTTTTAGCCACATACATTATAAAAATACGTGGCCAAAAGGTTGCTGAAATCATACATTCTTTCTCAATACGTGTGGCTAAAGGGTGGCAGCGGGCACGTTAAAGTATCAATAGTGTGGCCTTTGGTATTATATGGTCACGTATATTGGTGTTTTAGCCACATATGTTATAAAAAAAACATGGCCAAATGGGTTGCTGAAATCATACATTTTGTCCTAATACATGTGGCCAACGGGTGGTAACGGCCATGTTAAAATATCAAAAGCGTGACCTTTGGTATTATATAGTCACGTATATTTGTGTTTTAGCCACATATATTTGGAAAAAAAAAAGTGGCCAAAGGGTAGTTGAAATCAGATAATTTGTCCCAATACGCGTGGCCAAAGGGTGGCAACGGCCACGTTAAAATGTAAAAAGTGTGGTCTTTGGTATTATATTGTCACGTATATTTGTGTTTTAGCCACATATATTTGGGAAGAAAAAAAAGTGACCAAAATGTTGTTGAAATCAGATGTGTCATTGCTATATGCATGGCCAATTTAAAACCTACTACAAATTATTAATTACAAATCAAATAAAATTCAATTACAAGTCAAATACAAATGAAATACAAATTAAAAATTAAAGAAAATTATTCTGCATACAAGCATTATTTTCATTTTAATTTTCAATCTGGGAGTCAACAACACTACCACGTGGTCTTCATCTTCAACTATCTAGATTTGAGCTTAATTAGGACCATTTTTTCTCATATTCCTTTCTATACCAAAACATATAATTGATAATTAGGTTATGGAAATTGATCATAATATATATAGCAATTTTGAAATACTTACCACCATGATAGATATGGACTTAGGAGTGCCATTTTATTGCAAGTAGTATGGGTCATCAGGTCCTACAATTCAATTGATTTCCAGATGAACATTAGATATCCAGATAAACTTAAAACATCCGGATGAACATCACATTAAGTTCCAGAGCAACTTCAAAGTCAGTTGAACTTTATTTGGTACACATCTCACCATTTGTTCTAATAATCCCTAGCTAGCCCAAGTGTTTGAGGTACCAAATAACATTTAAAATGGGACTACATGACATTACCAAACAGATTACTGTGAAACTATAGAACAGAAAGAAACTTGGCTAGAAAATATTTACCTTTTTCTTTTCAACCGCTTCAGACGAGGTTGATCTACCACCGATTTCACGCCCTACAATTTAATGAATTACTTTATGTAAATGAGCAATCAAACCGATAATGAGTTTGACAAATACTAATCGTTGTGTGTATGTCAGCATGATTAGTGTTGTGGCTAGATCCAACAAAATTCTCCTTAGAATTTACCTAGAACAATGTTTTCGAATTGGTAAAAAGTGAGAGCAGAATAATGACGCGAACCTATCATGAAAGTGTCCTATATAACAAGGCCAAATTTCGGTTACAAGATATTGTAGAGGAGAAATAGATGGGAACCAGATGAACTTGGCTGGCAGAAGAGTTGATCCCGATACGATAGTATTTATTTCATTTTTTTAATCTAACATAAGTTGTTCCAGTTTTATTCATACAGTTTATGTATATACACTATTTTTTTCATATTAACATACATTTTCAATGAATCATAGCAGAGCTCCATTTTACGCATAACTGTGTTCTTACATGAAGTAAATATTCTTATGTACCAGGAACTTGCATCTATTTGTGTTCTTCAGGAACAAGAGTTCATCTGGATTGTGTTCTTCAGGAAGAAGAGTATATGTTATTATAAGGTACTTGAGAATAATATGATTAAGTTGTGATGTACAAAATTTACCTCTTTAGATGTCGGAGCGCTATGTTGGTGTGGTAACGGTGTTCCAAGTGCAGATAGATGAGCTATAAGTAGATCAAGTTTTTTCTCCGATTCTTCTATCTTCAAGAATAGGGCCTTAACTTGTTTAATTTTTCATCCCGAAGAAGTCTCTCCTCTTTAACTTCGAACTTAAGTTTTTCCAATTGATCATCAGTGTTGTTGGATCGATCCTTGAATTTTGTACAATTAACATAATGTAGTTAGATGCTTTTTAAAAAAGTACATAAATAGGAAAGCATACAGACCCTATTGATTCATTATCTCTTAATTAGTTCTTAATTATTAATATATCACATAAAGACCCTATTGATTAATTATTTGATATGTTATACACAAATTAAAGACATCTAAAAGGAAGAGTGGAACACATCATGTCTTTAGTAGATATAAACAAATTACCATTTCTAGTAAAGTAGCAGATGCATGACATCAACATTCTTCTATTCTTCTACAGGGGATTTAAACTACAATTTCTTTATTTTTTACCCTCTAACATGAACCTACAAAAAATGTTGGAACATTCCTATATATGTCCTCTAGGATCATTTCCTAGTAATGACCAGAGGAACATAAATTAGTTCTTAATTATTAATATATCACATAAAGACCCAGTTGATTAATTATTTGATATGTTATACACAAATTAAAGACATCTAAAGGGAAGAGCGGAACACATCATGTCTTCAGTGGATATAAACAAATAGTTGACCATTTCTAGCAGTGTACATAAAGAAGAAAGGAGGTTCACCAATAACATAAATCTACAAACATGTGCATATGCTTGACCTCAACATTCCTAGCATAAAAATAACTAATTTAGTATGCTCCCACAGTCATTAAGAAGGTGAATAACTAATTTAGTATAAAATGAATGGGTTGAAATGAATGGAGAGGAATTCTCCAATATGTACCCCAAGTTAAACGTGTATCAATAATAAACAAAACAAATAATTTTATGAAAACAGATTGTAATTAATGAAACGGAATAACTTGACAATTACCGTTTTCTGGACTGATTGGTCTCCCAAATCACATGGAACTTCTGAATAATTGCTAGCGCTGTCTGTTGAAGCTATTTGTTATTGAAGCTCCATGGAAGATGTGAATGATATGGACGAGAAAGAAGACCTAGTTATTCACTGGAGGTGTTTAACTGGGAATTTTCTGATAAAGTGAGAGGGAAAAGTATCTGATTAATCGATAATATGTAAATTTAGTTCGAAATTTTTGATGAAATTTGAACTAATAGTGAGAAATTCAAATTTTTTGGTGAAATTTTTTAATTAAAAGGGGGAGAATTGTTCAAACTGATAATAAAACCCAAAATTAATTTAAGCAATATGTATATTAAACATAACTAAACCTAAAATTAAACATAAACATAATTAATTAATTAATTAAAAATCTCCACGTGGCTTTTCCGGCGGGTTCTTCTTCAAGATGAACTTCATCATCCAGTTCGTAAAAGTCATCAAGTGCCTCTTCTTGTAGGTTTGCAGGTTCTTCTTCGGGATGAACCTCACCCTCCCTGAGCTTGAGCAGGAGCTTCATCTTCTTGAGGTGTTGAAATAATGAGATTGTGAAATTGTACGAGTACATCAATTACGGTTGACATAACTGTGATCCTTTAAGCAGATATGGACGACGATCGGAGTTAAAAGCCCTAATAAAATTATGTTTTAATATTAATTGTATTTATTTCTTTTAGATATAATAAATAGGATTTTACTAACACGTGCTTTGTGGCCGGGATAACGCAACTACAAAAGACGATGACATTACTAAACACAACTCAAAAATGAAAAGGATAAATTACTATGCAATTTAGAACAAAAATACGAAAAGACCGCCAAGTTGTGAATTTCTCATGTATAATAATTTTGTTTCCAAAAATATTAAACGACGGCCAATTAAGATGGTGAGGAGCAATTAGGAGCAACTAGACTTAATGAGGACTAAATACTGACAATTACCGTCATTTAGGATACTTTAGTTAAGAACAATTATGGTCAATTAATATGGGCAATGAATACGAATTAGGACCAATTCAATGAGAAGGTCGATTATGCTCATAGGACCGATAAGGACAGAGCATGAAGGAAGTGACTAATGAGGATCGATGATGAAGTATGACCAATTAGGACTAATTAGGGCCAATTAGTTTGAATGAGGACCAATGGTACCAATAAGGGTAAATCAGGGTTAGTGATTGTCGATTAAGACCAATTAGGTTCAATTAGGGTTAATGAGGACCCTTTAGGACTAAAGATGGTCGAATATGCTCTATTAGGACCAATAAGGATGAATTATGACCTATTAGGGCCAGTTAGGAATAATGAGGGCCAATTAGATAGAATAAGTACCAATATGGCTCAATTTGGGTTAATGAGGAGCAATTTGCACAATTTGGACCAATAAGGACCAATTAGTGTCAGTTAGCCTCAATAAGGACCAACTAGACTCATCGAGGACCATTTACTTTGAAGTACAACAACTTTGAGTCAATTAAGCCTAATTGACCCGAATTTATTATAATTGGTCCTAAATGAGCCTAATTGGTCGTAAATGACTGTAAGTGATCTTCATTGAACCTAACTGAGCATAATAGACTATAATTGACCTTCATTGGCCCTAATTCATCATAACTGAGTGTTCACTGGCCCTCATTGGTCCTCATTTGTCAGAAATGACCATGATTGATCTTAATTAAGTCTGCTGGTCCTCATTGAGCGTAATTGGCCCTCAATCGGCCTAATAGACCCTAATTGGTCATATTTGGTCCTCATAAGGCGTCATTGAGCAAAATCGACCCTCGATAGTTATAACTATTCTTCATCATTGACCCTAATTGATCCTCATTGACCCAAATTGACCCCAAATTACCCTAATTGGGCCTCGTGGCTTCATTGGTCCTAATTGGTCCTACTTTATCTTCATTTGTCTTCATCGGTCCTAATCGACCCTAATTGACGTGAATTCAATTAAAATATATTAATAATATTATTCTAAACCAAATTAAATTATCAAAAAATTTCCCTCATCTCAATTTCAACTAAATGGGCAAACTCCAAAAGCTTCCCCTGTTTCAATTCTTAGGGTTCATTGTGATCCAGAAGAAATGCTGTTAGTATAAAACTACATTTTCGAAAAACAGTTACCCTCTATTTCTCTACAGGTTTCTAATTGGAGATTTTGTCACACCCCCAAAATACCACTAACGGAGTTTATACCGTTAAGGGGCGCGACTAGACCAGGATCCACAACCATAGTTACAAATACTAAACGAATCAGGGTTAGTCCAAACACAAGTTATAAATCAAAGTCTTAAATTACATACGCAGCGGAAAATTAATTGTCTTTAGCACTAACCACGTGCTTTACATAAATGTTGTTTTAAATTCCCAAAATAGTTCAATTAGATAAAGGTCTTCACGTGCCATGCCAACCCGCTCCGGATACTCCTTAGCGATCTGCAAAAGTTTAAACCACGCAAGTGTCAACCTAACGGTTGGTGAGTTCACAGTGGGCTTGTCATGCATTGGCCCGGTCTCGTAACCATAGTTCGTGACAAAATGTACTTACAAAATATTCATTTGTGAAAAGCAATGCTCGTTATTATTTCTTTGTTTATAAATGAAGTTTCCGTGACCACGTCATCGGGTATGTACTAGTTCCGTAAAGTTAAAGGACTCAACCGATATCGCGGGTAGCTAATCCGTTGTTCCATGCTCTAAGGAAGTTTGTACCAAAGCTGACTTATTTTGTGGGGGCCGAGCCATCCCGTACAGTGCGGACATAGTCATCGCGGTTTTTGCCTCCCCCGTGTCCTCCCCGGGACCACGGTCAAATAGGCTGATATTGTTCCTCCGTGCACTCCCCGTGCCACGGGGCGGAGTTTGTCAAACTCCAGTAGATCTACCCAACATCCCCTCGCTTTACAATTAATGGCACAATTTTAGTTGAGGACTTTTAAGTTATAAGGCATCCTTAGAAAACATGTGATATCATGTGGTTCAGACTTTAACCTACACTAGTCATATTAAAACGTTTTCAGTTTTGTTTCAGAAAAACAGTTTGTTCAGAGTTCGCAAGTGTTCCCATAAAACACTTCAGTCCATCAAGTGGGTGCCGAGCATCCCGTGTTCTCAGGTTTATCAGTGAGGTGCCTAGCACTCTCGAGTTTGTTCAGCATTGTTTTTCGTTAAGTTATTCGGTGTGGCCCAAACGGACTCACGGTAAACGGGTTAGTGACACTCACCTTTGGTTGCACTGCTACACTTCAAGTAATCCAAATATAGTTGTTTAACGAAGACCTAGAACACGTTTAGGTCTTAAGTATTAGTTTCGTGTCTATTCTTTACTTATCGTCACTATGGCCCATAACATAGCACGTTGCAACTATGACTCGACATACCGACGCACGACACCAATGGTTGATCATAAACGAGGGTTCATACGAATCAGACATCAAACATGTTTCATCATGGCATAATCATGTAAGTCATGGCATAACACTTAAGCAAATTTCACAAGTTTGGTTTTTAGGTCAGGTCTTAGTTTCGCTAGCATAGTTTCGCTAGGCAGTTTCGCTAGGTGCACGGGCAGCACTTTCGCTAGGCAATGCCCGGTGACACAGTTTCGCTAGGCTAGTTTCGCCCGAAACTGCTGACGCAGTTTCGCTAGCCTAGTTTCGCAGGGAAACTGGTTTGAACTTTCGTTCAGGTATTTCGCTCGATAGATTCGCTCGAGCTGGTCTGGTCAGGTTACCCGGCGACACTATAGTTTCGCTGGTCAGTGTCGCTGGAAGGAGATATAATTTCGCTACATAGTTTCGCCCAGAGAACACGCAGTTTCGCTGGTCGCGAAAAACATACGGATTTGCCTAAAAATCAACCTAACAGCTTCTGATCATACATGCAATTCATTATCTAGTATCCATAGGCATTTACCAACATAAATCAAGCAACTTTAGCACGTTTAACATGCATTTTGTCATCAAATCACCAAAAAGCACATTTTAACCTAAAAAGACCTATTCTAGCATAAATCATCATCATGGTTTGTTTTTACACGTAAAGTTTCTGACTTTAAGGTAGATCTAGCATCCTAAAGCAACATATTAAGAGATCAAGTGATTTCATGTAGATTTGAGCATGCTTTAAGAAGAAAACATATAGAAAAGCATAAAACATAGTTTTTGGGACTCACGATTTGATCTAGGATCCAAATGGGTGTTGTCTCAAAGCTGAGATGATGGTTCTTGATGGTTTCCTAGCTGACCAGAATCTCCAGGAGAAGTGTATGTGTGTGTTGGTTGTGAAATGAGGCAAATGAGGCTACTAGGGTTCATTAAGTTTATTTATATCAGGAGCCAGTTTCGCTGGCAGTTTCGCTGGCCAGGCGAAACTAGCTCTGGTCTCGTGATTTTGGATTGTCTTAGCTGGCTACCGGGCGACACTATAGTTTCGCCCAGTAGTTTCGTTGGCGACCAAAAAGGGCAAGTTTTCACATAATCAAGTATTTACAATTAATCATGCTATTAACAATAATAAGTCATGTATTTAAATCATATTGCACATAAAGATAATCAATGATGAACACATAACACATATGGACGGGTTCGGTGATCAACCAAAGGTCGTGGACGTATTCGGCCTAGTTAAGCATTAGTTACTAAGTTAACACTTATAACGTAACTAACGGGTTTGTCTAACGGAAGTTAACCTTGAAATTCTCGGGTGTCACATCATTCCCCTGAAATTGGAATTTTCGTCCCGAAAATTATTCTTGTGTCGTAGCGTTTGCAGCATCAGCTGTCGTCATTGCTATCGTCGCTGGGGAAAGAAAGCAAAAGTTTTTAGGGTTGTCACATCCTCCTTCCGTTAAGGAATTTTGGTCCCCAAAATTAAATCATACCTTGAGTTTCCGTGGACGTTTGCTCAAATAAGTGAGGGTACTTTTTCTTCATCTGATCCTCACGTTCCCAAGTATATTCAGGTCCACGCCTTGAGTTCCATCGCACCTTGACGATCGGAATCTTGCTACGTTTGAGGGCTTTTTCCTCGCGTCCCATGATTTCTACTGGTTGCTCAATAAATCTCAGATGTTCGTCGATTTCCAATTCCTCCAGAGGAATTACTTCGATGTCTTCAGCCAGACATTTCTTCAGATTGGAAACGTGAAACACGTTGTGAACTCCATCGAGTTCAGCAGGGAGTTGCAATCGATAGGCCACCGGGCCTACTTCCCCAATAATTTCAAACGGACCGATGTAGCGAGGATTTAACTTTCCACGCTTTCCGAAGCGTATCACTCCCTTCCAGGGAGATACCTTCAATAACACTTTGTCGCCCACCTCGAACTTTAGAGGTTTTCAGCGTTTGTCGGCATAACTCTTCTGTCGATCACGTGCTGCAGCTAGCCGTTGCCTAATTTGAATAATCCGTTCGGTCATATCATGGATAACTTCCGGTCCAGTGAGTCCTTTCTCACCCGTTTCGGCCCAACACACGGGCGATCTACATTTTCTGCCATAAAGTGCTTCAAAAGGTGCAGCACCTATACTTGAATGATAACTATTGTTGTAAGAGAACTCCACCAGTGGAAGGTGAGTCTCCCAATCTTTTCCAAAGTCAAGGACACAAGCACGGAGCATATCTTCCAAGGTTTGAATCGTTCGTTCCGATTGACCATCTGTTTGTGGGTGATAGGCTGTACTCATGTCTAGTCGGGTTCCCAATGCTTCCTGCATTGATTGCCATAACCGGGAAGTAAATCGAGGATCTCGATCAGAAATGATAGTCTTAGGCACACCGTGAAGCTTCACAATTTTGTCGATGTACAGCTTTGTCAATTTATCCATATTATCACTTTCCTTCATCGGAATGAAATGTGCAGATTTGGTTAATCGATCGATGATAACCCAAATCGCATCCGGTTGATTTGATCGATGAGGTAATCCCGTTACAAAATCCATGGAGATGTCCTCCCATTTCCATTCTGGGATTTTTGGCTGTTGTAGTAAACCAGAAGGCTTTTGGTATTCAATCTTGACTCTTGAGCAGGTAAGACACTTAGCCACATATCGATCAATGTCGGCTTTCATATTTGGCCACCAATAAAGATTCTTCAAGTCCTGATACATTTTATCTGATCCAGGGTGCACTGAGTATCTTGACTTGTGAGCCTCGTCCATCACGAGTTCACGGAGATTTCCAAACAATGGGACCCAGATTCTGTCATTATAGTATGTGAGTCCATCGGACTTAACTTCAGAATGGCCATCTACACCACGTAGTGCTTCAGCTGCGAAGTTTTCTGCTTTCAAAGCTTCTCGTTGGCAGTCACGGATCCGATCCGGTAATCCTGAATGTATTGTAAGTTGAAGCACTCGTACCCGACGAGGCTTTTCGTACTCTTTTCTGCTTAGGGCATCAGCCACAACGTTGGCTTTTCCAGGATGATACTTAATAGCCAAATCATAATCGTTCAGTAGTTCAACCCACCTTCTTTGCCGCATATTAAGGTCTTTCTGATCAAAGATGTGCTGTAGACTTTTATGATCGGTGAATATTGTGCACTTTGTTCCATATAGGTAATGTCTCCAAATCTTGAGTGCATGAACAACGGCTCCCATTTCCAAATCATGCGTTGTATAATTCTTATCAGTATCCTTTAGTTGCCTGGACCCATAGGCAATCACCTTGTCCCGTTGCATCAACACGCAACCAAGTCCTTGGATTGATGCATCGCAATAAACCACAAAATCGTCAATTCCATCGGGTAACGCAAGAATTGGAGCCGAACATAACATATCTTTAAGCGTTTGGAACGCGCGCTCTTCTTTTTCACCCCATCTGTATTGCACTCCTTTGTGCGTTAAAGCTGTTAAGGGTTGAGCCAATTGAGAGAAACCCTTAATAAACCTTCGATAATATCCGGCAAGCCCTAAAAATTGTCGGATTTCTGTTGGCGCTCTTGGGGTAGACCAGTTCTTTATAGCTTCCACTTTGGCTGGATCGACATGAATTCCTTCCTCATTAACAATGTGTCCAAGAAACTGGACTTCGCGAATCCAAAAATCGCATTTCGAAAACTTAGCATAGAGCTGTTCCTTGCGAAGCAGTTCCAAAATAAGACGCAGATGCTCCTCGTGTTCTTCCTTTGACTTGGAGTAGATCAAAATATCGTCGATGAAGACTATTACAAACTTATCGAGGTACGGCTTGCACACTCGATTCATCAGATCCATAAATACGGCAGGTGCATTGGTTAGCCCAAACGGCATAACCAGGAACTCGTAGTGTCCATACCGAGTTCTAAATGCAGTCTTAGGAACATCCTCTTCACGAACACGAAGCTGGTGATAACCAGACCGTAGATCAATCTTTGAGTAGTAGCTTGAACCTTGCAGTTGATCGAAAAGATCGTCGATTCGAGGAAGTGGATACCGATTCTTGATCGTAACTTTGTTGAGCTCTCGGTAGTCAATGCACATGCGGAACGTTCCATCCTTCTTTTTAACAAACAGTACCGGAGCTCCCCATGGAGACGAACTTGGACGAATAAACCCCTTGTCGAGTAGCTCTTGTAGTTGTGAGGAGAGTTCGTTGAGTTCACTTACAGCCAGTCGGTAAGGTGCGCGTGCGATCGGAGCGGCACCTGGAGCTAAATCAATCCCAAACTCAACTTGTCGAAATGGAGGCAGACCAGGCAGATCTTCAGGAAATACTTCTTGGAAGTCGCGAACTATCGGGTAATCATCAATTTTGCGCTCGGGATGTGTCGTGTCAGTGACGTTTGCAAGAATCGCGAAGTGACCTTTACGAAGGCACTTTTGGGCTTTGAGAAACGAAATGATACCAGTCACTGCTCCACCTTTTTCGCCTTGAACCGTTAATATCTTGCCGTCTTCGAGCGGAATACGAACCACTTTCTCTTTACATAAAATTTCAGCTCGGTTTTCGGATAACCAATCCATTCCTACTATAACGTCAAAACTTCCAATCGGGAAAGGCATAAGGTCAATTCCTAGGGTATGGCCAGCTAGTTCCAACTTACAGTCCTTAACTATTTGGGTCGTATCATGAAGTTTACCATTTGCTAGTTCTACCACATACTTAGCGTCTAGGGCAATTGGTTTAGCGTTAATCAATTTAGCAAATTTAGTGGAAATAAAACTTTTCTCAGCACCAGAATCAAATAAAACAGTAGCAAAGAAACCGTTCAAAATAAATTTACCATTAATCACATTGGCGTCATTGCGAGCTTCACCCTGACCCATGACGAAAGCTCGACCTCTACCATTTCCACCATTTTCGTTTCCACCATTACCATTGCCATTCCCATTACCATTACCTCCGCCGTTACCATTCCCACCGTTATTTCCCTGATTTCCGTTCCCTTGTCTTCTTAGCTGAGGGCAGTCTCTTTTAATGTGGCCTGGAGCACCACATTCATAACAATTCCCGTTACCGTTTCCCCTGGGAGCTTCATTGTTGCGGTTCTGACCATTGTTTCCATTGCCCCGATTGTTCCCATAGTTGTTGTTTCTTCTGGGGCGGTTCTGTTGTTCAGGTAAAGTTGCCCAACAGTCCTTTGCTTCGTGGCCTCCCTTGCCACACCTTTCGCAGCTCATATTCTTCCTACAATTACCAGCATGATGCTTTCCACACCTGTTGCACAAGGGCAGGTTACCCCTGTAGTTACTCTGACCATTTCCGCCCTGGCGGTAGTTGCCACTGCTATTCCCGGACCTCTTGCTTTGGCTTTGGGAGTTGTAAGACCTCCCAGTGCTGTTTCCAACACTCTGAACATTCATCGAGTTTTCAGGAGCTTCATCATCAGCCTTTCTTTTGCCACTCAAGGCACTCTTTTCAGTGATCCTTGCAGGAAGGGTACCTTTCTCAACTTCCTGATCAGTGAGCTTGTGAGCCAAACGGATGGCTTGTTGCACGTTCGCAGGGTTGCTGGCAGTCACCAATCCTTTGATTTGAGGCGCGAGGCCTTCCAGATAACGCTCAATGCGTTTAAACTCAGCATCGACCATTGTGGGGCATAGGACCTCATACTCGTGATATCGTGCAGTGTACTGTTCGACTTCAGACCCAGACATCTTCAAATTCAGGAATTCACCCTCAAGCTTCTTTACTTGGTCACGTGGACAGTATTCTTCCATGATCAGCTCCTTAAATGCTGCCCACTGCATATTGTTGGCCGCGTCTAGCCCAACCATCTGAATCTCAGCGTTCCACCAGGAGAGTGCGGCTCCTTCGAAGGTACCAGTAGCAAACTTCACCTTGCTTTCAGCTGGGCAGTTACACATGGAGAAAACCTTTTCGGACTTCTCAATCCACCTAAGGAGTCCTACAGCTCCTTCTTCGCCGGAAAATGTCATCGGCTTACAGTCCATGAAGGACTTGAACGTGCAGTGGTGTTGGTTTCCTGATGCATAAATAGTTCGGATTTTAAAATTAAACAGGTCATGATATAATTGCTTTGTGCCTTAACCGGCATAATAGTTACCCTGTGCGGCATATGCAGCTTGGACGGCTGCCACCGCGGCTTGCACATGTTCAGTAATCATTGCTTGCAGCTGTGCAGGCGTCATGTTTATGCCGCCTCTTCCGTTACCTCTTCCAGACATCTTGCTGAACAGTTAAAGTAGCCAGTGTTCAGTCACAGTTGTATTTTATACATATCCCATAATATGTATATTAGCCAGTTCCCGTTATCCCACTATTAGTCCAGAAAATTTTGTGCAAAAATCGAGGCGTTGTCGGAGAACGTCGTAAGTGCTATCGTCGAAGGTCGGCTTCCCATAAAGTCACCGTCGGCGTAGTCGTCGTAGTAGAAATCAGGACGTAGCGTGTAGCATCGTTTCGTTGTAGCTTTCCCCAGAGTAGTGTGCGTATTCGCGGTCGCATTTCGTATTCGTGTGTGAAAATTTTCCTAAGGTCTTCCGTTAGACTACTTAGACACGGTCTATATATATACTTATATATATATATATATATATATACATACATCTGTACGTACTAAGCTTTTACTTACACAGCAGAGCGAGTATCCCAGGTTGGCACGTAAAAATTTTGTCTTTGGGAATTTGTTTGTTCGTTTTGTAACCAAGGTTTTCAAGTTGCAGTTTCCAAATCGTTTTCAAAAATGATTCCAGTTCTCTGCAACTTATGGCTCTGATACCAATCTGTCACACCCCCAAAATACCACTAACGGAGTTTATACCGTTAAGGGGCGCGACTAGACCAGGATCCACAACCATAGTTACAAATACTAAACGAATCAGGGTTAGTCCAAACACAAGTTATAAATCAAAGTCTTAAATTACATACGCAGCGGAAAATTAATTGTCTTTAGCACTAACCACGTGCTTTACATAAATGTTGTTTTAAATTCCCAAAATAGTTCAATTAGATAAAGGTCTTCACGTGCCATGCCAACCCGCTCCGGATACTCCTTAGCGATCTGCAAAAGTTTAAACCACGCAAGTGTCAACCTAACGGTTGGTGAGTTCACAGTGGGCTTGTCATGCATTGGCCCGGTCTCGTAACCATAGTTCGTGACAAAATGTACTTACAAAATATTCATTTGTGAAAAGCAATGCTCGTTATTATTTCTTTGTTTATAAATGAAGTTTCCGTGACCACGTCATCGGGTATGTACTAGTTCCGTAAAGTTAAAGGACTCAACCGATATCGCGGGTAGCTAATCCGTTGTTCCATGCTCTAAGGAAGTTTGTACCAAAGCTGACTTATTTTGTGGGGGCCGAGCCATCCCGTACAGTGCGGACATAGTCATCGCGGTTTTTGCCTCCCCCGTGTCCTCCCCGGGACCACGGTCAAATAGGCTGATATTGTTCCTCCGTGCACTCCCCGTGCCACGGGGCGGAGTTTGTCAAACTCCAGTAGATCTACCCAACATCCCCTCGCTTTACAATTAATGGCACAATTTTAGTTGAGGACTTTTAAGTTATAAGGCATCCTTAGAAAACATGTGATATCATGTGGTTCAGACTTTAACCTACACTAGTCATATTAAAACGTTTTCAGTTTTGTTTCAGAAAAACAGTTTGTTCAGAGTTCGCAAGTGTTCCCATAAAACACTTCAGTCCATCAAGTGGGTGCCGAGCATCCCGTGTTCTCAGGTTTATCAGTGAGGTGCCTAGCACTCTCGAGTTTGTTCAGCATTGTTTTTCGTTAAGTTATTCGGTGTGGCCCAAACGGACTCACGGTAAACGGGTTAGTGACACTCACCTTTGGTTGCACTGCTACACTTCAAGTAATCCAAATATAGTTGTTTAACGAAGACCTAGAACACGTTTAGGTCTAAAGTATTAGTTTCGTGTCTATTCTTTACTTATCGTCACTATGGCCCATAACATAGCACGTTGCAACTATGACTCGACATACCGACGCACGACACCAATGGTTGATCATAAACGAGGGTTCATACGAATCAGACATCAAACATGTTTCATCATGGCATAATCATGTAAGTCATGGCATAACACTTAAGCAAATTTCACAAGTTTGGTTTTTAGGTCAGGTCTTAGTTTCGCTAGCATAGTTTCGCTAGGCAGTTTCGCTAGGTGCACGGGCAGCACTTTCGCTAGGCAATGCCCGGTGACACAGTTTCGCTAGGCTAGTTTCGCCCGAAACTGCTGACGCAGTTTCGCTAGCCTAGTTTCGCAGGGAAACTGGTTTGAACTTTCGTTCAGGTATTTCGCTCGATAGATTCGCTCGAGCTGGTCTGGTCAGGTTACCCGGCGACACTATAGTTTCGCTGGTCAGTGTCGCTGGAAGGAGATATAATTTCGCTACATAGTTTCGCCCAGAGAACACGCAGTTTCGCTGGTCGCGAAAAACATACGGATTTGCCTAAAAATCAACCTAACAGCTTCTGATCATACATGCAATTCATTATCTAGTATCCATAGGCATTTACCAACATAAATCAAGCAACTTTAGCACGTTTAACATGCATTTTGTCATCAAATCACCAAAAAGCACATTTTAACCTAAAAAGACCTATTCTAGCATAAATCATCATCATGGTTTGTTTTTACACGTAAAGTTTCTGACTTTAAGGTAGATCTAGCATCCTAAAGCAACATATTAAGAGATCAAGTGATTTCATGTAGATTTGAGCATGCTTTAAGAAGAAAACATATAGAAAAGCATAAAACATAGTTTTTGGGACTCACGATTTGATCTAGGATCCAAATGGGTGTTGTCTCAAAGCTGAGATGATGGTTCTTGATGGTTTCCTAGCTGACCAGAATCTCCAGGAGAAGTGTATGTGTGTGTTGGTTGTGAAATGAGGCAAATGAGGCTACTAGGGTTCATTAAGTTTATTTATATCAGGAGCCAGTTTCGCTGGCAGTTTCGCTGGCCAGGCGAAACTAGCTCTGGTCTCGTGATTTTGGATTGTCTTAGCTGGCTACCGGGCGACACTATAGTTTCGCCCAGTAGTTTCGCTGGCGACCAAAAAGGGCAAGTTTTCACATAATCAAGTATTTACAATTAATCATGCTATTAACAATAATAAGTCATGTATTTAAATCATATTGCACATAAAGATAATCAATGATGAACACATAACACATATGGACGGGTTCGGTGATCAACCAAAGGTCGTGGACGTATTCGGCCTAGTTAAGCATTAGTTACTAAGTTAACACTTATAACGTAACTAACGGGTTTGTCTAACGGAAGTTAACCTTGAAATTCTCGGGTGTCACAGATTTAAACCTAAACCTTACTCTCTAATTTCTCACAAATGGCACCCATATTGAATCGAAAGGCTGCATCAAAGCCTACTCAACTGTTCTTCACCGAACACAATGTTGTAGCGTACTTTGAGAAGTCTGATAAGTCAAAGCTATTTGATGAAATGAACTATTTCATCGAGATCCAACACTCAATTTTATTTAACTGTGAATCCTGTAATATGCAAGCAAAAATTGTTGAATTTTGGGACTCAGCCAAAAAATCTTTCGATAGCAACGGGGTTGGTAAAATTGACTCTAGAGTCAATGGGAATGAGATTAGTTTGACTGAAGAAATGATCCAGAAGCATCTGAAATTCAGTGATGCAGGAGGTGATCATGATTACAAGTCTGAGTTGTACTTGAAGACGTACGAAGCAATTGGGTATGGGGGTGACTTACCTTGTGGGACCATCAAAAAGGGACAACTACCCTATTTTTGGCGATATCTTGCTCATACCATTCTCTACTGCCTATCTCACAAGAAAACTGTGTGGGATGAACTTGTTGCACCTCAATCATCTGCTTTTCATGGATTGGTAAATGGGCTCAACTTTAACTTTTCAAAAATGATATTTGATGGAATGTTGGAAAATCTAAAACCTAAAAGGATCTTTTTCATGTACCCCATATTCATCCAACACATTCTCAATTGTGAATTTCCAAATCTGCAAATCTCTGATCAACATCTTGAACTTAAATCTTTAACAAGTAACACATTTTCTAACATGCAAGTGAACAATACTGTTTTTCTTGGTAAAGACACATCACACCCTATGCCTAAGGGAAGGACTGCTCCTAAGCAAACTGCTCCCGGTGAAAATATTGTTACAACAACAAGTGTTGAGCCCACACCAGACCGACCATCCTCTTCCGCTCATATATAAATTCCCACCAAAAGGAAGAGGATGTCCACATTAAAAACCACACCCAAAAATACCACACACACGCTCCATAATCACCCAAAAGGAAGAGGACTAGGTCTCCTTCACCTAGACCCTCCACAGGACTACCTCAGATTGAGGGTGATATATCACCTATGCCACATGAAGTAGATTCCCCAACCCTAATTGCAGGGAATATACTGCTAGACTTGGTTCAATCACCCAACCCACATTCTACTGATAAGGTGACTAGCAGTAGCGGAAAGGGCTGACACTACTCATGATGTCCCACTGGACCTTGAGGACAGTGCCAACATCCTTAAGACCCAATCCACAGAAACTGTATCAGTCAGGGAACCTATTCAGGAACCTTTGATTGACAACAGGAATCCCAAGTGCCAAGAAACCATGGGTGCTGAGCATGAACAAGGTCGGCTTGTTTGCTCTTTTTTGCTCAAAGATACTGGCGACACACCAGTTGAGAGCAGCAAGACACATACTGAATTGATGGTTTGATGTACAAAACTTGAAAAATTGGCAGCTCTCCATGCAATTGTGAGAGCTCAAGGAGAAGAAATTGAACGGTTGAAGGCAGGACAACCTGTGAAAGCCGCTGATAGGTAAGGTTGTCAACCATACGTTGAAATGAAATATTCACATGTCAAAGTAGATTTAATTCAAAATAGGATCTTGCACACGGTGTCTTCATCAGATGTTGATGAAGTTGAACAAGTTGATCCGGATGAACAAGTTGATCCGGATGAACAAGTTGATCAGGTTGAACAAGTTAATCCGGTTAAACAACTTCATCCAGAGGAACTAGGCCATGTTGATCTGGCTGAACTAGATGATCCGGTTGAACAACTTCATCTGGAGGAAGTAGGCCATAAGGATCCGGTTGAACTAGTTGATTTGGTTGAACAACTTCATCCGGTGCAAGTGACTGTTGATAATCAGATGATCACAAGTGTGATGAGTGTTCTAGAAACCACAAATGTGGAGATAGCTCCTGAAGCTCTATCTTTCATGAGAAAATGATGATTAGGAATACTCTTAATTGCACTTGGTTAAGGAGTGCTCCATCTCTGCCCATCATTCATGTTTTAAAGCCTAGTTCTCCATCTCTGCCCATCATTCCTATTATAAAGCCTAGTGCTCCATCTCTGCCCATCCTTCCCGTTTTAAATCCTTGTGCTCCCCCTGCTACTCCTGAAACAGAAAAGGTTGTTGAAGCTGATGTTGAAGAAGATGGAGTCAAAGACTAGGTGTTTGCAGCTGTTAAAGAGACAAAGCCTGTGGAGCCAAAGACTGAACCTACTGATGAGAATGATTAGTTTTGCTAAAGCAATCAGATTCAGGAGGGGAAATATGGTGATTCCCCAGTACCAATCAGAATCTGACAAGGTGTTTGCAGCTATTAAGAAGACAAAGCCTCCAAGATTCATTGATGATCAATAGGTATGTCTCCCTGAAGATGAGGTAAACATGGTAAAATAGGCACTTGCAGATGCTGAGAAAGCTGAACAAATAAAAAGGGATGGAGACATGGCCTTGGCATTCAAACTAGAAGGAGACATGCTATGTTATTCAAATGATAAAGTAATAAAGGGTCTGATAAATGAAATCAACAAAAGGTCTATTGAGGAGAAAATGGCAACGATGGACTCTGAGAAGGAGACAAGAAAAAAAAAGAATGGCCACAGAATCTGACAAGGAGATCAAAGTTGAACAAGAAAAGATCAGATTGTCAGATAACCTTCACAATGCCAAACTCCTTATGAAGTTCATAGATATTATCATAGCCATGGGATGGGAAACTCCTGAACAAGCAAATTTAATGATTGCTAGTCAGTTATGTGATATGATGTCCAAGGTTGTTCAAGAGGATGGTGAATTAAAACTGAAGGAAAAGATAGATGCTGATGAAGAGATACAGAAAATCCTAGAAAACCCTATGACATGAAAACGCCTGAGCGTGGGATCGGTCTGGTTTGATAACAATCGTGTATATGAGAATGCAAACAAAACGATGTAAATAAACTCAATCTCTCATTAATACTTGATAACCAGAGAATCAGAGTACAAACACACACTCTCACACAGAAGTTCGCTCAACTCTAAAAAAACTAGTTACAAAGACACACACAA
This sequence comes from Deinandra increscens subsp. villosa, assembly GCA_039602395.1. Classification (NCBI taxonomy): domain Eukaryota; kingdom Viridiplantae; phylum Streptophyta; class Magnoliopsida; order Asterales; family Asteraceae; genus Deinandra; species Deinandra increscens. The sequence continues at coordinate 66,256,497 of JBCNJP010000010.1, read as the reverse complement.
AACTATATATAGACCAACGGATGTCCGAACTCCCAAGCTTGTCCGAACTTGAGGTTCGGCCAAGGCTCGGCCAAGGCTCGGCCAAGGTTCGGCTAGAGTTCGGCCACCAGAACTTAAGTCTTGAAATCTTCGTGTCTTTGTCTGATCCAGCTCATTGCCATATCGTGTATCAACAAACTCCCCCTTGGCAACAGCTGGACCGTTCTTCTCAGCCTTGAACATCTGCAGCAACCCCATCATCCTTCCTGACCAAATTATGGTTATTTCCAGCATAGATATCGAATGCAAAACAAACCCGTATCACCCTCTGGAACTTCAGCGCTTGCTCCATGTAATCAGGATGATATAAGATTGGATTGCGATAAAGCTCGTCTACATCAGCCTTCGACAAATTGATTAGCCACATAGGATCGTAAATCTTCACAACTTGGTTGTTTTCCTTCAACACAATAACTGCTTCACCCGTTCTTTCGTTATAGTACCACCATCTCAGATCCTTGATGAAATGAAGCTTCATTTTCATCAAAGGGATCTTTTTCATTACATCTGGTTTCTTCGGAAACACCAAGATTATCAGTTTCTTGCCTGTTCTTTCATGGACTCTTGTTCTTGCTGATTCGGTAAGCGAAATGTTCATCGCTACCCTTCCTAAGCTTTACATACTTCAAGTTAATCAAGACTCTCACAAACGGATTGTTTGTATCAGAGAAGTCTTCAGAGTCAGCCTCAACATTCAGATCTTCTTCATCTTCATCTGATTCATCTTCCAAGGTATTTACTGCTGGTGTCTCAGTCACATCGACAGATACAAGAACTTCCTGTGCTGAGACCACTGGTTCAGTAGTTGGCGATTAAGAGACAGCTTGTTCAGGTCCTTGATTCACTGGTTCCTGGACCACTGGTACTTGTCTTTTAGGTCTTTTTACTCGACCCTGTTGTGGAATCTGATTCTGTTCCTCAATCCAGCTGTAATCGAGTTCCTCCGAATCACTACCATTTTCATGACGAGGTGCACCCCGTGCTGGTGCCACGTAATTTACATTGGCTAAATGACCAATTAAACCCTTCAATTTCGGCTGAAACTCTGGAGCCTTCTTTTGATAAGACGCCAGAGCCCCAACACTTGCCTCCGTCATATGTTTCAGTTCCATTTTCTGGGCTGCATTCTTTATCAAATCAGGATATTTATCATTGAGAACCATCTGAAGGAATCTGGGATAAATTGCCGCTTTCTTCTGTCTTTGTGTCAGGTTATCTCTCATGTAGTGAAAGATCATCCCAGAAACATTATACGGCCTGTTCATTATTAACGCATTCATCAGAGATAGAATAATCTGCTGGACTTCATCATGACCAGGAGTCCTATGTCCCAAGTAGACCAACAACACATGTGCCAAATACTTGTATGGGACGCTTAGCGACGATTTGTACACCCATTCTTTACTCGGATCATCAGTATACTAAACGAACAACATTTGATCAAAAATTCATAGACCGCCGAACTCTGTCCGAGCCCCCTCCGAACCCCACATTCGGAGTCTCCGAACCCCAGGTTCGGAGTCTGGAAAACTCCGAAGAGTTTGAAGTTGTAAACCAGAGAAAACGACCAAAATAGGCTACACAAATCAACACCCACGGTCGGTTTTTGATTATAAACCCATAGGAACCTCTTTTAATTGATAAAAACACGGTTTAGATGGTGAATTTTCAGATCTAAGAACTGATTACAAGTCGTACACGTTTTCGAACAGAAAAACCACAAACAACAGATGAAAACCTAATCTAAGACAATCAGTGAACTCGGAATCATGATATCTACCTAGAATCAGTCTCAATTTTAAATCCGTCAATAACGAGCTAATCAGAAAGTTGAAAATTTTGGCAGCCGTTCGGTGCAAGTTCGGAGATAACAGTAACTAATGACCTACGAACTCCAAGATTGGCGAAATTATAGGCCATGACGTTCGGACCTCCGAACGTCCTCCGAACTCCAAGTTCGGACGAACAATTACACCGAACTCCACACTCGACCATCTCCAAACCTTGTCCGATGATGAACTTCGGACCTCCGAACTTCACGTTCGGTCGTCCGAACTCCAGGATTGGAAAATATCAAAAAAATTTCAAAATAAACCTCTTAATTGATGAATCTTCAAATTGAACCTCGAAAGTTTTAAAAATTATCAATGTTTTTTATTGATGAAATTTCTGAAAACAACTCCGGCATAATTTTGAATTTTTCACTAACGGGTGATCAAAAATAAAGTAGAATCAAAATCTTTTTGATTTTTGTAAACTTTCAAACACACCAAAAATCTTTTTGGATTTTTACAAAATTATGCTAAAACACACCTAAAATCTTTTTGGATTTTCAAATATTCATACAGAAAACCAAACAGAAATGAAATGAAAATTACTGAATTAAAACTAAAATAACTTAAATATTTTTGTGAGAAAGATCCAGACGTGAGATCATATCAGCTAATGTGCATCAGACACACTTCAATTTCATTTGTAATCAGCATGCAAGTCAAGTTGGCAGCAAATACAACTTTTCAGTTTATTTCAGTTTGGACAAATCAAATTTTATAGCTTTCTGATATGTTAAGGTATATTTAGCATGCATTGATAATATTACAGCCCACACAATCAGAAATACTGGTAATCTGGCTTATTCTTATTATTTTTGTAATTTCCACAGAATTTGATTTCCACCGAGATTTATCATCCATGGTATTTCATGCAAAAATAAAGCAGAACCCTAAACAAACAACAATCAGGTCGGCCGGTAGGCACAGAGAGAAAGTCCGATTTTTTAGGAAAATAAGAAATAGAAAATAAACAGAAATTGTATAACCCAACAACAATCAGGTCGGTGCTCCCGCACACACAGAAAAAGTCCGATGAGTTATACGAAACACCAAAGAAAATAAAGCAGAACGTCAAACGAACACCAATCAGGTCGATCTTTCGATACGCAGAGAAAGGTCGATCGTTTGACAAAATAAAGAAAATCAAACAAGTTTAAATCTTTGCAAAATAAAAGCATGCATACACCAGAACATCTCTTATTCTGTTTTTGCCTTTTTCATTTCATTCAATGCCAAGATCACACAACATTCGTCATGATGTGCGTTACATTTAATCAAGCAAATTTTTATATTTATATCATACTAGCATATATCAGATTTGTCCTTACGCATTTAACTAACCAAACAAGTACCTACAGCTTTTCATTTTTACTTTATCCATGGTTGATAACACACGCCGGTATAATTTCTCGCTTGGTCCGATCAATTTCTCAAATTTTTTATTTTTTTCATTTTTTTATGCTTTTTGCATTTTGCCAATTTTTTTTATGCTGTTTGCATTTTTCCAAATTTTTTTTTTATTTTCTGATTTCTCCCCCTAAAATACAAAACACTATTTTTGGATTTTAGGAATAAGAAAAAGAAAAACAGACTACAAAAATAAACAAATGAAAAAATGATCAACCGAAAGTTACTCAACGGGTAACTTTTGTATGTTGTTGATCTGAAAAAGATAATGAAAGCGGGTTTTGTCAAAGGCTTTCGTAAAAAGATTCGCTTTTTGAAAATCAGTATGGATCTTTTGCAGATCAATCAAGTGTTTCTCAAAACAGTCACGGATGAAATGATAACGAATATCAATATGTTTCGTTTTTGAGTGGTGAACGGGGTTTTTAGTTATGCAAATCGCAGCCGAATTATCTATATAAATTGGAGTAGTAAGAAACTTCAAACCGTAATCCCGCATCTGCTGTTGTATCCATAAAACCTAAGAGCAGCAACTAGCAGCCACTATATACTCAGCTTCAGCCATGGATGTGGCAACAGAAGTCTGCTTCTTACACTGCCAAGATACCAACCGGTCGCCGAGAAACTGACATCCGGCCGTGGTTGACTTGAAATTGATCTTGCAACCGCCGTAGTCTGAATCCGTATACGCTGACAGGTCGAACTTATCATCATGAGGATACCAGATCCCGAGATCTGCATTACCCTTCAGATAAGCTAGAATCCTCTTAACTGCTTCCATGTGAGAAACCCGAGGTGCTGCTTGGTACCTGGCACACAAACATACATCAAACATTATATCAGGTCGACTAGCTGTAAGATACATTAAAGAACCTATCATTGCCCTATAACGAGTGACATCGACTGTTTCACCGTCTTCGTTAGGACACAAGCCATGTGACAGCTGAATAGGAGTTCCAGGAATGCGAACATCTTCCACCTTGAATCGATTCAGGACATCATTCACATATTTTGTCTGATGAATGAAGATTCCTTTGTCAGATTGTTGAACTTGTAAGCCCAAGAAGAATGACATTTCCCCCATTGAACTCATCTCGAACCTTATTTGCATTAAAGTCTCGAAATCCTTCGATAACTTCTCTTTTGAGCAGCCAAAAATGATATCGTCCACATAAATCTGTACCAGTAGCACATCCTCCCCCGTTTTACGACAGAATAAAGTAGGATCAACCAACCCACGCTTGAATCCATTGTCGAGTAAATAAGTTGACAATATCTCATACCAAGCTCGAGGAGCCTGATGGAGACCATATAGTGCCTTGTCCAACTTATAAACCTTCTCCGGATAATCAGGATCGAAGAATCCCGGAGGTTGTTTGACGTACACTTCTTCCTTAACCTTGTCGTAAAGAAACACACTCTTAACATCCATCTGGAAGACCTTGAATCCACGATGTGCAGCATATGCCAAAAAGATTCTGATTGCTTCAATTCTGGAAACCAGTGCATATACCTCGTTAAAATCGATTCCTTCTTCCTGAGAAAACCTTTGAACAACCAAACGAGCCTTGTTGCGGACTATGACTCCACGATCATCTCGTTTGCATTTATACACCCACCGTGTTCCACACGGTTCTTTGCTTCCTGCTGGCAAATCTTCCAGGTGCCAAACTCCTAATTTTTGAAATTGTAGTAATTCTTCCTGCATTGCTTCAACCCACAAACCATCTAATAAAGTTTCATGAACATCTTTTGACTCGATCTGAGATATAAAGCATGAATGGAACACTTCTTCCTGAACACCAGATTCCAAAACTGATAGTAACGCACTGCTCTCGATTTGATGTCTCGTACGCACTCCTTCATTTAAATCACCAATAATATTGTCTTGCGGATGAATGGTGTTTATCCGGAGCGTTTGATGAATAGGAACAACTATTGTTTCTGCCATACCAGGAACAGGATCTTCCTCAACAACCACAGTTTCAGTTGTATTGACATCAGCATCATTTGAAATAGTATCAACTTGTGGATCGACCACATTGTCAGTTGAATCAGCCTCAACTTCATTTGAAGTAGCATCAACTTGTGGATCTAGTTATTGAGTAGGAATTTCCACCTGATGTGTCACGGCTTCATGAAATTCACTATATCATCTGAAGACATATCATCAGCAGCAAATGTTGAATCATTTGAAGTCTCGGTCATGTAATCATCAGCAACAGGCACTACTGGAGTCGGCAGATTTTGTATATTTAGAACCGGAGTATCGTCTTGTAATTCAATGAAAACTCGAGTAAGTTGTTCATCAGACATATCTGGCTTCGATTCAAGATTTTCAAAAAGAGCTTTGTAATCGAACAACCAGTCCGGTCCAACACCTCTGGGTGGTAAAGTATAGGATTGAAAATCCACATGCAAATATTCAGCCATCGTACCAGTCTGCTTATTAAATACTCGTTTCTTTTGATTTGAGTATCCGAGAAACAATCCCTCAAAGACTTTGTCGTCAAATTTGCCCGCAGACGCTAAGACAGTATAGGGACACCCAAAAGGCTCTAGATAATCGAGATTCGGCTTACGATTCTTGAGTAATTCATAACATGTCTTCCCAAGAAGTTTAACAGTAAGCACTCGATTAAGCACGTAACATGCGGTGTTGACAGCTTCCGTCCAGAAAGGGACGGGTAATTGAGCATCAGCCAACATCGTTCGTGATGTTTCAATGATAGTACAATTCTTTCTTTCTGCCACGCCGTTTTGTTGAGGTGTATATGGAGTGCTGAACTCATGTACAACTCCTTTTTCCATACAAAATGTCCTCACGGCTAAATTCTTGAACTCCGTGCCATTGTCACTACGAATCCTTCGAACCTTCAATTTATACAAAGACTCAAGTGTAGTGATCAACTTGATAAGAATTCTTGAAGTTTCATCCTTAGAGATCAGAAAATCAACCCAAGAGTATCTTGAATATTCGTCAGTAACCACAAGACAATACCAATTTCCAGAAGTACTTTGACCATTCAGAGGACCAAATAAATCCATGTGAAGTAATTCTAACGGAACTTCAATTGAATGGTATTTCTTCAGTGGATGGGATTTTCTTTTCTGTTTTCCCTTCTTGCAACTCACACACACACCGTTGAAGACAAACTGTTGTATATGGAGTGCTGAACTCATGTACAACTCCTTTTTCCATACAAAATGTCCTCACGGCTAAATTCTTGAACTCCGTGCCATTGTCACTACGAATCCTTCGAACCTTCAATTTATACAAAGACTCAAGTGTAGTGATCAAGTTGATAAGAATTCTTGAAGTTTCATCCTTAGAGATCAGAAAATCAACCCAAGAGTATTTTGAATATTCTTCAGTAACCACAAGACAATACCAATTCCCAGACGTACTTTGACCATTCACAGGACCAAATAAATCCATGTGAAGTAATTCTAATGGAACTTCAATTGAATGGTATTTCTTCAGTGGATGGGATTTTCTTTTCTGGTTTCCCTTCTTGCAACTCACACACACATCGTTGAAGACAAACTGTTGCTTTGGAACCCCTTCGACAAGACCCCTCCACACAAGTTCGTTCATTTTTCTATAATGAATGTGCCCCATGCGACGATGCCATAGAATGGAATCTCTCTCGGACGCTTTTGATAAGAAACATTGACCAGCGACAGTTGCTTTGGCTGAATTCATGTCGAGCATATACAAATTCGAGAATCACGGTGCTCGCATTACCACATATTCATCTGGAAGCTTGAACTCAGGTTTCAGAATCAAACATTCACTCCCCGTGAAAGCAGTTGTGAATTGCTTGTCACAAATCTGGGAGATGCTCAGAAGATTATACTCCAATTCTTGAACAAATTCAACATTCTCGAATGTGACAGCACCATTTGAAAGTTTACCAATTTCGGTGACTTGACCTCCTTTATTTCCAGCAAATGTTACTTTACCTCCATCGAAGTACTTCACATCATGCAACAAAGAGATATCACCAGTCATATGTCGAGATGCTCCGCTATCAACAACCCAACTGTTATTCATCAGTTGTCACGAAGATCCCTGCATAAATTAAAACAGAAGATTAGTTTCGGGACGAACCCAAGCTTGAAGCTTTGGGTCGACCGTCATCTTCAACAAAGTCGTCACCAGTCATGGACGAACCCTTAAGTTTCCATGCTTCATTTAAAGAGCCCGTGGAGCTAGCAGCAGAATTTTTCAAAATTGATTTAATGTTTGAAAATTCACTTTATGATTTCTTGTCTTTTTTTGATTTATTATTAAAGTGAACTCTGCCTTGCTCATCCACAAATTTGACTTTTTTCTTTGTATCAGTTTGATAACCTTCAGACATATCATCAGATTTTTCTGCGTTAGATTTGCCAGATTTTGGCTTCTTTAACGGACAAGTCCGATATGTATGACCACGAGCTTTGCACTTAAAACATTTTTGTTTATCTATTACAACTTTTTCGCTCGTGTCATCATCCACTTTGGACTCAACAACATGTTTCTGGGGCTTGGGTTTCAAACCCTTTCGATTAGGCACATAACGATTTCTAAACTCATCATTATGTCCTGACTCATATCCTGAAACATTTTCTGAAAAATCATCACAATATCCAAAATGCCCTCTAACATATGAATCTTCAGAAAAATGATAATCCTTGTAATTCTGAAATCTGTTTCTTCTCCCACCAAACCTTGGAACAAAATCATTCTGACCTCCATAATCAACCCATTTTGGACCCCTACCAAACACAAATTGATTTGATCCACAACCAAACTCATCATAGAAACCTTCGTCATTGTAAAATTGTGACTTTTTGACATACGGACTCGATTTTCTGAAATTTGGTTGCCTTTGATTATAAAAACCTCCTGGTGGTGATTGAAAGGTTGATTTTGATGATTTCTTATTTAAAGACTTTTGAGCGGAATTTTTCACTCTGTTAACCAACCCCAAATCAGATTCAGAATTAAGTGTGTCCATTACATTAACACTGCCATTACCCCCCTTAATGGGCACACTTCTCATCTTAGGATCATAAGCAGGATCATATTTAGCAGAAAAATGTGATCAATTAAATTGGGATTGACCATATCCAAAGGAAAATCTTTATCGCTATAAATCTTATCAGATCCTTTCAAGTGATAGGTCACCCATTATTCAGAATTGTCAACATTGGTTGTCAGAGTGGGATTGCTAGTCTTGGTTTTTGCAGGTTTTGAAACTTTAGAAGAAGAACCTTTTTCAAAAGATTTTGAATTTACCGAAGACTCAAATCCGAGTCCACCATATATGACTTTCTTACCGTCAACAGATTTTCCCCGAACAATCTGTTTTTGTTCAAACGCACTTAATTTCGTAAGCTCAGATTTAATCGTAGAAAAATCATGTTTTGAAATCAAATCTTTGTGATCTGGCTTAGAAACTTTAGAAGGAGTGGTTTTGGAACATTCAACATCTGTTTCAGAAACTAAATCATCAACTTTATCGAAATCTGAGACATCGTAAAAAAGTTCATCAACCGTCGAATCCAAAATAGATTTTCCGGTTGAATTTTTGTCAGACTTTGAATTAGCTGAGTGATGATTGTTTTGTTTGACATGAGAAGGAACATCCAGTTTCTCTTCAGAAGGACCATTTGTGATAATGACCGGAGGCGGAACTTGGCTTAGTTTACTAGAAACATTTTCCTTTTCATTTTTATAAAGAAAATTGGCAAAGGAAGATGAAACTTGAACAGAATCCAGTTTTTGTTTTAATTCAAAATTTTCAATCTTTAGATCTGCAACAAATTTTTGACTGGCAGCCAAGTCCTTTTGTACGGACACAAGTAGTTCAGACTGAGTTGAAAAATCAAATTTTTGTAACCGTAACTGCTCATGTACGGACAATAACTCCTTGGTGGTTCCCTCCCATCTTTCCTTGTATATATTCTTATCTGCTTTTGCTACTGACAAAAGATCATTAAGTTTTGTCTTCTCATCTAAGAGCGTACTCTTAGCAGTAGCAAAATCATCACACGATTTGCACATTAAAGGATACGAAACTACCTTTGAAGTATCTGCCATTAGAACCACAGATTATGTAAGATTGCTTCTTTTCAATGTGCCGACCTCGTGTTTCAAACTTGTGTTCTCTTCTGATAGTTTCTGCATTTCTTTCTGAAGTACAAGCATCTTGTCAGCAATTTCGACAGCGTTTTGCTGAGCTTTCTCATATCGCTCCTTCAGTGGAAGACTCTTCTGATACAAGTTTTCGAAATCATTTGCTATGTCAAGCGCTTCAGCTTTTGCTGCTTCACATTCACGAATCAACGCTTCCTTCTCCTCAGTTAGAAGTTGAACTTGTTTTTCTAACAAGAGAACAGCATCAGACTCGACCTTCTCGGACAAACCAGCCATGAAGGCAAACTTTTCTTCTGAAATAGATTGATGATCATTTCTTGAATCCGAAACTCCTACTTCATCATTGACTCCAACAAAACCTTCACCAATCGCTTCACCATGATCTTCACTTTCATTTTCAGTGGATTCCGTCATAGTATCTTTATCCTGCACATGTGTCCACAATTAATGCAGATGAATCAGCGAATTGGTTACCCCAATTATAAGTTTTATCTACTTGAGATACAAGAGCTTTTGTGGGTTCAGTATTAGATTTAGAGTTAGAAGAACTCCCTGAACTTGATGTGTTGTTGGATCCAGAAGCAGTTGATTTGGGAACAAATTTTTGATATTCCTGCTTTTTCGGTTGAGAGCATTCTCGAGTGAAGTGACCAAGATTAGAACAGTTATAACATCTCACTTTTGACTTGTCAAAACCAATTCTGCCGCCAGAATTCAGGTCTTTTCTACCCGTCTTTTTCAAGAATCTCTTTACCCTTCTAGCCAGCATATCAAATTGCCAATTTATATCCATTAGCTCCAAATCATCAGGATCCACCTGATCATAATCTTCTTCCGTCAATTCAGCATTGCTAACATTTCCAGTTATAAGTCCATAATAAGATGACACTAAAGCAGAAACAAGGGCCATATAATTTTCAGTTGTTGAAACAGACATAGCCATTTTTCCCGTGTTCACCAAATTACTTGCTGGAATTGATGTGCTACTTCCTCCAGAGTTGTAATTGTAATCACCACTATGTAAACCCATTTCGGTTCCTGAATTTGAAACATGTCCAGGTAGAATACCAGCTACAAACGCCGTTGCTGGTGCAGAACTTGTTATTTTTGCCGTCTTACGTGAAATTGTTGCTGCATTTGATCCGTAGTAAACATCAGGATTCTGAACCGCTGCTGGAGTAGTATTCACATTTTTCATTTCCAAATCTCTAGCTTGCAATTTTCCCAACAGTTTCACAAATGTCAACTCAGAATAATCCTTATCATTCATGATCATCAGCACATAAGATTCCCATTTTGATGGCAGACCTTCTAGCAATTTCTCCTTAAGCTCTTCATCATCTTTCTTGATTTGGACATTGTCCATTTCAGACAACAAGTGACAATATCTTGAAATTAACTCTGGAACGCCCTCACCATCAAAATGTTTGAAGTTGTCAAACTCCTTGTCTAGCACTTTCTTCTTACTTTTCTTGTATTGTTCGTTGCCTTCAGACCTTTCTTTTAGTGTCGTCCATAATTCATTAGAATGTTTGCAACTTTTAAATTGGTGTAACAATTCTTTAGTTAAAGCTTGAGTTATCAAACCATATGCTTTTTGCTCTCTAACAAAATCAGCCTTTTGTTTAAGATCCAGATTCCTTTGCATAATAGGAACATTGTTTACTCCAAAAGGATACACATATGGTGTATCCATAGCAATCCATAGGTCTGGATCCGTTGTGCCGATATAAGCTTCAAATCACTTCTTCCAATTAACATAATCCTCAAACTTAAGAAGTTTGGGAACTTTCTGAGTCGTCCCGATTTTATTGTCGTAATTCAATAATGTTTGCATCTACGATTGAATAGCAGCAAATGCGTTATAATCCGACATTTTGAAAAAGTTCAAAATTCTGTTATGTTTGAACTTGCTCCGAACTCGTGTCAGCCTCCGAATGTTACAAAGATCGTGTGTATGATGTGGTGGCCTCATCTGAGTCTGATGAAGACTATAATCCTAATGCTGATGTGATTACTGGTAAACGTAAAAAACAAGTTACTGGTCCTTCAACAAAAAGAAGGCAGAAGTCGATTGCTGGAGGAAGAACTAAGAAGAGAAAAGGAGTACAAGAGTTCATTCTACAACCTCATTCTGGAGTCTCTTCTTCAGCAACTCCTGCTATGTCTGTGCCTGAAGTGTCTACAACCGTTCAGACTTCAGTGTCTGATGTTCAGGCTGACTTCTTGCAAGATCTGATGAATGCAAATAGATCGACAACTGTTAGCACAGCACCTTCAGCAAGTGCTGGTGCGCAGTTTGTGAATCAGCCAGTGGGATCTACACCCATAACTCTAGTGTTTTCAACTGCAACTGCTACTGCTTCAGCACATTCAACACCTGATGTGAATTTCAATTTCGAACAAGGTTCAGTTTCTTTCTCTCAAGCCAGTATTCTGCAAAGCGCGCTAAACGATCAACAATCTCAGATTGATTCCTTGAAGGCTAAGTTCGAAGAACAAGAGAAGATGATTACTGTGCTGCGTTTAAATAATGATGATTTGAAGGATGAGAATCAAACTTTGAGTCAGCGGATCACAACTTTGCAGAGTCGTGACGTAGCCAAAGATCAAGAAATTATGAGATTAAATAGGGCTAGTCAGACTCAGTCTAAGATGCTTCTTGAAATGGGTGAGCAAATTAAATTCTTGATGGAGAAGTTTAAATCTCAGGGGGAGATTGGAGATGGCTCGGGTTGTTCTGAAGATCCAATGCGATTTCTGAACGATGATCCTGATCAAGATGATTCTTAGGGGAATGTTGGTGGAGGACCAGGCCCATTTGGAACCGCGGGTTCGGGTCCTGCGACATCTACTTCCCAGGGGGAGAAAGACTCACGAGAAGCTATGCCGATCACCTCAATTCCATCTAATCAAGCTGCAACGAGTATGAGTGATTTTGCAAAAATGTTGCAGACGCTCGAAGAAGGTGAGTTTGTTGGTGATTTGACGGCTGAAGAGTTGCAAAGAGTGTTTGATCTAAATGACGAAGAGATGAGAAAAGCATCTGAGAAAGTTCCAACGAAATATGAAGATCCTGAACCAGAGTCTGATGAAGACGAAGAGGGTATTTTTGAAGATGAGATTGAGATAGAGGATATCACAGAAGAAGAATATCCAGATTTGTACTCCAACTTCAATAATAATCAATCTGGTGATGAGTTCGAGGTATTTCCAAAGGAAAAAGATGCTGAGGTTGAGGAAATATTGCGAAAGAAAGAATCAGAAAAACCTGAAGACCCGATGTTTAAGGAGGCTAAAGTTCAGAAACAGCGTCAGACATTTGACGAGTTTATGAAAGCTTTTCATGCTAACTATGTTTCGCCTCCAAAACCAATCAAGCAAAGCGCATTCTTCAAATTCAAGGGTCAAGTTTCAGGTGAAATAATTAGTTGGATGTATGCTTCGAGTTTGAGGTGCTACGGGATTAAACGTGAACATGGAATCCAGTACTTCTAGTGTGCCAAAGATTTCAGCAGTTTGCCGGTTTGGGATATTCGTGAGCTGACCAGAAAGCCATTTTGGTGTTATGGTGATGATGCGTTGGTTATGCACTTTAAGAAGACACTTGAGAGGGAATGTTGAGAAGGATTTCAGTTTTTGGATCCTCAAAAGCCAAAACGACGTCGATCCCGAACAAGAGTCCACGAAAGAACAGGCAAGAAACTGATAATCTTGGTGTTTCCGAAGAAACCAGATGTAATTGAAAAGATTCCTTTGATGAAAATGAAGCTTGATTTCATCAAGGATCTGAGATGGTGGTACTACAATGAAAGAACGGGTGAAGTAGTTATTGTGTTGAAGGAAAACAACCAAGTTGTGAAGATTTACGATCCTATGTGGCTAATCAATTTGTCGAAGGCTGTTATAGATGAGCTTTATCACAATCCAATCTTGTATCATCCTGATTACATGGAGCAAGCGCTGAAGTTCCAGAGGGTGATACGGGTTTGTTTTGCATTCGATATCTATGCTGGAAATAACCATAATTTGGTCAGGAAGGATGATGGGGTTGCTACAGATGTTCAAGGCTGAGAAGAACGGTCCAGCTGTTGCCAAGGGGGAGTTTGTTGATACACTATATGGCAATGAGCTGGATCAGACAAAGACACGAAGATTTCAATACTTAAGTTCTGGTGGCCAAACTCTGGCCGAACCTTGGCCGAGCCTTGGCCGAACCTCAAGTTCGGACAAGCTTGGGAGTTCGGACATCTATAGGTCTATATATAGTTTTGTGTGTGTCTTTGTAACTATCCTGTCAAACATTCAAAAACAAAGCACATTGAGATCAGGTATCATTATATTAGAGATTGTGTTCAAAAGAAAATAATCAAACTCCATCATGTTCCAACTGAAAATCAATTGGCTGACTTATTGTTAGAACATGTTATGTTGTCTAGTGCTAGGTCTAGGTGATATGTCTAATTGTATAGATAGTTTTGTGCATTCTGTCCCCAGCGTACCAGGGGCGGACCAGATGGTACGCACGGACCATCTGGTACGTTGGGTATATAGTACGCTAGACAGACTTAGTATAAATATGTTTAGCTCGTGTTTGAGAGAACTGGTTGTAAGAATTGTGAATTTAACTGTGTGTTTTCAAGTGTGTTTACTCTATGTAATCTCTCTCTGTATAACCGAGCTTGCAATCAATCGAAGATCTATTATTTACCTCGTGTGTTACAATTCCGATTACAATCATGCACTAGCAAGATCCAATACGTGTTTTACAAGTGGTATCAGAGCAGGTTTGCTAGTATGCTGTGATTTCTGATCGGTTTTGGGTTTCTAGAGAGAGAAACAACCTTTTTGCTCAAAATTTCAACATTACATCTTCGTTTCACGTCCATTCAACACAAATTTTATGTTCAAAATGATCTGTGATTGTTTTCGGTGAGTTCTGTATCAATTTCACGTTCGAAAAACCAGAAATACAGAAAATCAGTTGAATCTCGGTTGGTACGCATCTGGTCCGGCTCAAGAACAGGTGGTACGCGACTGGTCCGTTCAACAATCTTCATCAGAAATCAGGTACGTCGAAAGTGGTTCGGAAGGCAATCTTCATATTCTGGTCCATGACGGTTACGCCGTACCAGTTGGTACGTTGAGTATTTTTTGGTACGTGAGTATGGTGGTACGTCTGTGGTACATCTTGTATTTTTGGTACATAAATCAATCTGGTACGCTGAGAACATTTCTGGTACGGAAGTCGATTTTGTACGTTGAAAGTAATTCTGGTACGGGGATTGATATTTTGGTACGCCAGTTCAGTTTTTGAGAAAAACAAGATGGATCCATTCCAAGCTTTTGCAGCAATGTCTATGACTATTCAAGCTTTGTTGAATTATGATAATGAGATAGGAACTACAGACAAAGTTCCTAAATTGATGAAGTTTGAAGATTTCCATAATTGGAAAATTCGATATGAATCATATATTGGCGTGACGGATGTTACGGTGTGGACCCCAATGCTGGATGGTTATCAAGTTCCAAAGTTTACAGCGGGTGAATTTGCTGGTAAAGTAAAGCTATATAACAAGATGAATGATGCTAAGAAAGAATCTTTCAAATTAGAGAAGAAAGCATATTCAAATTTATCAATGGCTTTACCAAAAGGTATTTTGCATCAGTTCAAAATGCATACAAGATCAAAAGAGTTATGGGATGCATTGTGTCACAGATGTGAAGGCAATGCTCAATACAAGAAGAGCAAGAAAAAGGTGTTGTTGAAGGAGTTTGATAATTTATGTCACGTTTCAAATAAAACTGTAAATGGTCTTATTTCAAGACTATCACATTTGGTTAGTGAGCTTGACATTGTTGGAGTGAATAAGGAGGCTAGAGAATTGAAGGAGAAGCTGTTAGATGCTCTACTAGCTAAATGGAAAGGTTATATTCTCTTGTTAACACATGATAAGGGATTTGATGATATTTCATTTGATGATCTTACAAGAAACTTGCTAGCTCGGGAATTAGATATGATGCGGGTTAAAACTCAACCAGCTCAAGTTCAGAATCCCGATGTGTATTTTGGTGAGAATGCTTCAACCATTCATGCAAAGGCAAAAGCTAGCTCAAATCCTCCAACTACTGCATTTTATGTGGAGAATACTTCAAGTAGTCATGCAAATATGTCTCGTGGTTCTTCAAGTGAAAGCTATACTAACAAAGCTGCAGTAACGTATCCAGTATATTCAAATCAATCATCCTCTACTCCACCATCTAATCAAAGTGCATTTTCAGCTAAGACTACAAATGATTTTATGGTACTATTTTCAGCAATGGTTTCTTCATATGATGGTGTGGTACCAGGAAAGTTGACTAGTGCTGAACTCACAGATGAAGATTATGAACAAATCGACCCTGATGACTTAGAACTCATGGATATTAACTGATCAATGGCCATGCTCATCAAAAGAGGCAAAAAGTTTATGCAAAGAACAGGTCGTAAAGATTTAAATCCGGAATGAAAGCTTGGATTCGACAAATCCAGAGTTCGTTGTTATAATTGTCAAAATTATGGTCACTTTGCAAAAGAATGCAAGTATGCAAAGAAGCAAGAAACATAAAAATTATTTCAGAAGTATGCAGCTCAGAGTTCAAAGGCATCAGGAAGCAATTCTACTCCATCAAGTTCAAATGCAAATGCTTCGAATCAAGATTCTAAAGCTTTGGTTTCTCAAGCTGGAGAAGGCTATGACTGGGGAGCAGATTATCCTGATGAGTCTACTTTGCTGTGTACTGAAGAAAGAAATGTGAAACTTGAAGATGATCCTGACCTTCCAGGTGAAGATTTCTTTGCTGAAGGCCATCAAGCCTTTATGGCTAACATTCAGGTTGATTCTAAACCCTGCGAACACTGCATGACCTCTGCTAATAAATTGAAAGAACTTTCTAATGAGAAAGACATGTATCATGATAAATACATGTTAGAAGAGGAGAATACTAAGATATATAAACAAAGGTGGAAGGCCATTAAGGCTGAACTGAAAAGTGAACATGCTTCGACTTTGAGCACCAAAATTGAATTAAGCAACAAAACTGAAGAATACATCTTTTGTGAAAAGAAGCTTGCAGAAGCTAATGCTAAAATTTCTGAACTAAACATAGAAATTTTGGATCTTAAGAGACAACTTGATAATTTTAAAAATTCATCTTCCTTTGCAAGTTTTCTTTGCAAAGATGAGACTCTAAAAGAGGTGTTCAAAGAATCAAAGTGTAATTCAGTTCCACCCCCAATCGTGCATGGTTTGGAACCGACAGACACAGAGACCAAACCATTGATTGTGTTTGATTACTCAAAGTTCACTAAGAACTTGATGGGCAATTCTGACAAACACAAAGGCACCTATAAAAAGAAACCCATCAAAAATGTGCCTAAGACAAATGTGGATGTTCTCAAATCCAATGAGTCAAGTGATGTTGTAGGTGATAAACCAAATGATGACAAACCAACTGGTTCTGTCAAATTGACACCTTTGGAGCAAGCAGTTAAGATACAAGAAACTGAGAAGAAAATGAAAACCTTTGAAAAAGAAACTTTTGCTAAAGGATCAGATCTCTTTTATGAAAAAATTTAGTAACAGCTAGCAACACAACCACACGGGATGCTAATGCAATTCCGGTTGCTCCTCCAAAGTCTGTCAAGTATAGTGGTATTGGTTATGGATCTGTTTTTGAAAAATCTGAGGTCAATCAAAAGAAACCTCAGGTTAGTCGGAAAAATGATAAGAAATTAAAAGGCAAAATGGAAACAGGTGAGTCATCTCAGAAAATCAGAATGTATTGTCTTAAAGGTAGTAACCATGTTTTTTCTGATGAGATGTTTCCTTTATGCTGTGTTGATCTAAACCGTGTTCCGAAGGTGTTTTATGTTGATTCTGAGGAGAATGGTGAGTCTGATCATGGTAGTGGAGAAACTAGATCGTTGCTCAAGTTGAGAACGAGTCCAAATGATCAGGATACTCAAAAGTCAAAAACTCCGAACACTCAGCCATTTGTTTCCAAAACTAAAATTTCCAAATACTCACCGAAGAGTTCTTACAACTCTGATGGTCAGTTTTCTAGATAAAACAAATGATTTTGATCACAAATCCTCTGGTTTTTGTGATGATTATGATTTTTATGATGATTTTGGAAAATTTGAACAAATCAAAGCACAAAAGATAAAACCAAAAGGATATGCTGATCGATGTGGAGTTGATGACTATGGTTTTTATAACCAATTTGGGTATGTTACTCCTATGTTTAAATCTCTTCTAAAGCATAAATCTCACAGATTTACTTCTAAAGTTCCAAGGAGAGCTGTTAAGATGAAGTCTGATGATAACACCTCGACTGATTCAGGATATAGTCTTCCTAGGGTCTTTGTTGATCGTAGGCAGCGTTATCATTGTTACTAACAAGGTCATCTCAGAAATAGATGTCCTATTTTGGCAAAGAAACGAGCTTCCGCTGTTAGTAACGATCAATCTGATTCTGTTTTTAAGCCAAAGGAGAGATGAAACAGTGGTAACAAAACAGTTTTTCAAACGTGGAAAATTTTTCAAACATCAAAAATCTTTTGGAAATTCATCCTTGGGTGACTCTGCTACTGATTCATCTATCCCAGTTCAAAGGCAAAAGTGGCTGCCTAAATTGCCTTCAAAAGCCACTCAAGACTTTTCTGAAGATACTGGTCGACCCAAAGCTGAAAGCTTGGGTCCAGATTCTCACTAATTATTTGCTAATATGTGCAGGGTGCTCGTAAGCCAACTGTCAACAACTTTTGGGTGGTTAATAGTGGAGCATCCAGGCACATGACGGGTAACATTTCTCTGCTTTCAGATGTCAAACCTATTAACGCAGGAAATGTTACTTTTGCTGGAAATAAAGGTGGAAGAATCACCGGAGAAGGAAAAATGGGTAACGAGAAGATCACGTTTGACAAAGTGCAATTTGTGGAAGAACTGCAACACAACCTGCTGAGTGTATCTCAGATTTGTGATAAGCAGTATATTGCTGCTTTCACGAGTTCGGAGTGCCTAATTTTGAAACCTGGAATTCAAATCCCTGATGATTGGATTGTGATGCATGTACCAAGATTTCGTGATCTCTATGTCTTAAACATGAATCAATCGTCGTCTGCTGTAGCTGCAACTTGTTTTATCTCTAAAGCTACTGAAAAAGATTCAATTATGTGGCATCGCCGTATGGGACACATCAACTACCGGAAAATGAATTACTTGATTAATCATAATCTGGTAGAAGGAGTTTCAAAGAATCGATTTTCAATCAATGATGTGTGTGTTTCCTGTAAGAAAGGAAAACAGCGGAAAAAGTCTCATCCATCCAAACGACTTAACTCAATTGTCACTCCGTTAGAACTGCTTCTACTGTTGCTTCCTCTAGTCAGAGTGTCTCTAGTTTAGAAACATTGAGTTCGTCTGATGATGATGAGAGTACGTTTCATGAAGCTGAATCAACACCGGTTGATGACCCAATTACTTTACCAAGTACAAGTTCTTCAGTACCGGTTTCTTTACCTATGGGTGATCTTTCAAGCTCAGAGGACGCAGATGTAACTTTCGATACTCTTGCAGACAATATTCATGTTCCTGATTCGACTACGCTTAGGATTCTTAACATTCATCCGCAGGAGAATATAATTGGAGATCCGACTTCTGGGGTGCGCACACAGCATCAATTAGCTGATTCTGTTGATGCGTTAATTGCTGAAATTAGGGATTCCGGTGTTCAGAATGACGTATTTCACTCATGCTTTTTGTCTCAAGTTGAACCTCCCAATGTTAATGCGTTGGAAGATGCTTCTTGGGTAGAAGCGATGCAGGAAGAATTGCAGCAATTTCAAAAATTGGGTGTTTGGCATCTCGTGGATTTACCCGCTAATTCTAAAGAACCTTGTGGAACGAAATGGGTATTCAAGTGCAAGAAGGACAATTGTGGTATCATCGTCTGAAACAAGGCGCGGTTAGTGGTTCAAGGTCTTTCTCAAATCGAAGGCATTGATTTCAATGAAGTTTATGCTCCTATAGCACGAATTGAAGCTATCAGGATATTTCTAGCTTTCGCGGCCCATCATGGTTTCAAAGTATATCAGATGGATGTTAAGAGTGCATTTTTTAATGGGAAAATTCGTGAAGAAGTTTATGTAAAGCAACCGCCTGGCTTTTATGATCCAGAGTTTCCTGATCGGGTGTATAAGCTAGACAAGGCTTTATATGGTCTTCATCAGGCTCCAAGGGCTTGGTATGAGACTGTTTCTACACACCTTCTAGACAATAGATTTGAACGTGGCAAGGTGGATTGTACTCTGTTTTCAAACAAATTTGTGAAGGATTTGCTGCTGGTCCAGGTTTATGTAGATGATATTATTTTTAGAAGCACAAATGACAGCTTGTGTAAGGAATTTGAGCGTGTCATGCAAACGAAGTTCGAGATGAGTTCGATGGGGGAGATGGGGTTCTTTCTGGGTCTTCAAGTTTATTAATCTGCCAAGGGCATTATTTGCATCAAACCAAAATATGTGTCCGATATTTTGGCTCGCTTTAAAATTGAAGATGTCCGGATTCCGAGTACACCTCTCCAGGTTTCCCATGGTCTTGAACCAGATGAGTCTGGGGACAATGTTGATCCGACATTGTTTTGTGCAATGATAGGTTCACTTATGTACTTAACTGCATCTCGTCCTGATATAATGTTTGTTGTGTGCTTATGTGCTAGATACCAGGCAGCTCCTAAGGTTTCTCATATGGTAGCAGTAAAGCGGATCTTTGCTTATTTGAAGGGTAATCCGGATCTTGGTATCTGGTACCGTAATGATGATAAGTTTGAGTTATCAACATATTCTGACTCCGATTATGGCGGATATAAAATCAATTTCAAGTCCACCACCGCTGGATGTCAGTTTTTGGGGGAGAGATTAGTGTCCTGGCAATGTAAAAAACAAACCTCGGTTGTAACGTCTACTGCTGAGGCGGAATATGTGGTTGCTTCAAGTTGCTGTTCACAAGTTTTGTGGATTCAACAGCAGTTACGCGACTATGGTTTGAATTTTCTGACTACTCCTATTTTTATTGATAACTCAGCTGCTATTACTATCACGGAAAACCCCGTCCAACATTCAAAAACAAAACACATTGACATCTGATATCACTTTATCCGTGATTGCTATGAGAAGAAGTTAATTGATTTGCAGAAAATCACACGGATTTTAACGAGCTGATTTGTTTACTAAAGCTTTTGATAAAACTCGCTTTAAATTTTTGTTGCAAATCAATGGGGTTACTAGGTTGAATGCCACGTAAACTGTTTCAGTTGATCATTTTTTTTATTTTTCTTTTTCTTTTACTCTTTTCGTTTATTTTTGCTTTTTAGGGGAGATATGGAAAAATAGAAAAATAGTGTTTTCTTGTATTCAAATATGAAAAAGCATAAAAAAATGGAAAAATTAAAAATGAGAAATGTGATCCAACCTTGTGAGAAATGATAGTACATTGGTGAATGTTACTGACCATGGATAAAATAGATTGAAAGGCTGTCGGTTCTTGTGTGTTTCATTGAATGTGTCAATCAATATCTGATACTTGTCAGTATGATATAAACATAATGCTTGATTGAAATCTGTGGTGTTACATGATTTTTTTGATTGGGTAATCTTGATAAAAGATGAAAAATACAAAAATAGAATAAAAAAGTGTTCTAGTGTATGCATGCTTTCTTTTGAAAGATTTAAACTTGTTGGATTTTTCTTTATTTTGTCAAACGATCAGACTTTCTCTACGTATCGAAAGATTGACCTGATTGTTGTTCGTTTGACGTTCTGCTTTATTTTTCTTGGTTTTCGTATAACTCATCGGACTTTCTCTGCGTGTACGGGAGTACCGACCTGATTGTTGTTGAGTTATATAATTTCAACTTGTTTTGCTTTTTTATTTTCCTAAACAATCGGACTTTCTCTGCGTGCCTACTGGCCGACCTGATTGTTGTTTGTTTAGGGCTCTGATTTCTTTTTGCATGAAACACTATGAATGACTTATATCTGTAAATATTCGTTGATGAATAGCAGAAAAAGAAAAATAAAAATAAAATAAATTAGATTCTCAATTACTTGAATTTGTGGGTACCATTATTTCTATGCTTGATAAATATACCTGATTCATATCAGAAAGCAGTAAAAATTCATTTGATTTGACTGAAATAAACATGAAAATGTTGTATTCGTGGACTGCTTGGCTTGCATGCTGATTAGATTGAAATTGAAATGTGTTAAGTGCATCTCACTGATATGATCTCATGTTGCGATCTTTCTCACAAAAATATAAATTATTGCATTTAAGTTTCTGATTTTTGTTGATTTATCATTTCAGAAAATTTCAAAAAGATTTTAGGTGTGTTTTAACATAAGTTCAAAAAATCAAAAATATTTTAGTGTATTTTGATATAAATTTAATAAAATTCAAAAAAAATATTCTTTCGGTTTTATTTTTTATCAACTGAATTCAGAAATGGCAAACTCTTAATGAAAAGAACCACAATCGTTGCTTAAATCCTCTCATCAAATCTAAATTTCAAAGTGTGATTTTTTGGACAAAAATATCAAGTTAAATGAACAGGGGGGAAATGGTAAAAATGTGGTCCGGCGTACCATATGGTACGCGAGGCGGATCACTTTGCATATAAAAGGTTTTTTTCTGGTCCGTGATACGCATAACCTGCGTACCACCTCCGAACCTTCTCTGAAAACCCTAAACTTGTCTCCACTATTTTTCTTCGATTTTTCATTCGATAACGAACTATTGCTCGAGATTTCTATTGCTACAGGTAGGTATGATCGTTGCGCATCATCTCATGGTCTTGGATTACATTGTGGTGGTCTCAATCTCATGATTTTTGAGATTATAGATTCGGTTTTTCGCTAAATCAAACTGAGGGATGATTAAATGGGTTAACAATGATCTAGTTCATTTTAAGCACATGTACTGGGTCGCTTTTCAGTCTAGAACAAAACCTCAATGGTCGATTTCAAAACAAAATTGATTTGGAGTGTTAAAATTCGAAATTGACTTTTCGGTTAACTGTTCTTCCGGTGTACTACATGGTACGCAACGTACCAGATGTGGTACGTGACCTAAATTGGTCCATATCTGGTTCGTTTGACCTTTCTGGTACCTGGTCAACGATTCTGGTCTGCCGTACCAGATTTAGTTCGTATGACTAATTTGGTCCGTGGGTGGTTTGTTAATAAATTTTTCCAAAAGGTTAATCGTGTGAGCGTTTCGGATTGAATTAGAATCAATCGTAAACTGTTTTGGTTATATCTCATGATTTTAATGATAGTTCGTGTTTGTGTTTTTCAGAAATGGTGGCTTTAAAATCAAATGATGAACACAACATTTGTGCTTATCTAAGTGCATCTGCTAGATGGAAACCTCATTTTATTGGAATATTCGAATTTTTAGAAAGATCAAGAATTTACTTTGCTGCTACTCACGAATGTACACCATACAAGGATCTACTTACGATGTTCTGGAACTCAGCTCAAGTAGATTGTTCTGTGGATCCTTTAGTAATTCGGGCAAGAATTCTTCAAACTGATGTGATTGTATCTGAAGAAGATGTACGAAGAGTTTTGAGATTTAACGATCAATCAACTTTTCCGACGAAATTTGATGAAATTGACATGGTTGCTTTGCTACGAAGAATAAAGTATGATGGGTTTCTATATTATTCTTGGCTTATTAAGTCGAATCTGAGTCCTCCATACAAATATTTGATGCACATGATTATCAGATGTTTTGGAAATCGTTTAAGAGGTCATGATGAGTTTGACATGAAACTTCTATCTTTCTTTTATGCCTTGGTGATGAATCGAGAGTTCAATTTTTCTGGATGGATCTTCAACTACATGAAGGAGAATATCCTGTCAAAACAAAACAAAAGTATTATGTATCCAAGGTTTCTACAAATGATTTTAAATGAACTTCACCCGAATCTTCCAAAGAATCCCGCTGCTGTCTTGGTTTTGAAGCACATGAATGAAGTTGCTGTCGGAAAACTACCCCAGTTTATCAGAAGAGGAAAGGAGCGAATGTACCTTCTCCAGTTAAACACTTGATTGGGCATTTGCCCAAACCTGATTATGTAGCTCCCGCAAATGGTGCTGCAAGGCATGATGATAGTTCGGATGAGGAATTAGAATATGATGATAGAGGTTATCCTATTGAGGAAGAAGATCAAAATGAACCAGCAATCCAAGAACCCAATGTGCAACAACCTGGTGTACAAGAACCTGTGCAGCAACAAAATCAAGAGCAAGTTATTTAAGAGAACGTTATTGAACCTGAGGCAGAAAATGTTCTAGATGATGAGGCTGATGTTTCTAATAAAGATGGTGCTGATGCAGAGACTTCGGATACAAGTTCTGACTCTGGTGATTATGTTGAGATCTTGCATAATACCAGAGGTATTCAAGTCAAGAAGGGTTCTAAAGCTCATTTGGCTTATTTGGCTTCATAGAATAAAGACATTTCTAAGTATAAGCATTTATCAAAACGATCTGCTGATCGAGAGGATGATGTTGATCCGTCTTATTCTCCTGATATAGAGGATCCAGTTAGAAAGACAACGACTGCAGACAAAGGAAAAGCTCCGATGCTGTTCACCGGCAAGCGTTTTAAACATATGGCTAGGCCAAACATGATAGTGAAGCAGGGTTCATTCCTTGCCGATGCTCGGAAAGCTAGTAGCAGTCTACCTAGTAAGAAGCAAAAGGTGACAAATTAGTCTTCTATTCCAGCTCAACCAACTACAAAAACTGCAAATCTTCAAAGTTCCAGTAATCCACCAGTTAGGAAGCTGATCATCAGAAAGCCTTCTACTTCTGCTTCTGCTTCAACTGCTGCTGATTCTACAACTTCAACTATTTCTTCTACTGATTTGAAGCTTGCATTACATCAGACATGACTTGATGAGTTAGAATCGTCAAATCGTCAGCAAGTTGATGAAATTAAAGGTTTAAAGAATCTGGTTAAAGAATTGTTGTCTCGGAATCACTCGAAAGATCGTCGGATTGCTCAACTTCAACAAACTTCTAAGACTCTGGGTGAGCAGTTAAAATAGTTTGTTAAGAGCTTTACCTGCTGATCCATACAAAGAAGAAGATTCAGATGATAATGTTGACTATGAAGAGGAACAGGTAGAAGTTGAGGATATGACGGCTGAAGAATATCCAGATGATCCTAAGATTTATGGTAATTTTTCTGTTGGTGATCAGTCTGGAGGGTTTAATTTCTTTGCAAGAGATGATGAAGATAAAATTGAAGAAGAATTAAAGAAGAAAGATACTGAAAAACAACCAGAACAACTAGAGTCAACTGAATCTGTGAATTTGTCAGAGGAACAAGAGAAGAAGATGTTGTTTGATGAATGGTTGAAGGAACAGAGAGCAAAGAAGTTACCAGTAGTGAAATCTACAAAAGATGTTGATCAAAAGAGATTCTTTGACAGAAAAGGAGGAGAAGCAACTGGAAATATAATAAGCTGGATGTTCGATTCTGAATTGAAGTGTTATGAAATAAAGAAGGAGTTTTGTTGGAACTTAGAATCTATGTGACTGACGCCATCAAATCTGTTTACCGAAGCATTCGACTGAAGAATCCATGTGAATTAATTCAGAGACGCGGGTTGTGATGCTCGAGGCTTGCAGTTTGGACCGAAGACCGTTTTCTGGAAAAGTCAACCGTTCAGGTCAACGGTCAACGTAAAAGTCAACGGAAGATCGGTTCGAGCAAGTCAAGCTTCGGATTAATTAAATCAATTTTGATTTAATTAATATTTATATTATTTACCTTTCTTGTAATTTTCAGTAATGTTTATGTTTTTGTTGTTAGTCACCCTCACTATATATATAGTGAGGGTGCCCATAACAAGAAAGAGTCTCTGAGTGTGGAGATGTTGATTTTCTTGTAGAGTGTGAGATTTCCATTCTAGAGAGAGAGAGAGTGAGTCATGGATTTCTAGAGAGAGTGTTGTCATGATTTCTTGATTGTAATCTCGACTAGATTATTCATCATCTTTCTTATGTTTGATTATCCTTTGATTCTTCTCATCTTCATCTTCCATTCTCATTTTTTTTTTTAGTTTTTCGAATCTGATCCTAATTCTTGCTCAAGATCTGGATTCTTGATTTGAAAATCGGTCCTGAAAAATGGTATCAGAGCGGGTAACCGATCAGATTTTATCTCACGATGAATCTGGTCACTCGAATCTGGATTTTGAGCTTGAATGGGTGAAGATAAGAAAACTCATTTTTGACAGTTTCTTTTTCTCATTTTTCTTCATTTTTGATGGATTCTGGACAGATCTGTTGTTGTTAGATGTTAGGTTATTGTTCATGGAGTCTATCTTGATTATTTCTATCTTCTACATGTTCAAATCAGTGAGAAAATTGAAGATCAGAGCTGATTTTTCGTAACAGTTAGAGTTTTCCCGTATTTGGGGTTTTTGAAAATTTTGGCTTTGATTCTTGGTTTTCTGGGCGATTCTTCATGTTTTCGGATGAAGTGAGGTATGATTTTCAGTGGAAAAGGCATTCCGGATCCATTGGAAGCATCCGTTTCGTCTGATTCTTAACCATTTGAGCAGATCTAGAAAAACACACACTAGTGCGTGTTTCATGGTGTTCTTCGTGTTCTTTAAGATTTCCAGATTTTGGAGACTGATTTGATCCGATTAGCTACTGTTTATGGAGTGTTGGTGGCCACAACATGGTCATGAATGGTTTAGCTTCTCATTTCGTGCATCATTACGGGTTTTCCTTTCGTTTCTGGGCAGATTCAAGTTCACCAAGTAAGGGTTTCCTATGTTCATCATTTTTCCTGATTTTGTTCATGTGTTTGAAGTTATGAAGATTGCTTTAGCGGACTTCTAGTGTTCTTAGCGAACTTGTTCTCCTCTCCTTAGCGAACTTGTTTGCTTTAGCGGACTTGTTTCTGCGTTTAGCGGACTTGTTTTCTGCTTAGCGGACTTGTTCCTTAGCGAACTTCTCAGACCCTTTAGCGAACTTGAAATGGCTTTAGCGGACTTGTTTCTTAGCGGACTTGTCAACTGGGTTTTCTTTCGAGGTCGTTTCGGTGGATTATGTTCGTACAGAGTTGTAGAGGATGATCATACGAGTTCGTGGGTATAAAAATCATCAAATTTGGTTGAGTATTCTTGGAGATATGGGGTTTTCACGCTTTTCCGGCTGACTGGTTCGTTAATCCGGCAAAATATTAGGGTTTTGGGGTTGTGTCCGACGATTGTTGAAGAAGAAAAGAACCATGATGATGTGGCGAGCTGCTGTTGGTCAACATGGAATTTCTCTCTCCATTTTTTGTCGGCTGGCACATTCATCTTGACCATACCCTAATTTGCTGTTGAGCTCCTATTGGTAGAAGAAAGGCGTGGGCCACCCAGCTGGACAAAGAGCCGTTGGCTCCTTTATGGCAGGCGCATGCCTATTGGCTGAAGAGTTGGCATGTGGGTCCAGCAGCATTCAAAGAACCGGTGTGTGCTTTTTGTTGTTGCCATATTATTGTCTGATAGCCACTCCCACGGATCACGACTCAAGCCCTTGGATCCAATTATTTCCTGCCGTTAGATCAGTTTGTTTGCTCCATTCTGATTGGTTGCTGCAAGCTCACACAGATTATGCTTTCTCAAGCCTCAAATCTGATTGGTCCAAGGCATTTCACAAGGATTATGGTTTTCTTGATGGAGATTTAATTATTCTAATTAATTTTTTCTGCATTAATTCTTTAAATGCGGGTATTTTCTTCAGTTTCTCAACGAGACTTTCGAGAAAACGCCCGAACGGAATTGCAGAATTTTTTATTAGTCGTGGATTTATTCCGAATTTTTTGGGGTTCTCGTTTATTGACGTCTCGCGTACTTTAGCTATCGACCACTGACGGGTTAGCTTCCTTAGCCGGTTAATGATGCAGCTTTCTCGTTATGTCTCATGGTTTTTATTTTTAGCTGATGCAGCACGGATGTCAACTAACCAGATTAACTGAGATCTCAGTTAATTATGGAATTTATCCATTAAATCTCTCGGAGAGCCATCACTTGACGAAATTTGATGAAATTTTTCAGATTGCGCCGTTTTCACAGATTTGACATTTACTTTAATTTTTCGCATCCAACCTCAGTCACGCGGAAAAAGTGATGTATTCATGGATCATTCACAACTGTCAGCATCGGGCTTCCGGTTTTCGCAAGATTCTCCGATTTCAAGATTGTTTATCTGGTTTCTCTAGGCAACCGATCGCGACGGTTCGACTCTCCGCATCTGATTTTTACGCTTCCGACTTGATGTTTTTGGAGAGATTTAGAGAAATAGGAGGAATTATTATGGATTTAATTATCGGGTCGATTATTCGGAGTTAGAGCATTTTCAGTGTTTAATTGGTATATCTGATTCGGTTTGTTGCGGTTATGACTCCGATGTTCAGCATTTTCTCAGTATTGTACCCGACCGTGTGAACCGAGTGAGCGGAACACTTGGATCTCGAACTGGAGCAACAAGAACAGAAGAAGCTTATTCAGAGGGGGAATCTCTACGACAGATTGTCTCCGGTTTATCAGTTTCTCATTGAAGATGTACGACAGAGCGATTCTTCAGCAGTTGAACAGATTTGAAAGCATCAGTCAAGGGGGAATTGTTGGAACTTAAAATCTATGTGACTGACGCCATCAAATCTATTTACCGAAGCATTCGACTGAAGAATCCATGTGAATTGATTCAGAGACGCGGGTTGTGATGCTCGAGGCTTGCAGTTTGGACCGAAGACCGTTTTCTGGAAAAGTCAACCGTTTGGGTCAACAGTCAACGTAAAAGTCAACAGAAGATCGGTTCGAGCAAGTCAAGCTTCGGATTAATTAAATCAATTTTGATTTAATTAATATTTATATTATTTACCCTTCTTGTAATTTTCAGTAATGTTTATGTTTCTGTTGTTAGTCACCCTCACTATATATATAGTGAGGGTGCCCATTACAAGAAAGAGTCTCTGAGTGTGGAGATGATGATTTTCTTGTAGAGTGTGAGATTTCCATTCTAGAGAGAGAGAGAGTGAGTCATGGATTTCTAGAGAGAGTGTTGTCATGAGGATCCTGGTCTAGCCGCACTCCTTAACGGTATAAACTCCGTTAGTGGTTATTTGGGGGTGTGACATTTCTTGATTGTAATCATTCGATTAATGAAATCATTCGACTAGATTGTTCATCATCTTTCTTATGTTTGATTATCCTTTGATTCTTCTCATCTTCATCTTCCATTCTCATTTTTATGGAGTTTTCGAATCTGAACCTTTGTTCTTGCTCAAGATCAGGATTCTTGTAGTGAAAATCGGTCCTGACAAGTTTGGAGTTTTATACTTAAAGAATGCTCTAAGATTTAACACTTTGCCAATTTGTGATGTTTGGGAGTTATCCAGAATACCATTTCTGAACTATGGAGATAATCAGTTGGCAGAGGTTTTCAAGAACAAATTGCTAGAAGAATGTCAAGGAAAGTTCAGATTTTTAATTCCTCAAAGGCCGAAGTATTCTGATCAACTAACTGATATTCATCCCAAAACTGGAAGACCGATTGTGATCTTAAAGTACAAGAATCCTGTTCAGCTGAAGAAAGTACCTTTGAAGAAACTTGAACAACACTTTATCAAGACTTTAAGATGGTGGTACTACGATGAATATACTGGAGAAGCAGTGATTGTGGTCAAAGAAGACAACAAGGTGGTGAGAATCTTTGATCCTATGTGGTTGATCAATCTATCAAAAGATAATATAGACAAGCTCTATCACAGCAACATTTTGTACAAGGCTGAGAATTCTGAACAAGCCTTGTAGTTTCAAAAGGTGATTCGAGTTTGTTTTGCTTTTGGGATTCACGCTGGAAATAATCGAAGACATCATTGGAAGAAGACTGAGACGAAAGCTTCTAAAGACTAGCACAAGACAAGGGGAAGTTTGTTAGAACATGTTATGTTGTCTAGTGCTAGGTCTAGGTGATATGTCTAGTTGTATAGATAGTTTTGTGTATTCTGTCCCCAGCGTACCAGGGGCGGACCAGATGGTACGCACGGACCATCTGGTATGTTGGGTATATGGTACGGTGGACAGACTTAGTATAAATATGTTTAGCTCATGTTTGAGAGAACTGGTTGTGAGAGTTGTGAGTTTAACTGTGTGTTTTCAAGTGTGTTTACTCTTTGTAATCTCTCTCTGTATAACCGAGCTTGCAATCAATCGAAGATCTATTATTTACCTCGTGTGTTACAATTCCGATTATAATCATGCACTAGCAAGATCCAATACGTGTTTTACACTTATTCACAAAAGCATTTGATGAGGCCATATTTTTCTACCTTATCACAACCATAGGAATGATTAATTTTGATTAAATAAAATATTAAATCTGATAAAATAAATTTCTCTTCTTTTGAAACAAAAAGAATCACAAAGTTTTGTCAAAGTACTACCGAGATAATCTCACTCGAGATAACCTCTTCCGAGATAACTAAATTTACCAAAGAAAATTTATCTCACCCGAGATAACCACAGCCAAGGTAACTTTATTTATATCGGATGACGAAATCTCATCCGAGATAACTAAAATTACCAAAGAAAAATTATCTCACCCGAGATAACTACACCCGAGGTAACTTTACTTATATCGGATGACGTCATCTCTCCGAGATAATCTCACTAGGTCACTTAAAAGAGTTTAAAAGAGTTATCACTGATGAATACCTCGTCCGAGGTAACTTCACCGAGATAAAAAAAAATTACCTAGGTCATTGGTAAAAATTATCTTCCGAGATAAGATTTTACTTATTACTTAAAGAAAAAGGTAATCTTCTTAAAATATTTGTCGCAAGTTGTCCAATGGGACAACCGTAGGTCCAACAAGAAGATGCCACGTCAACCCACCTTTTCTCTTTTACCAGACCCACTTGTGCTTTTTACAATAACCGTCCCTTCCACATCCCTAATTTAAGGCGACACGCGGTAACCTAGAACCCACGATTCAACAAATTAACTGCACGCAGTTACTCACCTTTACTCCCATATACTTCCAAACTTTCACTTTTCATGAAATGATTGATTTTCTGAAAGCATCACACATATGCTACGCACATACACTTTATCCAAAATTTGCGAAGTTGTGATTACAAAATTTTGGCAAAATGCCACAAGAACAAAAACTGTTGAAGGAGTGTATGAAGTACACTCAAAGGTTCAAGGTCACGAGGTAACAATTACTGAAGAAGTCATCCGAACACATCTGAAGTTCAATGATCAAGGAGGATACAAAGAAGTGCCCTCCTCTGAATATCTTGTAACCTTAAGGGCTGTAGGGTATGAGGGATCAGACAAAAAGTTAAAGAAATCACAACTGCCATTCAAATGGAGATTTCTTGCACACGTGATCTTGGCAAATTTATCCTCAAAGAAGAGTGTTGATGAACTCTCTTCAGTTCAGGCCTCAGCTTTTCATGCTTTGGTACAAGGTCAAAATTTTAATTTTTCTAGAATGGTGCTGTATGGGATGGTGGATAATTTAAAACCTAACAATGCTCACTTCTTTCATATGTATCCCAGGTTTTTGCAACACATTCTAAGGTGTTTGATACCCAACTTAAAAATATCAGATAAAATTTATCAATTAAGGGTACCAAAGGAAAAATTATTTTCATATATGTCAAGCAATGAAAAGAACAATGGGTATACAGGTGTAGACATTGACCATCCTATACATGTGCCAAGACCTGCAGTGGGTGCACCAGTGGTGCAACCACAAGCATGAGCCTATTACTCCAGTTGACAACTCTGTGTTACCGGTAGTGGTTCAACCCCCAACTGCCAATCCTTCCTCTTCGAAATAAGTCCCACCTAAAAAGAGGAAGAAACACTCAAAATTTGTCAATATTTCAACCATTTCATCCACTCCCAATGATCCAGAGAATCCTGAAAAAGGGGGTGCACGGTCTACTCCACCTGTGCAACCCATTTCCACCCAAATTGTAAGCCCTGTCAAGGACAAAGTCCCTAGACAGAAAAGAGCCAAAATGGATAGCCAAGCAATAGGTGATTCTCCTAAAGGAGATGAACCTATAGGGTTGAATGTACTTCCCTCATTCACTAGCAAAAATCCATAAAGACCAAGCCAGTTTACACCTCAAAAAGTGAAGGTGATGACATTTTTTGTACTTCTTATGATACACTATCTCCAGAAAAATAGATTTACAGGAGATGTGTTGAAGAGTCTCAAGGAAAAATCACCCCAAACACACTTTGGTAAGGAGTTAAGCCATAGGAGTATAGACATGGCTGATGTGAAAAGGGCTGCCACTACACTTGAATCCCCACTAGATCCAGTGGACAGTGGTAACATAGATAAGACCCAATTCATGGCAACTAGAACATTCTCTGACCCAGGGCACCTTTAGTGGCGCCCGAGGTAAATGAGGATGTAATTAGGAATCCCAGGAGCCAAGACAACCAGGGTGAGGGACATGATCAAGCAAGGCTTGATGGTCTTTCTTTGCTCAAGGATATTGGTTTCAGACCAATAGAGAGCAAGCTTTCACTAAATGAATTAACGGTTTTGTACCAAAACTTACAAACACAATTCACTTTGCTTTCACACACTGTGAAATTGTAGGGTGAAGAATTGAAGCAAATCAAGCATCAACAGGTTCCTTATGCAAAGGAAGATGTCACCAAAACCTCAATCTCAAAATCAAAAGCCACCACTCCACCACAAGAACTTGGTACAGATAAAGATGATGCTACCAAAATGGAGGGGTATAGGGCCTACAGAGAAGAAGATTTTACTGAATTTGACTGGTATACAAGAGTACCCAAGGAGGTTAGATTGAAGTTGTTTCAATCTGTGGGAAGAGAGCCATTTACAATTGAAGAACCATGGAAAGCAGTCTCAATAGATGACATTCTTGCTGTGGCCCCACACAAAGATAACCTAAAGAAACTGTTTCTCTTCACTATGATAGCTGCAGGAGCACTTCCTGCTTTTATCAGAGTAATTCAACAGATTATCGAAAAAGACTTTATTACCCCTGAAATGAGGGCAATTGCTGAAGAAGAAGGAGTTGATCTTGATGCTAAGATAGAAGTGATGGATGAAGATGATGATGATGATAACAATGGTAATAATGGAAATGGAATAAAAGATGATGAAGAAGTCCAAAGTGTATTGAAAGAAGACAATGCTGACAAAGATCAGAATATCCAGGAAATCAACAAAAATGTGTACAAAATTGATATGGATATTGCTGATGAACAAATAGAAGGTGCTTTGAAGGATTATTGAGATCTGATTGATCCCGAGGTAAATGATGAAGTTATCTCAGAAGCTGAAGATATTATCTCGAGAGAGCATATTACCCCGGGTGAACAATTTACCTCGGGAGAAAATGTTATCTCGGGCGATCAGATTATCTCGGAACTGGCTATGCTGATCAAGTTACCTCGGAGCAAACGGTTACTCCGGAGGATGAAACTAACACTCTTATGTTCTTTGCAGCAGACATAGAGCAGCCAATCAGGTTCGAGTTCACTCAAGCAAACATTTGGGAAGAAGCAGAAACATTGGCGATGCTAAATGCAAAAAGGGTTTATCAAGGATACTTCTTGATGACTTGTAACCTGAACAAATACTGATGATTGAAGCTCCTCTAGTAGATTTGGGAGGGGTTAGAGATGAAAGAGGATATCTCATAGAATTTGGACCTTACTTCCCACCAACAAAAGACTATTCAGAAGATATTCCTATAGCTTTTTCAACTCCTGTGGAAGATATAGTAAGAGATATTTTGGCCAACTACTGGGCCAAATACAAGCTAGGAATAGGTGAAGTAAAGATCAATCCACTGCCACCATTTGTCAAGAGAGCTGCCATCAGTGACAAAGTCATAACTTACCCTAGTGACAATCGAAATCTTAGGAAGGGTAAGAAGAAAATTACTGATGATGAACTCCTACAGGCAGATTATGAGAAGAAGTTCAACCCTTCCTACAAGAATGTGTCAACTCCTGAAAACAAAATTGCCTGTTCAAGAACAGTATTTAATCCTATTCTTGACAGGCATGGTGAAGATCGTGATGGGAGAAGAGAATGTGACAAGGCATTATCAAGAGAATTCAATGAAAGAATGATGAGTCACATGACTCAACTGAAGAAATTCAGTGGATTAAAAAGAAAAAGCAGAGAAGGTGTAAAGACTCCTACAAAACTATTTGAAGCAGAGAAAGCAAAGGCCACAGAACCTACAAGGCTTCTAGATGGGCAAGAGACCACCTTACCTGATAGTGATGTAAGTATGATAAACTTTATACTTGCAGTTGATATACTTGAAAGAATTGAACAGGAAAGACTGGATTGAGATATGGCTGAAGCTTTTGCACTTCAAGACAACCTGCAAATTTATCAAAACAATGAAGTTGTTTTTTATTTGATAAAAGAAGCTAAAACAAGGTCTATGGAAGAGAGAAAGAAGAAATTAGACCAATCCAAAGAAAAGAGGCATCAGTCATTTGCCAAAGAAGCTGACATTGAAGTAAACAATGAAAAGGATAAGATCAAGCTAGCTGCAAATGATGCCAACTGGGAATTACTAAAAAGATGGAGAGACATAATCTTAGCCAAAGGATGGTCACACCAGAAACTATTAGCTTAACCTCTGCTAATGACTATTGTGGATTAATGTCAATGGTAATAGAAGAAGAAGGAAATCTCAGGCTCAGTCAAAGACTTGAAGCTGACAATGCCATCCGTGAGCAATTAAAAGCTGTTGAAACACAGAAAATTGCTAAAGCTCCTCTTACCAAAGTAGAGGAGACAAGAGCTCTCAAGAGATATTTCATAGAGTTCTTAGGAGAAAAAAAGAAATCAATAAATCCATGTTCTTTGAACACTCTAAGAGATAGGTATGATGAGATAAGAAAGGAGCAATTAAGGACATCAGAAAGAACAAGAATTCCTAGACCTCCAGGAGCTTTCTCAAGTACACCTTCTCTTCCTCCTAAACCTATGATTCTCGTAGACTCACTTCTTCGAAATAACCCCTCTATTCCACCTACTACTACACAAATTCCACCATTCCTACCAAAAGAAACCCACCCAGGGCCAGCAGACCACAATTCTCAAAACCACCAGCCAAAAGATCTAAACCTAGCAAACCCATTCCACCACAATTTAGAGCCTGATAACTTCACACCCATTGAACCTCTCATCAAACCCAAACCAAAACCCACAACATCCCATTTTCCTTCAATCCAAAAATCAACTCACCATTCCATACAACCACCTTCTGCATAACCAACCTCAGCACCCACTGAAGCAACCAACCCTGTGAACCCACCAGAATCCACTACAGGTACATTCAGAAGAAAGAAATCAATGGCAAAAAGAAAAAGGTCTCAAGTCATTTCCTCTAGCTCTGACTCATCTTCAGATAAGAAAGAACCTGATGATATGCATACTGAGAGAAGAAAAATTCTTTCTTGGAGATTTGATGAAGACTCAAGTCTCTACCTGTTCACTACAACCACCAATGAAGTTCTAAGACTCGGCAGCAATGAAGCGCTTACTACTTTATCTAACTTAAAACTTAGTGATGTAAGAAATTCTGCTGGTGATGGCAAAAGATTAAGTGCTCAAGAGCAGTCCCTCATGGTGAAGATAAGGATGGACTTTGACACAACTACAAGGGAAACTTCATCTGCTGCACCTATTAGAACTGACTGTCCTGTTACTCATGTGGAATTGGATCTAGCTACTGACAGATACATTGTATACAGAGCTGATCGATCATTCACACGACATAGAGAGATAAATCCAGGTGAATGGAACTTTAATGATCAGAAAACTATAGTGGATTGTATGCTCACAAACAGGCTGTTCAGATTTGACATGACAAAAGATCAGTAGAAGAAGTCAGTTTTGCTAAAGATGTTAGTTGTTTTTGGTTCAAGATAGTTTAAACCGTTTTGTTTTTCATTTAGTATGGTATTCGGAAGATTTTGGAAGCATCATCTAAGGGGGAGATTGTAATGAATTATTTCTCCTGAAGAAATGATGTTGATCGGCTAAACATGTTATCTAGGAAGAATAGAAGGCCCGAGATAAGTTACCTCGAAAGAACAGACTGCTTGAGATAACTTATAGTTACCTCGGAAGGTCATTTTACCTCGGAAGCCTATTTTACCTCGGGAGCACAGTTTTATCTCGGATAGTGGATACGCCCGAGATAACTCAAGTTACCTCGGTAAGGCGAGTAATCTCGGACATCAACTTAACCTGCTCCACTTGTCTCTGACATATCTAATCCAGTTTCCCACCATTCTTCTAACATGAAGCTGACACGATTATCTTGTTGATACATGGTTCCTATTCGTCATGTATAGTATCGAATGCAAGACAAGATTATGCATTATTGCTGCTGGCTGAAATCCTGGCGAACTCCAGGTTCGGACAAGTCCGAACTTGTCCGAACTGGAGGTTCGGACCATCGAGTTCTAGCATGTATAAATAGGTTGTCTTGTATTCAGTTCGGGAGCTTTTGAGAGATATCTTCATCTGTATACTCTGTGGTTTAATACAAGTCTATTGTATTTACATCTCGTGTTCATACTTGTTTTACATTAATTTTGATACGACTAAGTAGACGATCTACCGCTCACGCATTTTCAAGTGGTATCAGAGCATTTGGTTTGTTCTACTGGTCGAAAATCTCTGTTTTCGAGGTTTTAAGTCAAAATTTCACGTATTACGAAAATGAGTATCATTTTGGAGTTTTTTTATCTTCTCGATTG
Source organism: Deinandra increscens subsp. villosa (assembly GCA_039602395.1). Taxonomy (NCBI): domain Eukaryota; kingdom Viridiplantae; phylum Streptophyta; class Magnoliopsida; order Asterales; family Asteraceae; genus Deinandra; species Deinandra increscens. The sequence goes on along the minus strand of JBCNJP010000010.1, from coordinate 66,220,149 downwards.
TGCTTCTCATAAAAAAAAATCTTTCCCTAGATTGTTCCTATCGAGTTTGCTTATGTTTCTGTCGAAAAATTCATCCAAAAACACTAAAAATCAAGAAAATGGTGTCGAGTGGTTTAGAGTTCGTTTGAGGTTCGGACAAGCTCGGAATAACCGCTCTGAACTCCTAGTTCGGACGAAGTTCGGCCATTTTTTTGGTTCGGTGAGGGTTCGGACATCATTCGGTCAAAGTTTGGCACTAGTTCGGTCCAAGTTCGGTTCTCTCATCCAAGAGTGAGGTTCGGACAGAGTTCAGTCACATCTTAGTTCGGATAAGGTTCGGCCTAGATTCGGAAGAGGTTCGGACCAAGTTCAGAGTAAACAGTAACCTGATTTTCAAAATGTTCGATTTTCAAGCGTTCGCGGCTATTCAAAATACGGTTCAAGCAACGATGCAAACAATGATGAATTATGATAATGAAATTGGAACAAGTCAGAAAGTTCCCAAATTACTCAAATTGGAAGATTATTATAGTTGGGTTAAAAGATTTGAAGCGTAAGTTGACACAAATGACATTGATATGTGGTTGGCATTTACTGAGCAATATGTTTATCCAAAGGATGAAACTGGTAAACCCATTCGTTAAAGAAAGATGTAATCTGAACAAAAGAAAGCTTATCAAGCTGAGAAGAAAGTTTATGGTACTTTGACGATGGCTTTGCCCAAAGAGTTATTACATCAATTTACCGGTAACTACATATCAAAGAGTTTACGGGATGCATTGGAAAAGAGATGTGAAGGCAAATGACCAATATAAGAAAAGTCGTCAGAAGGTTTTGAAGAAGGAATTTGATAGTTTCAAGCATTATCAGAACGAATCAATTCCAAATCTAATTGCAAGATTTGCTCACTTGATGAGTGAAATGCGGTTGGTAAGTCTTACAAATGAAGAAGCTGATATGAAAGAAAAGATTCTAGAGGCTTTGCCAGAGAAGTGGGAGAATTATGTGATGATGATCACACATGATAAAGAATATCCATGATTATCTTTCAATGATTTAATTCAAAAAATTCAAACCAGAGATATGGAGTTGATGGTGAATAAATCACTTCCTGCACAAATTCAGAATTCTGCTGTGTATTTTGGTGATAATGATTCTACCATGAATGCTGGAAAATCTAATATTCTTAATTCTGCACCTCCTACAACATTCATTGTAGGTAAATCAGAAACTCCTAGCTATTCTGCTGGTTGTAATGTTTTTGTTCCGAGTTCTTCAGGTCAAAATGTTTTGTCTGCTCAAACCACCGATGATTATAATGCGTTAATGTATGCGTTGGTATCTTCATATTTTGGTGTTATCACTGGTGCTGTGAGTAATGCTGAGCTGACAAATGAAGATTATGATCATCTGGAAGAAATGGATTTGAACTGGCAGTATGCTATGTTGGTCCGAATAACGAAGAAAATTTTCAATAGAACTGGCAAGAAAAGACTGAATCAAGAAGGGAAGATTTTGGTTTGGACAAATCTAAAGTGAAATGTTTTAAGTGTTCGGAATATGGTCACTTTGCAAGAGAATGTCCAAGTTTAACTGCAAACAAGCTGAAGTCTGGTCAACATGCTCATATGGTTTTTCATTCACCAAGTGAAAATTCTAAGATTGAAGAAAAATCTATTTCTTTTGATGAGAACTTAAATTAGGTGTTTTGGCATCCAAATGAATTTGCTTGGAATGCAAATTCTGAGGCTACAAGGAAAATTGCTCCATTTACAATTGCTTTGACTGCTTGTCATGCTGATGATGATAGCATTCTGACTGATTCTGATTCCAATTCGAGAATATCAATGATTCAAGAAGTTAAAGTCGAAGAATCAAGATGTCTTGAATGTTTAAGGCTGAGTAACAAGATTGCAAGTTTTGAGGAAAGGTTTAAATTGTCAACTAACGAGATTGTTGGGCTCAAGAAAGAATTAGATGATTTTCAAGAGAAGTATTATGAATTGGTTCATGTGCATGAAGATGTTTTGAAAGAAAAGACTCAATTGGCTGAAGAATGTGAGAAAGCCAAAGCTGAAGCTCTCAATGCAGCTCAAGATTTTGAGAAGAGTTATCCGATTCAACAAAAGTATGAAAAGGCTAACGCTCTTATTGTTGAAACTACTACGACTGTTGAGAAGCTTCAAAACAAAATTTCTATGCTTCAAGATGAAAATGTTCTTTATCGTGACAAGAATGAAATGTTGACTAAAGATGTCGAGATTTATAAAAAGAAGAGAGAAAGTGTGCTTAAAGAGTTGTTTGCTGAATGTGAAATCAGAAATTACAAGCGTATGAATATGATGATCTTAATGCAAAATTCATCAAGTCACAAAAGGAAGTGTTTGAGGCTCAACAGAAAATTAATGAATTACAGCTGGAAATTTTGGAGTTAAAACGGCAAGTCAAGAATTGCAATTTATCACCAACATTGTTGTATTTTTTATACAAGCAGGATAAGAGTGTGGAGAATTATGAGAAAGATGATATTCACATGGTTCCTCAACCAGTGGATTTGATTGAAGTAACATCTGCTTCGCATGATCCTAAAGGTGAATTGCATGATTATTCGAAATTTGCCACTCCACCCAAGAAGAAGACATCAAAGTCTAAGAAGGAAGATAAACCTTTGGGTGATGCTCCAAAATTTACCTCAAAGTCTGTTATTCTGGAGAATGAAAAGGTGTTTGATTAGGTTGCTTCAAGTTCTTCATCTGGAACCGAAGAAGAAAAAGTTTTGGTTGAGAAGAACAAGCTGAAAGATATCAAAGCAAAATTCACTAGTGAAGCTAAGGCGAGAGAAGCTTCTAGTTCTTTAAGTTCATCAAAATCTTCAGGTTTAAAGCACAAAGGCTTGGGATATGAAGTGAAGGAAGCACAGGTTCAAACAAAGAAGACAGCAAATGCAAAGCAGAATTCAAAAGTTAAAGTTTCTAAGAAATCACCTCATAAGGAAGATTCTTATTATTCTGGAAGTTCGTCATCTTCAAGGAGTCCATCTCCTAGGTATGATTCTTCTGATGATTTTTTGATAACTGTGATTTTGAACATTCATCTGGTTTTCAAAATTTAAATAATTTTTCGAACATTTTTCGAGAACAACTTTGTTATGCATGTCGTCAACCAGGACATCTTGCTGTTGATTGTCCTACACCTGCATATATGCACAACACTGCTAAATATGTGGATAACAAAGGTCGAATTTTTGATGAACCATGGTCTCCAAAGATCGAATCAACTCGTAAGTCGTCATGGTCTAGACCAAGTATGCCGATTGACTCTGATTCGGGTTCAGATCAAAAATTAGAATCTTTTCAAATCTGGAAACCAAAAGTTGTTTCCAAGGCCAACATCGAATATGTGGAAGACACCGGGCGACCCGACGCTATTGGATCGGGTCGATCCCAAAGCGACTAATGTTTTATTCGGTGTCAAGCAGGTATTTTAGGAAGATCTTTTTGTGATTGAAACATTGCTGATTGTGAAATATATGTGATAACTTAATCTGAATTTCAAAATCAACCTGATTTTCAAAAATGCTTAACTGAAAGTATTCGCGTTGGTTGATTAATTTCTGTTTAGTTTTTCACTCCGTCTCATCTTGAGGGGGAGTTTGTTTTTGCAAAAATACAAAAATAGTGTGTTGTTTTTCAGAATGTTAAAAATGAAAATCTATAAATAGAGTTATCATTTTTAAGGGGAGAAATTTGAAAAAGACAAAAACATTGAAAAAGGCAAAATCCAAAAACATTGAAAAATGAAAAATTGTATCTGACATGATGGGAAATGATGGTACATTGGCTTACATCATCTGACTCATGGATAAATTAAATGAAAAATTCATAAGACCATTTGATCGATGTGTAAGGTAGGCTCGACAAATCAGAAAGTATTCAAATGTGATATACACTAAAATCTGATGCTTGACTTAGTGGACAACATCTTGATGAATATCTCATGATATATCAAGAAAAAGATATGTGAAAAAATAAAAGGAGAAGTCACTGTGTATACATGTGTTCATTTTGCAAAGACTTAAACTTGTTTGATGTTCTTTATTTTGTCAAACGATCGAACTTTCTCTGCGTGCTCACAAGGCCGACCTGATTGTTGTTCGTTTGACGTTCTGCTTTATTTTCTTTGGTGTTTCGTATAACTCATCGGACTTTCTCTGCGTGTCCACAAGACCGACCTGATTGTTGCTGAGTTATACAATTTCAACTTGTTTTATTTCTTATTTTATTAAATCCGAGGCCTTATCTGCGTATCGAAAGATCGACCTTAAGGTAGACGATTTAACATTCTTATTTATTTTTGCATGGAACACAGTTGACTATATCATGTATACTATCATTATGTGATAAATCACAAGTGATATCACAAAAATGTGATAAGCAAAGCATATCTGAGTATGTCTGACAGTGTGGGGTACACTGGTCAATGCAAATCTAATCAATACCTTAACATATCCAGATGTTATGAGTATGATTATGACTGAGTTTAAATTTGGACAAATTATATCTGCAATCGACATGGCTTATGTGCTACAATAATCGAAATTGAAGTGTAATTCAGCATGTTATGTCCAATATGATCCCAAGTCGTGATCTTTCTCGCAAAAGACAAAAATAGTGTCTGATTTTGTACTGCATTTACTTTTCATTATCAGAAAATACCAAAAAGATTTTAGGTGTGTTTTGATATAAAGTTTCTAAAAGTCAAAACGATTTTGCTTCTGTTTTATTTTCGATTGATCAACACGGAATACGAAATCAAATTTCAAAATCAAAATATCTTGGAGTCTCGAAGAGGCGTTTTGCGCCAAGATTATTTATGTTGGCAGGTTTTCTATGTGGAAAGAGAACATCACAACTTCAAGTCTTCTGAAGATTGTTGATAAAGAGATTACACACGATGCAATATCAAGTATTCAAGATTGAACTCATCGTCAAGATCGAGTAACAGTTTGATTGAAGATACAAGATACAAGTTTTAAATGGAAGATGATACTGCATATGCCAAGGGGGAGTTTGTTGATACATGGTTCCTGTTCATCATGTGAAGTATCGAATGCAAGACAAGATTCTGCATTATTGCTGCTGGCCGAACTCCTGGCGAACTCCAGGTTCGGACAAGTCCGAACTTGTCCGAACTGGAGGTTCGAACCATCGAGTTCTAGCATGTATAAATAGGTTGTCTTGTATTCAGTTCGGGAGCTTTTGAGAGATATCTTCATCTGTATACTCTGTGGTCTCTGTGGTTTAATACAAGTCTATTGTATTTACATCTCGTGTTCATACTTGTTTTACATTGATTTCGATATGACTAAGTAGACGGTCTACCGTGCACGCATTTTCATATCTTCTAGACTAGTTTAATATTATTCTAGTTCATGTATCTTTACTTGACGATCAAGATGATCGTTAGAGAAATCAAGGGTTATCTTGATTTCTTAGGGCACTATATATAGACACTTGTAACTATGCTTTAAACAAGCAAAGTGTAAATCACTCTGATATGTACTTCAAAATCTGTAAGTTATAATACAGTGCTTAGTTTTATCCATATTATTGTTATACTTGACTTATATTCGATTTCATATTACTTTACCTTAAACAAAGCATACGATTTAACTTGTTTCCGCCTGGTTAATTCTAAATTAAAACCTTGTAATTGGTTCAACTCTATAACCAGAATTCGATCTTACATCATGATTATTTCAAGCATCTATATTTATATTTTAAACATGTATACGAGACGTAATCTTTCATGTCTCACCATTTCTAAACCTGTTCATCATTTTTATCATATAAACACGTGTTTATTTATATAATATCATTTCCTAACACGTATTTATAATAAAGGCACATAGGTAAACATAATCAGATACGTAGTTACCTAGATGTGGATTTTGGGATGTTACAATTTTGAAGCCCCCATATGCTACATTATATAGATCTAGAGTTAAACTAGTGTTATGATGCTAGTATGTGTGTAAAATGCCATGGTTTTGTGTATAGAACACTAGATCCGATATTTATGACTCTTTGGAACCCTAGAATCAGATTTTTGACATGTTAGGAGGTTATGGATAGCACCATGTGACTTATTGATATGTTTGGACGACTTAATCTATAAAAGTAACCCACTAAAAAGTCTAGGATCCTGAGGATAAATTATGACCATTTTAGGACAGAAAGTTTGACTTCCTCTAAAGTGAATATAAATTATCTTTTTAGCCATAAAAACCCTAGTACAATATCCCTTTTGAAAATAGCTAAATTTGGGGGAAAATGGTACAAAAAACAGACACTTTACGGGCCCGGAAAACCCAATTTTGTAAAGGATATACAAATAAAGGTCACAAATGATTTGGAACACATTTAGAGGCCTAAAATAACTTAATACATGTTTACAAAGTGTTTTGATAAGTTACAAAGCCATAGAACGAGTCACAGGATCAAAACCGGCTAAATTGGACACATAAAGGCAAAACCAACAAAACTAGGAAAGTGAACTCTTGAACTTGTATTTTCTGATTTGTTATGATCATTATGATGAAAATAAATGTATATTTTTTTATGTGGTCATTTGCCTTATTCATTTTTAGAAAAATCAAGAAATACTGCTAAAACTGGCAAAACGTGTGTTTTAGACTTTAACCACTGTAACTGTCGTATCTTCCTATAAAAGTCTTTTAAACTTATATGGTAATTATTTGGAATAATAAACCATTTCTAAACTAATAATTATCATGAAAATAATTAATAATTTAATTATCGCGTCGTAAATAATATATTTTCAATAAATATTTCTTTAAGGTCAACGATGTCGTATCTTGTTACCGGGTTACCAAAATGCCAAGACTTGACCAACCAAATTGGAGTGACTTACATTTCAATCCAATTTCTATATCCTAAGATGTCTTATAACATTGTATAGGACTAATTACTTGTTTCCGCCATACCGTCTGAAATCGTATCATTCTGGTGAGTTTTCACGGCCTCTTTTCCTTTAACTGTTTTAATACTCGGGGGAGAATTCATACAACCATAATCATTGCCTAACAAATAGATTACTTGTTACCTTATTTATTACATGAGCTTTTCTAGTCCAAATCCTATTGTACCATGCTTGTTCATGCTATGATGAAACCCCACTACTAGTTGAATCCGATTAATTTACAAACAGAAACGATGACTCGTGAAAAGACCTATTGGGTTACCGCCTCTGCTCTGATTGGTAGCTCCAATCCTGACTCCGTTTTAATAGTCAAGAGAGTACATACAAATATATTGGCCATGCGGTATTGTTGGACATAGTACCATGAGTGGGTAATCAGTTAGTTTCGGTATTCAAGGTTCATGGTAATTTATAAAATAATATCTAAGCGAATTGTCAAACGATGGAATGATTCAATCAAACTTTGTTATCAAACTTTTACATGCATGCTATCTAAACCTGTGAGCTCACTAACTTTATGTTGACTCGTTTTAGTATATGAATTCTCAAGTGATTGATTTCTACTACATACTGGACTGCCTTATTATGTTAGGACCTGCATTTTGTCGTTCTAGAGTCATGGTCAAACTTAGCCGCTCGTTTGGAGATTTCACTACATAACACCTAACCGTGTCATGTCCTTAAATCTTTTTAAAATGTAATTGTTTTGTAACAATTAAGACAACGTACTTTCACTACTATTTCCGCTGCTAATTAAATGAAACTCCATATTTTGACATAACTAAACTTTCCAAATGGCTCTAGTTGTTTAATCATCCAGAGGTCGTTCTGTATAGCCTTGACTATGTTCCATCACACTTTCGCCCGATACAAAATTACAGGGTGTGACACGTACATAATGGTAACTTTTGAAAAATGGTTTTAATGTATTGCCACGTTTTGCTATAATAAAGTGAAAAATTTTCTAGGACCTAAATTCGGACGTTAGTAAACGTCATAAATGTTATAAAAACTGAGAAGGGTGTTAAAACACAAAGTATGCTCTAAGAAAAAAAAGGGGGGGTGATATTCTAACCATCCTTTTGATGTCATCTTCACTACACAACCAATTCAATTAACCTTTTATTCTAGATATCCATGTTGGACATTGTATGTCCAGACCGACAATTTCTAAGAACCCGACCAGGTTGTGGCCTGTAAGAGTTACACTGAGGGAAACGAGAACCGAGCACGTTTAATTAGTAAACGTTGTTTGGCGTAGGGGTGTTCATCGGATCGGATTTCGGTTTATTCGGTTTATTCGGTTCGGTTTAATCGGATTGGAATTTTTTTTGTTGAGATCCGAATCCGAACCGATCCGAATAAGACACTAGTCTGAACCGATCCGAACCGATCCGAATCTAAATCGGATCAAATCCAATCCGAACCGAATAAACCGAATCCGATCCGAATAATCCGAATAAATCGAATTCGGTTTTCAATCACGAAAATAAAACAATTAAAAAACATATTTTCTAACATGTCCTCAAAACAAGAGTTCACATTCATAATAAAAATACACAAATAGAAAAAAAAACTTAAAATGGATAATAGAAAAACATATATATTTATATATAATATAAATATAAACTATATTTCAATTAATTAATCGGATATCCGAATAATCCGAATAAACCGAATAATCCGAATAAAATTTTTAGTCATATCCGAATCCGATCCGAAATCCGAATAAATAATTTCGGTTCGGTTTAAAATCCGATCCGAAATCCGAATAAGGATTTCGGTTCGGTTTTTTCGGTTTCGGATGCGGTTCGGATTTCGGTTTTATTCGGATTTCGGATTTTTTGAACACCCCTAGTTTGGAGAATACAGAAATGATTTCCTATTGTTATTTATATATTGATATAAATCATAATTTAATCATTTCACATTATTATTAATTTGTTAATATTAAAATAGTAGAATATTAATTATTAATTGTTAATAATTATTAGTCGGTGAAATACGAATAATAAATGGTATTACTATTACTAAATTAATAAAACTTAACTAAATAAATTAGTTTATTTAGTTAATTTTATTTAAATTATGGTCGGATAATATAGATTAAATAAATTGTTATTTAATGAATAGTTATATAATAAATTGGATGGATAAATGAGAGACATTTAAACACTTGTATTTTATCTACATTTGCTTAAGGGATAAGCCAAGAAAATTATTAAATAAACCAATTGTGATTTGTCCATAATAGGTTTATGGAGTCTATAAATAGGGAGCCTCAATTTTGATTCAGGGTTGCACCAATATTCTCCCTACTCCCTGAGATTTTCGGCCCCTCCCCTATCTCTCTGCGCCACCGCCGGCTACCCAGCCGCCGCCACCACCTGCCGCCGTTTCCAAAAACAAGACGGTCGCAACCACTGTCGGTGACTACCTATCGTCGCCATCGCCCGACCAACAGCCTCCGCCGACCAAACCGCTCCCGTCTGCCGCCAGTTCCGGCCGACCGCCGCCTCGCTGTTACTGTCAGTAGCCTATTCTGGTTACCGCCGTCGCACCGCCACCGTCCCACCGCCACAGCACCATTGCGCTACTGCCGTTTCATCCGCCAGTTTCTGGGGCTAATTTTTCGGTAAGTTTCAGCTACGATTATTGAACCGAACCCGAACTCGCTTCTCCGGTAAGTTTTCCACACCCCTAGTGCATGTCTCGTTAAACCTCGGTGTCTTGAACAGTTGTCCAACACGACCGACAGTTCAAGATCTAAACACATTTGGTTTAGATCTAATCATGATAATGATTATGATAATCACATAAATTGTTATATTTAGTTATCATAATTTGTCTAATTTAAATATTAAAATACTTAGTTAAATAAATATAATATATATATATATATATATATTATATATATGTATGTATATATATATATATATCTAGTGTTTGCGTTTTGATGATTGAATCCTGCTGTTTAATTTGTCCCTTAGTTTTCGCGTTTTAATTAAATATATATTTAGATATATTATTGCTTCTGCTAACTCTGATTTAATTACGGTAATTAAATAAATTAATATAATTGTATTCAGTAATACAATTACTAAAATGGGTTTTAATAAAATTAAAATTACTACTCGTGACCTGAATAACACTGGTAAATACCAACAGTGGTATCAGAGCCTTGATCACCACACACGAATCTAGACCAGTCGTATTTTAAAACCGGTAAATTCATAAACTGGAGGTAAAACCCAAAAGTTGCGAATAAATTAATAATTGTATGAATTTTATTAATTGCATAAATAAAAATATATTGATCGATTTAGATCCACCAAAATAATGCAATTATTATTCTTCGGTTGTTTCTATTATTTACGTGTATTCGGCCCGACTCAAATTTTTTGAAATTGCGTGTATGATTGTTTTATTTTCTATTTGGTTTTGGCCCAATTGTAATAGATTACGGTTTTTGGTTGGCCCAATGTTTATGGGTTAATTGTTGTAATAAATAGATTTATGTTTTATTTCTTTAAATTTATTTCTAGTTTGAGAACTTTACCAAAATAGTAAGTTCCCAATTTTGACAAGTATCTAATTTGGATGTGTTCCCAAATTTGGAAACTTTCTTGATTTAGTAAATTTGCAATTTTGGCAAGTCCTATTTTGGATTGGGTTTCCATTTTTGGAACTTTCCCAATTTAGCAAGTTTCCAATTTTGGAAAGTTTGTTGTTTGGCTCGTGTTTCCAAAAAAGGGAAATGTTTCCAATTTTGGCAGTTTCCTGATTTAGTAAGTTTATAATATGGGATAGTTTTCAATTTTAGAAAGTTTAATATTTTGGCTCATGCTTTGAAATTTGGAAACTTTCCGGTTTTAGCAGTTTCATGATTTGGCAGGTTTCTAGAAATGATAACTTCCCAAATCTAGCACTTTTTAAATTTGACAGGTCTCCCAAGTGAAAGTTTCTCATCCCGAAGACCAGAAGACCAATCAAGTTCAAGAAGAATTTTGAAGTCAGTGGGAGCTCATGAAGACAACAAGATGCTCAAGGAAGACCATTGTATGTTGTATTGTCCCCAGACCTTATTCAGTATTGCTAAGAGGCTCTAGCAATACTGAAGCCCTAATATGGCCGAATACATGTTTGTGATTGTGTTCGTGTTGCTTACTTTTCTTAACCAACTAAAACACGTTAATTTTTTTAAGATGAGTTTAAAAGAATTTAACAATCGAAAGATATATGTGTTTTAATAATGTACTTTAGCTCAACAAATATATATAACCAATTACAGAGTTTTTCAAAATTCATGAAATTTATAAATTCTAAAAGTCGTGTCTGCTTTATTTGGTTATGTATGCTTCGCGACAACATAGTAAATTAATTAAGTTATCTATTTTGATTGTCCCGAGCGATGATAAGGTTTGCAATTAAATAATCACCAACTAAAAGATGATTAAATAACCCTATTTGGTAAGTCTAAAATTGATAGTTTATGCCGTCCCAGGTCAAGCCCCACTTGGACTGCATTTACCAAAACGTCAGTATTGAAGCCTTCAGCACCGTACTTGGCATGTAGGGTGTATTCTAAGGTACAACTATTAGAGCCTTCAGCACCATATTTGTACATGTGGTCAACTCGGATAACTATTCCTCTAGTTGCAAATAATTGTGTTATTGGAGCATTCAGCACTGTAACGTAAATGTTTGTAAATAGGGTGGCCATAGATGTGGCTAAACGTATCGCATAAAACATTCAATGTTTTTGCGGCCTCATAAACGAGTATAGTGACTGGTCCTCAAAAGTGACAATCGTTGTCTGTCTATATATTTAATTACTATTGATTGCATGCTACAACTGCCTTTAGTATTAAGCTAAATGGAATCCCATCTTTTATTCAATTAGAACGTACCATAATTGAATTTATGCTAAACATCGAAAATACTAAAATAAATTGTCTTAATGTTTCAGATGGCCATCAACAACGAAAATAATGCACCTAATGACACCTTCCAACTTAAGTCTATCCTTGAGAAGGAGAAACTTAATAACACCGACTTCCTTGATTGGTTCCGCAATATGAAGATTGTGCTCAAGATAGGCAACGAGCTCCATATTTTGAAAGTTGTGGTGCCTGCTCAGCATGCAGCTAACACTGCAGCTGCTCGTGCAGCGCATAACCATCTAGTAAGGGATGCTACCCACGTATCATGCCTGATGTTGGCCACTATGTCTCCAGAACTTCAGAAGAACATGGAGGACTTGAGTACTTTCTAAATGATCAGACATCTGAAGGGCATGTTCGAGACACAAGCCCGTCAGGATCGCTATGAAGTTGTCACTCAACTCAAATCATGTAAGATGGCTGAAGGCTCTCCTATTAGCCCACGTGTGGTCAAGATGAAGTCGTACATTGATTGCTTGGAGAAGCTCTAGTGTGCCATTCCTAAGGAATTGGCTACCTACCTGATTCTCCAATCTCTTTCCATTTCATTCACTCGGTTTAGGGTAAATTATAATATGAACAACTTGGTAAAGATAGTGTCGGAACTTCATGGGATGTTTAAAGCTGCTGAGATCAACATCGTCTCCAATAAGACCTCTGCGGTCTTAGCGGTCAAGTCGAATGGTGTTAAGAAACCCGATCGTAAGAGGACATGTCCCTCTACTGGAAAAGGTAAATCTCCTGCCACCATTCAGTCTGGTGCCAAGGGAAAAGGGAAGGGCAAGAAGACTTCTAAATCAGGTCCGCCACATGATCAGCGCCAATGCTTTGAGTGTAACAAGATGGGACACTAGAGAAGGAACTGCTCTGAGTACCTTGCCAAAGTTAAGGCTCAAAAGAATGCCGAAAGTTCTTCTGGAGATAGTTAGCCTTATGTTTCAATTTTCTAATTCCACAAAATGTGAAGCTTTGCTTATGCACCGTATACTTTGTAGGAATGTGAAAGATGAAGGAGATCAAAACCAAGAGATTGTGAAGCTCGTTTGCACTATAAGGCAACTAGGGTTCTGCTCACGTTCTAATTAATAAACTTGGTAGTATTCAAACATTTTGTTTGTTTTTCCTGGCTGCGTCTAGGATGATTATTTATTTGATTTCCTGTTTTTGAACATGTTTTGATTTTGACTTTTGTTTGACATTAGTTTTTGCATCATATGAATCGTTTGACGTTTGAGCTTGCTTTCTCAATTAGTCTTTTGATTATGTGTTCAAAACAACATAAAACATAGCCTGATGAATATGATTCACGTAATCATGAACACATCATAAGCATTAAAGGATATGTGATTCTCACAATTGCTAGATGTAATCATGATTTGTCTAATAATCACTTGAGTGATTAAAAACTTATTGAAATTCTACATCTTGTTATGAAGAATATCAAGAAGCTTATAGAAAATGAATCATTTCTAACTTCAAAATATGTGTATTTATACAACATTAGAATGAGCATAAGAACTCTTTATTTGATCAAGCGTCTGCTCATAGAAGTTAGGATCATCAGCCTTGATTAATAGTAATAATCATTTAGATGATTAATGACTAATAAATACCATGACCTTAAAATTCCTATAATTGAATTTTATACAAATAGTTGTAAAAAAAATTTAAAATCCCTGCAAAGTTAAATTGTTAACTCTGGAATCCAGGAGATTAAGCATCAAGAAATTGAAGCTTAATTATAGGAAACCCTTTTGCCAAAATTACCTTAACTAAACCAGATAAATTACCTAATCCATAACTTACCTGCTCAAATCTAGTACCAAGAAACAGTTCTTGCCATTAACTATACTGGACCATAGAGTATACTTCTAACATCCTTGGGGATAAATGTTCCATCCAATAGAAAGGAAATAACTCCTTTAAGTGTTGGACTGTGACGGAACATGAAGTATATAATGCTTAACTTGAAGAAATTCAAGTATGACGATATAGATATCACATTATCTGACCAAAAAGTCATTGCCTTAATCAGATACATGTGAACATTCTTTTGATTAACAAATTATTGCCTTAATAAGAAAATGTGAGCGTTCTAAAGGAAATAGATTTGAAAGGAAACTGATATTCTTATCAAAGAATATTCCATAATCCATTACCTAAAGAATAAAACTTGAATCTATACCATATGTCTGATCTGAAATGATTCGGTTTCATTAAATTAGGATATCAATTATGCACCGCTTTGCATAAATATTCAAACCCATACTCTTATACCTTATTACAAGCTTAAGTTGGTCTAACTTGTAGATCAAGATAGGTTTAAGGAAAAACTGCTTACGAATATCCTAAAGGTTTGAATTGATAATCTTAAAGAACACTAGATCTATAAAAGGCAAGTGGGAGCACTATGTTAATAATCATGTTTATGATAAATACATAATGGCCCAAGCAGTTTGATTTAATTAGTTGAAATTAAACAATGGATTAATCATCGGATGATTGAGAAGTTACTTGCTTAAATGTAGACTCTGGATAATGATCCACAGAGACAAGTCACTTCTAGGGATTGTTCAAAACCATTAAGACTTTGAACAAAAATGATATAATAAATAGTTATTATATGGATGTCATTGTAAACGGTTACATAATCACATAATTGGAAGTATATCATAACAAAGGGCTGTATTGATATAGTCGCGAATTTATAAGATATCTATAGTATAAATACGTAAGCTATCTCAAATGACCTAAGAATGAATTAGTTCATTTAGAGTCTTAGTATGATTAAGGTGTAATCACTGAAGACGGTTTATGTGATAACACAGAAATATAGTGCACACCAAGGGCACTTATTATCATATATCACTTGAGTACACTTCACTGTATAGGAAACAATAGTGGAAGTATAGAAACATTTAATAAAAGACAATTAACACGGTATCAAAATTTGGCTATAAATGAATAGGGAACTATCGTTTAAGACATCACCCGTTTGATGTGATATCTCAGCACGATAAGCCAAAATTTGATTTAGTATTTCGGATGTACGAACTTTAACATTTATACTTTATTATTCAAATTTATTTCAAACGGTTAAAACAACTTCTGAAATGAATACATATGTTTGATATTAATGTGTTTAGAATCCATGAATAGACATGTAGTATTCTCAAAGCTCCATCAGATTCGTGCAAACGAATCAGATGTAGAAGCGTTATGACTTTGTATTTGAGTTGTTCAACTCTCTAAACTCACATGCATCATTTGAGAATAATGCTGGAGAATACATATATATTATTATTCAAAACTGTTCGTAGCCGGTTAGAATCGTGGGAATGAATATGAAATATGACTATTCTGACTTTGAACTCAAATTATTGACTATCCAAATTCACAGACCTCATTACAGAATGGCGTTAGACATAACTTGCATCAAATCATCTTCTTTGATTCAATAACAAGATGAACGAGATGTTTACCCACCCCGCGGGTTGCTGCGGGATTTGGATTTGTATACTGAACGAAAGTAAAAAAGGTTAAGTGATATAAAATGTAAAAGTTTAAAAGTCTCGTGGACAAATTATAAAACTATAGAAGTATATTAAAAACGAAAATAGAAAAGTTAAAAGTTTCGTGCCCAAAGTAGAAGATAAAAAAAAACTTAAAACAAAAAAAAAACTTTAAAAGGTAGAGTATTAAAAAGTTAAAGAGTATAAAACGTAAAAGTCTAAAAGTCTTGTGGTGAAAGTATAAAATTATAAAAATATACTAAGTTAAGTGGTATAAAACGTAAAAGTCTAAAAGTCTTGTGGTGAAAGTATAAAACTATAAAAGAATACTAAAAACGAAAGTATAAAAGTTAAAAGTTTCGTGGCTAAAGTAAAAGATAACAAAACTTAAAACAAAAAAAAAGTTTAAAAGTTAGAGGGTAAAAAAGTTAAGGGGTATAAAACGTAAAAGTCTAATCTTGTAGTGAAAGTATAAAACTATAAAAATATACTAAAAATGAAAGTAGAAAAGTTAAAAGTTTCGTGGCCAAAATAGAAGACAACAAAACTTAAAATAACAAAAACTCTAAAAGTTAAATGGTACAAAACATAAGAGTATGAAACAATGTGGTCAAACTATGAAAACTAAAAGTTTACTATTTCGTTAGAAAGAAAAAAACAAATCGTAAAAGTTTAGGGGTAGAAAGCGTCAAAACACCAAAGTCACGTGGCCAAAGTTTAAAAAACTAAAAGTATACTATTCATCATGAAATAAAATAACAAAAACTCTAAAAGTTAAACGGTACAAAACGTAAGAGTATGAAATAATGTGGCCAAAACTATGAAAACTAAAAGTTTACTATTTCGTTAGAAAGAAAAAAAACAAATCGTAAAAGTTTAGGGCTAGAAAACGTCAAAAAACCAAATTCACGTGGCCAAAGTTTGAAAACCTAAAAGTATACTATTCATCATGAAATTTGAAAAAAAAACAAATCGTAAAAGTTTAGGGGTAGAAAACGTCAAAAAACCAAATTCACGTGGCCAAAGTTTGTAAACCTAAAAGTATACTATTCATCATGAATTTTGATTGTATATTATATAAATTGATTATAGGTAAACTCATTCGTATCCTTAGACCTGAGATACAGGTGCAACCTCCCGTTTACCAATGTCTATTCTTTGATTGTAGTCAACAGTTGTCATGTAAATGCCAGTCATAAAGGCTACTTTGGGGAATAGATTTAAAGTTCAGTGGGAGCTGCATGTAGTCAATATGGGATTCTGTACTCTTGCATTAACAATGCAACAGTGAGACATCATGGGCCCTCTCGTTGATTCCAAGTGCTAAGTGTAAGGCCTTACCCAAACTTACTGTGTGTTTGATTGGAACACTTGCAATCGAAATCAATAAATGTGGAACTAAGATATGTTGAATTGAATCCATTACTTATCGTTCAATTGATGTTGAATACAGAAAGGAACAATGACTAACGATATTTACCATAAGTCTAATATCATGTTGCTTTGTAACTGATATACCTTAGTTGGCGACTTAAGGTGTCACAACTGGTTGGGGAAGTCATGTGTAGCTAGAGCACCTCTGTCTGCATCCTACGATCTTTTCGGAGTCTATCCAAGTGGGAGACTGTTGGATATTGTATGTCCAGACCTGAAAATTTCTAAGAACCCGACCCGGTTGTGTCCTGTAAGAGTTACACTGAGGGCAAGGAGAACCGAACATGTTTAATTAGTAAACGTTGTTCTGCGAAAAAAAATGATTTCATATTGTTATTTGTATATTGAAAATAATAATATAATCATTTCACATTATTATTAATTTGTTAATAATAAATTGGCACAATATTAATTATTAATTGTTAATAATTATTAGTTGATGAAATACAAATAATAAATGTTATTATTATTAATAAATTAAATGAAACTTAATTTAATAAAACTTAATTAAAAAATTAGTTTTATTTAAATTGTGGTTGGATAATATAGATAAAATAAATTGTTATTTAATGGATAATTATCTAATAAACTGGATGGATAAATGAGAGACATTTAAACAATTGTAGTTTATCTACAATTACTTAAGGGATAAGCAAAGAAAATTATTATATAAACCAGTTGTGGTTTATCCACAATAGGTTTATGGAGTCTATAAATAGGGAGCCTGAATATTGATTCAGGGTTGCACCAATATTCTCCCTACTCCCTGAGATTTTCAGCCTCTCCTCTCTCTCTCTCTCTCTCTCTCTCTCTCTCTCTCTCTCTCTCTCTCTCTCTCTCTCTCTCTCTGCGCCACCGCCGGCTACCTAGCCTCCGCCACCACCCGCTGTCGTTTCCCGCAACAAGACCGCCGCAGCCACCGCCGCAGACCACCTATCATCGCTGCCATCTGTCCAGCAGCCACCGCCATTTCATCCGCCGGTTTTCTGAGACTGATTGTTCTGTGTGTTTCTGCTACGGTTATTGAACCAAACCCGAGATCGCTTCTCCGGTAAGTTTTTTGCACCCATAGCGCATGTCTCGTTAAACCTCGGTGTCTTGAACAGTTATCCGACACGACCGACAGTTCAAGATCTAAACACATTTGGTTTAGATCAAATCATGATAATGATTATGATAATCACATAAATTGTTATATTTATGTATCACTTTGTCTGATTTAAATACTTAAATACTGATTTAAATAAATATATATATATATACATACTAGCATGGTGCCCGCGCGTTGCGGCGGCGATAATTTATAGTGTGTTATTCGCCTTTTGTTCATGCGTTTGGAGGCGATGACAATTCTCAATGCGATATTTATTTCTATAGTGAGCGCGACGAAGGAGACAATCAACCAACGCAGTATTTTTTTGTTAGTTTATCAATTATCTCGTGATATATTGTATTATACGACTATTAGTTTTTTCATTCGTAACATTGGTGTAATCTATCTATGTTATGAGTCTTTCTCATTACAGGTCAAATGAGACACACTTTCTTCCATGATGCGACGGCAACAAGAATCAACCAATGCGATACTTTTTTTTTGTTAGTTTATTGACCCTCTCGTATTATATTGCTTTGTATGTTTGTTAGTTTGTTTTTTAACAGCGGATTTTATAAATAATGATTGTCAAAATATAAGGATGCACTATTTAAAAATGTATATAAATTCTATGAGTCTGTAAGGAACTTAAAAAGTGATTAGCGTTTGTGAGCGATAGAGATCAAATTGGAGATACTGAGGTTAATAAAAATTAAGAGATAGTTATGTTTTTGTTTTGCATAGCTTACACCTGATGCAAACCAGGAAGCAAATTGTGTCCATCTTTATATTGCTTTCAAGTTCCTTTTATTGCAAAACCAATGGTGTCCATCTTTATAATCTATCCCTGGTCCTAGTTCACTTTCAAGTTCTTTTTATAGCAAAACCAAATTGTGTCCATCTTAATATTACTATTGTTAATCATTAGATCAAATGAATTTGAAATCCAAAATCATTTTGTATATGACACCTAATAATTTAAAAGGTAATTAATTAGTATTTTTCAAGCATTTTGTATGTGACACCTAATAAGTATCCTATTGTGCATAGTTGACTAAACTCTTCAAATTTGTATCTATTATACTGTAACCAAATTGTTAAAACTCAACAAACTTCATACAATTTTAATAGGAACACCTAGTAATTTTTCAAAAAGTAGATCTTCACAACCTGCACTTTGTATCAACGTTTATTTAGTATATGTTTTTTGCAAAACCATAGAATAGGGGATTCTTAGACATATCTATCAACAAGCTTGATACATTTAGGATCAATCTCCACTTCTCAAGCTTTGTAGCAGCTTCACATATCCATACCTTTCATCCACATTTCACTATACGCATTTCCAAAATGAAAAAAAAAATCAGAAGTTGTACGTTAAATCAGGGGTATACATAACCGATCAAACCGAAGCAATAACATGTTAAACATGATTGTACATTTCAACTTGTATTGGTAAATAAAATATTAAGAAAGGAAGTGAAAAACATTTTGTAATCCTTCCAAGTCATACGTGCACAAATAGTGAACATTTTTCATTTATGTTGATCGGTATTCATGTTGATCGGTTGATCCTTAGTCTTTCCGAAATGAAACTCACTTATCTAACCTTTTGTGGATGTTTACATATCCATCGATTTCTCCCAATATCTCCCCCTGAAAATCAAGCATGTTAATATTAGTTCTTAATGAAATTATATGGCTTTATAATAAAATAAATATAAGCACTTATAATGAAATGACCATCACTATGTGGCTTTATTGATGGTTTCGTTTTCAAGAATAAACCAGTTCATATTTATTGAATACAAATTACTAATAAACACCTCAGTTGTAGCTCGATTTGTTATGGCCTACAAAAATGAGAGATAGGCATTACTACGATTACTCGTGTTCGAAAGTAGGAAATATACTAATGTTTTTATCAAATAATATAATAATAATAATAATAATAATAATAATAATAATAATAATAATAATAATAATAATAATAATAATAATTAATTATATTATATTATTATCAATTGTGAACGCTGATGTGTTCACACATAACTTACTGTTTTTGCCACGCTGTCACGTTGATTTCTTCCCACGTGGCAGCAACTTGCGTTTATATTTTTTTTTTAATTTTCGTTTTTGTTAGTTGCTTATGTATTTGTGTGATGAATTTCCTTAACGTTTGTGGGTTTGGTTCGTGTGTTAACGCTTTGTTGTTGTTTGTTTTGCACCCGGGTTCTATCCCTTGGAGTTGCCGTTTTTTGCCTTTTTTAATCGTTTTTTTGTTAGGTTATATAGCTGATACACGTGTTTGTATTAGTTTCTCTTTTCTTTACACGTATCGTTGTCATCTCTCTCATTTGTTACACGTATCTTTCACACATATAACAAGTCATATATCTCTTGAAGAGTGAAAAAAGGCTGAATCTTCCACTCTTCTTTTTGTAGATCTATGAACTGAAGAGTTCTTATACATCGTAGATCTACTGTTGCCAAAATCAGAAAATCTATTCATTCTTATCAAGATCTACGATTAGGGTTTTTTTCCCTCTCTCTCTCGCCGCACCCTAAATCACATCAGGATAATCGATCATTTGTGAAGAACAAGGTAATTTTTAACTTCGATTCATTATACAACACTGTATTATCTTAAAAATCTGTTTATATCGATTCTTCAGTTCCATGAAGATTTAGTTTTTACGTTTTTTGTTCGATTTAATGTTTTAGGGGTTTTTATCGATCCTTCATCTCGATCGTTGTTTTAGAACACAAATATGCATTATCAGGTATGAATTAGATTTGATTTGTTTTCAATAATATCCTTTCGACTGAACCCATGTCGTCTTCGAATCATTTGATTTTGTTTTTATTTTCCTTTCTTTTTTGTCTCTAATTTCATATTATAAATGTTAATTGCTTAAGAATGAATTTGATGATTTGGATTTATTTGAATGTTCGTATGTTTTTTGGTTCCACAAATGTGTTGAAGGCGATGAGGATTTGGGAGAATTGTTGTCAAGAATTTCAACTTTTCTACCCTACTGAGGTATAACTATTCTTCTCAACCCAATTTTTTTCATCCCTATTGATGTATCATTACTCTTATGGACTTAAATTAGAAGAATTGTTGTCAAGAATTCGAATTCTGACTTTTGTACCCCATTTGAGTTTGAATTTCATTTGGGTTGTGAGTATTTTAGGTGAAAATGAATAAGAAAGTGGCTTTTAAACCTTGACAGAAGCTCAATGAATAAGAGGAATCTTGCCCAACTCTATAGGTAAGAATACAATAATTTTCAAAAACATGATTTACCATATGAATCTCTTTGTACTTCTGTGACATGAAAATCATAAGTTTTTATAGCACCAACTTTAAAGGGAAATGTTTTGTCTTTTAAGTAAATGTATTAGATTTTCTAGAAAGAAAAAATAAATAAATAAAGAGGCAAGCGAATGTTTTAACCTATTTCATGATTGACATTTTTGCGTTTTGGCCACATGGAAACTATAATGTGAAAACTTCTTTAAAATGAAAGGGTTGGATTACTTTTCAAAAGACGGCATTAGCTTTAGATCGAGAAAGTATACATATTTTTATTAAACTGTTTTAGCATATTTTTGGGCATTTTCTATGCTTTATTTTTAAGGTTTATCGATGCAGTAACCGGCCAGCTATGACGATGTTGAAGCGGCTAGGGTTCACTTCGTCTAACGTTGCTTACTTATCGATGTGTTCTGTTGGTTTTTCTGATGAGCTGTACTCTTACCTTGCGCAGTTCAAGCAAAAAAAAATAAGTTGATTTTTTGGGTGGTGGCCCCTTTTCCTGATGTTTTAGGTTGTGAAGGCGATCTTCTGGTACTTTTTCTTAATTCTGATTTCGTTGCTCTCTCTTTTGTCATCGGATTTGAGTAAAGCTTTTGTTTTGCTCTCCGGCTGTGACAACTGATTCTGGGCCTTGAGATGTGAGCAGCGCTGCTAAATGTTCTGTCTCTTTGTATGAAACCGCCGGCTTGGTAGCTGCCGGTGTGAGTGACCTTTCTTCTATTTTTCTTCAAACTATTCTGCTTTATCTTCCACATTTCTCTTAAAATAGCTATGGAGGATTATAAAAATTGCCTATGATGATCTTAATAATTTTTTTGAGGCTGAGTTAATTGGTACATGTTCCTGTGGTTGTTTAAAGCTAGCTTTGATTTGTGGTTTAATGGCTGCCGATCTCCAGTGTGTCACCACGATTTACACATTCTGGATGGATGCCTATGGTCTATATTTGGCAGTGATGATTTGAAATATCTTATCTCAACCTAGATGATTCGTTTTAAAAGTTTCCTGGAGGAGCAAATGCGTTCAAAAATCCAAGGTGATATTATTAACTTTTGAGATTATTAACTTTGTGATTCTTAGTTTGTAATATCTAAAAATTGACATGGGTTTTAGACTTTTAGTTTAGTGTTTTAATGCTTATTTTTTGTTTTGCATAGCGATTTACGCGTTTCATATCTAATAAAGTTCAATTTTTTATCTAAAGGTCCAGAATTCGCAACTGAATCTTTTACTGAAGTTTTTATCGCCACCATTAACAAATCATGTAAGCTATTATTTCAAGGGTGTAAAACACCTATATGCTCTTATTACCTTAACACTCAGTTTTATACAATTGCAGATTCAAGGAGGCTGATTATTCTTTCTGAGGCATTGCATACCACGAAGAGTTTCCTCCTTAGTGTTGAATTTTAGGTAAATTACGCAATCCACTCATTAGGTAAATTAAGGAATTTTGAATTTCCTATAAATATTGAAGATTCACAATTCCTCAAAGTTCAATTTTCTGATTAACTCTTAGTAATAAAATATTTTCATTGGAGTATGTTTGCATAAATTACCTATGAGTATTTAGTATTGACGAAAAGAGAATCTTTATTACTAATGGGAGGAAAAAGAAGAAATGGTTTTAACCAAAGCCTTAAGAATTTGATTTATAAACATGTGTGGAAGCTTATAGCATCCATGTGCTTTAACTTGATATACATTTGATTTCCCTACTGCTACTGGAACTCCGATTAAATTATTCATCACCTACCAATTATTTCAGTCTATATTTTTTATATAAAGTAAAAAAGGAACTGATCAAATTATTCATCACCAGTAGATGATAATGAGAAAAGGCGCCACATCTGGGCAAGCGAGCTGAATGGATGAGCGAAAGGTGTTTTCTTCTTATTTTTATGGCAAATCAGTTTATTTTTTTATTGGCAGATCAGTTTATGTTATTTGCTTCTTTAATCGCAGGTCCAGGGATCATTCATTGCATTTGTTATGCTTTCAAGGGCAGGTATTGTTTATATATTACCATAGGTTGTCCATGATCTTCAAGTGATATCTACAATTCAAGTGTGAAGCTATAGTAACCTAGATCGTGGATACTCTTATTTTGTCACTTGAAAGACTCCATAATTTGAGTCTTGAGTAGCATTATTAGATCTTTAAAATTTTGAGATTTTCAATAATATGTGTTGTCTATTTTCATGATCTTGAAAGAGAATATGTTACAGATAATTAATATATGATCAAAATGTTGATGTTTTTATTTTATGCTTATTGTGTTTTATGGCATTTCTTGACTTTGGTTTGCCTTGCAAGGATTAGGGTTATGACTGGGCGTTGCTATTTTAACTACATTTATAAATAAACGTTATTGATAGGATGCACCATAGAGATATATACGGTTCACGTTGTTATTTTAGCAGGAAAATATTTTCGAACCTGAAATATACGGTTCACGTTGCTACTTTAGCAACAAAATATTTTCGACCCGCCGCAAGGCGCGGGTCAAATTACTAGTAATAATAATAATAATAATAATAATTAGGTTAACAAAGATGTAATAAAAAAGAGTATTAAAAGTACTAAATATAAGTTTGTTATGTAGATTCAATAAGATAAGCTTTAGTGGCATATAAGAACTGGTGCAGAACCTTAGGATTACTGGCCTGCTTCGGACCAATCAAGAAAAACATTGTTGGAGGGCATGTGATTTCTAAGAAAAGAAACCAATGGCGACCATATACTACCTTGCGGGCCTGCAATATAAAAAAGTATAAATCTTTGGTGCAAAAGTTATATTTTTTAGCTACGTTTATGAAGGTCTTCGACCTGTTAACATAAATTGTAACCCAAGCTCTTCCACGTAGCTTATAAAGCAAATGGTTGCATTAACATTATAAACCTAGCTCATTACTAAAAGCTTCCCCCTTTTTCTTAGAAGGTTTTAAGGTGCTTAAACATATATAATATTAGGGAAAAATATGAATAAGATAGTTTCTCAACTGAAAATGCATAGAAAGAAAATTGTTATGTAGAATGTACACTTTTTGCCGTTTCATGTTTATGTGATTTTATCAAGAAGAAACTCACATATACACATAACTCCAAGTCTCCTAGCTTAATTTAGAAGACCTGAGAAATATAACAGAATACATAATACAACATGGCTAAAAGTTGTAACAGAACTACACATAAACACATAATTCTATTGAAATTTTAGTTTAAAAAAAGATCAAAATCAGAAACAAAATTTTGAAAATTCACCTGCTTGATAGGGCTGAAACATTAAAAAAAAAATTCGCCTTTTCTTTTGCTTGAAACTGCAATCGGGAAACGTCCCAAAACATCATCAGTTTTGTGTAATAGTCATCATAGGCAACTTTTTAAACTCCTATAAAGAAATAACACAAATACATCCTCCTATTATTCAGGTATCTTAAGCTTTAGTTAGAGGCGTTGAGATGACAATTTCCCAACATGGTTGCTAATTAAACATAAAGGAATGAGAGTTACACCTATGATCCAAAATAAAAAATCAAAGTTCCTAGTAGCAGCAGGTTGATCCAATAATTTACAAATAATGTTACTACATGACACAAAGAATTAACCTTCTTAATGGGCTAGAGGGTTCATAATAAATTCTTCAGCAAGTCAGCAACTTATATAAGTTCAATTAAAGCAACAAGGTATTAATTAAGGGATATCAGAAGGCAAAAAGGATTAGGATAGATATATATACACTAACTTTGACCCAATTTTGATGTCCTTTTGTGATAGCAAGTTTGGTGTGTAGCACGTTTCTGCACCAAATCCGGGAAAAAACACAAAGAAATTGTCTTTGCCTGCAAACACATAGTTACAATTCTGGAAGTGCTCAAGAACAAATAGTAAGATTTATAGAGAATGTACCAGATAAAACAATAAATCCATCCGAAGAGAAAATGATTTTTACCTATATAACAAGGGAACTTTTATATCTGTAACACGAACAATGCCTTTGCGTATAAGGCCATTGCAGTTTGCATCACTGTCATCCAAATCATATGGTTCCAGACCCTATACTTTTGTATCTTCTTATTTTATTAATTTGGTGACCACTATACATGAGTCGGGACCTACAAGTAGAACTTTATGCATGCTATCACCGTATACTTTCTTCCTATATGGTAATGCTTGACTAATCTCTTCTGACCATCATAAGATGGTATTTTTTAAAATAGGTATCCTTTTTTTTCAGATGTTCCTTTTTCTAGTACAAAATCACCATAATAAAATATGTTTTCCTAATATACGATAGATAAGCCAGTGGTGATTTTTTTTTTTTTTTTTTGCAATATGAAACAAATGAAGTAAAGAGTGTGTTATTTATTTCTTTACCTATAAGCTTACTTAAAGCTGCATTAATTTTAGCGACATGTATATTTGAATCTTTTGCCAACTTGGCAAGCCCAATATATGAGCCAACAAACGATAGACCACACTCATGCTAAGAAGCATCCAAACTTCTTTCCACCCTCCACTTTAGTTTACGGTATCAAACGATGCTGAACTCATCACCGTAACTACACTTTAAGTAGCAGCCTGAACCCATGATAAATGAATTATATATACGTTAACCTCGAGCATACTTTTGATATAACGATACAAGTTGTCAAGTTGGTCTCGATCAGGGACTTAACATTTTGGCGCTCATCTTAAAATGGAACTCTATAACGCATCTTAGCCTGAAA
The DNA here is from genome assembly GCA_039602395.1 of Deinandra increscens subsp. villosa. Taxonomy (NCBI): domain Eukaryota; kingdom Viridiplantae; phylum Streptophyta; class Magnoliopsida; order Asterales; family Asteraceae; genus Deinandra; species Deinandra increscens. The sequence goes on along the minus strand of JBCNJP010000010.1, from coordinate 66,194,134 downwards.
AGAAAAACAGCTTCTAAAAGTCATTAATTTCGAAAGCAGAACAACTTCTAAAAATCAAATAACATAAGTAGACGAAAGCTTGAATACTTTCAGCTCCAACATCTCTTAATCTGACTTCCATCAACCACTAAACATCAAACTGTTATAGACTCATTGATTCAATTTTGTTGTAACTAAACATCTCTTAATCTGACTTCCATCAACGACAACATAGGGTGACATCAGTCAGGTGTCATTATCTTAAACCGAGCTCTATATCCAACAAAGAACTATGTAATAGGTTTCTAATCCATCTAATCTGAGTTTTATCTAATACCAATGATCACCAACATTAACTATAATAGTTGAAGACATTGAGGAAAAAACCAGTTAACTAAAGTAAATGAATATAAGATCCAGTTAATCCCTTGCAATTGTCATGTAAATCACATGCATAATCACTAATACAAACTAAATGTCATGTAACAACCCAAAAGTGTAAGGTGCCCTTTGGTATTTGGAGCAAAAGAGGTACTTACCAAAATGTGAAGGAAAAAATACATTTATAGAACAACTACAGGAACTTCTGGAGCAATTTACAGTTATTGGCATCTTCCACACATGAACCAAACACAATTGATGGTGAGTTTACAAGATATCAATTAAATAATGTTCATAGATCACTAACATATACTAACCTCTTCTAGCATTAATTCGCCTCTCAAACAGCCGAACCAGGATTGGGTCCTTCTAAACAAGCAGAATATATGATTGACCTAACATTCAGAAACATACAATTTATCGCATACAAAACAGTTACTATTCATATAATCCAATACACAATTCAATTTCAAAGTTGAAACAAATCACATCTGTTTGAGGCAATGGATCAAAATACCACATTCATATGCTCCTTTTGAATCATATTATAGCTTGATTCAATAATACTTCCTTCAATCTGTTTTTAGAAATCAGAGCAGTCAAGAACATCAACCTAGTTAAGTCCATACAGATTCACACACAAAGAGCCCTAAATTAACCAAAAAATCACAAACGGGAAAACAATAAAAAGCCTAAAACACTGAAACAAGTTAGAGAGAAGCAAAATATTGTTCGAAGAGATCAGTGACTTACCGGGCAGCAACGCGTGCTTCTGATGCGCGAGAAGAGAGATGAGATGCATATGTGTATGTAAACGGTGCTGTGTGCTTCTGATGAGAACGAATTCAAATTTCAAAAACCTTTTTTGAAGTTTTTCCCCGAAATTCTGGTCCTGCAAGTTCTGTGTTTCGGATGCATTTTGAATCAGGGATTCTTTGAGCGACGATGAAAGGAGCGCGCAGATGAAAATTCTGAGATTCTCTGATTCTCTGTTCGACTGTTCTCCTATGCTATCGCCGATTACCCAAACAATTCAAAAAAGGGACGTCTTGATTCAGGGTTGCGTAGAAAGGGAAGTAAAATCACCCTCAAAAGGGAGATTCTCCTCTACAAAAGCAAGAGGGTTTTGGGACTTTGGGGCGCCAGTTCAAAATTTTCAAAAACAAGATCGTAGATATCAAACCGGTTCAAAAAGAAGAAGTCAGAAGGGTTTGGGAATGCTTTGGGGAGTTGTACATTCTGCTTCATTACTTATACGCGTCTTAATTTTAAGACTCCTATATTACGAAGATGCCATTTTGATCAATATGCTTTATATAATAGTATAGATATATCGAATTATATATATATAAATTATATACATATATATATCTAGTGTTTGAGTGTTGGTGATTGAATCCTGCTGTTTAATTTTTCACTTGGTTTTCGCATTTTAATTAAATATATTTAGATATATTATTGCTTACGCTAACTCTAATTTAGTTAAGGTAATTAAATAAATTAATAAAATCATATCCGATAATACTATTACTAAAACGGGTTTTAATAAAATTAAAATTAGTACCCGTGACCCGAATACCACTGGCAAATTCCAACAGTCCATGGTGAGCCGCCATGGAACGCGCCATGTTTATTTACGATCTGCTAGCTAGACCCGTAGTCCAAGGTCTAGAGTTTGTTGGGTGAGGGTGAGGGTGAGGCTCCATCCATACGTTCATAAGCAAATTCTAGACCCGACTCGATATAGTCCACCTCCTATAGGTTTACACATGTCTCATTACGTCAAAAAGTGGCTTTAGCCACGGTTTTTTCGAAAACACCTAGCCACGGTTATAAAAAACGTGGCTAAAGGTAAGAAACACTAGTTTTAGCGACACATATTTTGTACCCGTGGTCAAATATATAGCCCTTGGACCCTTTTAGCCACGTATTTTTTTTGTTTATGTGACAACAACAATCAGTGGCTTTAGCCACTGTTTTACAAAAACATGTGACACTTATTTGTCACACTTAAAAAAGAGTAGCGATATGCACCAAACGGCCACGTAATTTTTATGATTTTTTATTCATGTGACCAAAAAGGAATGTATGGCCATGCTTAAATAATGTTGTGTGACGGAATAGTAGATTTTTATTGCTTAGTAAATAAACAAAACAAAACTATTAAGTATATATTATGCGTGGCTAAATGTGAGCAATGACCACTATATTTACTTAGTTATGTGGCTAAAAGCTAGTACATATGGCCACTGTTATTAGGTTGTGTGACTAAATAGTTGATGACGAATTGTCATGGTATGAAATTATGTGCGTGGTGAAAGGTAATGTTCCGGAAGGTTATAAACATTCACCCGGAATGAATGTTCTTCCGGAAAAATACATGAATCTTAATTTTTGCGTTGCAAATAGATTTTTTTAATTATAAGTCATCCTGAAGAACTCTAGTTCATCCGGTTATATTCTTCTTCTTCTCTAATGAATAACTAAAATTGATCCGGTTTAATTATAAATCATCTTAGTCCGCTAAGGCAGTCAAACAGTTTTCTAAAAATTTCATCCAGTTCTCTTCATCTGCTCTCAATCAGATGAACTCTTCTTCCTGTGGAATTCTAGTTCATCCGGTTTTGTTCTTGTTCCAATTTACTGAAGAAGTAAAATCTATCCAGTTTATAAATCATGTCATCCACTATTAGACAATCAAAAATTTATAAAATGTAGCAAACAAGGCTTGAACCTGGGTCAGTCAAAAGAAAGTAACACACCACAAGATTAAGAAGAACCATTGAGACAGAAGTGTTAATTGGTTATATTTTAACCAGATTTTATTTAATTACTCCCATCACATAAAAAATAATTGATAAACAAAATTTGCGTTGCTAAAGGTAAAATATAAACATGTTAAAAACATGATTTGCGTGGTAAAGGTAAAAAATATACACGGTTATCGTGGCCTTACCTTTCCACTTCTTGCCACCATAGCTGGTAGCATGGCCTGACTACCTTTAAATTTCCACTTTCATGCCACCAAAATCTTCTGTACGAACGTATTTCCTGATCATTAAGAAAAAAAATTCGATCGATCAATGGCTGCCTTTGGTAAACAATGGAGGATTGGGGTGTTAATGAACAGAGCCCTATTACGGCAAGACTCCCCGTAAGTGTATTTTAACTAAACAATGGCTGCAGGTTTTTATTTTTATGGTTTTATGTTTTTTAATTACTTCCTCTCTACTCTGCATTTAGGTTTTTTACAGGTGGTCGGAGGTTCACCCTCAAGATCCATCACTGCAGCGATTCCCACCGGAATGCCGCCGGCCAGGATGTGTGGAAGGGAAAGGTGGATTATGTCGACATTTGCACATTTGATTGTCATGATCTGAATCAAATGGTGCAATACCTAAACCACACATTGATTGGCTATTTCCTCATTTACTGGAGGATCCCACCTCTTTCCATCACAAATGGGCTTGAGTACGCTGATTTCATCACTGACGAAGTTGTAGGGGATATGAAACTTCATCTCCAGGGACCATAGGGGGAGAGAGAGCTGGATGTGTATTTAATCCGGAACATGCATTCCAACTACACCTCCGAGTTGGGACCGAGATTTCCGCCTGGTCAAAAGCTGTTTCCTGATGACAGCAGTAGCAGCAGCAACTTCTTTGATGATGAAGACTTTATGTCGGATGCTAGGTCTTAGCTAGTTAGATAGATCTTTGTATAGGATCTGATGAAAATCTTTTTATATAGATCAATATATATATATATATATATATATATATATATATATATATATATATACCTTTAATATACATATTGGAGAGAGGGTGTTGAAAGTTGAAAACTTAAGAAATGTACAAGTGTTATAGCATAAGGTATAAATGGTTAGTGCATAGATGTTGAAAGCTTGAGAGGGTACAAGATTTACTTCATTGTGTACAAATTTTTTAAACCCTAAAACAAGATGCGCTCTCTCATATGAAACCAAGAGCACGACCACTCACAATGGAACCAAAAGCACAGCCGGCTCCGATGTCTCTGATTCAAACCACAGACGCAACGCACCTTCCCTATCCGGTAAGTATCTTTTCGTCTTTCTCCCTTTTCTTTTACACAGTCCATTAATCCGGCTATATTTCAATAGATGTTGAAGAAAGCACACATCTAACGGTTCTCTCAATTGGATCCCTAATCCGACGGTTCATCAATGTTGATTCACGCGTATTGATCTCTGTTTTGGAGTTTTTTGATAAGGATCAAGTCATGTTGAAGTGTATAAAGCCCAAGAAGATTCATCACATTTCCCACATCTCAATTGCAATTTTATACCGGTAACTAGATTTGATTTTTTTATAGTTTTATGTTTTTTTGGTTAAAATGTACAACCTAGTTTGTTAAGGTCAGTTTCTTGAGGTTAGTTCAATAATTTTTATACAACCCAGTTTCTTGAATTATGTACTTTGTATGCATTTTTCTTCAATTCGGTACTGATTACCTTGAATAACAATCATTTTACACCTACTCCTTTCTTGATTTTGTTGTCCATAGTGCTTAACTGGGTAAATGATGCATACAAAATCTGGAATAAGTTGGGATGATGTTTGATTTATCAAGGAATAGAAACAAATTGATGACTGTAAAGACTCCATGTAATAGTTTGGGTTAATAGAAAACAAACTTCAAGTAATTTGGGTATTTAAAGTTTGCAGAAAAGGATTATCCTTAGTGATGTGAGAGATGTGAGTTTCGAGTTTTGAACAAACAGTAATCATTATCCTTAGTAATATGACACAACTTGGTTACTGGTTTTGGGAAAAAATGATGAAATTGATCAAGTTCAGCTAGAAAATGTTAAATGAAAACATAAAGTGTTGATAAATTGATCATCTACATTTTCATGTTTCCTGTCCTGCTTTTGACTTGAGCCAATTCTGTGAACCCAGTTACAGATTTGGGGCCTAGGTCTTTAGTTGAATATTTAACTTAGTAGTCATCAAGATTAAAAGTCAAAACGTCATCAAATAGCATGAATCATACTTCTATTTATCAAGTTTGAGTAGTCATAAAGATTAAAAGTCAAAACATACATGGAACTTTACTACATCAATAAATACAAATTGCAACTGTTCTTTTGTTTATTATCAACATTTAAACATACATGGAACTTGGATGCATCAACAAGTTTCATTTAAACTTTAAAAACAGCAAAGCAACTCCTTGGTTTAGAGCTTTAGTCATGGGATATAAAATCTATCATTATTTATGTGATTTTTGGATTTTGTTGTAGAAAATCCATATCTGCAACATTGTTTGTAGCTCCCCACTACCATTTTGGTTAATGAACCCGCTCTTTGGGCTTAAGGCAACCTTTAGCTTCAAAGTTCCTAATCATAGGTCTGGAAAGGATAGTGAAGATTCAACATTCTTCATATGATGAGCAAGACTTGGTTAATTTGGTGGTTATAATCTGTTTTGTTAAAGGTTTGACATTAGTTGATGTTGTGTAATTCCAATTAAGATTTACCGAATATCATTCACTACATGTATAATTGCAAACTCTTTCTTACCTATCATGTGTTAGTCTTGAATGGTTTCTCAACAAGTTGTGTGCATAATTAGACTTCACCTAACATGATTTCTTCTTTGTATCGTTAGACTTTAAAATCTTACCTACATGATGTCATTTTTTTATTACTTGGGTTTTCAACCTCATTTGCACAACCTAGCTTTTGAAAGTGCAACTTAGGTTGGTTGGAATTGAAGGGCTATAGTAATATTAAGTTATTATTATTTTGTTATAATGTCTAAGAAAGGAACAAATTTTATCTCACATTGCCCTCTGTCGTGTTATTACAGGAAGTTATGGAAGTTTTTTATTACACATGCTCTGACTTTTGAGTATCATTATGCTGAGTTCTGATATGCTTTGGATGGGGCTGTGGTGGTTCAGGTATGTTTGAATGTTGGTGTGTGGTTATTGGGAGAAGTAGTATAATATGGTTAATTATCATAAAATGGTTGGTGTTGGGGTTTATTTGGCATAGTTGCCTCATATACCATCAATTCTTAATGTTTTTTAAATTTGTCATAGCCTCATTAGGTCCACAAGATTCCCATTTTTTATCTTTACTTAAAAGTATTTATGAATTTTTGCCAATATCAAGAACAATCTATATTTTTGCAGACTTGAAACATATTAGTCTCTTTTATGTACATCCCTTTTCAAGCACCTCCTTAATGTTTTTTTTGTTTCCTCTTCATTTTTTGTTGTATTTTATATGTATACATGCACCTGCAACTATGTATTTTTCGATCATGGAACTCGAATAGGTTTTTAGATAAAAGGTCACAAATGTTTAGCTTCTAAGGATTCCCCTAGAAATATATATGGCGCCTAGAATCAATTAACTGGTCTCGGGTTAATACTATGGATGTGTTGCTTCACTTGGTACCGTCTTTCATATGTTCATGTCAATAGTTTAATTCATCACCCGCAATTTGTTATTTACAGATTCTGTTTGGTGCATATGGCATCTGATAGCATATAGAACTCCATGGCTAGGCACACTGATTTTTATTCAGCAGGTGGTCTTCTAGAAGTCACTTAAATGTGCTTTCTTTTAAAAGTGTTATTTCCTATTAGTTTAAAAGTGTGAGAGCATGTATTCACCATTATTACGCACATGGTTTGTTCTACTCTTTTTGTTAGAAATAATTGTCAAACTGCTGCTTTATTGCACCTATTCACATGTTGTTAGACGTTTGAATTGTTTTTTGTTAGATCTAAAGTTAGCTAGCATTTATACAGGTCCTTAAACTCACCTCCATCGTTTTTCTGTTGTGTTGTATTTCTTAGTTGGATGTGCTGGCTAATGGTTCAAGACAGCTGGGTTGGTGGTCTGTTATCACAGAGGTAAACATTGATGAAAATTAGGTAAATAGTTGTCACACTTAGACCTTTGGTGCGTACACCTCATGAGTTATATGTCTTACCATCATCTGTATGTGTTCCCATCTATGGTTGCTGTAGTTAATTTCTCATTATATTTACTATACTAATTGCTCTCTATTATATGGCTTTTACAAATTGGAATATTTGACATACAAAGGCTGTTATGGACTTCATTATTTGGTCATAAAAAAGTGCTTGGATTCAGGTTAAAATTTGGTTATTAACCTGAGTTGTTTGCAACCCATTGACCCAGCTGTTAAAACCTACAATCCACATGACCACATCTCATGTTTTCTATGTTTTGGGTTTTCAGGTTGGACAAAAATAGAAACCATCAACTATCGAATGGGAATTCCGGTTAGGAAATTGCATAAAATACAGAAATCATCATCTTGCAGGTATATAAATAATTTTACTGACTTTGATGCTCAGATGATCCATTGCTTAAGGTCTTTAGATTGATTGCAGGTGTTATCATGATTTAGAGCATTGCAATAGTGTGTTATCAAAGAAGGGCAACTGAGGTGGGCCAACCATACTAATCATACACATAAACGGGTCAAATGGGTCACTTTTATTGAACGAGCTAAATGATCAGTTTAATAAAATTGGTCAGACAGATTAGTTTTTAATAAACGGGTCAAACAGGTCAGTTTTTTAAGTTTTGATAAACATGTTAGATTTGTTGAATGGCTTAGTATTGTTGTTAGAACTTATTTATGTTGGCAACACAAACTATTTATCCTTTTGATGTTTATTTGTAATTTTACTTTGGTTTGTACTTTACTTTGATTATGTACTTTCTCATCTTTGATTATGGTTATGTATGATGTTTTGACTAAGTGTTAACGTACTTGTGTTTCTCCTTAGCGAACTTCTTGTATGTTGAACTTAGCGGACTTGATTAACTCTTAGCGAACTTGTCATTGTACTTAGCGTACTTGTTTGTTAACTGTCCTAGCGTACATGATTTGTTCCTAGCGAACTTGATCAGTTCCTAGCGAACTTAAACTGTTCCTAGCGTACTTAAGTTAGGCTTAGCGTACTTGTTAGCGGACTTGTTTGTATCTAGCGAACTTGTTAGCGAACTTGTTAATGCTTAGCGAACTTCTTAGCGAACTTCACAAGCTCTAGCGAACTTGTTTAATTCTTAGCGTACTTCTCTTATATGCTTAGCGTACTTATTATTCTGTTAGAATATTTTGCTGAATTCTATGCAATGATTGGTTGTTGTCAAACATTCTATTTGTCCCAGGCTCTCTTGTAGTATAAATACCAAAGTGAAAACCCTAATACGTGTTCCTCCTGGTCATTTCTACAAGAGAGCCTTTGTGTGTGTGTTCTTGGTGTGTTTAGTGCGTGTTTTCGAGTTTCAGAGATCTATGGGGTGAAATCAACCAAGATTGATCATCACACTTGTTTTCCGCACCTGTGTGATGAATCGAATGAGAACATTGTGCTCAAATCAGGTCCTAACAATTGTTAAATTGTAGATGTGTTCCTTGAGATTTGCATTGTGTAAGAAGATATATGTGAAGAGAAGTTTTTGGCATACTTTTGGTGGTGTTGGGATCGACTGAAGGCATGATTTCTGATCCATAATCACTCTAAATGTAATTTACCTATTTTAGTTATCTATATTATTTTTTCCTTTGATTTATGCAAATAACATGGTCAGTAACCTATTTGCGGACAAATTTATTACCTTTTTTTTATGTGTCTTAATTTCTTCATTTTTATGTATGCAGGAAAAATGCAGTGATGATATACCATAATACCAATGCCAAATGTATTCCGCTTCCTTGCTTTACTTGCTTTCAAAACTTTTGCAGCAGAGCAAGTATGTGACATATTTATCTAACTTTTAAATTACCAAAATAATCTTATAAATATATAATACATATTATTCTTTGGTACAGGTAGATGTTGCTATTATGGAGGTTGGATTAGGTGGAAACTTTGATGCAACGAATGTGGATGTCAAGGTTTACAGGTTACTGGTGATCGAAGCAGGAAGGAGATTATTTTGGCAGCCATTCTCACTGGGGCTTGGTGTATCTGGAAGGAGAAAAACAAAGTCGTGTTTAACAATAAATCTCCTTCGATTCCCAGGATTCTGCTTGAGGTTAAAAGTTTCTTGCAATTATGGGTCTGTAATAGGTCCAGGCCATGTGTTAATTTATGTCCGGGGAGGATTTTTGGTAATATGTAGTTGTGGTGCTACTGTATTTTTGTTAGTTTGTGTCTGGGGAGGATTTTTGGTAATATGTAGTTGTGGCGGTGCTGTATTTTTGTTGGGTTGGGTTGGTTTTGTTGCTATCTTTTATGGAGTTGTTTTCCTTTTTACCATCTTGGTAATCAGGTGTTGGCGTTTAATAAGAGGAGCTATTCAAAAAAGAAAAAAAAGTTTGCAATCTCCTCTTTTGTAAAGTTAATGGTCCTGACTGAGATGTCATGTTAAAGGTGCTTTTGGTTGGTAAGTAGCAAATTTACTTCTCATCAACCTTTGAGAATTAAGTATCATAAGAAAAAATAAGATTCTTTCATTAATGAGTCTGGTGCGTTTTTTCTTATAAAGATGTATTCCCATTTATAGGTATTATCTAATTTCTTATTTGTAGTTTACAAGTATTTTTTTTCTCGGGTTAATATTTGTACTCTCTCAAAACTAACATTGGTTTGATTTTACCAAACACTAAAAAAGAAATTGTAACACATCGTACATTTTATTAATAATATTATAAATGAATGTTATTGACAAAAAAAAGTCATTGATCAGGTGGGTGGAGAGAAGTGCAGAAAAGTATTACACAAAATTGAGCATTTCATTGATATTAATACAATTTAATATTGATTTCACAGTTTCACCGTGATCTTTTTCATGTTTATGTAATTCTACTAAAAAATATACCATTATACACAAATAGCTCCTACCTTAACCCGTTTACCAACTTACAAACAGTTTACAAACATGGTTCAAAGCAAACTGGGTTAAATCGGCATACTGTGAACCGAATTTATGTGAAAAACGGAGGATTTAGATTTTTCAATTGAAGTAAATTATTATTTTTTTAACGGAAAAAAAGTAATTGTATTTGTTCTTTATTTGTAATTTTAATATATCTGTGGTATGATATTAGATTATTAGTCATTACAAGAAAATACGGCATTCTCGCACCGCATCGTACTAGCATAAACAAATACCGCGTTGTAGTTTGTTGTGCAGCTGCAACGGGGGAACAGAAGACGAATAACACACTATATACTGTCGCCGCCGCAACGCGCGGACACACGGCTAGATATATAAATATTTAATGTTTTTGTTAACTCTTCCTCCTGTTTTGTTTTGGTTAATCCCATTAATATAGATAGATTTTATCTCAATCATTATAGTTGATTTTATTCTAAATTTGATTGTTGCAAATAGATTTTATTGTGAACTGATGTGATTTTTATTTTATTGTGAACTGGTTAACCATCCTGAAGAACTTTAGAACTCTATTTTACCCGGTTCATCCTGAAGAACTCTAGTTCACCTTGAAGAAATCTAGTTCATCTTCTCTCAATCCTCATGAACTCTTCTTCCTGAGGATTGTAGTTTATCCGGTTTTGTTCTTCTTCCAATTTAGAAGTAAAATTTATCCTGTTTATAAATCATCTCATCCCACCATATCAAAATGCCAACATATACTAACATAACATATGAATATATACTTCATGTAAGATCACATTTATGAGTAAAATGGAGGTCTGGTATGATTTAGAAAATGTGTATATATGTTATTATAGATGAATACTGGTTATCCATCCTGAAGAACTTTAGAACTCAAGTTTATCCGGTTCATCCTAAATAACTCTAGTTCATCTTCTCTCAATCCTCATGAACTCTTCTTCCTGAGGAATTTTAGTTCATCCGGTTTTGTCTTCTTCCAATTTACCGAAGAAGTAAAATTTATCCTATTTATAAATCATCTCATCCCACCATATCAAAATGCCAACATATACTAACATAGCATATAAATATATACTTCATGTAAGATCACAGTTATGAGTAAAATGGAGGTCTGCTATGATTCATTGAAAATGTGTATGTTATTATAGATGAAAAGTGTATGAATAAAACCGTAACAACTTATGTTAACATACAAACTGGAACAACTTATTCAATTGTACACAAATATAGGGATCAACTCTTCATCCAGCCAAGTTCATCCGGTTCCCATCTTGTCCTCCTCTTCAATAGCTTGTAACCGAAATTTGGCCTTGTGAAATAGGAGACTTTCATGATAGGTCCGTGTCACTATTCTGCTCTAGTATCACCAATCCTGACAATATCTCGTATCTCATCTTCAGAAATCCCATTAAAAGCCTCTTCTAAGCTTCTAGTTGTCTCGCCATGTTCACTGGTGAAAATGTGATACATGTCCGTTTCTTTCTTATACTCCTAGTTGGTCACCTGTTTTCTCTTAACCACATGAAGCCTATTAGTTGTCATTATTAAATGGATTCGGTCTTTATCAGCCTGGCTCCATTCTAGATCTAGAACTGTACTATGCCTTGTGAATGACCCATCAGCTCTCTATAGACTACTAACTTTCCATCCATATCAACTTCAAGCGTCAAAACAGGATTGTCAATGCTGTGTTGTGTGGCTTTACTTCCTCGTATAAGTCATCCAAATACATCTTTATCCTTAGCATTAAGAAGTCCTCTTGTGAACATGTACCCTTCATATCACCACGTAACTGTCTAACATCACCCAACTCATGGTAAGTGAGGTTATACATAGCTTCTCCAGCTGTAAACTTTAGTACCTCATCTGAACTGGTTGTGAACAGGTATACTTTGGCTTGATCATCATACCTCCAGGAGATAATTCTTCTCCTTTCAGCATGGACATCTCTGTATTCATCCTCCTCATTGATCACTTTTCCTTTACCCTTCTTAGACACTGACTTCATTCTCTTGGTGGGTGGTTTTTCTGGTGACTTGGGTGGAGATGAGGGCTTTCGGGGTTTGTTTAGGTGAGGATATGGAGCTGGAAGGGTATGATCAATTCTAGGTTGTGGTACAATGGGTGTGAAGTTGTCGACTCTAAACTTTGGTGGAAGAGGCTTTAATGTTACAGGTTTAGGTGGCTTTACAGGTTTAGGTTTTTTTCTGGTCTACTAGTTCTAGGAGGGTGTCTTCTGGGTTGCTGTGAGGCTAGAAGCTATTAATACCAGAAGGATTGATCTTCTTTGGGCCATCCCCCCTCATCTTAATGAAATAGCATTTGAGAAGCTTGAGTTCTTTTTCCTCTGTCATGTTGATACACGATATGGCAATGAGCTGGATCAGACAAAGACACGAAGATTTCAAGACTTAAGTTCTGGTGGCCGAACTCCGGCCGAACCTTGACCGAGCCTTGGCCGAACCTCAAGTTCGGACAAGCTTGGGAGTTCGGACATCCGTAGGTCTATATATAGTTTTGTGTGTGTCTTTGTAACTAGTTTTTTTTAGAGTTGAGCGAACTTCTATGTGAGAGTGTGTGTTTGTACTCTAATTCTCTGGTTATCAAGTATTAATGAGAGATTGAGTTTATTTACATCGTTTTGTTTTCATTCTCATATACACGATTGTTATCGAACCAGACTGATCCCACGCTCATGCATTTTCAAGTGGTATCAGAGCTTTCTGGTATCGTTTGGTTCGACTTGGTGTAATTCGTGTGTTTCGAAGTTCGTTTTCAAGTTTATCTCTGAAAATATACGTCAAAAACATCATGTTTCACGTCAAAATTACTTGTTTTTGTTCATTTCTGGCCATCTGAGCATTCTGAGCTCGTTTGAGTGTGTTTTCTGGTGAGATCTAAAAATTTCCTAAAAATTATCGTTCGGCCGAACCTGCAGTTCGGCGCAACCGCTCTGAGTTTCAAGTTCGGAGTGTAGTTCGGTCATATTCTTCGTTCGGTGAGAGTTCGGTGGTCCTTCGGAGAGAGTTCGTTGAGAATTCAGTCTCAGGGAGAGTTCGGACTAAGACCGGAGAGAGAGATCGGTGAGATTTGAGTTTGGTGAAAGTTCGGTGGACGTTTGGACTTTGTTTTCAAGTTCGGTGATAGTTCGGAGCACGTTCGACAGAGAGTTTTGTCAATAGCTCCTCTTTTGTATCAATGTTTAGTCAGATAACAAGAGAGAGTCTCATAACAGGTTTTTGGTGCCTGTTTAAGACCATACAGAGCTTTTATCAGTTTGCACACCTTGTTTGGATGATGAGGATCTTCAAACCCAGGTGGTTGACACACATATACTTCTTCATTTAGTAATCCATACAGAAAAGCACTTTTGACATCCATTTGGTAGACATGGAAGTTTTTGTAAGCAGCATAGGCTAAAAATATCCTAATTGCTTCTAATCTTGCTACTGGTGCAAAAACTTCATCATAGTCTATTCCTTCTTCTTGAGCAAAGCCTTGAACCACTAACCTTTCCTTGTTACCTACTACAATGCCCCTTTCATCCTTGTTGTTTCTAAAAACCCATTTAGTTCCAATTGATGGTGGTTCATTCTTTGGTAGATCCACCAATTCCCATACTCTTTATTTGTTGATTTGAAGCAGTTCTTCTTGCATGGCTTCAATCCAACTATCTTCTCTTAAAGCTTCATTTATTTTCTTTGGTTGCTCTTGTGACAAGAAGCACGCATGTAGATAGATGTTTGCATCAATTGATTTGCTTCTTGTGAGTACAGGTGCTTCCACTTCTCCTATAACATTCTCTAGAGGATGATTTTCAAAATTCTAGAGTTGTAAGTTGGTGGGAATTCATGATGACAATTAGGCTCGGAAATGTTTAATGGAGTAAACTCATTCATAAGCACTAATTATGGTATTTCTGTTGAAGAAGGTGATTCGTGAACATCTTGAATTTGTGAGGCAACAAGCTCATTGATTTCTTCATTAATGTCATCAGTAGGAGTAGGTGAGCTTAAGCCTTCAGGTAAAGTGGAGGCTGAGTTGCTCCATCCTATCTGATTTTCTACTGAAGCCTGTGATTGTTTGTTCAAATCAATTTGTTTCTTGAGTTTCCAAGACTTGCAGCAGTGTCTTGATGAGTTACCAGATAATTTTCAGCTGGTTGTTCTGATTCAATTGCATTCTGAGGAATAGGTGTTCCAACAGAATTGAAGTAAATAACATCTCCTGGACTTAGGTTGAAACTAGCTGCTGAGACATAAGGTTTTGTGCTGACAGATGAGACGAATGGAGGATCAACACCTTTGAACCTGCCATTTGTAATATTTTGAAGATCTTCTGTCTGCACATTTTCACTAAGAGGCTTATCAATAGTTACATTGAAAGCAGTTGTTAGTGAATCAATATCAAATAACCATGAGGGCTCAGTTCTAAAATTGTTTTTTGACTTTTCATTAAATACCACATTTATGGTTTCTTAAATAATTTTAGAACTAGTGTTATATACTCTGTATGCCTTAGAGACACCAGAGTATCCCACAAAATAACCATCTGTAGCTTTTTCAACAAATTTTGACAGATATTCATTGGTTATTAGTATTGTTACAGGACAGCCAAATGATTTAAGAAAATATATGTTAGGTTTTCTTTTTCTCCAAATATCATAAGGTGTCTTGTTTTGACCTTTTACAATCAAAATCCTGTTTTGTACATAACATGCAGTGTTTACTGCTCTAGCCTAAAATGTTACAGGTAATTTGATTCAGCCAACATAGATCTTGCAGCCTCAATTAAGGTTCTATTTCTTCTCTCAGCAACACCATTTTGCTGAGGAGTTCTAGTTGCACTGAATTGTCTAGCAATTCCTTTTTCTTCACATAAAGAGTTTAACACATGATTTTTAAACTCTAGACATTGTCACTTCTTATTGTTTTGACTTTTAAATTAGACTGAATTTCAAGTTGAGTGATTAGTGCTATTAAAATCTCTGAGGTTTCATCTTTGGTTACAAGAAATAATACCCAGGCGTATCTTGAAAAATCATTGGTTATTAAAAACAATAAGATTTTTTCCCTAAGCTCTTTTGTAATACATGAAAATAAATAAAACGATAAAATATAAATAATAATAATAATAAATAAGTTAGTATAAAATAAATAGTAAATAAATAATAAATAAATAAAAACTTATAATATGAATACATCGTCACAAATTTAAATCAAATGAAGTTCCATAATTAAATTAAACTAAGAGTTCTAGGCTAAAGTGAAAGAATTATTCACCCAATTCACACAAATTTATAGATGTTCCTATGATTTTCGTAGGAAAGGAAGTAAAACGAAAATAGAAAGAAGATAATAATGCAAGTTCCTATCCTAATAAGTTAAGTCACACATGAGACTCTAGATCCTACTTAAAATACAAATCATGCTTCCTAAAAACACTTAGCCATATGAAACTCCCTCCACGTTGCCACCTTCCTTGTCTAGTAAATTCACTCTCATCCAATTCATCTTCCTATAACACCTCTACTCCAACGTCCTATATAAACCAGCCGCATGCATCCATAAATATCATCATATCTCATCCACCATGTCATAAACACATACCATATGACCACTTTAAATCTCCCAAGTTCCGACCCCAAAATTCGACCACCGCACCAACAACAAATCGTGACCGAGTGACGAGTAAGAACGAGCACCAACGAGCTAGAACCGAGTCACTTGAAGCAAGTGGTGATTATTAAAATTTAAAAGGATTGTTTCAACATACACGAACAAGTTACATAACTGCAAACTTTACAAACATATATACCAGGTGCGTTTCCTCCCTGCTATTTGTTCCAGTTGGGTTTCTATACCTATTTGTGTGATTCCTACTTTGCTATTTGTTCTAGTTGTATTTCTATACCCATTTATGTGATTCTTTCTCTACTCTTTGTTCTAGTTGGGTTTCTATACCCATATATTGTGTGATTCCTTCTCTGCTATTTGTTCTAGTTGGGTTTCTAAACTCGTGTTATCATTACAATTGGTGATTCATCTAAATGATGATATGCGTTATGAGTATTCATAACCCCTCTTTTAATACTTAGGGATGTGACTCAATATTCAATTTGTGTTATCATTCAGATGGTGATTCATTCAAAGGATGATCCAAGTTGTGAGAAATCATTTCCCAATAGGTTGTTATCTTCGTATTCTAAATTTAACACCACTCTGGTTCTGAATCTAAGACTTTAAAGCGTTCACATACGATAGTATTTATTGAAAACCATACTCATTATCGTATGTTCCTGATATAACTATTTTATGCCGCTGCAAATCTATTTTTAAACATATGAGGCCTAGCACACCTGATATTATTCAGAAATATTATTTGTTATTAGTTTTGTACTCTAATACCCGAGCACGTCCCAACTTGTGGGGGTGACCACAACCACGTCACTGTGGCATCGGTGACGTGGCACTATCCGTGACGGTGACCTGAGATCACGGCGTCTCGTCTGTTTTACTCTACGGAGTATCTGTTATATATTTCGAGGCGTATGGACTGGTCCTTAGATATTATTATTTCTGGTGGTTGGTTAGTATGAATGCCCATACACCAATTCACATCGGTTCTCGGGCTAGCTACCCGGTTCCGCCTGTTATATTATGTATATTATTATTCGGCTCGATGGGTATTTCCTTTCCTTATGGTATGACACGTTCTTAAATGTTCTTTGTCATTCACTGCTATTATTTCTATGCTAGGCATGTTGCTCCTTCGCATTTCTTTTTCTATGCAAAAGATTTCCAAGGCTAAGGGGGATGTGTAAAGAGAATAAAAGTCAACTGTCACAACCCCTAATTTCCAAGTCAATTTATTTTATTTTATTTATTTATTTCATGGCTGTTCGATCGCCGTCTAAACTACCACCTTTGACCCGTATCAATACCAACATGAGTTAAGATTTTTTCTTAGGAATAGATTTATTATTTTCATCCGTGAGCACTAGCCTAGTTGGCTTATGTAAGAAAGACATCCAGTTCATAAAAAACTTACAACTAAGCTAATAGACACGGATCTTACACTACCTAGTGTATAAAAAAAACATCCTAAATATCATCTTAAATTACTACATAATATTTTCAATCTAGATGATCCACCTAATTATTTAAGTTAACTAAATATACTATAATTAGGTATGTACTAATTTAATATACAAATTTTATTATTAATAATATAACTAAAATATACTATAATTACATAACTAAAATTAACTTTGAGAAATAAAACTTCCCCACCCAAACGTACGTACCTGACAAAAGCTTTCTCATACACCTTTTATTTTCTTTTTCTTCTTTTTATTTTTATTTCATCATTTCATTCTTGATGAGGATACATGAATCTGGGAAACAACAATATATTGAACACCCAATCCTTGAACATCCATATCTTTCCAAATCCATCCATAATATTTTTATGAATCTTTCTAAAATCTCTGTAAGATTTTCCATCTCTCTCTCTATCCCTCCACTCTATTTAAACCCTCATTCTTCCTCACTAAAAACCCATCAAAAAGACAATCTGCTCACTTAAAGAAAATGGGAGAGAGAGATATAGTCAAAGTAATCGAAGTTTGGTGGTGACCAAGTAACCATCCTTCAAGATTGTTCTTGCATCTCTGGTACAATCACTTACTATAAAAACCCCCCATAACACCTATTAATACTTTATTCATTTTCTTATGATGAACACACACAACATAATATAAGAACAATAATAATGATAATAAACTGTGCAAATTAATCATTTTATTAAATACTTTCAAAATTAAAAGTTAACAACATTGTTTCATTTAATATAAAATATAGAATGGTTGGTACATGTGAAACTCTCATTTTAGAGTCGTGAATAAAGTCTTTTTTTTTCAAACTAAGTTATTTTTTTCTTTTTTTCATAAGTTATAGAATTAAGGACTAAAATTGCAATTACCATATTATTGTACACATACTTGTCTCGAACTCCTGTCCATGCTGATATAAATTATGTTTGACTTAAATTTATTAAGTTTACATAAACATAAATAATTTAGATAAAATACTTATACCTTAATAATACAACTATCATTTACAAAGAAATGTTATTCTTACAAAGATAATTAGTTATCCATACTTAACCACAATTTAATTAATTCACTCACACACACGGTTAGGACGTATGCCATATAAGCGTCGTTATACTTAATAATATTGTGTCATGTGCACTAGGAGGCTTTTAAAGGGTGACCAACTCTAGTTACTTACGACATTACTACGCTTCAAGACTTTGGTGAGTTTCATAACTTTAAACTCCCCCTTTTTTACTTAAACTTTTGGGGCGAAATACATCTCATGAGTCAAACTATTTTATTGGTGTATATTAACGTGTACTTTGTGCAATCATTAACTCTTTGAGCCATATACATATGTGGGTAGTACTACTTGACATTGGGACCATGGAAAATCCCACCTCTGCACGGTGCTTTCCCCTATGGTGAACATGGGAATACTCGACCTCGGCCAATTGTTGGCTACTTAGTTAACATGGGTTAACTCGTCATGAGCACCACGTTTTTCATCATGTATGTATGCCGATTACGAGGTTTGCATTTAGACATTTTCTCACCTTGAGGCTGCGGCCTTGAGACGGATTGATTGGTGGATACAAATGTGACATGCTTATATATACACCTACTACTTTTATTTCCGGTTACTATTGTGTCAAGTTATGGACTCACTAGCTTTATAGCTAACGTATTATTTTGAGCATGTGTTTCAGGACGTTGATTGCTGAGGACTTTAGATGGCTTGTCTAGATATGGATGCTAGAGTCCCGCTTAGAAGACTTACCCTCTTTACTAGAGGACCTCCATGCTATGAATAAATGATCTTTTGTTTTCATGTTTCGTATGAAGTACTTGAATTTTATTTCCTAAAAACTTGTATTAACTCTGACATCATCCAAGGGTTACGCCCATTGCCTTAAACCTTATCTATTTAAATAAAAATGGTCCTTATGTAGTCGATCCAATGATATCCGCTGCTTTGAATTTAATGCCAATTGTTCGCATCTCGGTTGGGAAAACCGGGGTGTGACATCAACTTAGCTTGTAATATAGTTTTTAATTAGTAACGTATGATAATGAACCTTTTTGTATAAGATCTCATATTTTTTGTAAACTCCTTCGAATATTATATAAATTATCTTTTTATCTCTGACTCTGTAATAGTGACGCGTAAACCTTAATATCGGGATTGGTGTTACATCTTTACTCTTGTAGGACCAAATAAGTCCATATGTAGCAATTCTAAAGGACTTGAGATAGAGCTTTCCAATTTAGGGCTTGTGAGAAGATTTGTGTTGCTTTCCTTTTAGACAAGCAATACATTATTCAGTACATGCGAATGTTTTATTTGGTAAACCCTTGATCAAATCAAGTTTTACCAGTTTGTTCATAGTTTTGAAATTCACATGACCTAGTTTTCTATGCCATAAATTTGATTCATCTATAGAAGCCTTGGATATAAGGCAGGTGATTCCATCTTTAGATGTTGTATGTGCCATATCTAGAGTATATAGACCATCCTTTCTAGGTGCTTTAATCAAGATCATTTCATCAGAAATTTTGATACATGGTTTAAGGATGATAGCTTCTTTTTCATTAAATTGAACATTCAACTTCTTGTCACACATTTGTGAGACACTTAGAAGATTGAAGTTGAGAACATCAACAAAATTTACCTTATCAAAGGTAATCTTCCCATTGGTAACTGTACCTTGTCCAGAAATTTTTCCCTCAGTGCTTCCAAATGCAACTGGTCCTCCATTAACTCTTTTTGTATTTTTCAGTAATTCTTTATTTCATGTCATGTGGCAAGAACACTCACTATCTACAACCTAGATGCTGTTCTGAGATTTATTGGATGTGTTATGCACATGTTAAGACAAAGTATGAGTTAATTTCTGAGGGAGACCCAAGCTTTTTTGGTCTTGGGTCTTCCCATTTGCGTCATTGTACTTCTACTCTCTGAGCACAAGTGTTTGAGTCAATTCTTCAGTTTTTTAAGACTCTGCTTTTGACTGATCATTTGATGAAGAATTTTGACTGTTTTGGGAAATAGAAAACGAATTTATTGGGTCTTGTGAGGGAGACCCAAGCCTTTGTGGTCTTGGGTCTTCCCATTGTGTCATTGTACTTCTACTCTCTGAGCACAAGTGTCTGAGTCAATTCTTCAGTTTTTGAAGACTCTGCTTTTGACTAATCATTTGATGAAGAATTTTGATTGTTTTGGGAAATGTGAAATGAGTTTATTTTAGACTGAAAGTCTTTAGCTTTTTGTTTTGTTACATCCCTTCGTGATCTATATTCCTTTTGTTTATTTTTTTTTTTGATGTTTCAAAGAGTTTTAATTTGAAATTTGTAGGATCACTACTTGTTGAATCTGAATTTGAAGATTTTCTCTGAAACACTTGTTTCTTTTGATTTCTTGAAACAATTTTGGTTTGATTAGGACAAAAACTGATGTTTATATTCCTGGAGTTCTTTCCGGAGCAACTTTTCTTGTCCGAGGTAACTTTTACCTCGGTGCAAAAGTTTTGCCTCCCTAGATAACTTTTATCTCAGGTGCTCCTTTTCTTTCGTTTTGTTGCTTTCCAGAGTGTTTTTGTCCCTCTGAGGTAATTTTTACCTTGGGATCATGAATTTTCCCTTCCGAGATAATTTTATCTCGGAATCAAAATTTCTTCCTTCAGGAGCATAAATACTCCTAGGTTTTTGTTTCTTCTAAGATTTAGTGAAATGAAGCTGTTCAGATTTTTCAAACTCATGACTCATGAACTTTTCAAATCTATGTTTGTTTGATTTTGTCTGTTCTGAATATTATTCATTTTGACTTTTTGTATCTTCAGAGCTGACTTTTTCAAAACTTTTACAAACAAATTAAGATTTTGTTCCCCCTTTTTCAGCAGTTTGACTTTTGGCAGCTTGACTAAATTTAAAAAAAGGATTGTGATAACAATTCATAGCAATGTGACCAATTTTTACACATGTCAAACATTACTTTATCATTTTAAATTTAGAAAGTTTTGAGACTGAAGGTGTTTTTTCATTTGAAGAGTTTTGCTCGGAGCAAGATTTAGTTTCTTTGGTGTCTTTCATTTTCCAAGAGAGTTTTCTTGTTTTTAACAAGGTTGCTGTGAATCTGAGGTTCAATTGAGACGGTAGCTACAGATGACACTTTTTCAGTTTTTTATTTAGACATATCACTGGATTTTGAAATTTCTTCTCCAGTGTTAATAATAGGATCAGGTGTAAGTTGAACCTTAGTTTCTTCATTCTTAACCTTTGTCACACATTCAGTGTATGAATCAGGATAAGTGACCTTATTGTACCCAATTCCATTGTTCAAATGGTTTCCTGTTGTTTCCTGACTTTGCCATAGCTTTAGGTGTTTCTCATTACTTGATTGTAATTTTTCACAGTCAGCAGTAGCAACAGAAATTTTTATTTCACAGATACTTAGTTCAGATTTTATTTCCTCATTTTCTTTGTTTGCAAAATCTAATTTAGAGAGCAGATCCTTGATTTGAGAAATAAGATTGGACTTTTCATGTTTTAGTGCACTAATGCTTTTGATTAGTTCTTCAATCTTATTATTGTAAGCAATACCAGCCTTTCTAGAGTATTCTCTGATTTCTTTTAGACTTGCTATTTCCTTAATGAGTTCAAGGTTATGTTTTCTATAATTTTCTATCTGCTCAACACATTCAGTTTTACATAGAAGAGAAAGAACTTCATTTGGGATCTCAGTGTTGACCTCATAGTTTGAAGAGGTATCCATGGATGAAGTAGAGGAGTTCTCAGCAGAGTAGGAAATTTCTTTTGCCATTAAAGCATGATTGATTGGAGAGAATTCTTGCATGAGTTCCTCCCAATAAACACAATTGGTTTGATTAGAAACAACAGCAGTTGCATGGATTTGTGGCTTTGAGCTTGATGAGGGAGCAGTAGGACCTTCAGTGGATACACTTGGTGTTGCTAGCTTTGTTCTTGAGCCTATGTCATGTGACGGATAGGTAACTGGTGTGTATGTATTGTGAGGTCTCTGATACTTATTTCCTCCATCTTGGCTTGTGTTTTCTCTTCTGGGCTGCTTGCATTCCCTAGCAAAATGTCCTAATTGGTGACTGTTGTAGCATTTGCCTTTGCTTTTGTCAAACCTAATTTGAGCATTTCTATCTCTATTGAACTTTCTGCCGTAGAACCTTTGTGAACGTAAGGAGATCATCGCTAGTTGTGTGTTGATGTCCATGTCTTCGAGATCATCAACACTGAAGCATTCTAGATCTGATCTAGTGAGCCCATTCTGACTGTTATCTGCAATATGAGCAAAGTTGTTATAAAAGAGAGGCATGATTTCATTACCTCTTGGTGATGTAGGATAGGTGATCAGGGGAGCTTGTTTACTGTAGTGACTTCTATCTTCATGAGCAGTGCTAAGTTCAGTAGATGTTGGAATGGTTAAGTTCACTGGTTTGTTCAAAATACCAGATTTTTCATTGATTTCCATTTCATTTGCACTGAGCATTCCATGAAGTTCACTCAACTTTAAAGTTTTAAGATCCTTGTTATACTTGATGCTTACAGTATATACTGTCCAGACATCAGAAAGTGATCTCAAAAATTTTCTAATCACATCGTCATTTTCCATCTTCACATCATTTCCATGTAATTCATCAAGAAGTTGAACAAAACATAGATATTAAGCATTCATACTTTCTCCATTTTTGTGAGAAAATTTTTCATGTCTTTGTTTTAGAACATCTTTCTTATTTTCTTTAACTTAATCAGTTCCTTCATACATTTCATTTAAATCAAAAGCAGTTTTGCAGTTTTTGAAACCTACGAGAACATAATTTGGAAGTGCTGCTTGTAATGCCCATAACGCTTTGTGATCTCCCTCAACCAACTTATGGTCATCATCGGAACAGTCAACAACAGCCTTTACTATATCTACACTTGGTGTAGTAGCAGATTTTGCTGTAGGGATAGTAGGGCCATACATAACAGATTTCCACTGTAATCAGAATGATGAAGATAACCTATAATTCATAATTTCCAAGTATCAAAATCATCGAGCATAAATGATGGTGGTTTGTTTGAACTACCATTTCGTGATTCTCCTATGATTAAGGATGAAAAAGTGGAAAGAGTGACTTTTTACTAAAAACAGAGTATGTAGGTAGAACAGAGTTTTAAAACTTAATATGAGTTTCAAGTTTTAAAAACACGAGCCAAAGCTCTGATACCACTTGTAGGATCAAATTCTGGTTACAGAGTTGAACCAATTATAAGG
The DNA here is from genome assembly GCA_039602395.1 of Deinandra increscens subsp. villosa. NCBI lineage: Eukaryota > Viridiplantae > Streptophyta > Magnoliopsida > Asterales > Asteraceae > Deinandra > Deinandra increscens. Next base: position 66,170,484 of record JBCNJP010000010.1, on the reverse strand, counting down.
TTTTACTTTAGAATTAACCAGGCGGAAGCAAGTTAATTCGTATGCTCTGTTTATGGTAAAGTAATATGAAATCGAATATAAGACAAGTATAACAATAATATGGATAAAACTAAGCACTGTATTATAACTTGCAGATTTCGAAGTACATATCAGAGTGATTTACACTTTGCTTGTTTAAAGCATAGTTACATGCAAGTGTCTATATATAGTGCCCTAAGAAATCGGGAGAACCCTTGATTTCTCTAACGATCATCTCGACCGTCAAGTAAAGATACATGAACTAGAATAATATTAAACTAGTCTTGAAGATAATCGTGTCAGCTTTATGTCAGGAGAATGGCGGGAAACTGGATCAGATATGTCAGAGACAAGTGGAGCAGGTTAAGTTGATGTCCGAGATAACTCGCCTTACCGAGGTAACTTAAGTTATCTTAGGCATATCCACTGTCCGAGATAAAACTGTCCTCCCGAGGTAAAATAGGCTTCTGAGGTAAAATGACATTTCGAGGTAACTATAAGTTATCTCGGGCGGTCTGTTCTTCCGAGGTAACTTATCTCGGGCCTTCTATTCTTCCTAGATAACATGTTTAGCCGATCAGCATCATTCCTTCAGGAGAAATAATTCCTTACAACTAACTTTCCCGCAAACTATACACTTAGGAATCCTGGATGAATCATAGGATTGAGTGTACCTAGGGGATCTATCACTTGTTTCTTGATTGAAAATCATTTTACCAAACATCTGACTTTTCCAGGTTTTGACTTTCTTAACATGTTTTCAACCAACTTTTAAATCCTTGGGTTCATAGAAAGTGGGTGGAGGAACAACAAGTGTTGGTTACAAATTTTTTTATTGATCAACTGGTGTATAAGTGCTTGCATCAGTGATTTCAGTTTTATCAGATTCACATACCTTCTTAACAACAATTTGTGGAGCAATATCATCAACAGCTAAGCTAACGGTGCTGTCAGTTTGTAGGGCTAGAATTGGTTCAATCACAAGTGAATAATCACTAGGTGGTTTGACAGATGTGTAAACAATTCCAGTTCTCCCATACATTGCACATTTCCACAGTTTCTCGGCCTTTTCATTAGCCTTTTGAAATTTATCATATGTAAACTGAGCTTCAGTTAACTTTACTTCAAGTGCACCCACATATGCCTTAGCATGTTGGGTTTCTTTCCTTGAATCATTCAGTTTAGTGATCAAATCATCTATATGAGTTTCTAAATTTGAGTTTGTTTGCTTTAAACGCTCAATTTCTTCATTTAATTGGTGACTTTTGTGATGTATGAGCTTTCGGTTTTTCTAAAGCATTCCTTTAACTCTTTTAGATTTGACACTACTTCAATTAACTCAGAGTTATGATTTCTGTATCTGTTAACTTGTTCAACACATACAGGAGTGCATAAGTGTCTAAACACTTTCTTAGGAATAGAATTTACCTGAGCAGATGAGGACTCCTCCTTTTCCATCAGGGCATGATTGCTTGGTTCAAACTCCACTATGACTTCTTCCCAATCAACATATTCCATTTGATTTGCCACGGCTGCAGTGGAGTTGTTGTTGTTGATGCTTCCACTTCTGCTTGGTTTTAGTTGAGTTGGTTGTGACTTTGAAGCACCATGTGTGTTGTTGTTCTTGTTGTTGTTGCTGCTTTGTTGGTAGCTTTTCTGAGGTTTTGCATGAGTTTGGTTTTGCAACTAACCATCTCTTCTGGTGCTTGAACATTCTCTTGCAAAATGTCCTAGTTGGTGACAGTTGTAGCATTTAACTTAGCTTTTGTCAAGACCAATAGGACCATTTTTTGATCCTTTGTAAGTTCTCCCGGTACGCTTATAGAAGCGTTAAACTCTTACTGAGACCATAGCAAGTTGAGTGAGAATATCCATTTCTTCCAAGTCATCTACACCAATACATTCAAGATCTTCACGAGTAAAGCTAGAATGTGAGTCAGTGGCTATGTAAGCATTTTGAGAGTTTTCAAATTTGTGTAAAACTATCTCTTGACATCTAGGTGTCTCTGGAAATTGACTAAAGGTGCATGATTTGAAAAGGTGGTGGTCAAATTTCTTTACTTTTGAAAATCAGTAGTGATGAGAACAGTTAACTATATCTGAGTTTGTTCAGAACTGAGTTTTGTTTGAGATTAAGCTCCATTTCATAAGCACATAAAATTCCATGAAGTTCACTTAGCTCCATTTTCTTAAGATTTTTTCACTCCCTTATACTTATAGAGTAAATGGTCCACATAGAGGGTAGTGACCTTAAGAATTTTCTGTTAATATCAGCTTTTTCAAGAGTGATATCAGCCTTTTGCAATTCATCAAGCGGTGAAACAAAATGAAGATACTGGTTTGTCCTAGATTCACCGGTTTTGTAGCAAAAGTTTCATATCTTTGTTTCAAAATGTCCTTTTTGTTTTCCTTAACTTAAGTTGTTCCTTCATACATTTCATTTAGAGCATTCCACAAGTCAAATGCAGGTGTGTACCCTTCAAATCCAACAAGAATGGAATTAGGCAATGCTGCTTGCAATGTCCAATAGGCCTGTAAGTCATGCTCAAGTGCCTTGTAGTCTAGATCAGTGTATTTTTCAACTGGTTTTGGAATTTTTATGTTTTCATCATCAGCAGATGGTATGGTTACAGTAGTGGGACCAGCAGTTAGTGACTTCCAAATACGGTGATCTATACTTGGAACAAACCCCTCCATACGGAGCTTCCATGTATCAAAATCATCAGGTGAACATGGGTGGTTTGTTTGTGCCACCGTTTGAAGAAACAACACGGAGATCATTCATTTTGAGAGTTTTCAGAAAACGAAAAGGCTTTAAATAGTAGAGTTGACAAGTAAATATCAACTTTGAAGCACTTAGAGTCTTCAAAGTGAGAGCCAAAGCTCTGATACCACTTGTAGGATCGAGATCCAAACCATTTTAGATTAGTTAACAAGATTTACTCATAAGAATAACCTTGCGGAATTAAGTTAATCTTCACTCTACTTATCGGGTTAACACATGTTAATATTAGTTTTTGCATAAAGATAGTGAAACACGAAGTAAAAATTACTCGGCACTATTACCATTAACTCAACAATATTACACGGTGTTCTTACATACAAATGTTGAGAGACTAACTATGCTATATATAGTGCTAAGGGAAATCAATGATAGCCATTGATTTCCATACGATCATCTTAACCGTTATATACAAAAGTCAAACTAACTACCAAAAGAACATTCTTCGATCGACGAGGTAGATGATGTGTGATCAGTAACATACTATAAAAGGAGAGCGACTTTGATAACAAAAGAAGCAACCCGAATGCTTTTCGGCAACATGGCAACCGATTTTGATGTTGTAGGAAATATCACGGTTGAACTCTTTACCTGATAAATAAAAGAGTTCACCCAGAATATTCGCATATGGTTCAACTGAGCTTCTTCCGGTTAAATTGTCTTTTCCGCTTGGACAAAGACTTCCGCTTGAACCTAGTTCAGTCGAAACTTCTTCATAATTACTAATCAACCGAAAATATCAAAAGCGATATTCCTTACATAAGAAATGCGTATGACAACACTGTATTAGACCACATGGATCTCTTATTGAAGGAATTAAAATTGGAACATGATATAGATGAGTTGAGTCATCAAGCCGGCAAAACTATGGTAGAAAAGATATTACAACTGCAAAGTGCTCCCTTAAATAACGAATGTAGGTCCGAATATTAACCAATCACGATATCTTAATCACAAACGAGTGCGGAATCCTCGTATGTGATTGATTCAAGAAGAATGTAGAAGAAAGAGACTCAATCGATAAGAAAGATCGAATCTTGAATGCAAAACACTACAAACTTGAAGCAAATGGGACTGATCGTAAACACCTAAGTGAGAGAGAGAAATCGTAAACAGTTTTCCAAAAGCTTATCAATATCATAAACAAGAGAGGTATTTATACTACCTCTTACAAACCCTAGGGCCAATCATAAACACGAATAGCCCAATCATAAACACTAGAAATCGGCCCACATGGCCTAAATATAATCTAACTAAGCCCAAAAGCCCAATAACTAACAAGCCCACAACTAATGTTCATGCCTCTAATATATAGCCCAACAATCTTCCCCTAGGCATGAACCATTAGATCACCTATGGCAGCTACAGATCGAATCTGAAAGTATTCTGCACATTGTTCGACCACCATCCATTTGCCACGATCCGATTAGCCGTTCCATGGAAGATCCCTACCCTTACAGCACTTTCCATATCAGTCTCATCACCGAGAAAAGGTTGGGAGGCTAGGAGCTTGATGTCTTTTTCACCAAATCTCAGCAGATCGACCGGATCATAGAAACGAAATTGCCTCATTCTTTTGCAGAGAACCACCACCTCGTGAGTCGTTGGATCATAACACCAACAGTCAAAGCTTTTGACTAAGGTACCGTCTTCGATCTCATCCAACATATTGATCACTCTTGTGAGTTTGGTGGGTGGTCTCCTTGCTTCACCTATCGGCTCACCAGTTACTGGGTCAGTTCCAGTCTCGACCCGTCTTACCTGCTTCAGGTCAAAGTTTGCAAAATTATTTTCCAGTTGGCTCATCAGATTGTTTCGAATAAGATCTCCTTCGGTGCTGTTCCAAATGTTGATGTATGGAGCTCTAAGCAAACTTCTAATCTCAGGCTCAGTCCATGAATGAAATTGGGCACGTGTTCTATAGTACTCTACTGGACTGTAGCCGTCACGGATCTTAGCAAACAGCTTCTTCTCTGTGTCATAGTGCCAGCACAAAATAGTTTCACGACTCCCCCTTTTGTCTATAGAGCTTTCACCAACATCAAGGGTGTATTGAGTGGGGGATGGTCCTTGAAAGAATTCCTTAAACCAGTTGTCGTGACCTTCTGGTGCTTTGGAGATGACCCTTCCACTTCGGGCATAGTTAGACATCTCGATAGTGTCATCTCCATCATCCACATTTACTGCTTCTGTACCTTGCACACCCTGAGATGAACTTTGACCAGGGGCACCTGAAGTATTTGACTCCACAACATTTTTCAAATCACCAAACTTCTTCTTCAGGTCCATCAAGGTCTCATACAGATACTTCATTCTATTCTTGTCAGCCACCTCCTTGTCCTTTAACTTTTTGTTTTCTGCATAGAGTGCTTTGATCTCAATCTCCCTAATTCTGTTCTGAGACATCAGAAAGTTTATGTGAGGGTCTGCACTTATCCTCATCTCAATTGGTAGCTCAGCAGCTTGAAGTGGGCGAAAACTTGGAATAACAGTTGGCGGCAGACTTGTTCCACTAGAGACACTTATTCTGACAGGGCTGGGTACTACAACAGTGTTATCAATCTCCAGAGATTGCCTTTCTTCATGAACAGGGCTACGCTCACTCAGAAGAGGGCTTTCAGTCTGAACCTGGGCAGGTTGATCTTCAACATTCTGATCAGTTGTTTCTTCTTGAATAATTGGATCTTGAGAACTAGACCCTGCTGGATGTACCATCAACAGACTTGAGCTAGTCTTTGTGAATTTGAACCGGATACTCCTTGGATCTATCTTCTTCCTGGGAGATGGTTCACGGAAAGGAACGGGCTCTTCAAGCATCTCATTCACATTGAACTGAATATCCAACTCTTGAGGGATGGAGTCACCACTAGAAGATGAGTTCAGGACATCTCTTGATCTTTTAAGATTGATTGGTTCCAAGTCTCCATAGATATCATCATCCATATTCCCTTGATTAGCAAAGATGTCGTCCATCATATTTTCTTCATCTGAAGGTATCATCACATCTTCTTCTTGCACATTTACAGCTGGAGTTGCTGCTATATCTTGATCTTCAGCAACAGATGCATTTACACTTGGCACATCGGCTTCAGGTTCAGATTCTTCAACTTCTTGTTCCCTTGACACTTCGGGAAATGCACCCCTCTTGACCCATTCAAGCCTTCCTTCAAAACTGTTTTTACCCTTTCTGTCTTGGGTCTGTAGTCCAAACACTCCACAATCCATCACCTTAATATCCAGTTTTTCCACCCTTCTCTTTAATCATGGGATATTTCTTCATGACCACCATCTGTACGAATCTTGGTGTCATCAGGAACTGTTCTCGGGCACTCAGGTCAGCATTGCCTATCCAATCCAACAACATCATCTTGGAGAAATTGAATTTCCAGTCCAAGGCCAATGCGACAAATGCTGTTCCATGCAGTTTGTTGAGCTGATCAAAGCTAGTTCTCTTTCCCAGAAATGATTTTTGCATGTAGTGAGCCAGACACCTCCAGTAGTGCGGCAACAACTTCTTGAAGATGGGAGGGAACTTTCCTTCATATCCCAGAGATTGAGCACCCGCAAGAACAACTTCCTTCGGATACTCAATCGGATCAGCAGCACTATCAATGATGTTCAGCCCTTTTCTGATGTCATCCTCCTGAATCACTATCTCCCTGTTCTGAATTGTTGCACTGATCTTTGTTTTATCTGCATCAGCTCTAGCAGATCCCCAGAACTCCCTTACAAGCTGCTCATCAATCAGCACACTTGATCTCAGGGCATGGTTTATCTTGCAGATATTCATCCCGGCCACCAGTGAATAAAATAATTCCATATGCTTCTCTGGTGGGTCTTCAAGATACGCCGGGATGCAGTGATCACTTTCAAACTTTATCTCTTCGTCAAGCATGTCGTCTGCCATCTGAGAAAGACAAGACACATGTATCAGACTTGTTCGTTAAAGTGCAATTAAGTTTATTAACCCTTGTCGAAGTTCAATTGAAAATCAAATTCTACTTTTGAAGTTCACAAAATTTCAATTTAAACTTTTAGGGAAAATAATTGATTTAAGCACACAAAATTCACAACCACCATTAATTTTAACTTAATTTTAATGAGATTCCAAAAAATATTAGGTGTTTATGATTTTAAATCACATTTAAGTGTGTTTACGACTCACAAATTGAGTTTATTTAAATGATTACGATTTGAGTATTGGGTTTACGATCCTATTATGGGTTCACGATCGGGTTAAAATCAGAGTCCAGTCGTAAACACTCGGTCCAGTCGTAAACATTGATTAAAGACCTAAGCCCGATCGTAAACAAGCTTTGTCGTAAACGAGGATCGTAAACTAATATCGTAAACATCTGGATCGTGAACATCGATCGTAAACACCGATCGTAATCACGAACGGTCGTCTCCTTCACCGAGATGATCGTAAACGCAGAAGAACCGCCATTAACGAACCTGCAAAAACTCGTAAACTTGTTAAAACACCTCGAACATGTAAACAAAACGCCCATCACTACCTTTTAACAATCGTAATCACGAACGGTCGTCTCCTTCACCGACTTCTTTTCACGCAAAATCGACTCGAACACAGTCGAAACTGAGGATAATCACGAGTTAGGGTTTAAATCGTAAAATCTGAGAGTGGATCGATGAAAAGTTGTGAACAAAGTCGATTGACAAGGGGTTCTTGGTCAGAAATGGATTGCGAGTGCGTCTGTGTGCTCGGATGTCACAGTGGTGGTCGGAAACAGGTTTTCCGGCGAGACAGCGGCGGAGGTTAGGGTTTTGCTATGGCAAGTCGTAAACGGAGAGAGACACATATGATGAATCATAAACCGGTTAAGGGTTTTTATACCCTTTTAAAAAAAATTCAGTTTGGCCCCTCAAACTTCAAAAATGTTTCAAAAACCTCCCAAACATCATAAACATGTTAATTCTCTAAAAAATTCTTAACATTGAAGAAACTTTAAGAATTTACGAAG